>JAGPOW010003310.1:13661876-13694297 GCA_030014935.1 Caiman crocodilus
ACAAGGCTATAGCCTAAGTGTCAGCCCAGAGTTTGGCAGGGTAGAGCAGGCCCTCTAGTTGAAGCTAGACCACTGGGCAGCCATGAGGGAAACTTGTCTTGAAAAAATGAAGGTGAGTAAATGAAAAGGAGCCTACCTATGGCTAGTGCAGTGCCCATGCCCACTGAGAGGAAAGGAGTTGGTACTTGCTTTCCGTGCTTTTTGCGCACTTGCATTACAGTCTTTGGGGAAACTCCATCTGCTTGATGGGTAGGGGGATGGGGGAGAGAGGGAGGGAGGGAAGGAGAATGAGGGTATTGGCAGAGATTCCCAAAATACACTATCTAGAAAGCCTTCTGGTGGGAGTCCTCATTATAGCATTTCTTCATGCAGGAAAGGCCTGTTGGAAGGCATGACTCAGAATCCTTAACAGGATCCTAGGGTGCGTATGACTAGTGAGAGGAAAAGAGAGCCTGGTGGATTGGCAGTAGCAAACCTCAAGGTCTCTGACTTTTCTTTCAAAAGAAAACCCTGCGTGCCTACAGTATTCCAAATACTCTCCTGGAATCGCACTTCTCTGACACCGCTCACCACACATCCACCTGACAATGGTGCAGCAGTCTCATTAACAACCGGTGATCCATTTGCTTTCTGATAACCCTTTGCAGTGCAGGCCAGGGTCCTGTCTCACCTGCATTCATGCAGTCCCTCTGGGCCAGACCCTGCCTTGTGCTACTAAAGTAGCAATAGCATTAATCTGGATTACACAAGGACACTACTCCAGATTTACACTAGCATAAGTGATTCAGTTGACATTAAGCAATCATTAGGTAAAATGCAGAACCAGATGGAGCAGCAAAGTAGAATTCAGCCCCGTGTTCACATGGCTAAAGTTTGTACAGCTTTATGTTGTACAGCTTGATGCTGATGGGCAGGAAACTGTGCTGCCCTTGATGTAGGCCAAACCTGGCCTTTCCAGAATGCTGCTGTTTGCAACATAGAGGGGACCTTTTAATAACCAATGTAAGCTGTCTTCAATCCTCGCAGAAGTGCAAATCAGCATGCACTGCTCTGGTACGTGGTTTGTACCACTGTATTACAAGAAACAGAAGAACTGCTCTTTACTGGGTCAGACCATAAATCCATCTTGCTCAGTATCCTGTGTCACACAGTGGCAGAGACTGGATGCTGAAAGGGAGCGTGAACTGGGTGTGACCAGAATTATTTCCTCTCTCACTTGCAGCCTCCACCATTTCAGGTCTAAGAAGTTCTAATTCAGAGGCTGTATCCCTGCTTTGCAAAAAGAGAAGTTGCAACTGCACAAATGCAGTTGTTGACACCTTGGCATAGGGTGAAAAAGTATAAATACAAGGTGAGTACACCTCAACCATGAGAGCAGATACCATGGGGAAAATGACACTAGAAGTAGGGATGGACTTGTGCAGCCAGATTTCCAGGAGCTCAGCAATCTTAGAAAAGGATGGTCCTCCTCACACAGGAGCTTGCTATTCTGAAAATTTCCCTGCTTTGGTTCTTCTGACCCAGAGTGGGGATGGAGCCTAATTTGCCAACAACTTTACTTGCAAACAAGAAAAAGCAGTACCCCCGCCCCCTACACATGCGCCCGCACACCACACTTGTTTGAATAAAATTCATGCATGTAGTAGCAGAAGAATGCTTTGCCTTTCTACATTATAAACCATGATGCGCACCAAGCATTATTAATAACAACAATGACAACAACTAAGATGATGATGATGATGATGATGATGATGATAGAATTAATTCATGCATTTGCTAAGAGCCAAGACAGAGCCATCCCCGCACTGGCACCATCTTCCCTTTCCAATATACACACAGGAGGGTTACATCACAGCGGTGAATTGTAGCTGTGCGTGGGGGCGGGGGTGAACCCTTCCTTTTACCTGAGCCAGTGTTCAGTCATCGGGTTTGTTGCAGTCAAAGGTATAATTGTGAAGGATATTTGGTTTGAACTGCAATTCACAAGGGAAGACACTGGTGCGTGGGACACGGTCATTGCCGTCCCTGCCTAATTAGATCTGTCAAAACACATCAGACAAACCCGTGCCTTGGAATCTGCTCTCCAGTGTCACATCTAGCAACAGGCACCCGATCACAGGGGAAAAAGCCTCGCGCTGAGATTTCCGGGTCTCTCGCTCTCTCTGTCACAGTCCTCTTCCCCCAGCCGCCCCCATTTTAATACCTACGCTAATTAAAGGAGACTCAAAAAGAAAGGCCTCAGTTCTAACCCCAGGTCTGGTTCCCTCAGGGCTCAAGAGGACGGGAAGAGGAGAGCACAGAATACATTTTGTTTCCTTTGAAAGGTACTAGAGAAATAAATGCAAAATCCATTGTCAGGGCTGAGAAGGCAGCAGCAGGAACCGAGCCGAGTACAAAACGGGCATTTGTAGCAGCGCAAAACACTTAGCCATTTTAGTAAGATATGGGATGAATACAAAGGAGATTAGAAGCATTCCTAAGGAATCAAACCTAAAAGCACTCAGCGCTGAATACTGATGAACGGCTGAAAGCCACCAGCCAAAAGCCTGTATCACCATGTTGAAAAGACAGTGCTTCTCAGTGGACTAGCCGCTCTCATGAAACCAGCAGGCTGAAATGCCTTGAGGATGTAGGGCAGGGGCCTTTCTGCGTGCCTGCCAATGGATTTGGGAGTACCTGACGACCGGGGGTGAAAGCCTGGACAGAGGATGCTCGCCGGGTGTACGCCGTACCTGGTGTTTAGAGCGGCTGAATGCTGCCTGCTCAGTCGATACGGGTTTTGGAACGATTGATTTCTGCTCAGTCAACAGAATTTGGAACTGATTTGACCTGGAACGCGAAATACATTAATCGTCAAAAAAAAAGTCTGTGAAGCAGCTTTGGAAGAATTTGGAGGATATAATCTTTCAAAAATGACCTTTCCCTGCCCTTTCCAGACACCTATGATTGAAAGGTGTTGAGGGCACTATGCGGCGAGGCTTTAATCCAAACACAATCATGGATCTTGTTAAAGTCAGTGAGGAGCCAACAGCCTTTCAGACTCACAGGCAAAAAGGATCAAAGTCCTTTAGACACCAGCCACAAAGGGAGGGAGAGGGGAGGAGGGCAAAACCCAGTGTTCATGGTTAGGGACCTAAAGAAATTGGGATTGCATGATTTTTTCAGAAAACATGATTCCAGGCATGCTCTGTGAAAAACAGCAGGCTCTCTGATTTTGGCAGGCTCACTGCAAACCCCCCCCCAAAAGCAAGCACACAAACAAACAAAAAGCCCTTACTAGCAAGCAGAGAAAAGGCCAGGAGGCCCTGCAGTCTTGGAGCATGGGGGGAGGGAGGACTGATGGGGGGGTGCTGCCCCCCGTGCTCCAAGACTACAGGTCCTCCTGGCCTTTTCTCCGCTTGCCAGAAAGTTTTTGGTTCGTTTGTTTTTTTGCAGCGAGGCTGCCAAAATCGCAGAGCCCACCACTTGGGAATGGCTCAAAACCACAGCTTAATTACCCTGATTAAGTTCGGGGAAGCCATTACTCCTTGCTTAATAACACATGGATTAATGCCTTCCATGGGCTTATAATCAGGGTAACTAAGCCATAGTTTTGGGCCATGTGGCAATTTGTGGGAAGGGGTGGGAGTGCCGGGGCGCCTTGGCTAGAGCTGCGAGGAGCCCTGCCATGCTCAGCCTGCGACAATGGCAGCTGGCCCTGGGATCTGCCCATGAAATCAGTCAGCCGCCTCGTCAAGTTCGGTAGGCCCCTGCTCGTGGTAGGTCCTTTCATTGCAGACGCGGGGCCAGTATTTTCTTATTGCCTGGCAGAGAAAGGAAAACCAGGACACGCAGCTGTGGGTGCTGCCATGAAAGGAAGCAGAGCAACAGGACTCCTTGGGCATGCAACCGGAGTGGCAGACGTGGCGATTTCTGCCCAAGGAAGCTGCTTGCTGATTGTTTTTGCTGTTTCAGGGAAACGGGACTCTACATTCTCACTGAGCAAACCCACACCAAGAGATCTCCGACAAGATTCACCAGTTTCTCATCCTAATGGAAATGACCCTTCAAAGCCCTGAATTCTGGCTAAGCAGTCAGGCCAAAGGGCAGCAATTTTGACTCTGGAGTTCTGGTATACCGCGGGAGTCCTCTACACTCCTATATTCACCTGCACCGTTGAGGCGGTGCACACAGCTGCTGGGGAAGGCACAGTCTCGGCCAGTGATTCTTAAGCAGGTGCCAGGGAACAAGATCCTTTGAAGGGCGACATAGGAAATGTGAGGGGATAAGCATGGTTTGAGGAGATGAGCAGATAAAGACAGGCTCAGGCTTCTGGTATAAGGAGATAAGAAGATAAGGGCAGGCTCAGGCTCTCCCTGCTTAGTTGCTCCCCTGTCCCTTCTGCAAGCTTGTAAGGCCTGTAATAAATACATTAATTTTTTAAATGGGGCGCTGCTCAATTCACAGCCATGGAGGGGTGCCTTGAGTCTAAACAGATTCAGAACCGCTGTTCTAGGCAAAGAGCTCTTGAGGGGCCTGAGAAGTCTCCAGGGTGCAGTCTCTCACCCATGCAAACCCAGTCCTGCTGTCAGAGCTGAGCTGACGTGACTGTACAGAGCTGCGGCTGTAACCTAAGGCCAGCCCTGGACGTCTGTCTGCCTGCAGAACCATAGGAAACGCGGGCTGGAAGATGCCTCAGGTCATCTAGCCCAACCGGTGCTCAAAGCAGGACCAGCCCCAACTAGATCATCCCACCCAAGGCTCTGTCTAGTCGGGTCTTAAAAACCTTCAAGGATGGAGATGCCATGATCTCTCTAGGTAACCTGTTCCAGTGTTTTACACTCCTCCTATGAGAAAGTTCTTCCTAATACCCAACCTAAACTTCTCTTGCCGCAATTTGAGACGGTTTCTAACCAAAGCACCATTCCAGACAGCAGAGGCAGTGTGCTACCTTGACAGAAACATGGCACCTGTTTCAAGAGAAACCAGACAACACTGGCTTCACCCACACGTGACAGGTGTAGGAAGGGAATCAGAGCAAATCAATCAGGATGCCTGCAGCATGAGGAGGCTGTTGATCTGGATATCCTGCCAGGTCAGATGCCTTATGGGATTCTCTGGTCCTTATTTCCCTGCTTTCCTTCTCCTCCCACAGAGGCACTTGTTATCGCCAGCCTTTCCCTCCCTTCCTGTACACTCAGATAGCTCTGTTGTACAATAGGCAATTAGAAGACAGCATCTAGAAGTGAAGCTCAGGCCTGGGAGTTGGGATTTCTGGATCTAAATACCAGCTCTGACGCACGACCTTGGGCAAGTCACGTCACGTGTCACGGCTTCAGCTTTCTTGTCTGTTAAACAAGGACAGCGGTTCCCCCCCTCCAAGGTGCTGTGCAGTTTAATTAATATTTGGAAAGTGCTCCGAGATGCTGAGATGAAAGGCGCTATGCAACTGAAAAAAAAGTTATTATGATGAGCAAGGCTTCCACTTGTTCCATTAAAAGTGAGCCTCAAAGCAGTGCTACCGTAGAGATATTGTGTATTGTTCCTAGTGGCTTTATTACCGCTCCTATTCACAGTGTTTTGACTGTGGATTAGAATGCACAAGCTTTGAAAGGAAAAAGGAAAAGAAAAAGGAAACAAAACAAAGAGCCAACAACTCTTCCTCTGCATTCTCAAGGAGATGCTATGCAAAGCACCCAGACACAACATGCTCTAAAAACAAGGCAGAGCATTTAGGAGCCTGGGGACTAAAAACTAAACACAGAGCCATCAACTCCTCTCGCCTCTGTTTCAGAGCTTTAAAATTCACAGGTTACCATCGCCCTGTCTCCTGGTTATATCCCGCTGCAAAGTGCCACTTAACTGATACCTGCTAATTAAGCCGCAATGTTCCACTTTGCATCTGGTGAACTTGTTATCTTTGTCTGCCAGGTAGAGAAACTGGGGCATAGGGAAAAAGTAACTTGCTTAAGGCCATACAGCAAGTCAATGACAAAAGAAGGTACCCAGATCACTTATGACTGTAAGCAGTTTGCAACGAGAAAAAGGTCTTTTTGTCCTGTGTTTTTGCGGCGCCTAGCACATGGGTTCCTGATCCACTATAGGGCTTCTTGCAACTGAGAAAATGCAAACAATACAACTAGTAGCAAAACCAGCAGGAGGCCTCAATTCTGAATCTGTGCCGCCACCCCCAAACTGTCTACCGTGTGCCACAAATTATTCGGTGCCAAGGATTTTAGAAATACAATGCTACACAAGCACCAATGGGGTGTGCTTCGTCTACCAGCCTTAGTGTGTCAGAGAATTAGATGACATCGGTGTGGTCTCATAGGCTTCCAGTTCGTCCTACAGCTCACAGGAGAGTAGGGCCATCCTGGGAATCCTGGTGGTGCAGACAGGAGCAGCTCGTGAGATAAATGAAATTCTTCAAAGGAGTTCTGCAGGGGCTGACGGGCTCTATTCAGACAACCACAGGAGACACTATGCATACTCTAAGAAATATGAATGGAGGCTGCATTTGGATGGTGTCACACAGCAACTGTATAGTTCCCTTTCCTAGACACTCATTGGGCTTCTGTGCTTGGATTTCACAGGCTGAATTTGTGGGCTCTTCAGATTCCCGCGGTCTCAACACGCTGCAGCGCTGGCTTTCTTCGGCCTCCCTGGCATGCAGCACCATACCTAGACCCCTGGTGGCCCCAGGCAAACTTTTAGTACCAGGCCCCCCTTCACCAGAGATAATGATAATCATAATTGGACAACAGAAGAAACCCACAAACAAACCATTTTCAGGCCCCCTTTCTGTCCGGGCCCCAGGCAGCAGCCCGGTTTTCCCACGCCTGTGCCTGGCCCTGCTGGCACGTTTCATGGGCAAGACTCTTCATGAGTTACTCCTTCCCTGCAGTGCAATAACTGCTCTTTAAGACTAAAGAAGTCACAATCTGTCTGTGCCTCAGCCCTCTATAACAGAGACGTATAATGATAACTTCGTTCTCCCACCCCGCCGTTTCTTTGGCTCTGAACTCTTCGAGGCAGCCTCTCTTTCTCTCTGTGATATATAGGACCGAGCCCAAGAGGGTTTTCCTCTGAGCCAGGACTAAGAGTTTTTCCTGTAACACAAATACCAGCAATGGAGTCCTGTGCACCAGATGGGTCTTTGCCCTCCATTATCACCGTGCTTTTGCTCCTGGATTCTGCCAAACCTCAAATATGCACGCCTGCAGAGACAAGCTGTGATGCAGTACATCGGGATACTGCTACTCCTGATAGGTACCTTTTCATGTTTAATTCAGGGGCTAGTTTAGTTAATCTATTTTTAAATAATTCATCTTTTCCATCTTAATTTAGGTAGTTGTTGAAAATCCCTAATAAAACATTCAGTGACTCTTTCTACTGCAGTACCAGCTTCATTTATTTCATGGAATCCAGATCTTTGATGTCCGGCCTTCATTTCCTCCCCCCAACACCATGCTTCAGTCTTGTTTATCGCTGTGCTGGAGGTAAGAGGATCTTGTGGAGTTTTGTAGCATTTACATGCTTGGTCCTTGTTAATAATTCAAGTACCCCACATGGCTTGGGCCAATCATGTAGCACATAAGACTCTTCCTCTTATCAACAGACTTGCCTCCACCGCAGAAGAGCTTGACTATGGCAGTGATAGGTACAGCAGGAACCGGGCAGGGTTTCCTGACCGACGCGTGCCTGAAGTGTAAGGAAAATATCACAGGTGCCAACTGCATTGTTCAAAGAATATATACCCTTTTATAGCACTTATATTTCATTCGCTACTGCCAGAATGGAGAAACATGCTGGGTTTCTGCATCCGTAATTGGAGAAGAACAGATGGTGGAAGCACAGTTGGAAGTAATACGGCCATTAAAATAATCTATACTGCTCGTAATTCTCCAGCATGTGAGAAAGGGAGTGGAACCTGCTTCGGCTGGAGCTTCTGGCCGTGTCATTCACCATGCTGCCGTCTGGGCAGGCGTAGCGTTTCTGTGGCTTGGGAGCCCATGAGGTGTTTTGTTGGTTTGCTTTCTAAATAGACCTTTGCAGTGCACCTAAGAGGAAGGGACTGTAGTAAGAGGCCATCTGCACGTCTGTCGCTTCCAGCTGATGGGAGGAGGTAACAATGACACTGTCACTTGCCTCTTTTCAGGTACTGGCATGGTCCCTGCTCCCACAGCATGTTAATGCCTCGCAGTGTGCCTAGTATTTTTCCTCCCAGTGCCCCCAAAATGGAAGAAAGTGCTATTTTCCTCTTTCATGGATGGGAAACTGAAGCAAAGAACAACTAAGGGCCAGTTTTCTCAAGGCTTTTAAGGATGCAAAATGGGGCACTTGGGGTGCCCAAATACTTTTAAATACTGAATAACTTTAAACATCTGGCCAGAAGTGACCTGCCCAATGTCACGTGGGAAGTCGGCGCTCGGATCTCATAGCCACCAGATAAGCACTCTAAGCATTAGACCAGGACTGTCCAACTGGCAGGCCACAAGATGCATGCAGTCCCTGAAGGGTTAACCTGAGGCCTCTGGACTCCTGGTCCAGCTTCTCCCCTCATTAGTCCTCTGCTGCTGCTAGGGTCTCTGAGCTCCCAGGGGTGGGGTGGATGGACCTAGACAATCCTTCCCCTCCCAAGCAGAAAGGGAGTCAACCTGCCATGCAGCAAGCTCATTAGCTATTTCCCTAGTTAGCCTGTAAAGGCCAGAGCTGATCAGAAAATGGGGGAAATCATTTGCAAACATTTCCTGGAGGGGATTTTCAGAAAAGCCTAATGGTGCCTATACACAACTCGTAATTAGTGTGCGGGAGCAGACTCAACTACCCGAGTGTGCTGGAGTGTGGGAAGTACTGCGCGCCAGCAGACTCCAGCGTCTCGTGTATAAGCATCTTGGTGCTGAAAAATGGCGGCAGGGGCCATTTGGCTAAAGCTCATTCCACGAGCTTTAATTAAAGCACCCCCACCGCCATTTTTCAGCACAGGGACGCTGGCACACAAGATGCTGCAGGCACTTTAATTCAAGTGGCTCGGGGAGCCTTTCTAATTAAAGTGTCCCCCACCACACACACACACACACACACACACACACACACACACACACACACACACACACTCTTCCAGAGCATGTGTAAAATGCCCTAAATGCCTAAAAATCCCACTGACCGTAAAGGATACTTGGCTGCTAAGTCACTTTGGTTCTTTTGGATATCCCACCCCCATTTCCCATTTCTTGCCAACCTTTTCCAGCCAGCTCAGGGAAGCACTCATGCTAGGGTAAAGTGACCTGAAGAAAGACACTTTGTGCCCAAAAGTTTATCTAGTATCTCTCCCAACTACACAGCTGGTTTAGTAAAAATATATCACCAAAAAACCCTTTCTTCTCTCAGATTTTCTGGACAATCACTGCTTCATCAACACTCAAGCACTCCATCAGGGTAAGAGCTTCCCTGTGAAATTTAACCCTTCTATTATAGTTTGATGGTAAGAATGGCATATTGGACCTCCTTCCTTGTTAGGAAATAATCCAAGAGGCTCCCCCAGCATATTCTACCGAAAGGCCCGGGACACAAGGAACAATTCTCTTTACCAGGCAATCTCAGCAATATGTGGTGTAATAAAATAGATCAAACCAAGGCAGGCGAATGGAGAGAGCTGTAGAATCGGTAGCCTTCTCTCCATCTTCTGCAATCTGAGGGTCTGTTTAGCACAGAGCTTGACAGAACAAAAGAAAAGCAGGAGTAAGAGGCTGTGATCACTCGAAGGAGAACAGGAGCAGGCTCAGTATGAAAGTGTCCTGATCATTTTCCATTACCTTGAGGCATTTACAAACATCACATCCCTCAAGTCCCTTGTGGGGCAGCCAGGTACTCTTCCTGGGGTCAGGAATGTTCTCTTAAGGGTTTTTCATTGGGAAAATCAAATATACTGACAATGAACATGCCAGTTGTGATAAAAACTCTGTTAGGCAGGGTTTCAGAGCCAGAAGAAAATATCTGATCATGATCAAGATGGGAAAGTCAGTCGAGGCCAGTGAGGTACAGTACTCACATGGGAAATGAAAGATTATGGTTTAAGTCAATTCATTGACTGATTCAGACCAGGGGGTTTCCAAATTCAGTTTCCAAAATGCCAGATGACTGCCATGCCTACTGGTCCAATGGCTACTCTGTGTGGGTAGCGGTCCTCCCCAAATACCTCCCCCCACCACCCCATGGAAAAAAAAAAACCACACACAATTGAGGGGGGAGTTGCATCTCAAAAGAGAACAGGGACACATCTGAAACACTGGACAAAAACCTGTTTCCACCCAGTTCCAGAGGTAGATACCAGCAACCTGATTATACAGATGAGGAAACCGAGGCACCGGAAATCAGTAATAACACCAAGAAGCCACCCCAAGCATTCTGATATGTAGACTCCTGCTCACACCCCCAGGACATTTTGCAAATCCCTTCACCTCACTCCCCCCACTTGACTACGGAGAATTTGCCTGTAGGAAACATGAGCACAGGACAAAGCTCCTCTCTTGTATCTGGCACCCCCCCACCCTGAACATGTCGGAGCCAGCAGGACATTACCTTGACAGCTGGCTTTGCTTTATGGAGCTGTAAATATTTTTTAATAGGTTGGAGGCATGAGAGATGTGTTCCAGATTTTACAGCGTCCAAAATTAACTGAGATTAATTAAAAAAAAAAAAAAAAAGTAGGGGAAAGCAAGGCTGAAGCCAGCAGAGTATAAAGCTCTAAAGCGATGGCTGCAAAGCCAAAGCACGGTTGCCTTCTGGCTCCTGGAAGAGAGATGGAGAGGTCAAGCGACATCAAGCTGAAGTAAATGTCGTTGAGGAAATTACTCCAGGCAGGGTTTATGGATGCAGTCCAAGCCTGTGATATAGTACCTTTCCCCCCCTCCCCTCCTGGAGAAAGCAAGGAACACCTGATGCTGCTTGGGACAAAGGGCGCCATAGCCCTTGGGTATCTGGGAGACATTCGGCATGCATCCTGGTGGACATTTAAAATATACAGAGCTACCTGCCCTGCCGTTTTAACCAGTCAGGCCCAGCAGCTCTAAAGATATGTTTCTTAATTAATTACATGCTCAATTAATTACATGCTTAGGCTGCCACAGTGTCTGTGCACCTCCCAATGGTTCAATCTAGTCATCCTCATACCACCTCTTTGAAGTAGGGAGTTGCTATTATCAGAGGATTTGAACCTAGGCTGTACCAGTTGCAGGCTAGTGCCCTAACACTAGACTATCTCCCCACGTGCATTTTTAAACATATACCCCTGTGCCAACAGCCAGAGACACAGCCAGTGCAGCCTATCCTAAATGATGCTCCAGCCCCCATCTCTCTTTCATGAGCCCTCCATTTTCCTCTCCACAACCAAAGACTTCACCTCTCCCCCATCCTTTATTGCATCAAGCCCCCACCTCTACACACTTGTTTAAAGGGGAAGGAAGTCTGCCTGATCAGAAAGCCAAGGGGCAGAGACAGGTCTCTTCCTACATCAGTGTTGCTTTCAAAAGCCCATTTGGAGTGCTTGATGCGATGCAATCAGAGTTGCTCTGTAAGCGAATGGCAAAATGCTTTTATTTTATTTCTGATGGTGTTATAACCCAATCACCCAACCAAGTGCTCTGCTACCACAGGGGTCTATCAGAGCCAGCAAGCAGAGAAGCTGCCTAGAGCATAGTAACATTGATTCAAGTTTATCCCTGATTTGATTTCACTAGAATTACTCTAAAAACTTTTCCCCAACTTATTCACTCTGTTCATGCACAAGGGGTTGGGCTGGTAGCACTGACTATATTTAGGTTTTCATCACTTCCCATAAGTACTTGTTTTCAGATACTTTACCAGACTTTAATTGCTTGAGATGAGGAAACCAAGGCAGAGAGCAGAGATGTGACTTGCTCCCTCTTCAATGAGTGTTTTACAGCACAGAAGCCCCAGCAGATGGTCCCTCCGTCTTTGGCTTAATTTGACTCAAAGGAAACATTGTTCAAGAGATGAGACTCTAGAGTGGAAGCCAGGGTGCCTGGGCTCCCCTTCTAGCATATCCCTTGCCACCACTGTGTTTAGATGGTGAGCTCCTCACACTGTGGACTGCTCCCTTTACTGGGTCTTTGTACATCGTCTAGGCCCTGATCTGATCTGGAGCCCCTGTGGGCTTCCTTACCCCAAATAATGATATGCTTTTCCTGCCTCCTCATTTGGGAAACAGTCAACCACTGCAGAAAAAACAGCAGAAGCCTGAATGCAAGAGAGATCTAAAGAAGCCTTTCAGTTCACCTTTAGTGCCAAGCAAGCTTATTCCATCACGTGGGAATGACAGAAGGGAAGGAGGGCCCCTCTCATTAAATGTTTACCATACGGGTCCTGATGGTTCCTCATCTTCCTTCATGTGCCAGGACATTAAGCCTGACGTTCTTTCACTAGCCCCTGTGCTGCTCTCCGACGCCTAATTTGACTAACCCTTTAGTGACTAATTTAATTACCCCAGCCCACAAACTGACAGACAGCTGTTAAAAATGGTTATTGCATTATTAATACGCTCCAGTAATTTCCCATTAAAACTATACTGTTAATAATTTTTTCCCTGTATTTCTTCCTTCTTAATTAGTCTATTTAAAACTTTGAAGGAATATTCTCTTCATGCTAAATGGGAGCGTCGAGCAAATTACATTTTTGATTGAATACTTCTGTGATAGGCCAGCAAATAAGACCGTTGAGTTGTTAATTATTGTCAGAGTTCCACACGATGCCTGCTAATGAGGCAGTCAATCTTCTCTGCCATTCCCAGAATATTAATGGAAGCCTTTGGTATTGATTTTGTCGTTGGGAGAAACCGGGAAATCCTCCCTTCTTGTGTAGCTTGGGATGTTGGGGGAAGGGTTGCAGGAAACCGGCCTTAAATGGTATGGTGGGTACTGGTCATATAAGCATCCTCCAGGCACTTTCTGTTGACCAGAATGTGTATCCCAACACCATCATGCTTCTCCCCAGCTTCCAAAAGCAGAGGCAGGGCTTCATGTAGTAATGGGAAGGTTCAGTAAGTAGGTAACCTGATTCCACGTGCCATCTGCACTCTCCCTGCATATCTACCTGGGGGCTGGCACACCTCACAGAATCAGCAGACATGAAGGAGGCTGGGGTTTGCTTGGGGCTGAGAGTCAACTAGGCTGTCAAGATGGATGAAAATTGGCAAAGCACAGAATCATTTTGTTTTTTTCCCCTTTACATCTATCAACAGAGCTTGTCCAGCCTACACAATGCACACAATAGCAGGCGTGCATCCAGGAGAAGGGCTTCTCTTGCATGCGTGTTAACAGGCTTCTCTTGATCTGCTAACACATATTAAAGTTAAAACTGCCTTGTCCACATAAGGATTTCACTACAATTTGGATATTAGTTTTGGGGATCACTCGGGCTGACTCCCTCATTGTCTTCTTGTGCTCTTCTCCTTTGCCTGCGTCCAGCTATTGGCTCCTGCATTTATCAGACTAGCTTGTTTTGTTTTTTTTCCTTTGATAATACAGCTGATTTCCCAGATAAAGAAAATACAGATCTGCACTTCAGTGATGCATTTGAGACAGAGCTATGTGGGGAATCATTAAACTGGAGGAGACGGAGATTAATACAAGGATTAAGGGAAGCATAAGGAGTTGGCTGAAAGGAGACGTAACAGGCTGGGCTGAAAGGCAAGGATCATTTTGGAAGGAGTTACTAATGGAAGGGATACAGTCAAGGAAAGACCTTGGGAATTATATTTAATATTTCCCTTAGTGACCGCAAGAGTGCTAATGAAATCTATAAACGAGCTGAACCTGGGAAGCATCATCCATGTAGAAGAGGACAGGGATATCAGACTGAAAGACCTGGACGACCTTGAGATGAGAGCGATAGAAGTGGGAAAAAATGCAATAGTACAAAGCGCGAGATAATGGATCCAGAGACTAACAGGGACTTCTTTGTAAACTGGAGCATGTCTGTTTGAAACAGACCTGGGTATATTAGCTCACTGAGCTAGAGGGATCTCAACTCAGCCCCCTCCGAGCACACCTCGCCCTCCTGAGCGTACTGCACCACTCCACACCTCTGTGAGGCAGGGTATTGCTGCCCACATTGTGCAGAATAGGAACCGAGGCACACAAAGACTAAGAGCTTGTCTGCACAGCCTCCACGATGACCTCCGGAGTGCTGCTGAGAAGCGTGTCCCACGCCTTCACTCCCACCCTGTGCATGCCATGTCCCAGAAAGGGGGCAATGCAGCTGCACTAGAGTGCCGTGGAGCATACCCCCTCCTGCCCTTTCCCCTATCCCACCCAAAACGCTCTCAGGCTCGTTGTATGGGGTTGTTCGTTGGAGCAAAGCAATAGCCACATTAAAGCAGCTACTTTGCCCCATTTCTGTGCTTTAGCTGGGGCAGTCCTAGCTTGAGACTGCTATCCAGAGATATCATCCTGACCATAGCTGTTAGAGCCATGCAAAGAGACTCTTACTGAGGGGGTGGTACACAGAACATGTGCAATAGCAGACAGCACTTAGAAAGAGTTCAGGACCTGGGGCAAAACCCACTCCTCTCTAGGGTGAAATGCAAAAACAGCAGCTACTGCATTGGCAGAGGGAGGGTCTGTGAAGCAGCATCCTCAATCCATGAACAGAGCAGAGTTTGACTTGGATTTTCTAACTGGGTCACACTTTGGCATTTCACGCCCAGCTTCATTTTGATAAATTTGCTTTGAAAAACCACCTAACTCCAAATGCCAAACTGGAAACGATCGATCGCCTTGTGCACAGATTTGCCACCTTCCCTGGAACTGCCCCCTGCTTCTCCTCCAGTTATAATTCATCCTGTTTAGCTCTCTGTGCTCCATCCTTCTTCCAACCCCCATCCTGAGATGAACCCTGCAGCATGCCTCAAAGGTCCCTGAATTTCAGCTCTGGCAGATGATGTACAGATGAGCAATCAAGTTGTCACAGCTGCCAAGAGAGGCCAGAAGTTCGGGAAGTTCATGCTGTACAATCTCATAATATGGATATGCTCCTTTCAAAAAAGAATGGGCTCCCTGCAGCACAAAACTCTCTCACGGCATCTGTCAGACTCCTGGAACTTTTTGGACTGAAGTACTAAGAAATCCTTTGCGTTTGATTTCCCCCAAAGAGGCTGTGGACCGAACAAAGACAGAGGCTGTGGACTGAACAGGCTGCTGACTTGGACCCCACACCTGGCAGAAGAGGGTAGCATTACTTCTGTGCTAGGAGAGCAGAGATAAGGCAACATGGGAGAAAAAGCCAAGAGCTAGTAGTTGTACAGTGGATCACAACTAATAATGATGCCTCAGAAGAAGCTTTCTTCTAACCAGGGCATGCTCCTGTTGAAATCTCTGCCCTAGATTTTGATGTTCCTTAAATAAACAGGAAGGTGAGGAGTGATAAGGAAAGGACCCATCTCTTTATATTTAATTAGACTGAATAAGCTGACCTAAAGAACGGTCCAGTTCTGATCTGTCTTGTGGGCTGAATAGAGAAACAAAAACAGATTCCTTGCAGTGCTTTTCACCTTAGCATACACACAGCCTCATAGACTGACCCCCCCAAAAGATCCTGAGCCACTGCAGGCAATGGCAGCATACCAGACGCAGCTAAGAGCATCTCTCACATCGACAGTAGCTTGTTGTTTTCTGGGCCCCTGCAGCTGCATGCTTTATGAATCCCTGACCCTAAGAGGGTACCTATCAGGAACCAAGTCTTCACATTTGCAATGAAAGCCCCATTTCAGGGACACAGCCTTGAAACCGCGACTCTTTCTGAAAATCCAGGACAGTCAGTTGCTTTAAGCGTATCACCACCGTTATATCCAGGAGAAAGGGCTCCCATGCAGCCTACAACATACAAATCAGGCAAGAAAGATATGAGTGAGGCAGAGACATGCAGGTGCAGTGACCCCAGAGGGCAACACCTGATCTCCCTCCAAGAGAAAGAAGTGTCACGCGCAGAAATGCTGTTGCCAATCAAGAACTACAATCTATGAGACAAAAAGATGCCAGGCTTTTGCCTTTAACTCCCCTTTTCAACTCTGCAAGGGAACGAAGTTTACAACTGGCGTGTATGCACATGCAGAGCTCTCTAATACAGGCTGTCAAAAGGCTGGCAAGGCAGATGTTTACCTGTAAATCTTCTCATACTCCCTTAAACCTCAGCAAAGCCACAACTGATGAAGCCACACAACACAGTAACAGGGTCTTCACAGCACCTGCCTTTGCATTTGCATTGTCAGCCTCCCTTGGCTGAGCAAGGGGCTAGCAACAATTCCTCTGCTCTCCTCCAGCAGGGATGGGGCAATATAGTTAGGCTGATGATTCCTGGACATATGCAATTGCCTCCCCCTGTTACGTCTGCCCCCATCACCCTAACACACTGCCCAGAGTTGCTGGGGTTGTTAATGATTCACATATTAATCTCTTTGCTCTGAAACTTTCTTGGGCTTAGTCTGGGCTCTACTTGCATCTATTTTATTTAAACCACCCCTGAGTAAAAGACGTCCTTCCTTTCTGTAGTTAAAAGGGATGTAAATAAATACATCCCTGTGCTACTGAGCTGGCAGAAGAAGCATAGCTCACCAATGCTTTCAAATATGATTATGTGAAAATGCATTTCTTTATTAATTTCCCTGCTGGGTAGTCAGGGATGCAAGCACCAATCCATTTCTACAAGTGCCTGCCAATAAGTCACCACCCTGCCCTGGAGAAACCATTTGTGAGAGAAGAGGAGAGTCCAGTGCCCCTCGAGCTCACTTAGTGAGACTGCCAATAAAGATCCGTAGCGCAGACGCCTGTCCGCTGTTAACTGGATTCAATGCACAATGCCCCCCCCGCCCCCCATCAAAATGTCCTTTTCCATAGACACCTGACTCTTCTCATGATGAGGGAAATATAATAAGATATATGGAACAGTATATCTAACTGTCAGAAGGGAAATCACTTCTGAAACAATTATTTATAACAGTCAGGACTTTTGCAGCTAACCGGTCCTGAGGTATTTCCCTGACAGATCCTTAGCAGCTGCGGTTGCATCAGCAGGTAGTGCCACCAGCCTAGCGGATTCAACCTCAAGAGTCTGGCATCTGCCAACATTTAGGAAAAATGCTCAAACACAGATTTATTTGGGTGATGATTGAGCAGGCAAACAGAAGACACAGGGGTGTTGACAAACCAAATGGCAGGTTTTGTCTAACCCATGTCAGTCTCTAGTTGCTTAATGCGTATCCTGTGCAGTGCAACTCCGAGAAGGCTTTGGGATGATTTCCTCATAAGAAATCAGTTCAATATTGCAAAGAAAAAGAAAATAAAATAGATGATCACAGCGCAGCAAAGTACTCTTCCTAACTTAGCTACCAAGAAGCCTAGGCAGTTTAGGCACATGCTGCACTTGTATTCTCAAGGAGGAACCCAGAGAATTTATAACCTAGCCCAGGATGTCCAGGTGTGGTTAAGGTGATGGCGTGCACAGCTGTGCTTGGAGGCAAAAGGGAGTTGCTGAGGCAGAGGTGTTGAGCCAGGTGCACAAATAGTACTCAGGGTAGAGGGTGCAAACAGAAGAGCACTTTGCAGGAAACGCTAGGATTCCTCAAATCCAAAGTATGTTCAAGCTGCAATTTGGAGTGGCTGGGAGTCTGCTGTCGCTCTGCCCTAGCCCCACGCCTCTCCCTCCTCACCTTGACACTGTCTTCGGGGGTGGGAGGGAGGGAGCGGAGGGAGCTCCTTTGGGTTTGTCCAGCCAGCCAGCACTGGGGTGGATGGATTGGAGGCTCCCCACCTTGGGGGGGGAAGGGAGGACAAGAGGGCCCCAATCCACCCACCCTGTCCTCTAGTGCTGGCTGGACAAACCCCAGACCCAGCTCCCTCCACTCCCTCCCCCACCAACCTATGCTGAAAAGAGCACCAGGAACCAGGCTGTCAGCCCAGCCCTGCTCCCAGAATGTGCTAACACGCGTTAATTAAAGTGCTTCAGCTGGTTCAGACTGTCAGTGGGATCAAACTGTCAGTGGCCCTTTCAAAGCACTCTTCAGCTGTGCCCTTTGGTAAGGGCACAGCTGTAGAGTGCTCCAGGGGGCCAATCTTGCGATAAAATGTCACGTCACTTCTGTCAGCATCCATATTGCTCAGCTCTGATCCCTTAGAAACCGTAGCCTATATTCCACTGAATTCAGAGAGTCATAATCCAAGTTTGAGTTACATTTATGGATTATACAGGGTTAATGCACGCTTAAGAGCTTGGCTATATGGGGAAACTATTCCACAATTAGCTAGGATATAACTAGAAAGAGCTATAGTCATTTCACAGTAACTCCCTGTGTAGACTTTATCCTGCGCTGAGAATGCCTACGCATGGGTGAATTTAATCCACTTGCAAAATGGACTATGTTAGAGGTGAATAAGGGTGTCTACACAATAAGTTAGTGACAACTATTCTGAAATAGCTTTCCTGGGCTACTGCCTTATGCAAACAACTCCTAAGAGATCTTAAAAGTGTGTTACAGACGTACGTATTGTATTACAGACAGCTATAAGCAAACTACACACTTTTGGACTGTCTGGCCCTTTATTAAATCATTTCTTAAATTAATAACCTGTTATAAATTATTTATAATTGTACCCTTAGTAAGAAGTATAACCAAATGGAGTTTGGACCTCAAATCTGAGCTGAAACCAAAGCCTCGGATTTTAGAGGATTTTTTTTTTTTTAGGATGGAACCTCCTCTCTATTTAATACATAGTAAATGGGGAAAAAAAAGGTGGATTGAACTGAATAAAAGAGGCTTTTCATTGCAAAGGCTCAGTATATATTTACATAGTGTCCTGCCTTACTTCTCACCTCATTTATGTCATTTTAAGCCTTCCACATTATTAAAGAAGTATTAGTGTGTGCTTAATTCTTTGTCATTAGGTTCAGCAAGACTTCTGAACCTCTGGGAGATCTGCTCCATTTGTGTCAATGGGTAAGGGGTAGGGCTGGGAGGCCATGATGGAAGGAAGAGCTGGGGAGGAGAAAGAATTAGGCAGAGTTTCATTAAAGGATGCCACTAAAGGAAGAATATATAGGGGGAGCTATTATTATTTATATTACAGGTGCTCAGTGGCCAGAAGCTGTCATCTGGGCTCATTTGCCAGGCATGTAGCAAGAGACATACATACCCTGCCCCAGAGTTTGCAACCTACATAAACAAGACAAAGAGTGGCAGAAAGGAAATAGTATCCCACTGCTACAGATGTGGGACTGAGGCACAGAGAGCTTCTGGTTCTGATTCCCAGTTACATTAAGGCCCACTGATGTAACCCTGGCAGTAAAGGGTGGTAAGTAAACAGAATTCACCTCTCTTTTACACTAAGCAAAGAGGCCGTGTGAATTAAGTTCTGTGCAACTTGTCTGAAGTGAATAAGAAAGACTATGGTTGTACCAGAAATAAAACCCGAGATCCAATACGCTAGTGACAGAGGTGTTAGAGGAATTACTCATCCAATAAAATAACAACATCCTGCCCTTGGGGAACACCCTGTGCTTGAGGGCCTCCAGCTTTGCTCCAGCCTCAAGAATGTCTCATGTGCCAGAAGGTAAATAACATGGACAGCCCAAAAATAAAATGTGCCTGACGTCAGCGTTTAACTCAAGTCATTCATATTTGCACTAATGGGAAAGGCAGGACTTCCAGGAGGTGCAGAGAACCCACATCTCCCGCTGGCTTGCATTGGATTTGTGGATGGTCGGCACCTCTTGGAGAGAAAGAAAGAAAAAAAAGATGGGAGCCAGGCCTTGCACAATTCACCCCACGCAGCACCAAGTCTATGGCCCAGCAGGGAAGACAACCTACAACTCCATCCCAGTCAGAACTATGGGCTTGTTCCGCAGGTGTTTGAACCAAATGAACATAATGCTCCACTCCTGCCCTTAAAATCTTAGTGTCTCTGAACTCCCCACATCCAGCTCTGACCTCTAAACGTCATCCATGCTTCCCTCAAGTTCCCCCTACACACGTACACGTGCACACATGAAAACACACACACTTACGCTAGCTTGATAGCTATTCCTGAATGACCTTCTTTCAAGCCATGGCACAGACAGGGCTAATTCTACAAGCGACAGCACTCTCCTTGTGTGTCCACATCACTCCTTCCTTTTGTTATTCTACTTATTTCCATTTAGTTAACAGGGTGTCCCCCTGACTCAACTCACAGACGAGGAGGAGTCCCTAGAGGCAGAGTGCAGTGTCTTAAGTACAGTTTGTGTTGTTCCACAGCAGTAGGTCCCACACTACGCTGATCTATATTAAGATAAAAAGCATTTGGTTTAAGCCAATAGCAACTCTATATTAAAAACACCAGAGGAAATGTCTGGAGTTGAATTGATTAGCGCTCAGTAATTCACCAGGCAATGAAATCAGGACAATTCCATGGATGGGATTATTTTTGCTGGGTTTCACCTAGAGTTTTGTTGGGTTTTTTCAACTTCACCGAGCTTCTCATTTGATTTTGCTTGTTTCTAAACAGCATTCTGCACAGTACCTGTTTGTATACTGCCTGGAAACTCATACCAATCACACTCCCCCAACCCCATCACTGCACAATAATATTTGTAGTAGCCTGAGAGAGTTTAACAAGCAAATTAATTTCTCTGTGTCCACCAGAGCTAGACTGGGCCAAGGGGAGAGGGACCTTGTAAGACCATATCAATTCCTTAAAAAAACAGGACAAAATAAAATAGAGAATACAGTGAAACCTGAATTGGTGAAGTATATGATGTAGAGCTAAAGCAAAGCACTTCGGCTGTGCTACACCTACCAACAGCTACAAAGCAGCTGGGAACAAGATCCCAAAAAGGAGTGTGCTATGTTACACAAACAGATTATTATAAATGCAGATTATTTTAAGGGCACCTGACTGACAGATCTGGAGCGTAAACCATGCTCCCTGCACAAAGCAGACAGGGGCCCTGCACCTTCCTTCCCCCAGTCCAGTCCTTCAGGAGTTTGTGCCCATTCTGACCTGCAGAACTGAAGGCTGAGTCAAGTCTCACTGGGGGGAGAGGGGAGGGCATCAGTGCATTGACCCAGATGCCCCAGCCCTACCAAATCCACTTTGAGCAACTCAAGTGGTGCAAACTGGGTGTACGCTGTCTGGAAACGGGCAGCAGGAAATTTCTTCTGCATGATGGAAACTGCTGTTATAAAGAGGATGGGGAAGGAATGTGGCCTCGCTCGATCCAAGCCTCTACTGGCACTGAAGGATCTCGTGCCAGCGGCAAAAGCTTAGATCATGGCCAGAAGGCACAGGGCTAAGGGGCTCCAACTAGATCACAGGCAAGAATTTGGCCTTGGCCTTCCTTGTTGAAACTGTTCAAGGTTGCGTGTGATGCAAACCCATGTTCACCAAGAACTAGAGGGAGACTTTCCTTTTGTTTCACCCAGGCCACCACAGAGCTTATGATGTGACAGTAATCTCTATCCGCTGCTGAGATGAGATTTGAAGTAATGACCTGGGGCAGAGCCGGGCTACATGTGAGGCCTGATCTCAATCTACTGAGCTGCCTAACAGAGTCAGCTAAGCTGCTTTGAAAATGCAGCACCCGATCTCTCTCAAGATACAGGGAGAAATCGTACCCCCAAAGAAATCACTCCAGGGCAGTGGGTAATGCCCCAGCATGGATTCAAATCCTCTCAGGAGCAGGAGGAGTGGCAGGCAATCGTGAAGCACTGTACCGAATCCACCAGAGTCAATGGAAACATCACCCAAGCACCGGCTGCTCCAAAGCAGAAGCTGAAACTAATTAACTTTATTTGTCTTTGGAGACCAAAGCCTCATCGGTTCACTGCCTACAATTGTGTCTGTCCCAATTCCAGGCCTCGTTTACTCACGTTCTCAATTGGGCTGTTTATCTCAGTGTTATGAGGCCTGCAATATTACAGAACAAGTCAGGAAAATGCACTCGTTCCATCCCCTCCCTTCCACATTTCCTCTCTCTGCACCGGACTCAGACCAGCGTGTCCTTCTCCACTCCCACAGCTTGTCGTCTCACTAAAACTGAAGTTCTCCACTGGATGCATATCATACCTACTGTTACAATTAGGATGAAAGCACAGGCTGTAGTTAAACATAAGCTGCATCCATCACTTCAGGCACCTTTTGTGTATTTAATTTCTCTGTGATGTAGGGAAAATTCAGTGCATCCTCCCTGAGTTTATCAAACCTATTCTCTGAGCAAAGAATGAGGTTTTCGGTAAAGGCAAGGCAAAGTGTCAATAAATCTGTGAATGATGATGCACTGAAACAGGTGCATCAATAAATTTATTCAGCTGTGATAGCCTCTCCCACACCTGGAGGCCTGTTCCAGCTATTCAAGGGATGGTCACTGTCCTTAGCAGCTCATGGGCCTAGTACAGACAGATTTCAGAAGACGGAGATCATCGCTCACTGCCCTCTCCCCTTCCTCACCCTGCAAACTGTGTCTGTCCTTCACACAGGCTGGATGTTCACCATAGAAATTTACTGAAACTCTTAGGAAGTTTTGTGCCCGACAAGTGTTAATTTTGCCAGTGAGCATGAGAGAGTGTCCAGTTCAGACACTTCCAGCAAAGCCCACCTGGAGCTGGCAGGTCACAAGATGCCAGCTTTCCCTAATGAGAACTTTAGGAAGTCAGTGGCAGAACAATGTCTTGAATCCCAGTCTCCCAAGTCCTAGGCTACAGTCTTGACTACTTTACAGTTCTTCCTCTCTTATTCATTGAGATAAGGTCAATGCCTGGAAAGAGGTGGAGACCCTCTGCTCTATGATAATGGGATGGGCCTGTTTCCTGTCGGGCCAAGCCACTGAACCAGGTGCAACCATGGAAGTTGAGTGGGACCTTAACCAGAGTTTCTCTCACTCTTTCATAAGTGCCTGGTTCAGGCCTCATTCACACGCTAACCTGCCCCAATTTATATGCAATAAATAATTGCAGTGCATGTCCTTCTGTGACTTAAATCTGGTTTAGCGCACTTTCCAGGTGATGCCATGCAGGGTTGGACCAGGAAAGGCTAGAGCACAAGCCGGCTCTCCTGCCTGCTTTGCACTGATCGCAGAACCCTAGTGCAGCACGTGCACGTGCCCCAGGCCGTCCTGGTCTGGCTGTGCAGCAGGCATGCAGGGCACTTTTACCTGGAGGCACTACCATGCGTCTGAAAAGCATGGAGCTAAGCTGACCGCAGTGGTTCACAACCAGGGATGATGCCAAAGTTGTGGAGAGCTGGGCTGCTAGGGCTAAAAAGGTTGAGAATCGCTGGTTTAAACATACAGTGTCAGCTACTCCAGAGTAACAGCTTGTGTGCGAGATCTTGCCCTGTGTTAAATGTGGCTGGCTTGCCCCTCTATGAAAGTGGGATAATCTACCTCACATACACTGCAGGAAAAAGCACGCATGTAGGCAGGTACCACAGAGACACTAAATTCACTCCCTTGGCTTACTTTGGGCTTGCTTGCATAGCCATCTCTCAAGCCTAGTTTAAGCTGCAATAAGAGCATCTATGCAGCCGTTCACACTGGCCTAACTCAATCAGTTATAAATTATGCCTTTAATTAATGCAGATGCAGATGCAGATGAGCCCTGCTGATATGTTATCTTCTAACACGCTCCTCACCCCCAGCTTCTTCGTGCCACCCCTGTCGGTGGCTTGTTCAGAAAGGAAACCGCCTCCAGTCGGCGTCCTCTTCTCCTCACGATTCCACAGCCAAGGGACAGAAAGGTCAAGGATGGAGGAGGTTTCCAAGGACCCATTTCCACTTTCTCTGTCCTCCTGCCTATGCCTACAGACATCAGCTGTAGCACCCACCCACCATCTCCTGGCTGATAACTATTGCATCTCCACCCCCACGGGCTTTTTCCATTGCTATTATTTTTATATAGTTTTAATTCATGTACCTTTAAAATGATCTTTCCTTTGTTTCCAACACCTGCTTAGAAACCCAAGAACAAACATTTAATTCCTTAACCATTTTATCTATCTCCACTGCAGAAGCAATGCTTCCCTCCCCCAAACCCAGCTGTGTTTTGCAAGGAGCTAAAATTAACGTTGCCATTTTTTTTTTCCCCTTTTATATCTCATTGCTTTGCCTGCTAGCCTAGCTGTGCCTATAAGCTGTAGTCTCATAGTCTGAGAGGGGAGGGGAAATAAAAAGTTTCCACAAGGGTCAGGATCCCCCTTGTCTTTTCTTATCTCTGGATGAGTGAAGGGATCCTCCTTATTTTTCCCCTTAGTCTTGTTAGGTGGACAAATGGTATAAAATTGATCGAGAACCACTGCATTAGAAGGAGAGGCTTCAACCAGCTGCTGCCAAGAGAGAGAGCAGGGGAATGTTTATAGTTCCTGAAAAATAGTAGAGTATATGATTGTGCATGTGAAGTGGTGGGGGGGGGGGCAGAGACAACACATCCTGCGTCTAAAATAAGTATTAGGACAAATTTTAGAACAAGGCAGGCACGTGTTATACATCAGACTTTCCCATTCAGATCACCAGAGAAGTAATATCTGGTGTCTCAATGACTTGAGACCACCCTTGTAAAACCCAACAGAGATGGGACAACTCTTCCAACAGGGGACAAGGTTGATTCAAGCACGCAGCTCCGTCCTGGTGTGGGGATCTGGTCGCATGCCCTGGACTAGATGAACTCAGTGGAGCTTGCACCACCAGAGGACGTAGATGGCATCAAAACCCTAGGCACGTTCCAATTACACAAATGCTTTTTTAAAATCAAACGATAGACTCGGATTTTTCAGCAGATATTATCCAGCATAACAACAACTTTCACCCCTGCTGGAAACATGACCTCATTCCTTTTGGAACAAGAGTTTCATGCTGAACAATCAAACGCAGGTCACGTGGCGTAACACTGCAGCGTGGTAACACCGCACAAGTCCCAAAACAATTTGAGGGCCCGTAGGTGTACAATGAATTGTATTCATAGGATCCAGAATTGCTTGGCTGACACCGGGGCAAGAAAAAAAAATATGGATAAGTGGCAAGGAATACAGGCAGGTGATATTTGTGCAGGCAAGGAAGGGCTGGAAACCCATTAGCAGTGGGGCAGCTATAGACCCATACTTAGTGATGCCAGAAGGGATATGCTCCACAAGCATCTGCCTATCTTGGGGAGAAAATGAACAAACACATCTTTTCTACCCATAATTTCTCCAATTCTTTTCACAGACCAGTGGTGGCCACACTGGCGGAGTTAATAAACTTCAGACAGGGGAAGGATAAAAAAAAAAAAAAGACAAAAAGAAAATACAATTGCAAGTCTCTATAAACAGAGAGGTTACAGGGTATGCATCGTCCTTGAACAGGCAGCTTTAACACACTCTCTGGATGCTGTCTAACCACAAAAAAATCCTGGAAACAAAATAAAATATCAAAGGGGAGGAGAAGGAGGGGAAAGAAAAACCACGTTGCAAGCGCCTGGTTCTAGGAGCGTGCAGTCTGGCAGTGCCCCAGCTGCTTTACCTCAGCATTTGATAAAGGCTCCTCTCCTCAACCCTTTGTCTTCTGCATTTTTCTCCTGATACCTGCAGGACCCTGTTCAATCACCTTGCCACAGAGCAGGAAGGTCCTCGGCAACAGGCTGTTTGAAGGCAAATGAAATCAGGACTTTGTAAAGTGTCTGCACAGAGCCTGGCAGAGTGGGGGCCCTGCTCCTGTCTGGAGCCTCTGGGGGTTGTCACAAGTGCCCATCATTATTATTAATCACAAACGCTGACAGACTTTCTCCCACATGTCTTTTGAAGATATGGGATAAAAAAAAACCCTTGAATTTAGGGAAGCTGCAGAGACCAATATCAAACAATCCTGTTTAGAAAAATCCAGAGCAAATGAAAGGGTGCGTTTCCAGTTGGGATCAAACATTCTTATAATTGGAGTTTGTTTTTTGTTTTTTTAATTGGTTCAATAAATATTGCAATAAAATCTGGTTCTCTTTTCTCCCGTCCACCTGGCTGTGATGCATTAACCACCCCTGCCCTGCAGAAGTGGTCAGGATCAAGTAAAACTTCAAGGTGTTTATACACATGCTCCAGAAGTGGGCGTTTTAATTAGAGCAGCTCTAATTAAAGCACCGCAGTGTCTCATGCATCATATTAGCCTCCCCTTGCTTCAAAAAGGTGGCAGGGGCGCTTTATTTAAAGCTTATCAAATGAGCTTTATGCTCCCAGGTTCCTGGATTTCCTAAAATTAGGCTCAGCCTAGTTTCTACAGTTTTCCTTGGGATGGAGCCTTAGAGGGACCAAAGATATAAGGTTCAAAGTGACAATAATAATAATAGTAACAACAATAATAATAAAAACAACAAATCTAAGAGCTTTGGAAGACACACAAACTCTCGTAGTTCAGGGTGCTGGTGAGTAGGGTCCGAAGAAGCTTGCTCAGGATCCAGGTTATTTTGTAAGTGCTTGCTACAAGGGCTCTCACGCTTTGCCTTGACTCAAGTGATGGGAATGGGGGGGGCACTGTCCAATGCAAGAGAGTGACCTGAACCTCAGGTCTGATCCACCCATACGATTTTAGGATAGCGTTTAACTTTCTTTCTTTCCCCTCCTTACTCCTAGTTACCCTGCTTTGCAAGATCCTAAATAATTCCTCTCCTCCTCTGGTGTTTGTACCATTCACAACTTTTTTGCAAGGTTAGGTCTCCACTTAGTCATCCCTTAGCCAAGCTAGACATATCTGGCTCTGTTAATCTGCTTTCATAAATCAAAGTGGGAAGCAGGGACGGAGGAACGATTCCCAGAAGCAGCTGGGATGATGATGAGTTTACAAGCACTGGGCTGAGGCATATTTCTATTTGCCTCTCAGCAAAACATCTCCCCTAGCTTACATGCCTTGGAGGTTGTGCCCAAGGACAGTCCCAGTCCTGGCTTTTAAAAATGCGGGGCTCCCCTTCCCCACTGCCTTCACGAAGCAAGAAACCATCAGGGCGACAAGAGGTGCTGGCCAGTGCAGTGGGGCTGTTTTCTCTGGCGATGACACGGCTTCCGTTTCACGCAGGGTAATGAATTGCCCTCTCTTCAGAAATGAATAAGATGTGGTTGGTGATGCAATGATCAATTTGCTCCATCATGTTAAGCTGTCCATTCATCACCAGCACCTGCTGTCAGGGGCTCAGGGCTGCTTTTATTGGCGCCGGCTGCTGCCATTATCGACAGAGCAATAGCCTTTGAAGGTAGCTCTCTGCAGCTCAAGGCTACCATTGATTAAAGGGGCTGATAAAGGACTCACTTTATGCTAACCCATTCCCCCTCCCAACAGAAACTGGTGTCTTACAGGATGGGTGACTGCCACAGAGCCCTCTTCCAATTCGGTGTCTGGGGTGTCCTGAAGGGAAGGGACCCACTAAGCCGATCTTCAATGCAGAAGAGAAGAAGGGGCTTGGATTTGCTCTTGGCATCTCCTGCGACTCCATGTTGTACTGAGCACTGCCATGGACATCTCTGGGCATTAAGGACTCTCTAATCAGCTGCATCCCTTCCATCCATCATTACCATGCGCCACCCAGTAACCCAGGCCCCGGAACGATGCCTGGCCAATATTGTTTCCTTAAAGTTCGGTAAAGAGGCAGGTGCTGCCAAGATGAATGAATCACTTGGGCAGAACGGAGAAATACAGAACAGCACGAGTGAACTTGGACAAAGAGAGAGAGAAACACAAAGGCTCTCGTATCTAATCAGGTGGCACTTGAGAAAAGCAGAAAACTCATTCTACATGAAACAGGAGTATGGAGGGAGCAGGGATGGGACTGGTTTATAAGTCATTGGTTTACAAGTGGGTCTTGAATCAGCGTCTAACTTGCTGTGGTCCAGTGGATAAGTAGCCAGGTTGAGAATCAAGAGATCTCATTTATCCCTCACTTCACTGTGTGACCTTGGAAACGTCGCCTCCTTTTCTGTGCCTAGTTATACAGTCCTTGAGTGAGGTATTTCAACCTGACAGAATGGGGTCCTGGTCACTGACCTTCAATGCAAATTTTGACTCCAAAATACCATAATCCCTTCTGAAAGAGGGGCTGGGCTCCTAATGCACTTGAGCGCTTCTGACCACATTACTCTGACTAGCTCAAAGGTCACGGCACAAGACAAGCGCAGGGACAGAAGCCCCCAGGGAATTGCACTCAGAAGCCAGTCTCGGCATTCAACTGCACGTCTCCCTGCTGTGCTCACCTCTCGTACTGGGGCAGTTCAGAGACGGCAGACGGAGCCTTTTTTTCCCTGCGCTGTTCTGCTGAAAAGCAAGAAGCATGTGCAGCAGCGAGAGAAGTGCGTGAGGGGGTGGAACCTGTTGATTGCATTTTGCCAAAGAATTCAGAGAGCAAAAGGGCTCGCTTGGGAGCAAAACGAAGATGAATCGACAGAGAGTTCAAGAGAATTCATTCTTCCGCTGAACACTTGCCTCTCCATCAGGACACCTCAAAGGCTTGTCAAGCAAAAGCAGGGCTTTTATTTGTTTCTATGGTTGCCATAACGATAGAGCTATAAGTCATGTCAGCTGGCAGCTGAGGTGCTGCTCCTGTGATTTATTTCTGCTCAGGCTAAATGATAAACTTTTCTTTGGAATTGGTGACAAAGCAGGAATGCGTGAAACCTCCACTTTGAAGAGGGGAGCAGAGATAAAACTGTTGAACGCAGGTAAGCAGCACATCCATAAGTGAGAAAGTATGGGAGAGAGACAGAGAGAGAGAGAATGTGCGTGTGTGCGCGCGCGCGTGCATGTTGCACTCGTACAAACCCAACGAGATCAGTTCAGCCCCCACCAACTCCCTTCCATCCTTGGACCCCAAACCAGACTCTAACAAGGCCTTTAAGCACAGATGGCTTGGGGGTGAGGACTAGTCTCCAGTAAAACTGGGCAGATTTGTAGAAGCCACCAAGACGGCATCAGCTATCCCATTGGTGGGTCCTGGTAGCTGGGCTTGCATAAAGGTGAAAGGCTCTATAGCCTATTCTCAACTGCTATAACCATGTAGTTTCTGCTTACGCATGCTCAAAGCACAACCCATTCAACTACTCCTCTATGGTTTCATTGTTACACTTTCCACTTCTGCTACTGATCAGTCTGCAGCAGTCACCCATGCACACAGGTGTCCCAGGCACTGCCTGCCTTTACTGGCCAGTGACTTGTTTAACAACTACAGCCAGGTCAACCTGATGCAGCAATGACACTGTTATAGAAAGCCCCTGCTCACAATGAGCTTAAAGCTGCCATCTAAGAGGCAGAGTGAAGCCATAACGTATCCTGAGAGGTATTCAGGTTGTAGCCATATTGGTCTAGAGGAAAAGGCAATCAGGACTCATAGCAGAGATATCATCTTTTATTAGACCAAGAAGAGTTTTGCAAAAAGATTTTTAAATTAAAGATTTTTTCTTGCAAAAATCTTGTTAGTCTAATAAAAGATATCATCTCTACTATGAGTCCTGATTAACATATACTGAGAGGCACATAGGGTGGAATACGTTTTATAATGTGTAGATTCATAGATTATGAGGCCACAAGTGACTCATACGGCAACCTAGCCAGGCCTCCTGTACAACACAGACCACAGCACTTCTCTGAATTAACTCCTGTTTACACTAGAAGATGCATTTTCCCTCTTACATTTCTAAAGCAGCTTCTGAAGGTCCAAATTTGAACTCAGACCTGCAGAAGCAAGGCTGCTGACTTGCTTCACCAGAGACTCGGCACAGAGTCAGCAAAAGGGCTGCGAGCCGACTGCTGCCATGCCACTCAGCAGCACAGCGCAAGAACAATATCCCCTCCGAACAACAGGGTGAAGCAGGAGCCAACACTTAGCTGGACAGACACGGAAAGGGAGATCTCTGTCTGCCTTTTTCACAGTCTCAAGCAGCTTCATAAAAGCTAAAGGCCGCGCTCAGATCCTTACCCTTTTAGTTCTAAAGACTTTGTATGTGTTTTTCTCTCCCTCAAAAGCAGGCTTTCTGCAATTTTCGTCCATTAAACTTTTTGGTGCGTGTCACCCTTGGTCCAAAAGGTGACCGACTAATGAAAGTCTGAAGGAACGCAGCATGCTTGTTATTAAGGACATGAAAGAAACACGGGCTGAATTGTTGCTACAACATTACACTACAGCAAACAGGAACCTTAGAGGGCTCAGATGGCTGCAACCACTACAGTTTTTCAAAATAAGATATGAGAACCCCTGGCACTGGGTCACGACAGTATTAGAGAGAAAGCTTCACCACGCAACCAACGGGAATGTCTGCCATAGGGACGTGACCGTATGGCTCCCACTGTACTGCAGCTCTGCAAATAGGGACTTCCAGGTGCAGAGATACGATAGCAATGCAGCTACTCCACCGCAGTGCCCAAGAGCCGGGTCATATATTGGAAGCCATTACTTCAGAATGAGACCCCCAACAGACAGTTGCATTATTTGTCCCCCACCCATCCAGCTATAAGAGCACGCCTCAGTCCAGATAGATACACTAAAGAGATTAGAAGCGTGTTTGATTATTTACTGCAAAACTAAACTTTCAAAGCAGGTTTCTTGTTACAAAAAAGCACCTCAAAACTTCCAGCACTGAGACAGGACAGAATTCGGCCTGCTGAACAGTAGGTACGATGGCATCGCCTGTTCTCAGCATTGCAGCAAATGCCCGGTCCTGGAATCTGCCTGCCTATCTGCCTTTGAAAACTTCAAGGGACTGATATATTTTGTATGAAGATTTCTAAACAACAAAAAGGACATTCTGATTAAGAAAAAGCATTAAGGATGCTACAAGCATACTTTTTAAGATGACAATTCAAGAAATAGTGTCCCTTCTGCTTTGAGCTTCTATACCGGGGCAGGCAATTATTTTGGGTGGAGGGCCACTTATTGAGTTTTGGCAAGCTGCCGAAGGCCACATGCCAGGCAGCCAGGAGCAGATAAATATTAATTTTCTAAATGTTTCAGGGGCCCCGTGGGCCAAATAGAATGGCCTGATGGGCCACATCTGGCCCACGGGCCGCATTTTGCCCACCCCTCTTCTATATGCATGTATATTAATGGCAATGCCCTGATATTTCCTGTTTTCTACATGTGATGTGCTTTGTAGCTTTTTGAGGAATGAAATATTTATTCTAAGAGTCACTAAACTCTAGAAACAGAAAGTCTGGGTGAAACTTTATAGCCTATGATGCACAGGTGGCCAGACTTGCCAATCCAATGGTCATTGTGGCCTTGAAACAGCATACTGTTTGATTGCCCTCCATTCGTTACACTCAAAAGCCTGCAGCACTAAGCTATGACTGCATCACCTTGGTTTTCATCCATCACAGGATAGCGAGGAACCCGAGCTGACAGCCTGATCCCCGCTTGAGAAGTGTTTAAGTCCTAATGCAGATATAATAGATCGTTTTTTGGCTTGCACTGTATCTGTGAAACCTTCCATAATTCAACATCAAATATTTATTATTACGTTTATTAAAGTTTTAATAATTTAGCATCTCCTGCATGTGAGATACAAGCTTGGTGAACTGCTCTCCCTTTATTCTACCTTGGTCACTCCAATATTTATATCTGAAATTCTAGATTCAAGTCTCATTTACCAGGGAGTAGGTGATGTTCTCGGCTTCAGAAGCCAACCCAACCCCTCCTCGATGCTTATCCTTTCACCCCCTTGCCAGGAGCAAGTGATCCCAGGAACTTTCCATGAAGATCACTGTCAAAAGACAGTTACTGTAGCCAAGAGGAAAGTGAACTTAATAGACTTTGCTTTTATTAAGATAGCTTGAACTAAAATGCGGTGATGGAGGTGGTGGGGATGACGTATTCCTGGCTCGGAGGGGTGGGAGACATTAAAAATGCAGTAACGCATTGACCCTTCCCCTTTCATTCTAGCACCACACAGTGTTTTGCAAACAGAGTGACACTCGCTACAGTCCCATAGGTAGGAGGTGTAATATGCAGCTACTTGCTTTGTTATGAAGGAAAGAGCCAAAGTTTAGTAGCAAAAGCACTGAATGGAGATCTCAAGATGGCCTCCTGGCTCTTCTGTAGACTTCTTGCATGATTTTCGTCAAGATACTTAAAGCTCCTCCCCAGAGTGCATGTCAATCGGTTAAATGTGGTTAATGCATTCTTGTCTCACAAAAAGCTTTGGGTGGGATAAAAAAATCTTTCTAGGGGGGTCTGAGCTCTGTAGAGTTAAAGCACTTTAGATAGCACACGTTGTACAGTTTGCACTGAGGTGGCCAGGTAGGTGAGAACGAATAGGTCCAATTGATATACAGTAATCTGGAGTAGGACATTTCTAGTCCATGAATACCCACAGCATGTTGGCTGAGATATATATACCCTTGAAGCCCAACTACCATAATATCTTACAGCACAAATGAGAAAACTAGCACACCAGGGGCAGAAGG
>JAGPOW010003310.1:13694397-13720545 GCA_030014935.1 Caiman crocodilus
GGACAAAAACAACACAGGGCATTATTTTATCCCCATATTTGGGATTTGTGTTCCGTAAATGCCCAGTTATTATCCCTGATAGTCAAATGGTAATGGCTACACCACAGCACGGGCATCTTGGAGGCGTCATGGTCTGAGACGGACTTTAGTAGCGGAAGAGAATAGCTTTCTAGACAAGCCCAGGGAGAAGCACATGCAAAATACAAGGAGAGGAGAAAGCAGGTGCAAAACTGACTGTGAGGAAAAATGGGAGGGCTGGCACAGCATAGAGGGTAGGGGCATTACAGAAAGATAATGGGACCCAGAAGTGCTGACGCCTAGCTGCTTCCTCCAAATGCTGCTCTCCTAAAGCTGACTTTGAGTCTAGCTTGCTGCTAACCTAAAGGAAGATAGGAACTATACCAACAACATCACTCATGCTATTGAGTGCAGAGAGAGAGACTCAGTGGAGCTTACCGCCCAAAAAGCAGTGTCTCATCAGACACAAGGATACACAGGAGGCCTCACACTCAGGGGAAAGGGGAGCATGCATCTAGAATAGAGAGGCCAAATAACGCCCCCAAAAAAGTTTCCATACAGCAAAACTCAAATATTCTCTCAATCTCAGCCTGATTTCAGAAACGGCAGATGGTTGGGAGAAGGGGTATAAAAGGGACATATTGGTCTAGAGGAAAAGGCAATCAGGTCCATGAATACCACCCACAACATGTTGGGTGAGATATATATACCCTTGAAGCCCAACTACCATAATATCTTACAGCACAAATGAGAAAACTAGCACACCAGGGGCAGAAGGAAGAGGGACAAAAGCAACACAGGGCATTATTTTATCCCCATATTTGGGATTTGTGTTCAGTAAATGCCCAGTTATTACCCCTGATAGTCAAATGGTAATGGCTACACCACAGCTGTGGTGTGAGAGGCTATGTGCTGTGAGAGGCTATGTTAAGCCTTCACATATTAGAGAAAGAAGGGGGTGTCCTGCACCTCTGCTACCCTGGTGCAGCTGATAGCCATTACAGCTCTGCTGCAGCACGGTAGCTGGGTTTTCCTGAAACGTAGCTTTACACCCAGCGATGCAGCAGGTGACCCCTGGCACAAGCCAGATGACACCTGGGGAAAAGAACAGGCCAAGTCAGGAAACCAAACAGAATCCACTGGGTTTTCAGAGAAACACCTGGGAAAAAAAAGCAGCTCAAACAAAAGACAGGCAATGCGCTAAAGGCAGTGTACATGCATGTTTCTCTTCACCCTTCATTTCTGCTCGCAGCCAGTGCCTCGTGCTTTGAAAACCAAGAGAACTATTTCCTGGGTTCAGATGTGTTGACATTTCTATAAGTGCTTGTAAAAGGTAAATAATCTCTTTGCCAAGCAACCAAGTATTCTTTCTGACATTGTTCCCTATACCCACCCCGGACCTTGCAGAGCCTCCATTTTCCTGCTTGTATGCATTAGCGACACTTGCTAGTTACTTGAGCTGCTGATACTTCTGACCTCTTACTCCGCCTTGGTAATAGCATCACATGCAAGCCACACCACCAGAAGCCAGGTGTAGATTGTTTTGAGGGCTCCACACAGGATCTGCATCAGTATAACTGGATTTAAAAACGTTCCTTTAGGTAAATCCAAGCAAATGTATGTGCAGAGCTGGCCTATGTTCCTAAAAACTAGACAATGGAACAGCTTCATATCTGAAGAAGCTGCACCAAACTTCTCTTTGCAGAGGTTTCCACTAGATCAACAACTGAAGTGGAGCTCTACCACTTCAAACATGAACAGAGACATGGGAGGAGGCAGGGGGCATAGAAAACGTGTTCTTCTTTGAGAATGGACTGCTATAGGAGATGTCTAATGGCAGGTGAACATCCAGCACCTGTGCGGATTCACTGCTGATCCCAGGCAACAGGCTAAAAAATGACCCTATAAAGTATACGAAGGAACACTCAGCCTAAAAGAAAAGGATCCCACCGAAAGGGTAGGACATCTCATCTTTTTAAAAGTTGTCTCAATGAGAGAGATGTGTTCCCTACCTGACATCTGCTGGGTCTTCTGTCACCAGTACATCTGTCTTGCAGCTGGCAAGAGGATTGATAGAAAGCTCCACGGGTGGAACCACAAAGCTCTTACTGACCGGCAGCCAGAGCCCCTGGCCCAAACTATAGGTGGACCTAAAAGGAAGACAAGAGTGTAGCATAAAACCAGGAAATACATAGCAAGTGCTAGGCCTTTCTTCAGTATCTGGCTGTCTGGTAGTTACAGCACCAGCGGCTGTTTGATGGCATCATGGGGTGTACTACAAAGTCTCTGGGTCTCTCTGTTCAGAAAGCTAAGCGCTGGGGAAATAAGACAGGAATAGAAAAGAGGAGGTGTAAGGGAGGAATGGCAGGCAGAGCACAGTTTGTGAACTGTTTGCATTAAACGCACAGGAGTGAAACACCAGGACATTTCTGCTCATGCATCCTTCTGTGCCGATTCCTGATCAGGCACATGCCAAGAGGATGGGGACCACAGGAGAGAAGGGGCCTTGCTATCCTTCAAGAGATTGGCAAGCAGCAGTACAAGATGGTGCCAGGAGCTACCAATCACAAAGCCTACCACGATGGTACCCAAGCAGGCACTTGTCGTCATCCCACCCTCCTGCCATGCACATTGACCCATCATTCAATATACCCGAGGCATCATTCAATATACCTGAGTATTTTCTCCGGTGCTTGCTCTCCTGTGACTAAGTCATAGCCCCTTTCAAGTGTTGTGTAGGGCCAAGGCCTGAGAAACAAAGAGGGAGAGTAGGTCAGTCAACAAGGAAAGGCAAAACACTGAGGGTCAAAGGCACCAGTGGTGCCCAGAGCTGGGTTTACATCTTACTATGCATGTTAGCAATCTGCAGTAATGTGCAAGGGGGAGAGCAAGGGAGAAGAGCACAGCTCCAGCTTTGTCTTTCTCCCCACTCACCCTTCACTGTGTCCCCAATCACTGCGCACACACAGATGCCGATGCACTGGGTCAGGGGCATAGCCTTCATGGCAGCTGCACTCTCCTGAAAGGGAAATGAGAGAGAGAAATTAAACTTCTGTCTGCAGGGAACACGTGAGGAATCCCTGCGTAGGACTCCTGCAGCCTGCCATCCATGCCCCTGCTTATCCACAGATGCCAATACTAATAGTCCTCACACTGCTTCCTCCCATGCATTTGCAGTGTGGATCCAAAACAGCTTCAGACTGTTTCTTCATCTTAGGGTGATGAGCTCAAGAAAGGTAAAGAGACTCAATAAGCTTATGAAGGGGATTATACAATGCAACACTTGTGATAGCAGGGGACTGGACTCAATGAACCATTCCTTCCCAGGTCTCTGTTCCTGTGACTCTCTGCAGCTTTCTCTGAGTTTCAGTTAGCCCCCTCCACCTTTTAAAAAAGATTACCCCTCTGCCTGGTCCTGCCTTTCAGTTGCACTTGCTACATTGCAGTGCAGCTCAACACATAGGAACAAGGAAGAGATTAAAGGAGACTGCATAGTTTTGGGGCCGATTCTTCTGTTGGAGACAGTTCACCCAGTCACCAGGAAGGTCTGTGCCTCAATACCTCCCATTGCTCTATATAGGACCCCCAGGAAGCAAGGGTGCTTAGCACGGAGTAGGATCAGGTCATCCATCTGCTCCCTGCTACAGGGAGAAGGAGCATACAGTGCAGTCTGGGCCTTGCAGCACAGATACGCGCAGCACTCTGACAGACGAAGTCCCGGAGCCTTCCTCTGTCATTTGAGGCAGCACAGCTTCTCACAGACGTGGCCTGAATCAAGACTGCAGGATGTGGCCCTAAATGAGTGCATTATTAGCAAAAAGTGCTGTGCTCTCAGGAATCTGATCTGGCAAAGACAGGCTTCAGCAGAGTCAGATAGCTGAGGTAATGGCCCTCGAAGTCGGGAAAGACTAACTTTGTCCCTGTGGCTCTCCACGTTTAAAAGTTATTCTCCTCCCCTAGTCCATGCTGGGCCCTGTCTGTTGGCTGCAGCTGGGCTCCATGATTGTGCTCACACATGTGAGTGTGTGTGGGGGGGAGGAGGTGGAAGGGATGCTATCCATGACCACCAACTCATCCCAACAGGTGAATCACCACCTCATCTGACTGCTTCCAATCTCCTCGACAGCTGGGAAAGAGTCACATCAGCCCCCTGAATAAATATGGTCCCCATTATCTCCTCACCGGTCCTGCAAGCCACCCAGTCTTCCCCTGACAGGAGTAATCTTGACTCATTTCTCACATCTTAATCTTTTCTCTCTAAAACCTTGGACCAAGGCTTGCTCCTAATGTGAACAGTCCCCAAGCATACTTGCAGAAAGGCTCCACTCCCTCCCCAGGCTCATAGATGTGATGAAGACAGCCGTCCTTCTCCCTAAAAGGATGACAACAATGATTTTATGTGATCTGTTACCCAGTTCTGCCACTCAACCCTTCTTGCTATGGTCCCCTTTCTAGTTGGACCTCCAAACCGCTCTCCTCCTCCCTCTTTGCTTTTTTTCTAATTCTCCTCCTCCCTGTTCTCACAGCAGAGGGAGTGAAGGCATCATGAATTTTCCACTCCAGAGACCTAACTTTGCTTGGTCCAAATTGATTCTGTGTTTGGGAGAAATACATATCCTGGAGCAAGAGATGACAAAATAAAAAATTAATTGGATTTGCACGCGTGCTCGTTGTTAAAAGCTTGTGTTGATTTTTCCACTCCTCTCCCCACCTCCTTTTCCCCTTCAGCTAATCTTTTCACCTAGCAGGGCTCTGGGCTGAGTTTTAAACACAGTGAGAGTTGGGAAGGTCTCCACGCATGTATGCAACATGCCTGGGAGCATGGTGCCACTCCCTCTGGCCCCAGCCAATAGATAGGGTGTAGGAAAGACATGATGGGAGTAAGAGGAGAGGGATCCACCCCTGGCAGAGTTAATACACACTGTCAAATATTAGTGTGTTCTCTCAGCTCCTAAGAGACCTTCAAATGTCTCATGGGGATTAATGTAAGGAGCTTTCTTATCAGAGGGAAAGGAAACAGGGGGTTCAGCTGTGAAGATTTGGAGGAGAACTGTCAGCAAAGTGGGGAAACAGAAAAAAAAAAGAGACAGCTAATGATGTGCTAAAATGCAACAGCACCTTCATGAAATATTCACCGCCTTAAACACGTCTAATATTAAAGATTAAATGTCCTGGGATTTGTCCCAGTGACTTCGAAGTACTGATTTACGATCTGCCAGAAGCTGCTAACCTCGTGATTCATAACACGAGAGGTGGAAGCGCTACCTCACCAAAGGGAAGGGACCTGGGGAAGGGGACAGCAGTTCTGTCCACTGCGAGAATTCACAGGCCAAGGGATGACCCTCACTGTCCGGAGAGGCTGTGGAGGAGGCTTCTGGTTTTTGGGAACGTATGCGTTAACTGAACTATCAATAAAGCAAACAAACAAACAAACGCCACTTATTTTTGCGGAGAGTGCTTAGCAGGCAAGTTTTCTCAGCTGCTGCGTGGATCATTAATTCTTGACGCTTATTACATAACAAATGTGTGTTCTGCAAATGAGAAGCTTCTCAAAATGCTTGCAAAGCACAACTGTGGGGAACTGGGGGTGCTGGCCCATCATCCACACTGAAGCTCAACCCCCCAGGATTACAGTAAGTACCTACTGATGCCGGCCACCCGGACACATGGGGCTGAAAGACACCTGGTCTCTAAGGGTTAGCATGAGGCTGATTATACCTAGGTCCCTCGTTACTGGTAAGTGCAGAGCTATTACAGCTAACCCTTCTCTTGTACAGCACAGCTGCTAATTTTGGCCTCTGGTTTGTTTTCTGCGGGGTCATTCTGGTGTCTGAAGCAGAACCTCTATCAACCCACAGGAACACTGATTTTATTGACTCCGGTCCCAGTCTCAACCTTTCACTGAGGGGTTTATTTCAGTAAAGAAGGATGGCAACCTTTGCCAACTGGCTGCTTTCCTCATTTGGATATTAAACTCTTTTTAGACAGCAGAGACATATTGAACTACGCTTCAGTGGCAGGAAGACCAAGGCATCTGGAATCACAGCACCAAGGTACAAATGATCTGCTTCATACCAAAATGATGCGAGACACGAGATTTCAGCATATTAAGTGTTAATTTTTTTAAAAAATCTGGTACCCTGACAATGGGAAGCAGCTGGGTAGCGCATTATTTTGAAAAATCAGGCCATTGACACTCTAGGCCAGAGTTTCAAGCACATTTAGGCATCAAAAGATGCGTAAAAGTTCTTTAAAGGAGTATCTGAACTGCTTGAGCAGGTTATGGTACCTAGCTTCCATTGATTTCAATGGGCTTTTTTTTTTTAACCTCATGAGGCACCTGTCTCTAGCTTTATAAACTGACATCTTTGTTTCAGCAGCTCCAGCTGCAATGCTCAGCTCACTCCTATCTTGTATGTGCATTGTAAGCAGGGCTAGTCAAAGGAGACGAAGGAGACTTCAAGTTGCCCTGTCAGTCACAAGGGAAGGTGACCTATGCCTCCAGCGTCACTTGTGAAAGAGCCTGCATTTTCTGCATTCCAGATTTGAGCAAACTGCAAAAACTCAACTAAGAAAATCCCAGCTTGAGCCACCATACTCTTGTGTGCTTTCAAGGTAAGGTGATCAGCCATCTCAGAGTCCCAAGAGGCTTGGATTAGGCATGTGGCTTGACCCCAATTTTGAGCCAGTCACAAAACTTGAGAGGAAGCAAGTTGCATCCAGCTTCCGCACTAGTGACAAAGGTTTTGCAAAGCTTGTGCTGTGAGGAGACCAAATTAATTGGTGTTTAGAGAGTACTTTGAGCGTGACGATATTTATAAAATCACCCAGACACACGCACGCATGTACACAAACACCCCCACCCCCCAAGTCATAAACACAGACGTCAGTGGTAATATATACTTCCCTCTGCAGTCAAAGCCCACCAGCCAACTTCTTTAACCGGCTTCTCTCCATGTCCAATCCCCAGAGAATATGAAACTCTCACAACACCTTGATCCTTTAGCTGAAGCTATAGCAGTTCTTGGTTTTAACAGCAGGGGCACCCAGTGCAATTCCCCAATGTCAGGACAGAGGAGTGACCCTGTCACTTTAGGTAGCAGGTTACAGCTCACCTGTACTCTAAGGGTTAGGCCCTTTCTTACATAGGACCAAGTATTTGTTATCTCACTAGAAGATAGTGAGAGAAAACCTTATAATCAGCTGCTGGCTAAGCCAAGGCCGATTAACCTAAAAAAAGGAGTATGGTGGTTTTACAAGACCATAAAGGGAATTTGATGGGGGAGCTGCAGACTAGCAAAGGCAATGAAGCCCTTCTGAAGTTGTACAGCTGCCAGACCAGACCTTTGCTCTCTGTCCAGAATCTTCCTGGGACATGTCATAAGCTGCAGTCTCTTCTGAGCACAGAAAAGGCTAAAGAAATCCAGCTCAGCTGGGTGGATAATGACTGCACAACCCCACTCCTACGCAGCACTGCTGAACCAAGAGACATCAGCAAGGATTTCAAGGGCAAGTCCTGCTCGCACGCTGCAGGACAGGCTTCTACTGCTCTGAGACCTAGAAAAATTGGGCTTCTTAAAAGTTTGCTGCACCAGTGAGACCTGGCAGAACGAAGGGTGGGAGGTGGCCAACGCAAGAGCTGGGCATTGGGGCAAGCATTTCATTTTTCCCAGGGAGGGAGGGGGAGCTTTTTCACCTGTGTTTCTTCCTCCCAGTGCTTTTCCCTCCTGCTGTTCCTCTTCCCTTGGAATCGCTTCTCTGCAAAACCCACTGGATTTCCTTTTCCGTTGCTGCAGCCTACGCTGCCATTTGTCCTCTTGTCTGCTGTTTGCCTTATTTCACTCTTAACCAGCTTTCAGTCCTATGGTCTTACAACTAATCTCTCCAGTTCCTGCTAATGCTCTGCATGACGGTGCTGTCGTATGACACTTTCTCAAATGCAATCGGAGCAGCAGCAAGCTGAAAATCTCAGCTCTCCTCCCAGCTGAGCAGGGGGAAGTGTCTACTTCAAAGTCAGCTCTCAGACTCTTTTGCGCACACCAGAACTGCTGACCTTCGTGGACTGGATCACCAAGCACATGGACAAGATCTAAATGACCAGGAAAGGAATCTGCCTCCCCCCACCCTTCCCCAACAACACTTGTGCCAAAAGCCAGAATGACCCTGCTTCACAAAAGGCCGCTTGCTGCATCTACACTGTTCAGAGCTGGGAGCAAATTGCTGACCACTCACTGCCTCCTCCTCGCGGGGAAGCAGGGAGGAAAATACAGAAGTGATCAGATATGCCAATATTATTCTGGCAGCAGACTTTTCAATGAATTAATTTACCTCCTTGGTATCTAGAAGTAGCCTTATTCAGTTGCATCTTGGGTCAGATGATCACAGTTCATGAGGGCTTGAGGTAACAGCCAGGACAACTCTCCAGTGTTTAGTAAAAGATGCCTCTTCAGCCAAAAAAAGATGCCTATCTTTAAAGCAACTAGGTAGATGGTCACCACTCCTGGTGCTCGCAGCTGAGATACTTTCACTGCCAGTAAACTGCCACACTGAAAAGCTCCAACTTTGCTCCTCTCTTCTTCCCTCTCTCTCCATGCCGATGGCTTCCCTCTATTAGAGGGCAAATATCAGCCATGTGCTCTATATATTTTCTCCTCTTTCCATTCAGAAATGTCCAGCACAACCCACAAAAAGCAGAATCTAAAATGTGAAGAGGTTCATAGCTGATGTAATGAGCTGAAAAAGGTTATGGCCCTTAATCTCAGCCATAAGCGACTACCTGATGCCAAAATTCTCAGGCACGAGTAACAGGGATGCAGCGATGATTAGCCAGGTGCAATCCTAAGAAATACGAACAAACCCACGACTAACTCACCAGCTCATGGATTACCAGCATGTCCCACACCAGGTGAAGGTGGCAACATGCTTTACTGGCATAATAAGCACTGTTTAGCTAATCGCTAGCATTGAGCACACTGGAATACAGCAAGGAGGTCTACACGAGACCCGGGAATGAGGACAATGAAAGACTAAGCACACAAAAAAGAATGGCTCTCAACATCACTGGAAGGAGGAAGGGTTAGTATTTCTACCCAGTACCTCCCCCAGTACAGATGCAGGTATCTGGGACAAGAACAGGGCATGATGTGTGGTTATCTACACTATCCAGCCCCGTAACTTCAGCCTGCCATTGTAATCCTGCCCTCTCTAAAGCCTCTTATATTCCTAATGGAAAAGATACAAACCCTCCTCAGCTCCAGGTCACTGGAAAGAGCCCAACAACAGCTCCCTGGAAAGCTCTTTCTAGTCTGAAGAAACATGGAAGCAAGTAGCTGACCTGCCAGTCTCCAGGGGCAGAGCACAGTTGGCACAGCTGGTTCCCCTCGCTCAGACTCTCACTCACAGACTCCACTCCTCCCTGGGTAAGGTTGGTTGGGAAGGAGTGTGTCCCCCCGATATCATCGCTTCCCCTCAACTGGCTGTCTCTCCCATGCAGGGAATTAGCACCTTGCTTCCTTGGGTCTAGCATCATCCCTTAATTTGTATTACAGGTGCATATAGACACTGTTGGAGAGCACCCCCCCCCGTCCATCATGCTAAGTGTCATACAGACTCATAACAAGACAGCCTGCACATGCCAGATGCCTAAATATTACAAGGATGGGTGCATTAAGTATTCCTGGGAGCTGTCTTCTCTACGCAGGCTGCATCTTCCACCTCCAACCCCCGTTGCCCAACTTCAGAAGACTCCATCAAAGACTGTCATGCTCTGAGCATCAGTGTATAATTATAAGCAACACAGAAGTCTCTCAGTTGGTTCCTGCTTGTGGGGATGCCCCTTTGCCTCAACCAGCAGGACACATGCCCAGAAATGTTAGAAACAGGCCCCACTGGCTACCTCCCTTTTTCTGTTATGCCTTTAATTTCCATAGTTGCTATCTATGGAGACTACCGATGGCTCGGATGAAAGTGCATTTATGTAAAAAGAAGCTGGTGCAGCAAAGAATGAGCTGCTGCCTGCAGCGGGAAGAGGAAAGGGTGGACTGAGATCCAAGCACAGCCTCAAACATCTTGGCACCTTTGATTGCGAGTGGGTTGCAGCAACAGAGACTGCAGCTCTGGAGGAGCTTGTAGAGCTGTGACAGTGACTTCCACTGGTTGTTAGGCAACTGTCCTCAGGGCTAACAGTGCCAGGAAGATGGAAGGTCATCATGACTCTCCTGGATGACCAAGGACAAACTGGTAGGGAATCCTTGGGAAAGGAGAAAAGCACTAAAGATAACGTTGCACCGACAACTGTTGTGCAGTGCAGAGGTGTCCCAGAAACCTCAGCATCTCTGTACTATACTGCAGCCTACAGGTGCAGCCAGACCTTAAGGCAACAAGCTTTTCTTGTAGTGCAAAATAGTTACTTTAGCTATTTTTAAGGGAGGAACAGAATTTCAAGCCAACAATGAAAATCACGAAAAATTCTCACATGCCCCAAAAGGAAACACACCACTCCTTCAAGCTTAATGACAGAGGCACGAGCATGTATTAAACTTGTATCAGTGTGGTTAATGGGTGATCCCGCTGTACCACAGGGGCTGACACTTGTTCCTATGAGCTGTGTTCCCACGGAAGATTTTCCTTTCCATTTGAGATGCTTCAGTTGCTGACCAAGGGCTCTTTTTGAGACCGTGCCATGATTTTTCTCTCTCTACCAAGAAACTGGAGACCTTGCCCCACCCTGTGGGTTTTTATAGCTATATGCGTGCAGTCATGTTTCATGTGAGCATTATACATATGCTCTGCTTGGGTGTCTCTTCCAGCAGAAGACTGTGACTGCCTGCGGTGAGCTGCACACCCCGATTACCACAGCCTGTTCTTGGCTCCCTGGGACAGCTCCGGGCTAGGAACGGGAGAGCATCCAGAGACGTGGCTGAAGTATGCACGAGGGGGCAAAATGAGAGAAAGTGCCTTTCCCACCGAAGCATGTTTCTGTGCCGACCAGCCAGGAGGAAAACAGCCCTGGAAATGAAATAGGCCGCTTCCCTGTGGCCCACTATTCATACCCAAATGCAGCTCCAGCTGGGTCTTCCCCTTCTCATGGAGCCAAGAGGAGACAGGGCCCATTCTTGAGTGTCGTCCTCCAGCCCCTTCGCAGGAACACAGCTGACCCTCTAACACTGCCCTTGCTTGCCCGCCTCCCTCTTGCCACTGTCTCCCCCAAAGAACGAGAGGAGAAAGACGAGGCAGGAGGGAAGAGCTCCTGCTAGAGTGAAAGGCCCAGCTGTAATTGGAGGGCTGAGGTCGAGCATTATTTAGTGAACAGAAGCACCCTTTCAGTGCCCCCATTTCCCAGACGGAGCATGGCTGACTGCCCCCACTGTCTGTGACATCGCTGGCACAAAAGCAAGCACAATGCCCTTCTTTTCTGGGTGAGCTGCCTTTAGTCACAGCGATAGGATCTGGATTGAGAGCGGCAGGCGCTTTTCTGTGCTTGCTCTGAAAGGATGACTGTGGTTACAATCGCTCTCTGATAAGGCTCCTCATTCCGGCTGGCAATAGGGATTCTCAGTCACAGGCAAGGCTGGCACCCCCGCTGGCCCTTTCACTGGCTGCGTGTTGCAGTGATACAGAGGGATGGAGCCTGTTCGGCGGCGGGGAGCCTGGGGCTCCAGCTTCTGTACCACGGAAACACATCCCTGGATCACTAGTGCTTAAAAAGCCTTCCTTCGAGGTGAGAAAGCTGTCAGCACACCTGTCCCCTGGGCGAGTCCTGCCTACAGAAGGACTGAAAGAGGTCTAGAGCAAAGCAAATCTCTTCTCCTTTCAGAGAAGGGGAATGCAAGAGCCCTTTTCTTCGTTAGCAATGCAGCCCACTGAGCAACAGGCCCTAATCTTGAGGCTAGTGAAAAGAAACATAGATGGAGGGGGGTCCCCATTTTACACAAGTTAAAGGCAGTGTTTGGAGTCCTTCCAACCGGCAGCAGGGCAAACTGCATGTCCCTTCCTGACAACAGCAGAAGTCATTGCCAACATGGCCTGGCCTGGCCAGGGGGCAGTAAGCTAATGCCGGAGCAGCACCAGGAGCATCTCTGTCTATTTTCACAACCAGCCCTGACTCCCCAGGCACACGAGACACTCTGCTTCCCCGCCATATAAGCTTGGATATCACATCCCATGCCACTGAAATCCACAGGAACTTGACTAGTCCTGAACGAGAGCAGCACAGCAAAAAGCCCAGGGGAGCAGCGGTAAACAGATCAATGCAACACGCTCTGCCCCTAACAGTTACTATCACTCCTCTCCAATAATGAAGCCTTTGAGACCTCCAAGTTTTAAAAGTGTCCAGGGGAAGCTGCAGATTGATTTATTCTCTGTGGACACCTTCTAAGCTTCAGCTGAAGTGCTAGAGAAACAATTCCTTAATCCGGTGTCCTGAACAATTTTAAAACTGGTGAGACAAAACCTGCTGGTCCCTCCTTCTTCTAGAAGCACAAGTCTGGCCCCATCAACACTTCATTTATCTGTGCTATTGGTTGTCGCCTGCCTTTTACCAATAAGAAGAGGTGACAATGTGACGGGGGCGGAGACGGGTGTCGGTTTATATAGGAGTGACTATCAATGCATCTCCACCATGCTTCCAGTCGCTGGATCAATAGTTCAGGTCAATTGTTAATGTCCATTTGTCTTAGCTAATCTCTGGTTTGAGCATTCCCAGTTTCAGTCCCACCTCACAGCTTCATCTGGAGACGGTATTCTTCACTTGCTTCCTAGTCGGTCTGATAAATGGTGCCAGCAGTGCTCTGTGTCCCACCATCTGAGGTGGCAATGAAGAGCTCCCTCTATTCACACAGACGGTGATTCCATACTGGGTCCTGAGGCCTGGGGAAGGTGCTCTAATCAGACAGCTATGTAAGGCTCTGTCATTCCTGCGTCACAGGAGCTGCAATAACCTAGTTAAGGACCAGGAGGCACTGGGGGACCAACACGGGAACACCTCTCATAGCTCCCAGGCAACCGGGAGGAGCTTGCCCTTACTACGCCTTTTTGAAAGATGCAACATACACTCCCAGATACTTAGCTTGAGTTAAAGTGATGCTTCAAACCTGAGCCAGTCGTCTCTTCCAGGAGTGGGGTAGAAGTCTGAGCACAGCTCATCCATTAGCAAGTAAGGGAGTGAGGATGCCTCAGCTCCAGCTGCAATACCTCATCGGCTGCTAACCCCATCATGCTGCTGATGCACGCAGTCTGTAGCTTGAGGGTTGTTTCACAGCGTGGGATCTCCAATACAGCTAGGCTAGATGATGTACAGTAAGGCCAGGATGTGAACTCAAGTTAACCATTGCAGAGAAGGCAAGTGTCTGACGCTTGACAAGATCACAGTGTGAAGTGGTCTGGCTTCATGCCTTCTCTCTACAGATGGCTCCCAAGCCTGAAAGTCGCAATCAAAAGGATCACAATCTGGGATCAGGGAGGTCTCAGGGAACTTGCCCTCCCTGTCCCCCATAACACTGCAAAGACAACACTCCTTAAACAACACGTAACACTCCTTAAACAACTTGGCCCTGGCTAATCCCTAGCTAGCTTTTTTTTTCACAATATCCCCTACCTGTTGTAGCTCTGTAAGAGATAAATTGCCTCCTGGGATTTAATTCCCCTGTCTCAGTAATCCTCCCCAGAGCTGGCCCTACCACCAGAACCGCACCCTCTGTCTGCACTAACGGCCTCACTGGAGGAATGACACAAATGCTGGGCAATATTGTGAAACGTAAGAAAAAGCCACTTGGCCCAGATACAGACATTACACTCATACTGGTGTAAGTGCTCAGAAACGGGTCTATACCTGTAACAGCACAGAAGGTCAGCATACAAAGACTTGTTTAAAAATGCCAGGACCCGGTCTAAGATTGCCCCCACCATTCCCCCTTCCCCACCAAAAGGCAAATATGTGTTTGGTTTGCTACCAATCTAAACAACACCATTCACAGCAAACCATGTAACTTAGACTGATTCCCCCTCAGGCTTTTTGACTGTCTCTACCTGACCTTGGAGACAAGGCTGGAATATAATCCCCCATGAACTTTGATGCTGAGATGTCTGATTGTCACAGAGTTTTGTTAAGTGAGGGGTTGCACTGATGAGAGGAAGTAAAAAGAAAGAAAAAGTCTGTCCCCATGGGACAGATCTGGGAGCACTCCCTGCCAGGTGAGAAGTCTCTTGTGGAGATGGTGATTCAAGGGAAATTAAATACAACAAGGATGGATGAAAAAGATCCTTACAGTCATTAAATGCCTAACTTCAATGGGAACGTGCATCTGAGTTACAGGGCATGATCTTCAGAGAGTTCATGCTCAAGAAAGACATAGCCCCAAGCTGAGGTAGCAAACCGTTTGGCAGATGATTACAGTGGAAGCAGCTGCTTCAATTAAGTTGCTCAACAGTTTCCATTCTAGCTCATTGCTATCCACTGTTTCTTACTTTGTGGGATGACAATTTCCAGGCCTGGTTTCTGCCCTTTGAGGACTGAATATAAGTTTGGGGCAGTGGGGTTTAGTTGTTCAGGGATAAAGAGAATGAAACAACTAGTATTCTTTGCTATGATGTTTTAAACAGGTGGGGATAGAGGGTTGACAAAATTAAGCAGGAAAGAAGCGCTCAGGGAGCATTTGACAAAATTGTACTCTGTGGAAGTCACCTTTTATGTTCCTGAAAGCACTTATGCACATGTTTGACTTTCTGGATGTACATCAATCCCATTACAGTTTTCATTTGCTTTGCTAAGCTCTTACACAGTATATCTTAGGACGGCTGCCATTGGCATGTGTGTGGAACTAGCAACTGAACAGCAGGTTTTGTGAAAGCTCATGCCAAATGAGGGACAGATTCTTTCACCGACTACTTCCTAAAGCCGTGACTCTGAACCAGGGTGACTTAAGGGCGCCAGAGAGGTACCACACGATATTAGTACCGTTAGTTGTGCAAACACCCACACATGAGTCACAAGATGATCAGCAACTTCACACAGAAATTCATAGCATCAAAAGCATTCTGACCTGCTCTGGTCCGAGTTCTCTGCAACAGAAGAATTGCTCGATTATTTTTATGTTGCCAGAAAATGAATGAAAGCTAAGAGCATCATTTTCTGAAGGCTGCCTTGAGTCTAACAAGGTTGAGGACGACTACAATAAAAGATGCCCGGATCTTAAAAGGTTTATAGCTAAGACCTTACACCTCATCATATTCCTTTATACTAGTTCCCTTTTAAGGACTCATCAACCTTTTTCCTTTACACAAACCCAGAAACTCCGTGGCGAGGACATTAACACCTGCAGGTTTCAACATGCAAACTCTAGTCAGTAAGTAAGGGCAGCACAGGTAAGTACCTTAACTCTGTCTTCTTGTGTGCATGCATTTTTATTGTTGCTTACACACACATCCCCCCTGCCCCCACATGTAAGTGTGAAGCTAAGTAGGCTTGGGAGTTAACTGCCTTGTGCCCTGAGCTGCACATAAGGCAAGCTGTACTACTGGATGCAAAGGAATCATATATTATACGGCTATTGACCAAGTTATTAAAATACATGCCTCCAAGAAAAGGAACCTCATCACATAAAAGTCTAAGTCAATAAAGATACTGGACTGTTATGACAATGAAAATAGCAGTGGTATACAAGAATAAACAAACATTGCTCGATACTGCAGGAAAGCTGTACGATATTAAACTGCGTTTCTTGAGCAGCAGAGATTGCTTTATTATACAAACACGCAGAGTGGGCCGTTTCCTGATTGACATGTTCCACCGTGCAGGCTCAGACGTCTTTTAAAAAGCAGGCTTGGTTTCATGTTTAATAGGTTATTTTTAAAAGTGATTTTTCCAAGCCTCCTACTGACTTGGAGACAGTGGTCTTCTCTGCGACTCCAATGCCAAGGAACGCTCGCTGTGACGACATGGCAAAGAGTTTCACCACCAGTTTTTAAGGGAGAAGCCTCAGCACTACTTGACCTTCCAATTTTGTGCATCAAATGTGCCTCCAGTTTTGTGGGTGCACGCTGGTGTGGATGCAGATGTCAGAACGCGGACAGATAAATTCCTGATTTATGGGGTAAGAAAAAAATGAAGCCATTTCCACCTGCTGATCAAGGTAGCTATCCATCTCATTTATGTCACTGTACCAGCAAGTCTGCCAGCACAAAATCAGAGGCTTTTTCTTTTTTCCTACGGGACCAATTCTCCAGCAGGCCTCTTAAGCTGTGCCCACAAAACGTGCGAGTGAATCAGTTTTGTGCATACAAAGCAAGTAATTGTGCTCACAAATCAGTATTTGCATATGCCACAGAAAAGGAACGCTCTCATAAATGTTGCCAGGGCTGATAAGGGAAACTAGTGAAAAAACAACGGTCGTTGATTTTACGAGAAGGTATCATAGTGTGTAGTACAAATAGGAGACTTGGCAAATGCATACAAAACGCTTGAGAAACAGAGACAGAGTTGAGTCCAGCTCCCCAAAACACGTATGCCACGTGGCATTAGCCCAGCAGAACAGAAGAACCTCCCCGCTCCCGCCTTCCAATTCCTAACATCAGTTTGGCAGTAGCCAATGAGTCTCCTATAAAACACATGGCAACCCCAAAGATGGATGCTGGGATATAGTTATTGTTATAGGCAGGGCTAGTTTGCCTTCAAAGTGAAAGCCGTCTGACTTCCCTTTACACAAAACCGTAGTTGCTTTGCCAAACTTTTACAAGTTGGGGGTGAATTTCCCCAAGCCAGATACCTGTCTCAGGCTGACTTTACTAATATATTTTCTCCTTGAAACATTTTGGCCCAACCATTTCCAAGACCAGAAGCTGGGGAGAAACAATATCTTTTTGCTCATGATAAGAATCCTGGTGATTTGGTTTTTAAGCCTTAGCACCTACATGCTTTGCAGCACAGTCTTCAACCATGGCAGGGGATGACTTTTTCCTTTTCTGTCCTAGTGAAAAGCTGTGTGGAGCTGACTAAGTTGTAAGCATTTGGAAAACAATGGTGGGGATATGCTCAGAAGAGATGTCCTCAGCCCTAGCAGCTATAGACTTTGACGTTTCCATCCTTATGGAGCATGCTCAGCCTCTTGCAGGTCTCAGCACTGACCATGCTGCATGCATGCTAGTCCTGCATTTTGACAGCGGTCTCCCACCAAGGGTTACAGAGGCAAAGCCAGTCTTCTCCCCTTCGCAGCTGCTCCATGGCTGCATGGCACTGGGCATGGACCTGAGGGCACAAAACCAGTTTCAATACTACCCTCAGTGATCTCTCCACTCTGTCCCCAGCAGCATGGGGGAGAAAGCTGCCTGTTTCACACGCAGAGGTTACTAAAGCCAACCCAAGGAGGAGGGAAAGACATAGCCTGACACAGGGAGACTGGGATTGAAAGAGGGAAGGCTGGTTGTTGCTGGAACAGAGACTGGAGGGCTGGAGAATGGGAACAGATGGCAGGAGGGACAGGGCTGATAAGCTCAAGTGAAGTGACTTGCTGGGCAAAAACCTGCAAGGAGTTGGGGAGGGAATGGGATTAATGAGAAGCCTGCAGACAGGCACAACAATTAGCAGCCAGCGTGGGAAAAGAAGATAAAAACCAGATCTCGTGGATATGATAATGTAATTTAATACTCTAGCATAATGCATACGAGGGCTAGATCAAGGTAGCACAAGCAAACTAAAACCGGCATTTCCTAAAGTTTCAGGGCTTAACTTTGCATCCTGAAGAATACTGCTGCATTATGGGTTTTTTTGTGCACTTCATTTTAAGTTCTGCTGCAGTACATATCCCAGTCCCAGTCATGGATCCAGACTCTGATATGCTGTTTCTTGGGCAAAATGCTGGCCCCTAACCCCAAAGGCTACTGAGACTTGAAATGAACCAGCTAGATACAAGTACACTGCTGTCCTCTGCAAGATGGACTGACAGAGCTGCTTACCTACATGTGTCATAGTGCTGCTACAGCTATAGGAAAGAATCCCCCTTCTCTCCCGCAGAAGAAGCCTGTCTTTGGGAAAGAAGAACCTGAATTGTGTCTCTGCATACAACTGGAAACCATGGGATGGGGCAAAACCTGTGATCCTGCTCCAGGTTAGGGCTTCCTTGGACAACAGCGAGGGAAGAGTTCAGACCCAGTTCTTCTACTGTGTTATTGTGGCTCCTTGGGCCAAACTAACCTCTCTTTACTGCCTCAGTTTCCTCATCTGTGAAGCGGAGATGACAGCACCAAGCTCCCACGCAAGAAAAAGTCTTAACAGATGCCTGCAAAGCACTTTGTGACCTTCAGAAAAGAGTCACTGCAAAAGGGCAAAGTGGTATCACTAGACATGAGGCTCCTTCATGCAGCATGAGTCACACTCCCTCCTTCCCTTACATCTAACCTCCATGTGCTGCAATAGGGCCCTATGTCACATCAATTCCTCGTATGGTTTGGAGAGGACAGGATGGAAGAAGCCTCCTGCAAGCCATCAGTTAGGATCCAAGCAGTTTATAAAATCCCTGACCCCAAAAGGTTGAAATCCAGGCAAGATATATTTCACAGTAAAACACCAGGACTGTCTTTCTTGCAGTTGTAAAATGCCAGCTAAAGGGGATGGTGGCCAGGAGGGAAGGGAGGATGGAACAGGCCACAACAGCATACAAACTAGGTCTTCTTCCATATGCTGGTCCTGAAACCCTTCCCCAAGCATGGGCCTTCTGGCTGAACAGCCTTGTAACAGAAATATTGTGCAAGACTGATAGAAGAAATAGGGGCTTGAGTTCTGGGTGGCCCAACCTGAGACCGTAAAGAGGAAGGGGATGGAGGGGGGAGTATCTGACTTGCAGAAGAGTGCTAAGCTCAACCATCCTGCAAAGTCACTCTCAAAATCACCAGTCCAGTTTCAAATTTTCAGCTAGTATCTTTCCAAAACAGCCCCAACTCAAACCCTGATTCTCTAACTGGTGTGGACAGGAGACAGAATTTGCACTGCCACCTCTCATCTCCCCTGGCTGCAAAAAAAAAGTGGGAGAGGAGCTTGATTTTATAAAAACAAACAAAACTTGAGGTTTCCAACGGCAGGGCTCAGATCAAGGCAACTCTACACTTAGCTCACTTCACTTTGCCTCCAGGATGCAGCACTGAAAACCAGCTCATTCCAGAGCCCTGGGGAGAGAACATATGTGCTGCAATATGTAAGCATAGTGGGGCGAGGCAAGAGCAGCATGGGAGGTTTAAGAATAGAACTCGTCTCCGTAGCAGGTCCAGGTGCTCAGACACTGCGCGCCAGGTCTGTTCCCTCACTCTTTCTGGTCGAACTGCTCCCATGTCTTCATTCACTTCTTGCGATTCAGCCTGACAGCATGGGCAAGGGCTGAGCTGATCCATTCCTACAGATCACATCTAGGAAAAGCTTCTTCCAGGGCTCTCTGATGGATTTATTTCTACATTCTTTGCTCTCCAGATCAGTAAAACAGCAAGGTACAGGATAGAAGATCCTTGAATCAATGGGTCCAACTGATGTCCCCCACTCCCCAGCCCCCACCGTGGATTTCTACCACCTTGTCCCATTGTGGATGGTGTGTGAGTGGCGTCCTTAGCAAAGGCAGCTGGTAAAAGGGGAATACGACATGGCAGTGGAGCAAAGCCCCCCCACACCCAAGATAGCACACATCACACATACAGAGCAGGCACGGTTACATTCCCTGTGACTAAGTTTTGTTGCATTGTTAAAGCATGGGGCATCCAGCAAGGCGAAGCAGATGCTCCAACAAGGCGGAGAAATGTGGGATGCAGCAGCTGGACAGATGCAGCACGTAGCAGTCCCTCGCAGCAAAGACTGCTCAAGGATTACACTAGCCCTTTCAATGCCAAGGACAGCATGGAGCTTGCAAATGGAGCTTCAGGGCTGCTCCTGACAGGGAAATCGCATTCTGCCTCCAGAGGCTCTTCCTGCAGTCTCAGCAGGACACCAGGGTATTTACTTTCTCCTCTGAGCAGCCACGGCAGTGTCAGCAGGGTATTCCCATGGAGCTGACTTCCCACTGCCTCTCCAAACCTGGCTGTGCAGTACTGCTCACTGTACTGATCTCTCCGTACAGTAGTGTATGGAGGGGACCGGGGTATTTGGAGAAAACAATCCTGTGTACATATCAGTCCGTCTTTAACTATCTCCACATTTTGGTGGTAGGGGGAGTCCCAGGGGGTGGAAGAGGTAGCTGTTCACTCCCTTCTTCCTGGAAAGCTGAGTGATACTGAGCACTTGGCTACCCAAGGAAAATGACCAGAATAAATTATTCCAATTTCTCCATGCAGAAACCTTGCTGGGGCTATGTCACTCCAGCCGTCTTTCCTGCCTGGAGCAGGGGGGGCTGGACCTGATGATTTCATGAGGTCTTTTCCAGCCCTAAACTTCTATGAATGTGTGAATCCCTGAGAAAGGGTACTTCCAAATGAACATGATCCAAAACACAGCAATGTATCTATTCAAACAAGCGTGGCATCAGCATTTCCACCGCCACCACACCCCCAGGACCATGTGGGGTAGGAACTCCTTGAGAAAGGAGGAAAGCAAATCAAAGTAAAATAGCTCCACTCCAATTCTGTATTCCAGCCACTGGTCAATGGATGAGCAGAGCCGAGTCTCTGAATACAGGATGAAGCTGTTCCCGAACCCCAGACACTTCACTACGGGGGTACCAAAGTAGCAGCAAGAACTCAACAGACACTCTGCAGCAGCAGAGCACCGGGAAGTGCCCTATATTAGAAGGTATTTGACAGCTAATGCTAGTTATGTCTCCAGATACAATTCACCCCGTAAACACCTGCAGCAAAAATCAGCACTAACCACATGCAGCCCCTCTGCCTAACCCTGTGATGAGACTGCCTATGGCCATCAGGCTGGGGTGACGGAAAGATTAGAAATTGCACCAGCCCTGACAGACAGACAGACACAGCCCTCTTTGGAAAGGGAAAACAAACTAACCAACCCTTACTTTGGGGAATCGCCGATGCTGAGTCACAGGGAAAACCTTTAGAGACTTAATATAGGTGCTAATAATTTAAAATGTCTTTCCTCCTTGTGGGCTGCAATTATAGGACTGGGTGGAGTTTCAGCAAGGCTTTCAAAATCCATCAGGTGCCTCTCCCTTGGTCCTACCAGCAGAAATGAGAAAAGAAATTCCTTTTGAGCGGCTGCAAATTTTCACATTTACATGGACCAAATGAGTTTCCTCACTCCAAAGGAGACCAGGAGTGAGGCAGAGACGGCGTGAAGCCTCTTGCTCCGAAAGCCAAGGGTTAACATGTGCAAGTTATTTCCCTGCTAGGAGTCGAGGTCATTGGCATGCTCTTTAGATGAGGCTCAGGCAGGAAACTACCAGCACCACTTCTTCCCACAGGAGCCAAGAAGGCACCCCGGGGAGAGATAGCAGCTCTCTCTGAACCCTGTGAAGGGCACCGCAGGCCCCCTCATTATGAAAAACAATCATGGCCACAAAGTCATCTTCACACGCAGGGCCCTGCTCCCTCATTATCGCTGCTAGCAAAGGAGGTATCAAGGAAAAGTGACCTGATAAGAAGTTTTCTGCTGGCCAGGGCTACGGATTTATTGGCTCAAGGGGTTTTTATGACATTGTCTCCCATGCCTCATCTCTTTTTCTTTATCCGCAGGTTGCAAAGTTTTCTTTTAAATGTATGGTTAACACCAGGCTTTGGGACCAATTTTTCACTGTACCTTGGAGCAGTTTGAGGGGACAGAGTATGAGTCTGAAAGCTTGTCACTTGCTCAGCACTTCCTATCCAAGCGGAGCTGCACCCCACACCCCAACGGCAGGATGCAGCTACAGTCTGACGCAGAAGTCTACTCAGGTGCTGGACGATTCAAGAGCAGCATGACTCTTTTCTCAGGTGCCAACCGGGACAGCAAGTGGAGCTGCCCACTGCAATAGGGAACTAGCCCTGGACTATGACCCCTAAGCAGCACTGCAATGCAAGCGGACCATTTTTAGGTTAGGAAAGTTACTGCCCCTGTCCCTAGCATGGAACTAGAGAGATGCAAGAAAGATCCTTGATAGATTATATCACTCTTAAGAGTAATGCCAAACTGACGAGCTGGTACATCAATCGTTATGGCTTATAAAGGTCAGCATAACCACTGGCACAGAGCCCTTTAACACCAGGCTAAAGCATAGGTAGGCAGAGCATGCGCCACACTGTGTAGACAAACCTCCTTCATTTGTCAGATCTTACATGAAGTCTACCCTTCCCAAGCATTCACTCACCGGTTTCTTGATCACAGAGCTGCTCACAGGCATCTGTAGTCCTCTGTCCACAGAGATCTCTCACCCAGGGAGACGTGGCATTAATCTGATAGTAAAGGGACAGCTTGGCTGGATTTAACCAATCGGAGATGTCCAGGTAGCTTCCCTCACTCACGACAAAACTGCTTCCTGGGTTTAAGAAAAACAAAAACAAAGGAAAAAACTTGTTTAGCCAGAGGTTATATGGACTTTATGCATTTCAAGCCAAGGCTGGGGCAGGGGGAGGTCTCCCAAAGGAAGAGGATGAGAATCCTCAGAGGAAGTCCTGAAAGATGAGCATGGACATAGCATCATCGTACCAGTGTGCAGCTTAAACCGATCACTTTGACAAGGCACTCCTTTGCTAAGGGAAACTCTTATAAACACCCTGTATATTAGGGCAGATGCAACTGTGGTGGAACAGCTCCTTTTATGTCAACACCAAAAATGACCACATTATCTCTTCTGGGTTTTCCAGAAATATTCTGGCCAGGAAAACTTCCCAATCCTACTTTATGTTCCCTTCCATGCTACTTGTTGGAGGGAAATACTTGCCCCAGTGAGACTGCATGCGGTATGTCAGGTGAGCAGAAGCTGATTCTCCTTGCAGGATTGTTCATAAGATCGAGAAAGCGTATTTTCACTTCACTGTCCCAAATTCATCAATATGAAGACCCACCCAAAGAATCTGAATCAGCTGTGAAGCTCACCTCCATATGAACACATCCATAAGAGGAAAGGTGACCCAGTATGGAGGATACTATCCTGGAACTCAAATGATCTGGATTAAATCCTGGCTTTGGTTGAGAATGGACAAACTATCCACCATGCTCTACCCACTGCATGCCTGTAAAACGAGTGGTATGTGTAAGTGGTAGATATGAGGGTGACATGGGCCTTGCAGCAGTCTCAGGAGCCCTTCTCCTTGGTCAAGGCAAATCCACTGGCCCAATAAACACATCCCCATAGGAGAAATCTAGATTCAAAGAAACTTCACTTTCTCTCTCTTCCTCCTGAGATGTAGAAGTGATTTCCTGCCAAAACCCTTCTCAAGAAATCTGAGATTTCTTTATTTTTTTTAAATATCTTTTTCCCCGCACTGGCTGGCTGGAATATGCATCATCTAATTAGCCAAATAGATTTTCAGTTCAGCCCAATCATTTCCTTATCTAACTTCTAAAGCCCAGCATTGCATGGGGGATTTGCCGACACAGAGGTCCTCATTAACTCTGATCTTCAATTACATTGATTATAAGACTGCTGCTGTAATAGTGCTGCATAGATCAGAGGTGAGCTCAAAAACCTCTGCCAGGAAGTGGCATGTTATATGTTTCTGGGTAGAAGCCACTAAAAACAGGTCATGGAGGCCAGTAGGAGAAGACACCTTCTCTTGAGGACTGTATGACAGACCTCAAGCTAATCTGTTTCTTCCAATGTTACCTTAGAAGATGAAGGTTATGAACCAAACATTCGTAGCATTTGTAGCTAAGTGATTATGCAGACTGCAGCCCCAGAGTTTACTCGCAGCGTGGAAGACTCACAAAACTTAGTACCCGACTCATCCTTTCATTTTCTATAATACTGGGAGGTTTTAATCCTTCCATGTCCCATTAGCCCTGATGGAAGTCAAGTGATTAAATCAACAACTACCCCACATGAAACTGCTTGAAAATTAAAAGTTAATTGCCATTTACTGAGGATCATGAAGGATCAGGGAGAAGCAACTTTTCTAAACCGCCTTTCTCTTCATACCACACAGCCAAGATTAAAAAAATAAAAATAAAAACCTTAAACCCTAAATAAGTGGCCTCAGTTCCCAGCACCTCCAGCTCATCTAAAGGAGATTCTGAAAAGTCAGTTAAAAGAGCTGTGCCTATACTTGCATACAGCACATTATTTTATTTGTGCATAATAATTTATGTTTTTATGCATGCACTTGTTTATATATTCATATATGCATTCCTAAATTACTTTATTTTGTTTTCTCTGAATGGTTGAAAGCAAGGTAGCCTGAGAAATGCACAAATGTATGTGTAGCACTCCTGCAAAACAATTCTCCTTGCTCCAAATGACTGAGCAGCAAAGTGGTGCACTAGTTCTTGGTGAGTCACCACTTCCACTTAGCTCTCCACCTACCCAAATTTAAAATGTAGTCAAACCAACAATGACAGAAATGATATTAAAATACAATAAGCTGAGCAATGAGCAGCAAACTAATCAAGAAGCGCATCAGAAATGATGAGGCACAAAAAGCTTCATTTAATAACAGTCCTGATGATTTACAGGTGCGCAATCATGTGCTAGGGAACGGTGAAGAGAACAAGGACAGTTCAGAGCCCTAATGGACTTAGGAACCCAATGCCAAATTTGTGGCTCCTTAGTCGAATTCAGCATAACATTATAGGCATAGGGTTGTTGTTAGGATGATAAAATGCAGCATAAGGGTTGCTGTTCAGAGCAAGCTAAAAATAAATAAATAAATAACAGTTTTGCATTCCCTCTACAATGCAGTACTCGACTCTGATGTCAAAAGGAAAGTCTGCCAGACCGCTGATCCTGCAAGTGATAGCCCAGTTGTTAGGTGCCGTTGTGTTCACCAGAGCTGGCAGAAGTTTCCAGTGAAAGTTATTTTTTGTAAATACCAAATAAAATAGGAATGAGAAGAAATGGAGAAAAAGGTGCTTAAAACTGGTGTCAATATCTAGTATGCACGTCCATGCACCTCCCCTGCTTCCCCCTTTTTGACTTTAACTCATGAAGTCTATAGTTCCCACAAATACCATAATCCAGGTGTGAAACCTTGGATCCAAAAAAGTCAGTGGCAAATCTCCCTTTGATTGTTGTGTGGAAGGGAATTCATCACAAACATGTCCCCATTCTGCAATGGTATACACCAGCACTCCAACAGACTTAAAATGCTTCCGTATCATAGCGGGGGAAGGAAGATTTATTCAAGAGTTCAACTGAATTCACCCTGTAGGCAGAATTTTAGGACTCAAGACAAGTCATCCATTAATGCTACATCATCTGATTTCATAAAGGGGGTTGGGGGAATAAAAATATAACAGTTCTGAAGTTGCGTGCACAGAAACTCAATAAATCAAGTCATAACTAATGTGGCTAGACTGCTGGCTGCATGAGATAGAACGAGAGGGAGAGGCAGAGGCAAAGGCAGCAGCGTGGGTGGCGTGGAGCATTTCATCACGAAGCTACATACGTCTCACGGCCCCAGACACAGCTGTTTCTCAGTTGTACAAGGTCCACAAAGACTTCAGGCTATTGTTTTGTTTGGGATTCTTCCCCTTCCTTCTCCTATTCTGATCAAAGCTAAACTGGCTAAGACAGCATCAGAAGTTCACATGTCTCATCCAGAGGTCTCCTTCAAAGTTCAGCGAGACTGTTTAAGCTTTGACAAAAGAGGCTTGAAGTTTTGACATTTCAAAAATTATTTTTCCAGAACAAAACAGGATAAAACAGCTCAGAACAGATAGCTAACAAGGGAAAAGAACAAAGTACCCAAAAGGCAGCCAAAAAACGGCTGGCTTTTTTAACTTGCCCTCTTTTTTTTTTTTTTTTTTTTTGGTAAAAGAGATCAAAAGTAACTTTTTTTTTTTAATTTCAACTTCAGAATTCATAATTTTCCCAATTTCTTTGTCCCCTTTAGCCCATTTGCTATTTCTTGGTTGGGCAAACTCCTTTTGATCTAAAATTAGCATTTCTTGTCTGAATGCCATGACAGTTCAGCTAACCCCCTTTCTTACTGCATCTACCCGTATATGGCAAGCCCCTGTATAATTAAATCTCTGCTATGGAATTCTGAAGGATGGCATAAAGAAAGAGAAAA
>JAGPOW010003310.1:13720944-13743594 GCA_030014935.1 Caiman crocodilus
AAAAAAAAGAAAAAGAAAAAGAAAGGCATATAGATAGGATCATATACCCGGCTCAGTTCTATAGCTGCTAAGAATAACTCTGTTAAAGTTCTACAGAATCCTATTATTTTTATTCCTATTCAACTCTAAAGGATTTTTCCCATAAGGACCACTCCAGCCACTCTTCACTGAGCAGCTCCTCCTATGCTGATTTTAGAGAAACAGCCAAATAGATTCTACTTATGTGGTATAAGTTGACCTTAGAGACAAAACCAACGATAAGGGGGAAAAATATGCCCACAAATTCACTCAGAAATAAAATCTCCTACCCCCACTAACACATCCTATCAACGCTAGGGCCGAGCAAAAATGTGAGTATTTTTAATTCAATGGCAAAAGGAAAAATACACATCTCCAAATATCTAAGGTCAAACAAAACATTTTCTCTTTCTCTTTTTGGTCCATTTAGTTTTCATTGTTTATACTTTTGGCAAATACATATAGTTGCATTTCCAAAAAGAAAGGCAAAGCATTTCATTTCAGAAGGCCTGAAAGGAAATGTTGTAGCCTCTTTGATTTTGGGGGGGTTAGGAGGGGAGGCAGGGTTTTGTTTCTTCTTTCATCCAGATCTGATTGAATTTGACCTGAATTCCCAAATAGTTTCAGCAGAACCAACACTGCAGTTCCCCCCCGCATATCAAACCTTTTGCCCAGTCCTAATCATCACCATCTGGAGACAGCATGTCAGTTCACATGACAGCTTCCCTGCCCTTTTCTGAACTTGGACCCTTTCTCTTCCTTGAAAGGTTCAACCCATCCCCAGGGAGATATTTCATCCTGAGTCACTCCAACTCTGGGGCTTTGACCCCTGGGCAACGCTTGTGTAGAAGACAGCCATTAGTTCTAGACACGGGCCGAACTGGAGTGGCTTGGCCTTATTCTCACCCCACTGGGTGCTTGCCTATGCTTCACAAGCCAAGCTAGCAGCCTGGCATTCCTGGCTAGGTGGCCTGCCCAAACTCTTTTCAAGACAGGATGGGTGAAATGGGCTAGCAGAGGAAAAGAGAACATTGCAGAATCTGAAGCCTGTCAAAGGGATGATAAAAACATGATGTACGTCAGTCTGCAGACCCTGATAGCTCCCCATGCAAAAAGTGCTCGTGCTGCAAAGCAGTCTTTGAATTCCTTTGATCCATGCTGAGACAGGTTATAAATTGATGTTAATATTTAGAGTGAGTACCTTGTAACACTGCAACCGTTTGCTTACAGTGTTTTACAAGTCAATTGTGCAGGGGCAAAACTAAGCTCTGCTGCAAAAGCTAAGGTGGCTTGGTAATTAAGAACTAGTGTGTAACCTCCTTGTTCACAGAGATGCGATGAAATTAAAGACAATCAATAAAGGTCATCCCTGTGTGTGGTCTTCTGAACAGAAAAGTGAAGTTTCCAGGTCACTTGGTATCCTGACACAGGGGAAACACTGCTTCCAGTGTGGGATGAATACAGCATTTCACGTGAGTAAAGGCAAGATCTGTTCAATGACTCTGTTCCACATGAAGATATTATCTAATGAGACGCTTAATGCCAAGTCAAGTTGGCCCTTCTAGTGCTTGCATTGGGATTGGGATATTGTCTAAATGGGGTCCCAGTTGACAAAGAAGTAGATCCCCCTAGCAGGCGCCGTTGGGGGGTAATCATACAGAAAGACAGCTATACCAAGGATGAAATCCCAAACTCCATTTTGTTGGTGTAGATTTTGTGTCTTCTGAAGTCAGATTATTCCACATTGCTCAAACTGCAGTCAGTGCTAACGCCAAAGGAGAGGCAAACAGCTCTGCAGATTTTGGATTTAACATTTGATATTCATTTTATATGCAGCTGCATGCACAGGGCATGTTGTGCACACAAGAGTGAATGTCTGAGTCTGGGTCACCTCTCAGGGCTGTGAAAGACAGAGAGAGCGAGATGTTGAAAGCAAACAATTTAAAGCAACACATTTAATTAAAAACAAAATGAGAAGTTGTTGTGAGCCCAACACAGGAGCCTGCAGAGCTCAGTCAATCTTTGGGGGAAATTAGCAAGAGCTACTAATAGCAGCATCCAATTCCATGAGCATCTTAGAGGAGAAAATCATGGGGGAAGGAGATAAATAATATTCAGATGAAACAATTAAAGATCAGCTGCATGACAATCAGAGAGTGAGATCATTCAGGAACAGGGCGAGAAAGCTACAGCTTAAATTTAACTGCTGCCATCCTCAAGCTGCAACTTGGAATTCAAAGTCTTGGCTTTGACTTGAAAAGTTTCACGTGGGTTCGATGCCAGGTCCCACTCTGTAGCACTGCAGTTGCTGATGCCAGCTGAGCACGCGAGCTAGCAGGCCGTGTCCACGTTGGCAAGTTGCCCCTCCTTTTAGCCACCAGCACAACTGCTCTGGGGCAGATGGGTGAAGTGGTAGCATACTCTACACGGAGGTAAGGCCACACCAGCACAGATCACGTTCAGGGAAGCTCGGTCAGTCTCCCGAGTTGTATATCAGGAGCAGCTACACTGGTAGCTGAGGTCAGGACAATCCCCTAGTGAAAGTGAGGCTTAGATGTAGGGGAGGAAAGGGATGGACTGTCTTTCTCCCTAAGGTCATGGTGGAAAGTGTAGAGGAATGGGTAGGGGAGGGCAGGGAAGGAGAAGGGTGGGGAGAAGCTGGGGCTGAAGTGGAGGCAGTGGATCCTCTGAGCTATCTGCAAAGTGATGCCATCCATCTTCACCCGGGTTTATTTCCTAATCTTTATTTCCATTCATAAACCAAAGACTCCTAACTAAACACAGCTCCCTACTGCTGTCTGTGTGGTGTACAGATTCTCACCCACTTCTCCCACAAAAATATCCAGATATAAACAGACGGCCACACCGTATATAACCTCTTTGCAGGTTGTAAAAATGGGAAGCTTTAATTGATACTATATTTCAAGCTGTTGTGCAGCAAGGACGTACTCTAGGCAAAGTCCTCTAGGGTATTTTTCTCCAGCCTGGGTTTCTCGGCAAGCAGCTCCCTGTATCTCAACATTTTAAATGATTACCTACAAGAAAGAACTATTGTGAGAGCATAACTGAGGAGTGGCTAACATATTCAGAGGGGATTTTATCACTTTGACAGAGGGGCTCTTTCTTGCTATCTTTTTTCCCTCAGCTTTACTGCTGCTAAATGCTGCTTTAAATAATGCGGTAAGGGTCCATATCCTCAGACAATCCTCTGCATAATTTTATACTCCATAGCCTACTCTGAAATCATAGCAATGCTTTCTGTGCAGCCCAAGGTGAGGGTGTGGGAAAGGGTGTGGGAACAGGTGCCTCTCAGTTTCCAGTGGGATTGGCTGAAAATGTGAAGCCGGATGGCCCCGACATGGAGGCAAATGGGCAAGAGGGAGGAGGGAAACACTGACCAGGAGGTTCCCTTCATTTGCACCCACATAATTTGGGGACGAGAAAGTGGAGCAGCTGGAATCAACAAATCCCTAGGCTGGGAGGGGTGGTGGGGAGGTATTCCTCCCCCCCCACAAAAATAAAATAAAATAAAAAAGAATTCACTGAGATTCAAGGAGACACTTGACAGCCTACAACTTCCCTGCTGAGCCAGGACACCATCCCCACCCAGCACATCTCCCTTGGAGAGATCATAGGAGACTCTCCTTATGACCACAGGCACCTCTGACCTCTCCACTGAAGGCAGGTTCCACAATGCTGGGGGGAAGGATCATACCAGTTACTGCTGGATCTACTTTTATTTTCCAACCCATCTGCAAAGCTTAGGATGGAGAGAAAACGCCATGTTTGACCCGGGTGCTGGACTTTCTAGCCATGGCTCCCAGTATGGCAAGCTGTGGAGAGCAGGTGAGGGGCATCCATGGTGCAGGAAGGGAGAGATTCTCCATCCAGGCTTCCCCCTCTCGCCCTCCCACCCATTCCTAACCAAATTATTGCAATGCAATTATTCATGCCCTGTCATTCCCTGCATCCCAGAGGTTTGGGGCGAGCCCAGTTCTGGAGCCAGTATGTTGCACGTGACCTGACTCCACAGAACGTAGGGGTACAAACAAGAAAGTGCCTAAAAAGGATGTAAAAAGCAGAAAGCAGTGAAGTGCCCGTGTGATGACCCCTCTGCCTGTCCCTGCCTCAGCAGACTTTGAAGGGATGGAGACAGATCACACCGGGGTTTTACACTATTTGTCTGCCGCATTAAATTAAGGACGAGCAGCTGTACAAATCAAGCACTAATTGTTCTGAGAAGGAGAAAAAGGAGCAAACAAGCAAATGTAAGAAAGAAAATGAATGCAGAGAGAAGGAAGGGCAATAAAGGTAACTGGGCTATTAATCCAGCCTGGTGCAATGCATTTGCTCTCCTTCGCTTTTATTCAGCATCTGTTTCTGCAACTGCCTTCCTGATCACCGTCACTCCACTTTGCTCTACTGTTTCTCCTTCCAATGCCACAGCTTGCCCTGCAGGGGAAAAGCTGCTTATTTCTGAGGTCATGTGGCCCTTGTCACTCTGCTTTCATGCAGGCTGGCTCTGGAACTGGGTATAGTGAAGTTGGCTCACATTCATTTAAAGTTCCCTTCAAAGATGTCTTCATCTGCTGTGAAAGGATTTTTCTTTTCAGCCTCTGCCTTTGTTTGTCTTTTCCCAGAGAGGTGGGGATGCTTGTAACTTCCTTGATCACTGGCATCTACTGAGAAACGGTGTTGGTCTAATAAAAGATATCACCTCTACCTCAAGATATGATTCCAGATGCTAAACAAGGGCACCTTCATCTTGCACTTGGAGCTGTCTCCAACACATTTGCCATCCACCCCATGATCAGAAGGACTGGCTTATTCCCATGCAAATACCAGAAAGCACAGCTTGAGAAGACCAAAGCATTTATGTGTATGGCAACATTTAAAAGCTATCAAGCATACAGTTATGGGTCATGCAGTTGGCTGCTTTAGCACTGATCAAAGCTCTAAAGGCATGTTTCAACTAAGGAAATCAGATCCAGTGTCATGCTCTCCATGTAGGAATGGTAGCACAAACCTCAAACACTGATATGTGCACCAGCTCAAGAAAGGCCGTTGCTTCACTTAGTTACAACCAGGGTAAGATCACATGAGTGCAAGTCCCACCTTTCCCAAGTTTAAGGCATCTCCCTGAAAATTCAAATATAGCTTAATACAGATCAGGCCTCACTATGAAGAGGTGTTGTGCTCTCCAGTTTCCTTTTAGTCCCTCACTTTATTATTCGCTGCTTCTCTGTTCAGCATTAGCCTGGAGAAACAGAATGAGAAGCCTTCTTCTCTGGTCCCTCCCTCTCTGCTTTCTGTAAACACATTACAAGAGCTGCAATCCAAACAGATAAATCAGCCTCCAATTCTGAATGTCAAACTTGGTTATTCCCTTTGTGCAACACTGAAATTAGCAACAATTCATACAGGGGAAAAGCAAAGCCAACCACACTTTACTGGGCATCATTAGCATTTCCAGTCCTGGCTTAATGCTGTGATCTCCTTAAATGTTTTATAATACTTTTCTGCCAGACTGGCGCTACCTGGGGATTTGTTGTTATTTAAAGGAGGGAATGGCTCTAAGCACTTCTCTGTTGCAAGACAAGGGGCTCTGAATGCCAGTGCATCTAATGATGAGATTTCAGGAAAACTGATATTCACTGCAAATTGTCTTTGTTGCTTCCAGTTCTGTCTTGAAGCCTTTGACTGTGTTTCTCTTTAAAAAATATATAATAAAAAAATGCTTCACAGTTTATAATTATATTTTACAGTTTCATTACAAATCTCATTTTAATTCTTTTTCAAACCTTTTCACCAGTCCTCTCACCACTTTCTCTTTAGAAAAGTCATTAAAGTCAGGATTGGAGATCATCCCATTTCCCCCAGTTTCAAGGATATTAATCAGTTTTATTGGTATTTCATTGTCATCTCCGCTTGAGTGTTCTGGGTATTTGCATAATTTGCAGTGCCACCCTCTTTCTAGAGACGGGGACATAACCGGCTCCATTTTCGCTTTAATGCTATAGAGTCACATTAGATTTTGTTTTATTTTATTTTTGAGGACACAGTGACATCCGTTAGAACTGCAGCCTGAAAGGCAGGACTCCTGGGTTCAATTCACACCACTCACTGGCTATTTGACCTTTAGCAAATCAGTTTAGCTTTCAGTGCCTTAATGAAGCTAGTGCAATAAGAAAAATACTCCCTCTCCCCCTCCCAGACCTAGGGCCACCAAGAATCTTAACTAGTATTTAGCTATTTTCATTGTAAGCACAATGAGCTAGATGGATGTTTGATATGCATCTGTGCAGCACCTGGCACAGTGGGCTGCAGTCCTCACATGCTACTCCTGGATGCACCCAGAACACCAAGAGTAAATAATAATTTGCAGCTAATTTGTGAATGATCTAAGCTTTGGATGTCACTGCACAGGAAAAGAGCAGCAATAACTGCCTCCTTAACACTGCACGGCTTCCATATCTTCGTTTTTGTTCACCGATTACTCCTGAACCAGGTTTGGTGAAAACTCCAATAGTATTCATGCTATTCAATTTCTACCAGGATTTAAAAAAAGAAGAAGAATTTCTAAGGATGTAGGTAAATGAGTGGGTTCATTTTACACCCATGTCATTTCCTATTCTTAACACTGAGATTTTTTTTCCCCAGCTCCGTTTAAGATTTCGAAATGGAAACACAACCAACATAGCTGACAAGGGCCAAATGGTGGATATAATATGATACCCAACATGCAATAAGATTAATTTTGTGATTTTTACAGGCTAAGATTTAGGTAGCATCTTTGAGACCTGTGGAAAAGGTAACTTTGTACCTTTATATGATTTTTTCAAAAGCACATTACAACCCAGCCAGTCCCACAAGTACTGTTCTGGGTTCCCCAGCTATACATGCAAAGCTTATGGGCATCAGCCTCTAGGATGGTTTAGACAGAGGTGGTTCTGCCTGGATTAGGCAGGATCCTTTATCATAATAAGGTTTTTTCAAACCTTTTTTTTTTCCCTGATCCTATGAAACATTTTCACACAGGTCACTGGAGTGGGCAAGACACTTGGTTTTCAAGTTAGTGCAAAATTCAATAGCACTGATAAATACTGAGGCCAGAAAGGACCATGGCTGTACACCCAGACTGATGCCAGGTAATCCAGATGAGTAAGTTTTCATCCAGTTCTTTGGTTGCGACTTAAAATCCATCTCATCATGCTTGGTCCCTCCGATTTACTCTCTCCTCCACACTAAAGCTTAGTCCTACCCAGCGCTACTCGGACAAAGAGCACAAAAGTAGATGGTCCGCTCCTGGAACAGGACCAAATGCCTACTGGTGCGATATGCAAGCTAGTGAGTGATAGACTGTGGCTACCGCATACCTAACGCTTGTTAGCGGATGCTGTGCACCACATTTCTTTCAGAGGAAAGCACACCATCAGCCTGCCCCAAGCAGTATGGAGAGCGTAGGAGCTGAAGAATTGGAACAGACTAAATAATGGGTCCCATCTGCAGGAAGAAAATGAAATTTGCCCTCATGTTACTGAAGAGTTGCACTTGATGCTCACTGCACATTGTATGGAAAAGGTCAGTGAAACACAACAAACACAAGGAGCCAAGCTGGCGAAAGCAATAAATAGTGACAGCAGCCCTTGTCTAATTCTTCAGAGCCTCTCTCGCTTTGCTCCAGTACTAGCAATTTCACTTTCCATGGAGCAGCAAAGGCTGGAGATAAACAGCTTTGCTCCAATGGGAGGGAGAGCATGAATGTAGCTTCCCAGGGCTACTTGGCAAATCCCAGCAGTTGAATTCAGGGCAATTAAGATTTTCAGCTGGGCAGGGGATTGTAAATGGATGTGATAGGAAGATTTCTGCCCCCCCATCCTACCTAATTTTGCCTTGCTTTCATAGGGGTGGCATCCCTTTGTCTGAAATGACGGCCTGCAGAGACATGAGGCAGCTTCACAGGTGATATCAGGCAAGCTATGGTCCTGGTATGGGGCAGGTAAAGGTCAAACCAGCTACAATGCTCCCACACAACCAATCCATAAATTCCCTTCAGTGTCTTCCTCACAACCTTCCTGCTCCCTTTTTAAAACAGCTTAAGTGAATGCAGGACTGTTGCATGGTGCCAGATGACCGGCACCTGAGACTGAAACCCCCAGCTCACCCACAGTGCAGCTCATGCAGCAGCAATGCAAGTGACGGGCCACCTGCTTGAGAGATCCCTTTGGGAGGGATGGGGGGAAAATGTAATGTTTGGAGCCTGCCATCTTTTTTCTTCTTCCTGCAGAGCCTGCTAGCAGTCGGGGAAATGTTGTTATGTGAGGATGTAAGGGAGGGAAGTTAAGTGTTCTCTAAAGTATTATAGCCAAGTATATTTCTGAGGAATCTTGCCTGTTAAGACTGTGGGGAGCATTTTTTGGAAGAGATCTAATAAAGGAACATTTCAGGAGACCTGCACTGGCTGAAACAGATCTGGTATCTAATGCACCCAAAAGCTCAGAGTTGCTGCCAGGGCCTTACCATCTGCAATGAAGTGCTCGGGAACATGAAGGGTCACCTTCACCGTTAGTGGGCAGGACAGCTGAGTGCCGCATACCATGGCCAGGATGCAGGAGCTGATTGTGATGAGAGTCAGAGCCGTCTTGTTCACAGGACTCTTCGCAGAACCTGGAACAAATATATACATAGGTTATATGCATAGAGCCCTGATGTCAGGAGCCTCATAGGGTCATTTAGTCCACCCCTTGCTAAAGGCAAGACTGTCCCCCAAATAAACCATCCCAACCAAGTATATAGGATCACGGAAAAGTACAGCTGGCAGGGACAAAATGCTTCACAATCTCAAAAGGATTCTGCCTTTTCAAAACCCTTCTAAGTGAGGGAAACATCTTCATACAAGGACTTAAGGTGCAGGATAAATAGGTGACTCACCCCAAAAATCACACTGAAAGCCAATGGCTGAAATAGAAAGCAAAATCTTGACTGCCCCATGCAACTGCCTACTGATCATGCTGCTTTCTCATCCATTTGGCTCAGCATCTCCCATCCCTTCCATTGGGGTAACATCTATCAGCTCATAATGTGGCTGTGAGGCTAACTTCATCAGAAACTTAAAAGGTTGAGCAAGTGAAAAGTATTAGATTTAACTGCAAAGCAGCCTCAGCTAAGTGCATCTCCTGGAGAAGGGCAGTGCAGTTCAGAGCAAACCAGGCTGAAGAACATTTCAAGGGTCCACCTGAGTTTTTTCATTCATTCATTCATTTTCTTTAAAGATTAATTCAGAGTCTAAGTGTCTCAGGCCACTGGGGCCAGCCCAGTTCTAAAGCCCATCTGTTTTAAATGTGATTTTTTCAAACATGGCTGGTGACTCTATATGTTTCAATCTTCCAGTGCTCAACTTAAGAAAACTTAAGGGACCTAATTTTTAGTAGCAATTTCTAAAGACTTTTTAAAAATCTGGTTTTTTGCAGTGCCTGGAGCCCAAAAACTGAGTGCCCTACACCCAGGTCACCAGTCATTTTCTAGTCTTTCAACCTAAACTTACAAAATCAATTTTCTTCAAACTTTGCTTGCTTGGCTGATTGTATTGAGTCTTGTTGAGTCTTAATAATAATAGTAATAATAATAATAAGAAGAAGAAGACGACGACCAGGTCTGAAGGCTGCCTGTATTGTGCTATCATTAACTACATGCAGTGTCACAAGAACTCTATCTTTGTACAAATATTTCAGTTGCACTAATTAGCAAGTGCTATCTCCTAATTGTTAATATTGATACAATTTTAGACATTTAAAAGTGACTGCAGTCAACAACAAAACAAGCTGTGCAAACAAACCAGAGTCAAAACAAGCATAAGACACTCCAAGCAGAATGCACTTTTGCCAGTCACAAAAGCTTGTAACATCCCTCAAAGCACAGCTTGCAGAGGGCTTTCTTGCTTCTGTTAGCTCAAATACTTTCTGACATTAGGAAGACAGCCTTCAGTGCAGGCCGCCTCAACTCTAAAGGCTCCTCATCCTACCCTGACACCAGAACGATGTGTGGGTCATACCAGGCCTTCCTTCTTCAATCTCTGAGGGGCATCTGTCTAACATCATGGATGATCGAACGCTGGCACCTCAGAAATAATTCAGTAGACATGGAGCCTTTGAAGCGAAGGAGCTCCCTCATCCACAGCTACCAAGAACAGTGTTCTGCTGTTGGACTCCGAACATAATCCCTCAGCTTCGACAAGGTTTGTTTGATGGTTTTTTTAGCAAAGGGAATCAAATGAAAGAAGAACTTGATCAGCAGCAGCTCTGCACAGAATGGTACCGGGAACAGAATTCACCGAGAAACCCTGCTCCATCACATGACGTTTTGGAAACCAAATTAGACCAGTGCTCATTCATATTTGACATTTGCATTTCGCCAAGTAGCTATACTGTATAAAGAAAGGAAACAGAAACCGTAAGTTGAGGTGGAGAACTGTCTCATGGATCCAACAGCTCACATTCAGCACAAGTCAGCGGTAGCATCTGGTGGCTGCACCATGGAAAGAGACTGTGGTCCTCACCCATGGCACACTAAACAGGTATCCACTACCCAGAACTGCACCATCACAACTGACATACACAGGCTGTAACCTGAAAAATCAAGGCATTCATGGGTCATTGATAATAAATTACCCTCCCCTGCACAGATAGGGCAGGGTGGGTTGGGTACAGATATCCGCACTGCTGCTGTTTGTGCTGCATTTCCTCTTGGTTACAAGACTTTACTCCCCAGGTGTACCTACTTTAATACTTTGCATCAGCACTAAAATGTACTTAAAATTTGTGAAAGATGCACTGCCTTTAGCAAAAGAAACCCTTCTCTGACACTGGGGAATCAGCTCCATGCCAGGGGAGTACAGTTTCAGGAGTATGAAAATGCATAAGACAGAGCATGGACCTGCAATTAATGGGAGCCACCACTGAATGACCTATATGGGTTCAAGAGTGACTGCTGAGTTCCCATGAGGTCTGATCGCATCCTTCTCTGAACTCCGAGCAGACATATTTATTTATTTCTGGAACTCAATCTATCCCCCTGCCACACACCGACCGTCACCCCCCAGGCTCATCAGCAAACTGAGATTTAAAATGCATTCATTTGAAAATTCATAAGGAAAGACATCCAGCAGGTTAGCACTTCTGCACTTTGCCTTATAATTTGATCATTTCTGCTACTAGATATATTGGCAGTGGAGCAAAAAAGTCACATTTGAGCTGGATCCAGAACACAAACATTTTCAGCTAAAAGGAACAGTTGCACCAAAGAAAAAAAGTCTGAGGGATGAAGGGACTCACAGACTAGGTAAGTGTGGTTCTTGGTTAGTCTATAATGTGAAAATCTACCCTGCCTTCTACTTGACTTCAGACTAGCATGGTTAATTGTGTCTCTTGTGTCTGGCTGACATGCAGTGCTTAAGAGGAGGCGCTGACCCGCTGAACAGCTCCCTCAAGAACCAAAGAGATTGGCGATGAGAGAAAAGAAGTATTTGTACAGCACTTTCCATGTTCCTTGTGTCCAAAGTGTTGCACACACAATCCTCCCTCCAAAATACTCAATTAGCCCTATTCACACCTTTGTCACTGATTTTCTGTATGACTGTGTCCACTTTGATGTGTTCCTTTTCCCTTCCCACTTACTATCAGGCTGTGTGCGTGTGCATGAGTGTGTGTGCATGTGTATGTGGTGCATGGTACCATACTCTTCCTCTCAACTGGGGCCTACCAGCAGGCAAAAAACAAACAAACTGGTAATGGGAATATTCTGATTCATAACAGCCTTGACAGCCCCTATTTTCCTCATTATAAACTGACATTCATTCCAAGATCTAAAAGCTCTTTCCAGAAGTTAAACTTCAGGTCCCTTTTGCATTAGACAAGGGTAATCACCATTTTGCAATGAAAATGAGTCACAAATATGATGGCTTGTCAAACACCATGCAGAGAGTCAGTGACAGAGATGGGAAATGAACTCAGGGTCCCTTCTCCCATCCTGCCTTAAGACCCTAAGACCAAACTCCACCCCCCCCACAAAAAAACAAAAAACAAAACAACCCCTCCCCGCCAAAAAAGACAATCCACAAATGGTGCAAAATACTGAAAGGCTTTTACATCTGAGCTCACTAAAGATAGGGACATATACGTGAGTGCAGGGTGATTTACTGCTGCTCTCATAAATGAGGATGACAGCCCCCTACCCCAGCACCATTTCACTGTTCATTTTCATCACATGCATCTAATTATTGACTTCCAGTACTGCACACATATTTCACAAAGTGCTGGCAAGCAGGGAGCTCTGATGGGATGATGGGAGCTCTGATCAATGGATGATGGGGCTCATGCTGGAAAAGAGACTGGATTTCCAGTTCAGCCTTTTATAGCTCCTGGCCAGTTTGCTGCCAGGAGAGAGACACCACTGGAGATGGCAGATCCCTCCCTCATCCTTTAAACACAGGGACATTTCTCTCCTTTTTCATCCCAGAGCCTGCTCTTCAGACCACTAAGGATTCAGCATAAGTCTTCTTGCATTGTGTTTAAATGCCCATCTGGAAACAAATGGCTTTGTGCCAGACCTCTAAAAACACGGAGAAATGGATGCTTTACGACCCATTGCTAACTAAACAAATCTCAACAGGTTCTCAGAGGTTTCTCTGTCAGTGCTGAAGAAGGGAAACAGTAAAAACAATTCTGTTCTGGCCCCAAGGGTACCCAAATCCAGCTCGCAGCAGGTATTCCAGTAACTGCCAGGACTAATTGAATTGCCTTGTTAAGCCTACTTAGGCTGGCGACCCACGCTTTGCTGCTCTGAACCCTTTGCTCTCCACTCCCCCCACCTCCTGCAAAGTCCTGGACTCCCACTGAGATATTTGCACAACACTTTGCAAACCCAAGTAAACTGAGTGACTGACACCATGGCTGATATTTTAAGGTCACGAAGAGTGAGAATGAAAATCCCTGGGGGAATAAGGCTGAGTTTTGGGCAGCATAAGGTCTGAGAGGAAGGGTGTGTGTGGGCCTGAGGAAATGGCTCCTGCCCTCTAAGAGTTTGAATGGACCTTTCTTGCCTATCCCAAGTTAGGGGCAGAGACCAATCTGTATCCCAGTCTCACAGTCCAGCCCCACCTAGATCCTACTGTGCTCTGATGACAGGAGAGCACATTCCTTCATCCTCTTCACAGAGCTATTTACTTCCCTTGAAAGCTCAGTCAACTATTCTGGCTACAGAAGAAAAGGGAACAGCCAAGGTTGGCAGCATGTGGGCTAAAGGCCAGATCTGGCCCACAGAGCCACGGGATCTGACCTGTGCAGCTGGAGGCCTTTGACTGTGCTCACAATCATACCAGGGCAAGCCAGCAAGCAGCTGAGTCACTGCTACTTCTCCCCCCACCTCGCCTCCTATGCTGGCTGCAGCATGGGCACAGCTTCCAGGCAGTGGGAAGCTCAGCCAGGGCTCCAGCTGCATTTGCATTGCAGCCAGGACGCAGGGGTAGGGGGTGCAGCACGGACATGGTTTGCCGCTGCCCAGTCCCAGCACAGCTCTCCACTGGCTGGAAGCTGCAGTCACTCCCCAGCCAGGGAGCCCGAGGCTGGGAGAAGCAGCAGAGGTGAAGGAGCAGCTCCAAGCTGCCAGGCCCTAGTGCAGTTGCAAAGAGAGTCCCCTGCTGCTGCTGTAAGCAGCCTGCTTCGGACCAGGGCCAGGGTGTTCTGGCCTGCAGCTTCTTAAAGCTTGCCAAATGCCAGTCAAAACACTTCCTACTCCCCCTCCACCTGTCCCCTTGCTTGTGCATGGCTGAGGCAAGGAGCAAACAGCTCCTACTCTGATCGGAGCAGTAGGGACATACTTGAGAAAAGGAATGAAGAAGGAATTGCATCCTTGCATGGCTAAGGGGAAAACAGAAGGCAAATACCTCCCCCTTGAGCGCACGTGTAGGAGCCAGTGCTGGGAGGGTAGCTGGAAGGGGCATATTCAGATATGTGAAGTCAGGGGAAGAGGAGTGTATGTAGTACTCTGTAGGGCTCTCCACCACCCTGTCTTCCTTTCACGCTCCTGCAGTCAGCCAGACCCCAGAGTAGGCAAGAAGAAATCAACCCCCCACCCACCCCCACCTTTCCCCTAAAAGCTGGCTAGCAGGTCAGGCCAGAGAAGTTTGCTTCAGTAATCCCAATCAATATGAATAAAAAAACCCAATGACTCCACAGGAGAAACGCCTTGCCTACAGCCCACCTTGGCTGATGCATCTGAGCTTGGCAAACCCCTATTTTGTCTGACTGCTTGAAGGCGGGGGGTGGGAGGGGGAGTTACCATCTGAAATGTTAGATTTTCTGGGAAGGGGGGTTAAACAAAATGGAAATAGATTTTAAGACAAAACATTTTGAATTGAAAACTTGAGATGTTCCATTTAAAAACTGTCAAAACAAATCACTCTTCAGGATTTTCTTTTTCCTTTTTATTTTCCCCCTTGGCCCAATCAGTTCAGGAAGTTTAATGTGAATTCATGAACTATTCCAACCATCCAAATGTGCATTTTGAGACACAAAGGGGAAGTTCAGTCTTAAAACAATTGCCACAGCTCTAGTCTCAGATAGGCAGGAAGATGGAGGGCCGCGTTCGGCAGCCAAGCCTGATCAAATCCATAGAGAAGTAGGGCTGGAAGGGGATTCTGAAGGTCATCTAGTCCAACCCCCGGTCTGAGGCAGGATCATCCCTATCTAAGCCATCCTGTACAAATCACTGTCTAACCTATTACTAAAATGACAGAGTCAACCTTGTCACACAACCACAAGGTATATATAGCACCCTAACCTGCCACAGGTAAAGCAGGAAGACAACAGCAGTCAGTGTCCTGATGCTACAAGGGTTGTTAAAATATACTTGAGAAATCCACAGAACAGGATCACACCCTTGCACACCAGAGAAAAGCAACCTGTACCCTCCACCTCCAACACACACAGTCCATACCAATCTGACCACAAGGTAAAATTCCTCCCTGAACCCAAATGCAGCGATTAGTCTGACCCAGAGTGGAAAGATAAGACCCTCTAGCTAGGAACCGCCAGGTTTTAGTCACAGGGAGAGTGTTGGCACACCTCTATATCCCTAACCATGGCTATACTCAACATCTAAATCTTCTGAGGAAGTGGGGGAAAAAAGAAACAACCTGACATATAGGCACCAAGAAGGTTAAAAACAAAATAAAACACCTCTCCAGACCCATGTGGCATCTAGCAAAGCCCCAAAGCATGGGCAATACCCATAGTATAGCATAGGTATACTTACTCCTAAGCAATTCCTATCCAATATCATCTTGAATACCTTCGACGATGGAGATTGCACCGCTCCCCTAGGCAGTCTATTCCACTGCTTCATTGCTCTAACTGAAGATGTTTTTTTCTTGCTACAGCTTCAAGCCACTGACCTGTATCCTGCTGTGCAGCAAGACGGAGAAGGTATTCTCCCCCACTTCTTTATACAAGCCCTACAGATATTTGAAAACTGCTATTATGTCCTCTTAAGTGCTTTTCCAGCAAGCTGAAAAGCCTGTTTCCTTGCACCTCTCTTCCTATGACTTGGAAGAGGTATCAGGAATTAGAATGGGCATCAGAAACTCCTGAGCTCTGGCCCTTATCCCTTCAAAAACTTCAAATGACTTGGGCAAATTACTTTGCAGCCCTGTGCCTCGATTGAAAACCTGTAAAATGGGAGCTAATGGGTTACGAGGGGTTATGATCTGACAGAGATGCAGGTGGCTTGGTGGAATCAACCAGTGTAATTTGTCTGAGCTGATCTGGTTGGGGATGCACTGTAGTCAGACTGGAACCCAGAGCCTGGTGTCCTTCATGTCCCCATTTTAATATTTTCAACTACAACGTTTCATCGCCTTAGCTTTTTCTTGGCATGGCAGAGAAGAATCAGAGGGGAGAAAGAGCTGTCCCTAGTACACGGAGAAGGAAGAGGAAAACAGGAGATGAAGTGGTAAGGAAGGGAACGCGGGAACCATGAGGTGGTGAATAGGAGGATGGAATGGATTCCTACTAAATAGAAGGAAGCGAGAAACCTCTTCTCCTGACCTCATATTCCCAGGAGACAACCAAGGAAAGTGAAAATAAAAAGCAAACCAAACAGTTATAGAGTTCTAAACTGTATCAGAGTTTCTTCCTGCTCGTGATCTAATTAACTACACTTTAATTAAGACTGGAAGACAAAAGAAGTTCAAAAATAAAAACTCTCCTTAGAAGTCTCTGTCCCTAACCATGCAAGCAACCACTGCTGTGGGCAAAGAGCCCCTGCCACCATTTGCCTTTGTGCTTATATATTTATTTATTTATTTATTTTACACAGGTGCCAATTAGCTTTGCTCGGGCTTGCCTGAGCCCCTCTATGGAGTCAAGAAACAGCTTGCAAGGCATCAAATTCCCCTAAAGATTTTGCACCTGCTGCAAGATGAAGATAAATTCAAAGCCACCAGTGTAAACACTCTGCAAACAGACACATTAAATACACCATGTCTCACTTGAAATATCATTTCCTCATCCTGCTAATTACTTGCTGCTTTGGTTGCCTCTCTCTCCCCACAACTTCAACCCACCAAAAGGGCAAAAAAACCTCTGAGCTTGTCTCTCTGGCACTGAGAGCACTGCCTAAGTCAAAAAAGTAGGCACCAAACACATATGGATTTACAAGAAACACAAATACCCTGCGCTTGCGGTAATATGATGTTTCTAAATCAGGCTCGTAAATACATGCTTGGGAGATTAGTCTAGAAAAAAATAAACTTTAATTACTCTATCTTTATCAGCACATATCCCATAGCATTAGCCATATGTGAGTGTTAAGTGCCAAGTGCTTTGCAATTTCTCTCCCCCTCCCCACAGATAATAGTATAATACATAGTGTTTCAAGGCTATTCAAATATTAAAATGTATTTCTGCCTTCCGAGAAAGATGGGGATATAGAAATCCACCTCAAGTAACATCATGAGCCTGAACTGCTTAGCAACACATAACAAATCCAGCAGAGCATGCATCACTGTATTGCACACACAGGCACCTGCTGCTGAGAAAACAGCAATTCTAGCATAAGGAAAGTACGTTGCATCTCAGTGCGGCAGCAATAAAATGCAACCACTTTTGGGGTGGAGGTCAGGCAGACTTAGACAGAGCTCTGTTGCAACCGAAATGGTGACACCACCCTAGTGACTTCACCACACAGGAGGACTGCTTCCAAAGCGCTTGGCTGGCCCATGCAGCAGAGTTCACTGCCTCTAATTAGCCCGCTTTATGTCCCAGCAGAGACTCGTTAATACACTACAACAGCATTTCTAGGACACTCACACAGAGAAACATCTCAAGGTGTTTTACAAGCAGGAGATCATGTTAAATCAAATCAAATACCAATTAAAGATTAGCAGCGGCGCTGGATTGCTGTTCTCACTGTAGAGCTTTGCTCACTGGGAGGGAAGAACCCTGCCTAATGGCTGCTGGCCAGCAGGCTCCTGCTCACTCCCCAGGTCATCTTCACCTTTGCAGAGCCCCTGTCCAACTGGGCAACCCACTGGTACTTGGACAGGGCAAAAGCCAACTATTCCTCCCCTTACCTCAGTAGCTAGACCACCTCCTTCTCCTTCCCACAGACCTGACCAGCACTCGCACTCTATCTTCCCAGCGGTGTAGACCAACCCTGAGCCAATCTCTTAGGACCTGGACAGTTCTTTTTCAACCTTGATCTGAATTCATGCAGGGATAGCCTGCTTTAAGCCTGTTCCCGCCTGCCTTCCCATCCATCCAGGGCCAAGTGGATGGATGCCCCAAGCAGATTCTCTTTACTCAAGTTCCAACCAACTGCGCACAGTCTCTTCTAAATCAATGCCCCAGCCAGGTGCTGCTGCAGGTGCAGGGCAGCAGACAGTGGGGAAGGAGCATCATGCACTAAGTCCTGTGACTCGCATCCAAGTCTTGGAGAAGGAAAAATTTACAATCCCTATGAGACACTGTGCCTCTGCTTTTCTTCCCCATCTTCCTTCCCACCATCTTCTCCCTTGAGCACACCTTCTCACCTCCTCCCAAGCACCTTAGGCAAGTCCAACAACCCCACCTAGGATCTGAATCTGGATTCAAGTTTCCTGCCCCTGCCACATACTTCAGTGTTGTTTGGACCTGAGGTTTGGTCCCAAGTCTAACTCTAGTGTACCCATACAGGCTTTTCTCATTAGCAGAATGGATTGGACTTGTTTCTATCTGCCTCAGCATTTGAATCAGCACTATGGCCCTACAGCTGGTTTTCTCTCCCCTCATCAGCCAACCTTCCATCACAAAGACCGTTCCCTTCATATCTCATTGAGCAGCTCTGGGGGGAAGAAGACAAAATGGAGAAAGAATGAGACAGGAGAAGGACTGTATGTGTTTTTGTTTATCGGGAGTTTGAGATGCTGAAGGGAGCAGCTAACTAGACTGGTAACGTTAACATGTACAAATAATATCTATCTGTCAACACTTCCTACATTATAGCTAGGGCTATTTTAACTTGTGTTCATGGAAGGGGTTACTGTGTTGGATGGAGGCTGGAGGAGATACCACAAAAGGATCCCATCAGCTACTGCAGAAGGATCAGACATGTTTCTATGTACCTGATTAAGGCTCCTCAGGTGATAATTCACACCAGAGGTCAGGGATTCAGCCAGCCAAACTCTTTCACCGTGCAGCCTGCATGTTCCATTCAGCTTGAAGGGCTCTTGAAATCTTTGTTAAGCTGTTCCTAATAACCTGAATCTCAACGGGTTATATCATTTTGGTCAGTGTCCGGTACATTAAATAAATATCTTTACTTAGTAAAATTTCAAGTACTGATTCTCCCTCCCCCTTCCCCCTCCCCATCTCCCAGAATTCACTTATTTGAAATATGGTGCCTGCATTTTGCAGGGAGATATTATGCAGACGAGTTTGACTTGTGACAAGAATGAGAATGGGAGAGGAGGAAAAGAGAGGAAAATAAATGGCAGGCTGGGCTAACAAATGGAAAAAGCAAAAGGAGGAGAAGTTAAACCTGGTTAAAATTACAACCATGTCACAACAGGGAGCATGCAGAGGTAACAGTTACATCCTAATCTCTTATACTGGTATCATGCTACAGCAATTGCTACATCTTCCTACATCCTGCCTGTGACATGAAACCTCAGGAATTGGACAAATGCTGTCTGAAGGTGATGCAGAACATCAAGGTTAGGGACTGACTTTACACATAAACCAGTTTAAGTGATCAGCAACTGGTTTAAACCTATGACAGAACACGTGTTCAGTGCACATAAACCAGTTTGAAAATGGCTGAAACTGGTTGAGATAAACCTGGGTAGTATCAGATTTAACTGATTTGGCTCATTGCACCGGTTTGTGCAATGTCTGTCCCAGAACCCTTCCTGGTTTAAGTTAAACAGTCCCCCCAGCATCCCAGATGCTTTGCAACCCTGAGCATGGCTCTGCTCTCTGCTCCAGGCCAGCAGGGCTGGCCCTTCCCCTCTGCTCCCTAGCTGAAGCTCTGGCAGAGACTGCAGGTACAGCGGCATCTGCATGGCTTCCCCCTGCTCACCCTCCCCCACCCACCACTCTCTACTCAAGCAGGGATTCCCCCCCACCTCTGCCTTACAGAGACACCTCTCAGCATTAGCTAGCGGACCACATGCTGGCTATGGTCTGTGCTATGGGAGACGGATCAAAGGCAGATGGGACAGTGTCAGCCTAGGACTTTTTGGAGCTAATCAACAGGTAGTTAGTAATGTTCCCCTGTTCCTTCCTTGGAAAATGCTGTTTAAGAAGAGCTTGAACTAATGAAAGAGGCTTTTGCTTTGGTGGACAGGCTGATAATATGCTAACAACTCCCTGCTGTGTAACTAAATCCTCTGTTATCAACAGTGGGGGGGGGAGGCAGGACCCTCCTTAATCAGAGTGTCCTCCTGGGGTTTGGCCACGCTTCCCCCAGCTGAGCACTGTAGAAGGGATGGGAGGGCTGCTCTAACGCCCCTCCATTTCTAGCCTGAGCCACTGCAGGCATATGCCTGAATTTCTTCAGTCCAGAGGGGATGTCTGCGCGGTTACAAACTAGTTCAACATAGCCAGGTTAGACTAAACTCCTAAGACAATCAATTTAGGCTCAGGCTTTTTGAATGTCTATCCCTATCCCAAAGCACTAGGCATTCAGGCAGGGTAGAGACAGCTGCAGCAGAAGTCTCCTTTGCACAAGACCATGCCAGAAGAAAGAGGACTCGGTGAGGCTGTCAGAGTGGAGGACAGAGATAGCTGGTGATACGGAGCAACCTACCTAGCATCCCCATGCACTCATAAGCCAGAAGCGACTCTGAGGTCCCAATGATTCTTTCCATCTCAAAGTAAGGACGGTATGGCAACCAATGAATCCTGAGGAGACTGGCCTTACAAGGCACTGAAGAGTAGGTACTGGCTGATTTGCTGTCAAGTCCAGCAATCAAAGCTGCTGCAGCAACACTACCTCTCTATGCACAGGCAGGGTTGGAACTGACTGAACTAGCTGAATTCCCCCCTTATTTGCAGTGAGACTCAAATCCAATTAGTTTAGTTAGCAAAAAGACCTGTATGCCTCTGCCTGCACATGGGCCCAGGCTTTCATGTTGAGCGTTGAGAGCTTGTTCTTTTGGAACCAGACTTAGTGAAGGCATGGCTTTGACTTCACTGGGCTATTCATGGCCCAAGAGCTTTTTACTGTCTGAATAATTCATCAGGAAGACGTAGGAAGTCCCAATCAGCACAGGGTTCTCTCCACATGTGAAAATCAAGCAGCATAAGCGGTATTGCCTATTCTGGGGTTCAGCTGCGTCCTGTGACTTCTGAGTGTGAAGTGCCAGCATCCCACACCTTTCCCAAACAGCCATTCACAGACTCCATTCCATGAACACCATTGTGAACACAGGGGTCAGAGTAGCAAGTATTGACCATGTTTCCTGTCACCCAAGCTATCGCCAAGTGAAAATGCTAAAGGGGATTTTCATTAGATTGGACAGATTCACTCAGGAAGCACTGCCCAAATGCATTCCATCATAATAAGTGGGACACTGTCAACTTGATCACATATTAGAAAAAAAGTCCCTACGCCTGTGTTACTAAAACCACCTTGGTGCATTCAACTGGAAAGAATATTCATGAATCCAATTTATCTTTCGCTAGTTATGCTATTTACTTTTTTTGCATTCTCTTGGCATGGACAATTAAAATCAATGGAGTCAGTTTTGCTTTCATGTTCTCTGCACTGAAACAGTAGCGATGCAGTCGCATTAGGGAAATGGTTACATGCTTAAAAGAAAGACTGTTTGCACTGGAATTTTCTTTCATACAAATCAATAAAAACTCTTCTCTTGGAATTAACATTTGAAATTATAACACAAAAACAAACAAACAAACCCAAAACCACTCCTCCAAACCCTGTATTTATAAAGCATACATATTGACGCGAATGTGAATCGAGAACTTCCTTTTCAGGGCAGAAGACACCTTCCACTCTGAGTATAACTTAAATCTTGTCCCAAGGGAAAATTGTAATTGTTCTCTATAAAATGTTGTCTGGAAAGTGAAAGGGCAATCAAAGAAGTCACTTTCATTTAGAAGTTTGCAAACAAATTAGGGCAGATGTCAAGGTGTTGGAGTGCTCGATTAGAACATGGCACAGAAAGTTGTGTGGATCCCATCTGGACTCCAAGACTACACCCTGACTCCATCTGCCCCATTATAACTGACTGGGCACCACCAATAGGACTGTGCCTCAAGGCAAACTAAATTTACCATTGCTGTAATATCTTGGCACCTCACATTCAAAGATTTCATTTTCAAAACACACAGGCAAGGCTGGGGGGCCTTAGCTCAATATTTGAGAGGCAGATCAGAGGGCCTTTTGGTCACAATGGTAAAGGTCCAAAAGTGAACCCAGGTGTCCTTAGTCATAGACCAACCATTTAAGCACAGGATTGTATTTCCTCTCTCGAGCACCCTGGCAGCTGTTCTACTGTGGCTGAGCAGATGTTGCCCAAGCTTAGGACTTGGAAAGCCGGATTTCTAGTTCAAGCTCTGCCACTGGTTTGTTGGGTGACTTCAGGAAAGTCACTTCACCTCTGTGCCTGTGTTTCCCCACCTATAAAATGGGAAGAATGCACATAAACGTGCTATATAAGAGATGAGTATTATTATTATTACTGTGTAGGTGTGACATATGCCACTTTACATTTCCTCCCCCTTTTCTCTGCTACAGCAAGAAGACTGATTGATCAGTCAAGGACTTGCTGACCAAGCAACTTGATGCGCATGCCTATTTTCAAAGCACCAAACCTCACACCCCTTCTGCTTGCATCTAGCAACGTGTTTACATTATATTGGCTTGAAACAAGAGGCTTGTTACCATGCGGAGGACGACAGCAGAGCGATTAGTGAAATTTGTTACCCACATGCTCCCAACAAAATTAAATTAAAAGTGCCGCTTTGCTGTCAAGATAAGGGCCAAGCCAGAGAGATAATTTTTCACTCTCAAACACTCAATTACTCGGTGAGGCTGTATCAGATACAATCAAAAAAAGCATTGCCTCCAGGAACA
>JAGPOW010003310.1:13743993-13759748 GCA_030014935.1 Caiman crocodilus
ATGTAAAAGCTGTTATCTCTATCGTAGTCCGAGGGAAGTTAAAAAGGCTGCTAGTATAGCTGCAGCATGGCTGGCCTAATTGTGACACCCAGGCAGAGGCATAGTGAACTCCCCTCTGATTTCATCGTCTTCTGCTTAATGCCCATCTCCCCATAATGGCTCCACGCTCCACTTTCCAATGTTCTGCAGCCATTTCCTCTCTCCCGTGTGTGAACACACACACACACACACACACACACACACACACACACACATCAGGCCTGCTCTAGAAAAGTTCTGCCTCAGGTAGCTATCCCAGCTCATCTACCCAGGCAAACCTTAATGCAGACACACCTACCAGCAGCATGAGAGTGGCAATGCCAACACAGTTTATACTAGTTCCCTGAGCAAAATAAGCTTGACTGGCAAAAGCACGTTCTGTATGTCTACGCTAATGTTTTTGCCAGTGTAATAAAAAAGCTGCAAAATGCTCTTCTCTCAATGACTTTGCTAGTCCAGCAGTGGACTATAATGTACATCTGCCTGCACAAGTGCTGCCCAGCTATAAGAAGGAACAGCAAAGGTGGAAGGTAGCTCTCAAACTTGATGGTGTAAATATCTGCGGGTTTTCCATCCATTCCAAAACAGTCTTTTGCCTTGACACCACTCAAATTTTACAGGACTTGGATATCTTGCAGGATCCTGGCTTCTCTTTACCTTATTTATGTGCTTTCTGTCTGGTCCAGCTTAAAGCATCAGAGAGTCCGATGCTCCCCAGGGGAGATGCCCTCAGCCCAGTGATGTCTGTCTGTGTAGTCTGTAAAGCACTTTGGGCTAAATGCTACCGCAGGGCAAGGGAAGAGCACCTTCAAGAGCTGACAGAGTAGCTATCTCCATTCACGCTGCCATCTGGGGAGTCCCACCTTGTGCTGGTCAGACTACGTAAACAGGGAGCAGTGCCTGAGTATCAAACTCGTCCCTTTGAGGGAGAAATGCTGCTGAAGAATTTGGGTTTTTTTAATAGCATCTCTGGTCTGCACCTTCTTGGCTCTCCAGTTCAGGAAGCAAAATGCTACCTGCTCTCTGCAGCTTAGGGCTCCAGGGCTGGCCCATAGAGCAAGTATCATGTTCTAAATATGTTCTTAGTTCAGAATCAAAGTTAACGGGGAAACTAGATCCCTTTGCTCGAGGACTCCCATGCAAATGTTCTGCCCTGAGCAGCAGGACCAGTGCTGCCAACTCAGGACTCCGCAGCTGCAAGGCTATTTTCCGATTGCCTGCAAGACCAGAAAGATATGCAGAACTCAGATGAAGATGGGAGGGACGGGTGAGGGGATTGAGCCATCAATAGTCCTTTCGCCATCTCTCCTCATTCGATATCCACCGTGAAAGCTAAATTACATAAAAGGAATTAAGAGCCCTGTTGTCGGTGATATGGGACAGCCCCAATACTGCTTACTGTGAAGCCTGTGCAAACATGAAAATACTTCTGTGCATGTATCCATGTTGGATACAAATTAGGAACTCAGGAATCCCCATGCTGGATCAAACCCCTGGACCATGTTGCCCAGCATCTCGTATTTGACACTGCCCAGCACCCGCTGCTTTGTGCAAAGGCACCCAGCGGTAGGTGGTTCTAGGATTACTTGCTCCCAGGGAATCTAGTTTTTGTAACAACAATTATCAGAGACTGGCTGATTCTTCTGAATAAATGACTGCATGAGAAGTATCAGTCAAAGCAGCAGAGTTCAGCATGGAGGGCAAATGAGCGAGAGAAGGGGAGAAATAATTCACTGAGTTATGTGTGTGTTGGGGGTGGGGGGCGACCTACCAAGCATAGTTGAAAAAGAGAACAGGAGAGACTGATTATTCCCTCTTGCTAGTGTAAGCAACAAAAAATGACATGTTTGCTTTATCTCCTTTTGTCTCCTATTTGATTCCTGACAGACGGCTCCTTTAGTTTGAAGCCTGCTGCTGTCAGGGAGGCGAGCTGAACTGGAGAGCAAAGAAGGTGCAGACCTAGAGACACGATTTCAATACACCAAATTCTCCAGCAGCGTCTCCGCCTCAAAGGGCCGTGCTTGATACTCGGTGACATGCTTTCTTTCCGCCGCTCCCTGTTTACTTAGCCCTGATGTTTCTGCGGGTTTCGGCGGAGAAGGAAGGGAGAATGCTACCCAAATTTCATTCCACGTTTCTGTTAGTTCCCCATGAAATAATAAGTGTCTGTTGCCTCCGGAGACAGGAGAGGATCAAAGGGAAGTTTCCTCATATGTAACAGATTCCGAATACCTAATTTTCCCTTATAAAAGGCCTTGTTTTAAACACCAAATACAGAGGCAGATCAAAGCCCAGCTTCTCATTTCTCTAACAGCCCTCAGAAGGCTCTGCCAGCCAGCAAGACACGCGCGCGCATGCACACACATGCAGAGGTTGCTGCAAATACACGGCAGATAATTGGGCTCCGCTAATTTGTCTAAAACATTGCTGCGTGCTGTAGAGGCAATTGGGCATCTCATACGCCTAGGCTGCCATCCAAAGAACAGGTTGTAGGTCGAGTCCCCTCCTACCCCACTTCTGTACCTGAACTCCATCATCCCCCAAGGTCCACAGCCCCCAAAGACAAAAGCTGAGTGGACTGGGATGTCCTTATCTCAGCAAGGCAGCATTAGAACTTATCAGCAGACCCAAATCCCCACGGTCTTAATTAGGCCATAATGGGAAGACTGTGGTGTTTTATGAGGCAGTAATGCGTCTCCTGAGAGGCCAAAGGATGACTAGGCTGTGTGTGTTATCCCGATGAGGGAGCCAGATTATTGTGGCTGGGAAGACGGTGCTTGGACATAAGTGATGCAAACAAGTAGCAGTGCATTCCCCCTCTTCTCCCACCTCCTCGTCCCACATTTAAAAGGCAAACAGAAGAGATTCAGGGAGCTACTGATGCTCTGCTCTTGTAGGGTAGGGGGGCCAGGGAAAAGGATGCTGGCACAGGCAGATGTTTATTCATGGTGGGGTCCGTGGAGAGTGTGTACTCAAAAGCAAAATGCCTCGTTTAATATTTTGCATGCTAACAGAGAGGTGAGCTATTTAGCTCACCAAAGCTATTTCCCCTCTTTAGGTGCCATCACAGCCGTCATCAAGTCATCATTATAGCAATAATAATAATACTTTGCACTTATATTCAATGTCACGGGTCTGATTTCATCAGAGTTTCCAGGAAGATTATGAATTTAACTCCTGAGAGGCAGACACAAATCCCCTCCACGTTGTAACTGGGGGTGGGAAATGCAAACGGGGATCCACGGCTCAATTCCAGGACACGTCACATGCCCACCACTCTAGCTGGACGCAGCAATTGGCACAGGGGTCCAGCACCTCTGAAAGCCAGTCCTCAGGGGCCTCCAAGTGGCTGCTCCAAACAGCCACGACTGCAAGACGGAGAGGAACGCAATGGAGGAGAGGGACGCATACAGATCTCTGAGGGAGGATGGCTTAGGTGGGAAGGCGGGCAATTCAAGACCTGTTCTGGGCCCCAATCACAGATTCTTGCAACAGAAGGAGACCCATCACTTTAGCCCCTCTCCGCTTCCAATCCAAATGGGTCCAGGCCCCTCTGTGACACTAATTAAACTTAATCCATACTCTGAGCTCCTTTCACAACCAGATGCTAGAGAAGGGCAAGTGAATTTGTTTTACTTCCATGTCTACAGAAGAGCCGCTCAGAAAGGCCAAAGCAAAAGCAGGAGAGGGTGAAACCTTTTTCTGTCTCGCCATTCACTTTCCAAGAGACTCATTAGATGCACTAAGCCTAATTTCAAACAGCACAAACCACAACATAACCAGAAGATCCTGCTCCCTACCTTTTCCACCTCCAAGTTTCAAGAAGCCCAACACAGCTCTGAAATCTCAGCCTTTTTTTTAAAGGCATTTGGAAGACAATACAAGCAAAGCAGAAATGCTCAGAGCAGTTAGACCAAGTCAGAACTGCAGCTGAATTGTATTCCACTTGGCAGGTGGGAAGAAGGGCTTGGGATGAAGCCAAATGAGAGCTAAAGGCAGCTGTTCTCAAGAGCAAGGTGGGGCAGCGATAGGGAACAGAGAAGCATGGCATAAAGGTGGATTTTCTTTTGTTGTATGGAAAAAAACCAAATACTTAGTGGGAGAGAACATGGTAATGTGGGTTGGTGGTGATAGCCGGGTTGGTCTAAGGACACAGGCAGGCAAGGTTTTTTGAGTGGATGTGATAGCTTTTATTAGACCAACTAAATTTAGTTGGAAACTGATAATAAAGGATTCTGAAACCTCCCATGATGGGCAGCTGTGGAGGCGGATTCACATCTCCGAAACACTGATAGTTCTCTTTAAGTGAATTTAGCGCTGGGAAAAGGTGTGCAGATTGACAGCCATAAAAACAGGAGCCTAATTCATACCCACAGAAGTGACAGAAGCAGCCCAAGCTCCCCATAGCACCCTGCCAGCCCTCAGCCAATGGCAGCGAGCAAGGGTGTTTCTTTCTGTGGCCCACCCAATCCTTAGTCCTAACCAGGGGGGCTGCCAAGGGGAGTACAGGTAATTGCAGCAGTGGGTCTAGATGGATTTTTAAATGGATTTTCAAAAAAGAAAGACATACTCATCACTACAGTATCCTGATATAGTACCCAATGAAGAGAAGCAGTGAATATCTGCCTTAGGCCTGGCCCAATCAGATTCCTGACACCAGCACCTTATAAGTCATCCATCCTGGTCCGTGGCTAATAAAGGACAGTTTATTTGACGATACACCTGATTTTCTGCTGAATAAATCTTTAAGAACCCTAAACTTGACGCCTGGCTTGATGGCGAGCACAAGATTCTTCATGCTTGCTTTTGGAAGGGTGTCACGGGACTCAAAATCAAGTATCTTCTGCTGCCTCCTGCTTCACAGAAACTCTGTGCAGCTTCCAATAAACACGGCATGCTAAATGATCCTAGCTCTTGCTTAAGCGTTTCCCTGAACAAGGAGGCTCTGAGATGATGGACGCAACACTAGTGGCTTAGCAAAGCCCTGCTAGAATGGCAAATGGGGCTGGATGATGCGTAGGTGGTTGGCATGGGCTGCGTCCCACTGCTGGGTTAGGAGATGGAACTCGACATGGCGCACGGGTGCTGTGACTTTCTTGTCAGGACCCAAGGGTGGAGAGTTGTGCCAGTTCACCCTGCAGATGAGGAATGCATAAATAGTCATGAACACCAGGTCTTCATTTGAAAGGAACAAAGCCTTTTGCCTAGCAATCAGTGGAAATCTGCACATACAGTAGCTGCTACCCAATTCTCAGGTTCAGCAGTAGGTTAAGGCTATCCCACAGGCATCATACAAGCACGTACATGCCCTACCACAAGGATGAGTTGATGGTTGTTACCAGACTCTCCAGGACATCTACTGAATGCATCACTGATGTGCCCCTCTTCAACAGGCCACGCCAGAGTCAAACCTCGTCGGTAGGAATTTCACCTTTCAACATCTCCCTGTGCATCCCTTCCTGCATCATACTCGAGTCACTTGGAGATGAGCAAAACAAATGGCCATCTCACTAACTTGTCTTGACCAAAGCACAAAAGAAAAACCATGCAACTTATCATTTAAAGGACAATCCAGACAAAAGTGGTAGCCATTGTGCATATTATATTAACAAATCACACCCAGTGAGAATGTGTCATCCTTTCACCCAGGATCTGCAACACTTCATTAAAATGGCCTATGCCATCTCATTAATGTCTTCTGCAAAATCTGGCATCAGAAGAGAAATCACCATGAAGATCTCTCGCTGTGCCTAATGATTATCTCATTGCACCTACAATGACACAAAGCCATTGTGAAATCAATATTAGAACATCATTGCAACAATTAGCTCTATCTGACTACGCATCCTTCTCTATTGGAATTATGACCCTGTCCAATTATAGATCTTTGTTTTAGTGGTAATTATAATTTTTGTGCTGTAACTTACCGCTAAGCTAGTGCTTTCTGTACATGAGAGAGCTAAGAGTCAATGAAATGATAATGGAAAATTCTTTCCAGAAAGTCATTCAAAGCAAAGTTTTGCCATACTCCAGGAAAAAGCATGCTCATATAGGACATTTCAGACCTCGGCTTCTGAGCCATGACTGTACACATGGATGGGGGAAGAGGGAGTCAAAGATCTGCAAGCCAAGGAAGCCCATTAGACTACCACAGTTATGGCATTTTAGTATCTGTAAGCAAAGGATAGTGGCAGGCCGGGTTGGATCAAATGGCACTGCGGGCCAGATCCACCCCAAAGCCTGCAGGTCCTTGACACTTGCTTTAGAGTCTAACACCATTTTCAGTGCTTGGCAATCTCTCACCCAGTTGCCTTATGTGTCCCAGTCATCGTGACCTACAAGCTGAGCAACACTGAACTAGCTCACGGGTGTGTTTTTCAAAAGTACCTAGAGTGACTTCAAAGCCGGAGTCCTGTTTTGACAAGCAATTCACTGGCTGTGGACAGCTGCAACTTTAAACCATGCAAAGATGAAGATAGATTTGCTGCTTGAAATCACACATCAGCTATAGCGTGTTATGCCACTACTGTACCAGAATAAGGCAGAGGTTACACTCAAGACTTGATTAATCTTTGAACCATGTGTAAAATAGGACTCCAACCACAGGTTCAGACAACTAGTGGCATGACAAAATGGGAAACTGGCTGCAAAATGATTCCATAACACGTGTAATATTTTTATGGTTGGTTTCCACTGCACCTTGAACTGAATGTTGCAGGGTTCCTGCCATGAAGCCTGATGGAGGTTGCATAGTGAGGCTTGGTTGACAGCTCCCCTGTATATGCGGCACAGTCCTGAAAGGGGCTACACCCTGCCGTTTTCAGTGAGTAAAGTGGAGCTCATCACCTAGGCTGGGGTGCCAAGTCACAGGGAGCCGCAAGGCTCTCCGCAACCCAGCAGGTTAACTGCCTTGGCCTACAGCTCCCAGAGAACTGCTGCACAATACACGTGACATCCTGGCCACAGGGACCCTGGGACTGGGGAGAGGTTCCCTGATCCCAGGGACCATGAGTGCCAGACCTTAAAAAAAACACACGTGCAGCTGAGCTGCACACCAGACTTTCTGACATCCCAGTGCATGGGACTCTGAAACTGTCCCCAGTGCAGTCCTGGAGCTGGGACCCACGATCATCTGATTGTCGGTCCTGGCTCCCGTGTGGTCCTGGGGCTGAGACTGGCAACTGGATGGCCCCAGGATCAGAACCGCATCAGTTCACAGATCACGCCGGGCTATGGGCACCCAGCTTTCAACCTGCTGGTGCAGAGAAGCCTGGGATCATGATCCCTGAACCACCGACCCCCCGACATTGGCAAGTCGAAATGGCATGACTGGGATATGATCCCCGATCCTGAAATCTTTCCATGCACATGAGGCACGCCAGGAGGCATGATTGTTGGGGGTGGGGAGCAGGTCTCATTGCACCATTAGATGAACACATGCCAGGAAGCTGAAGTGAGTTAAACTGATGAAAGGGCAGGCTCTACAGCAGTACAGAAGGGAAAGGACTAAGCAGTTATATCAGAATAATGCTGGTATAACTTTTATGTCTGCCCATGACCACAGAAAAGCAGAGAGCTGTAAGCTCCTAAGTGCCTATTATAGTTTTAAAAACTTTAGCATTTAAGTACTTGTACAGTTTTGAACATATGAGTTCCCGTGTCCAGTGCAGGATTGTGTCCTATATAACTGTTTGAAGAATAGGAACCTCCCTGCATGCCCGCAAAAAAAAAAAAAAAGCAAAAATCTCTGATCCTATGATCCCATATTTACTTCTAAGACAATATCTTTGCAGAAAGCCTTAACTTCTGAATTCTTTGAGCCTTTAAAATCTCAAGTATAATCCAGTAGGAATTTCTGTAACCCCAAATTTCTTTTTCTCCTAAAAGCACGAAAATATTAGAATAACACCTGAATGCATTCTCAGCCTAGAGAAACGAATGCAATATGTGTCTGTTTATTCCAACGTGCAATCAGTGAGCCGATCATAGGTATAGAGGTAATTTCACATTGAAATAAACATGTTATGCGCATTTATCTGAATGCCTAATCATTGAAATAAATAGAGCTGCATTTATTTTGCTGGGTGCAGGCATCTATCTGGAATGCTGCACTCTGGCTATGCTTCGCTTAATAAAGAAAACAAGTGTAGGGCACAGACCCACTGTGCAATCTTAAAATCGTTTCCAAACCTTGTTATTGCTTAACAGAGATTTTTTTTTTTTTAAATACAGCAATAGCAGCAACAAAAATCTCATGGATCCCCACGGAGAATGGGGTACAAGGATAATAATCTGAGGTTTTTAACAAAGTCATTCTAGCATTATTTCAGCAGGGAAACTGTGGACGCTTGTTTTAAACCCTAGACATTTCATTTTCTTGTTCCTATAACTCACTGTAAACCCTATTGGGGGGTGAGGGGGTTTGCAAAAAAAAAATACAAGTCCTGCCCCAGCCCTCATTTTGTACTTGTTTCTTTTAATTGCCTTTGTGTTAACAGACGGCGTGGGACAATTGAGTTTAACTGGAATTTTGCTGACAAACATTAGACAACAAACGAAAATAGAAAGTCGGGCTTTATTTAGCTGGAAGAATTGCTACAGTTATTGTCACTGGTGGCTGGATCAAGACAGGGGCTGCACCAACCTAACCCCCCCATAGCATAGACAGAAAGGTGTTGTATACACCCATTCAGCTTATGGCAATCCACTTTAGGGTATATCCCATTTTAAGAATAAGACATACCCACCTAGCCCAGTTTCCTGTCTCTGATCATGGTGAGTAGCAGATGCTTTAGATGGAGAAAGCAAGAAAAAGCATGTGCATAGTGATTCATCCTCTATCTTGCCCTCCCGGTTACCAGCGGTCAGAAATTTATATCCCTATATTTTATAGCCCCGACGGATCAATCCTCCATGAATCTGTCTAATCATTTCCTAACCTGGTTATATATGCGGCAGTTGCACATATTGTCAGAAGGTATTTGCATCAGTGTAGTGATGCTAGTGGTGAGCTTGAACTCCCACCTGGCCACATTCTGCAAGAGCAGCAGAAGGAAAGGGACCCATGATCATTGATCAGTGCTTCCTAAATCTTTAACATGACTGATAATGGGGATGAGGGAATAGATGCTAACAAGCTACCGAGCCAATTGATATAATCACTACAAAACATTGCTAATGTTTCCCACATCCCGCTGGCAGAAAAGAGCAGTCCCAGGCTGGGACATCTTTATCTACTGGTTGATTGTGAATTACTGACGGCAACGATCCTTCTTCATAGGCTGATTTAAAGTACTTCAGCCATCATACACCAGGGGCAACACAAGGGGACACAAGCTGAAGGGGTTGTTTCTTCTGCGTCTTAAGAGCTCCTGCTACTTGATTTTTACCTTTGCTTCGCCTCCGGCTCCTATACTGCTCAGTGTAGAAGGTCAGCTGAGTTTCATCGTCTGCCTCAGAGCCAGAGTTTCCTTTAGCACGTCCAAACCCGATCCCACCTGCAGAAATGAAAGAGGAATGTCAGCACTACTGTCTTGGATGCCTAATAGCAAAACTCAGCTGTGAGCTCCTCACCAGGAAAGCACCATCGGGCTGCCATTCCTCCCATCTCTTTAAAGCCCTGACACAAACGCATAGTGCCATAGCGCTCTGTTTCTCCAGGTGTGGACCAAGACCCCATTGTGCTAGGAGCTGTACAAATAGAAAAAGATGACCCAGAGAGTCTACAAATGAAGCATCTTTGAGAATCTTGAATGTTTAAGCTGCTTTCCTATAGACCCATGTACACTGAATGCCACATAGATGTGTATATTGGATTCACAGAGGCACAGAAAACACAGGTAAAAGGCAGCATGGGTAGTGGATAGGGCACAATGCTGAGACCTGTTTTTCATTCTTGATTCTCCTATTGACTTTTGGTGTGACCTTACGTAAATCATGTTCCCTCTCACAATGCCTGTTCCCTTCCCACCTTTTTGTCAGGTCTTTTCAGATCAGAAACTTATTAGGGCAAGAACTGACTCTCATCATGTATCTGTACAGTACCTATGGCAATGAAGCTCTAATGCTCACTGGAACCTCTAGGCCAGTGGTTTTCAAACCTTTTTAGACTCAAGGTACTGCTCAGAAGATACCAGCTCTTAGCTTGCACCCACTTGTCAATTATGGAAAAACAAGAGACAGACTTTTCAGTTGCAAAGACCCAGAAAGACCACAGCAGGTCAAAGAGTTTTTGACACTATGGGTTTCTATTTGAAATCTATGGGTCTATCTTGTGAATCATATGCAAGTGTTTGCACACCTGGCATATTGCAAGACACCCTTAAAAGGATCTTGTGGCACCCTGGTTGGGAAGGACTGCTGTAGGCACCGCCATAATACAAATAATGGAGGGAAAATAGTCTCTTCCCTCAGTTCATCCAGCCAGAATCATCCTTCTGTTTGGATTTATCCAGTGAGCAATAGGCAGTTTCTGAAAGGTGACCCCCTTTGTTAAGTAGGAAAGAGTACCCAAAGTTTAAGGTATTGATGAAATGAGGAACACCCACAAACATGCATACTCATTCAACCACCCAGTTCCTCTCTATAACAGCTTTAAATGTCTAGAAGCCGCTGGGTTTAAAATAACCCAGCACTCTAGGAACAGAACTGACACGAGCCTTCCACCCTTTCGGAAAGATAAAAAAGAAGAGGCCTCCAGGTGTTGACAGTGGCCCTTTAAATGGCCATTAAAATATTTTACTGTTTTAAAACTCCTTTAGTCTAGGCAGAAGTACAACGCACATGCTTCTTGGCAAGGGAACAACAACTGAAAGTGCCACCTTATGCCCTGTGAAATTCTTAATCACCTCAATGAGGCCAGGGTAGAAAGAGCTGGGGAAAAGCACTGAGCTCATGGCTCTGAAGTTCAGAATCACGATCTATCAGCAGAGCTGATACGATGCAAGCACCGGCAGAACTGCCTGTATGCCCACACCAGCCGGCCACTATCCTGCTCATATGGGACATTTCAGACCTCGGCTTCTGAACCACGACTGTACACATGGATGGGGGAAGAGAGTGTCAAAGTTCTGCAAGCCAAGGAAGCCCATTAGATTACCACAGTTATGGCATTTTAGTATCTGTAAGCAACAATGCACGTGGCAGTGATGTAGCCCGTCACATCCAGCCCCACCTGAATGGCCAGGATCCCATTTACAGCAGCGTTGACTGGGACAGCATTCTGAAGCGAGACTCGAACTCATGCCTCTACAATGAGTTTTAATCAGCGCTACAATAAACCTTAAGCTTTTCAAGTCTCAGAGCAGCAGAGACTTTTACTCCCTATGCCTGAAGAAGGGCGATTGTGCCCAAAAGCTTGCAAAGAACTTTTTTTCAACTACTCAGTTGATCTAATAAAAGATCTCACGCCTACTCAAAGAAACTTGCCGGTCTCTGAGACACTTCAACCGCTATGCCCTTGTGCCGATGATGGAGCAAGTGTTGTAAAGGGAACACTCACCATGCAGGAAGAAAACTCATTGTGCACAGGTCACTCCATTGCCCTCAGAAGGCCACCGACCAAGGTTGCATTCAGATCAAAGGTAAAGACTAGGGATGGGCACACTTAATCAACTCTGAGACATCCAGTCCCCTCTAGGGGAGAGGCACCATTTCAAATACACCTGCTAGGAGGCCAACATAGAGACAAGGAAGTAGCACGGTCAGTACAGCCACAGTCTCTTTCTCTTGCAAAAGTACAGAAAAGCCAAAGTCAGATGCACCAGAAGAGCTACAGCTGGCACCTCCATGGCTATTACTTCTGTCCCAAGTATCTGTTCATCAATAAGCACATGCAATGCCTTATTCAGTCCATGCGTGGTGTGGCAGGAATGGAACTGAAAGTAGGTACAAAGGCAACTACAGCAGAAACCCAAGGAGTGTTTCATGAGCTGTACACATGAAGATGGACAACCTCTCTACCACAAGGGAACTGAGAGGTAGGACAGACACTAGCTCTTATTCTTCTGAAGACAGCCAAAAATATGCATGTGTTTAACATTAGACAGGGCTCTAGGTTTTTTAAATGTCACCCAAAGACTGACCTTCTTGGCAAGCAATTTGACGACTTGGAAAAGCATGGACCGAATCAAGCCAGCTGTTGTTTGAACTCTGAACCTTGGTATCTTTAACATGGTAGATAGGCCTCTACAGGCCAGATTTCACCCCACCGCATCACAACAGATCCCTGATTGTGGGAGCCTGACAGCAGAGCAGGGTCTCAGGCTTTGGAAGGGAAAGGAAGGAAAAACTGAACTCTGGTCAAGAAATAAAAATCACCGTTTGCCTGGGGCCTCTGGCCAGGATCGAGCAATACCAATAGCTGTGATTTGCCGGTACTGCTCTTTCATGTACCCACCCCCCTCCCACAACACCCAGGCAGCCAGTGCCTGCACACTTGTTGCACAGAGCAGCAGCTGGTGCCGGGAGGCAGATATTAATAAGGCAAGGCTTCTCTTGGAGTCTGGCCTTGTGCTCAATGCAGGCTAATGCAAAGGCTTCCACCTGTCTCCGTACGGTACGGAGCATGGCAAGCAAGATGCCTGGAAGTTTTACCCCAACCAGCTCTTTCTGATTAATGTGCTCATTTAAAAATGAAACACAAAGACCAATAAATACATACAAACCAGTCAACTCCCCACTCTGACAGCAATATGCAGGACTGGCTGCTGGTCACCCTTCCTCCCTTCTCCTCAGTCTCTACTTCCAAGTCCCATCTACAGGTGCCAGGGGTGATGCAAAGACAAAATCACTATGTGTTTTGCCTGCGGGGGCCCTGCCAGAACAAGGCTTAGTAGGGGCTTCTGAGCATCCCAGAGGCAGCCCAGGAGCACAGGCAGGGGAAAGCAAGCAAGTGTATGATAGCAGCTCTCAAAGGCAGACTGAATGGAAGTGACACATCAGAACCAGCCTTGAAAGCTCCAAGGCAACATGGAGAACAGAATGACCAATTAAGCCCCCTGCAGTGATTCAGGCCGCTGCAAACAGTGACTGCTGCTTGGCATTTTACTACTGTGTGCGATTTAGGGCACTAAAGTGCAGTCATTAATTACCCAGCACTAGTTGAATATTTCCATTAGGGTCCTGAAAGACAGAAAATGGCTAAAACTTGAGAGCGATAATAGCAAAATATTAGCCTGCTGGAAGGGCTTTAGAAACTGTTCTGAGTCTGCAGGCCACCCGCACTCACCAGTGGCATGGTGTAGCAGGCTTTGAAAACCATACCCTGAGGTTAAGAAAGCAGATTATCAGAGCTGGTAAGCCACATCACCTTCATGCCCACTTGACATTTGGCATCAATGCCAGGCTACCACAGAGACACAGCACAGGACTGGTGTCAGACATACTCATACTACAACAGAGACTGTCCCTACAAACTCTCAGGCCAGCTGGCAGCCACATGAAGAATCGGCATTTGTTTTTGGGAAAGAAAAGGGCAGAGGGATTTTGAGATGAAAGCTGTGTGAGTGGCAGGTGCAGGTCTGCAACAAAACATGAAAGTGAGTGGAGCTTGGTAAGTTCAGGCCACCTAGATACCTGGCACAGGGACAGCAACGTGTTTGCCTGGACTCCGAGCCTTAGAGCTTAGGAGCCCAGCTTAGAAGCCTATGCCAATTTTTGAGCCAGGAGTTATCCTGGCTTTAATTCAGGACAAGATTCAAACACGTGAGAGAGACTCAGGGCAGCAAGAATCCACTTGGATGGGGAGCAGAAAAAAAATGTGACGCACACCAACCTGAAAAAAACAGTCTCTCCCAAACCCACGGCTGCTGTCACTCTTGAGCCACCTGGCAAGGGGTTAGGAAGTTCATTCTTGGACTAAGTACTCCAAAGAACCCCTAAGGTTCTGAGCTATAGAGGGAAGAAGCACTGATCTCAGCTCTTTCTTTGGCACCCCCGCTCCCACCCAACTTCCCCAAAGTAAGTTATTATGCCACACACGTCAACCCCTGGAAAATGGGCTGCCCGTGTCCAGCAAGCTGCACAGGCAGCTCGTGTTCCAGCCCCCTTTAGCGGCTTTTCGTTTGTTTGCTGGTTGCGTCTCCATGATGGATGGTGCTGACATGTTAAATTACTCAGGCTGGATGTCTTCAGAGAGCCGGTGACAGAGATATTGCATTTTCTGATTACCTAGAACTGCGCAAGATGTATTAATATGGGACTTGAGAGACCTGTGCACAGGTCTCCAAGCTAGAAAGGAAATGACTCCCCCTACCCCTCAAGAATCGACAAAGGTCACCCAGCTGCCAAAACAGCTGGGCAGGAGGGCAGGCTCCCTTTGAACTACCTACAAATATCCACAAAGACCTTGAGGATGCATCTTTCTGGTAACTCAGTGGCTCTGCGTTTCCTGCTACAATATGCTTCGGCACCCAAGAGCCTGGCAGAACTCAACTGAGGTCACCTGTAGGGAAGAGAAACTCATGGTAGCAAGGCTGACTCCAAAGAGTGTGACATTATGTATCCCAGCTCCCAGAGTCTTGCTTTAACTTCCCGTCGAGTCGTTTAGGATGTGGGATTCTCTTCCCTATCTTGTCCCAGGATGAATCCATCCCCCTCACCCATTTTTTGATAAGGGGATGCCTTGGGTTGGCGAGATAGATGCTAGTATCCCAGCTGGACTCATCTGAGCAGAAGCAGCTGTCAGAGTGGGAACAAGGCGACTGCCAGATTAAAGACAAGACAGTCATGCCTTGTCAGCAATTCCTTTAGTTCTCTTAAAAAGGGGGGGGACTGTCGAGTAATAGAAAAAAAAAGGTTCTAATCATTGCAACCAATTACAAAGCAGAGTAATCACTTTAAAAAGAAAGAGAGTCTGATACAGCAGCAGGACCTTTGCGAAATTATGTATTGATGAAGTATAGTATACCCCATGCCTGGCAGAGCATGTGCAGTGCTGCAGAGATAGCTGGAAGCAGTCCTCTTGGCTCCGGAGAACAGTACATGCTCTTACAGTAAGTGTCATGTCAAGTAGCCGTCATTAGCAGAACCTCACTCCCCCTAAATTTTCTTGTAACTTAGGCACCCCCTCCCCATATATATGTCATCCCCTCCCGCCCCCATGGCACAGACCTTCCTTCTCTCTGCCCTTCTTCTCCTGCCTAAAGCCAACCTCATCTCCATGACTTTTTGCTATGTTACCCTCTACAGCGAGACTTCTTACTGTGTGACCCAAGAGCTACAGCACTGTCTCTCTTTACCTTCATTTCTCTATTTTATCTATGAATCCCACAAACACTGCTAGCCCCTGTTAAAACAAAAGGCCATCACCTGGCCTGCAACAAAGTCACACCCCCAGAATTAAGGCTGCTGCTTCCTAAGAAGCTTAAGGGAGTTAGGTATCACCCCAGTGAATCTTGTTGGAAAATGATCTCTCTCTTTCTCCTTTCATTTTCTCCGAACGTCCACAGCCTGCAGCTGTCTCAAGGTAGGGCCTGTCTCTAGATTTTCCAGTCGGTTAGGGCCTTCCCTCTCTGTTTATGAGGAAAACTCCCCAGGGCACAGACCTTTACCTTTATACTGTACTTGTTGGGGCTAAGCATCTAAAGTGGCCTCATAGCCCACCTATAAAACACTGGGCATTCACTTAGTTTGCCCATGTCCTACGTGAAGCATGGAAAAGCATAGATAAAACCATACTTAAGCACACTGTGTTTTTGGTGCACGTGTGTGTGTGT
>JAGPOW010003310.1:13767152-13788456 GCA_030014935.1 Caiman crocodilus
ACACACACACACACACACACTTTAAATAGGTATAAAATTCCAATTGGAACAGCAACAGATGGAGGATACTCAACAAGGAGCACTGATTTTGCTACCACCTACATGGGTAGCCTGAAAATAGTAGGAGTTGGGTGAACCCAGATGCAGAGGTTGCTCAGATTAGGATAGCAAGGAGCACACATCCTTCAGATGGACACTACTAACTGGACTGAGCCAGGGAATTTTTAGTTTGGCACCTATATTTAAAAAGTCTTTTCTTCTTGATGTTCACACAAAAGGCACAGGGGCCTACAGCAGGAATGAAGTGTCACTTAGACGTAGCCCAGGCCCAGCCATTATACTTTTCCAGGTATAAGCTATGAGAAACTGGTCTATACCCATAACTGAACAGAAGTTTGGCATGCGCAGACTAGTTTAAAAATGACGAAACCCAATCTAAGATTTGCACCCCTCCTCCCCCAACCAAAGGTGAACGTGTGTTCTGTTTGCTAAACTATGCCACTTGCAGAAAACTAACTTAGATCGATTCAGCCTCAGGCTTTTTGAATGTCTGTGCCTAGCCTTAGAAAAGTTTCAGTGCAACATAATAGTACAACCAGACTGCCTTCTTCCACACTCCAGCATTGATGCCCTAATTAGCCCCTCATTTTTGTTCAAAACTAAGACTACCTATAACAAATTGCCATGGATTAACCCCAGATGACTTTGGCATTCCTCATCTGTCTTGCTCCTTTGCAGACCAACAGTAACAATACCTGGGGCTCCTTGAACACACAATACTTTATAAAATGAGGGAAAAGTTCCCCTGTCTTACACCTGGGGAAACTGAGATATGGAGAGGTGGAAGCCACATGACAGGTTCCTGCCACAGTGGGAAATAGGCTCCCTGCTGACTGGTTCAATGGACTAGTTACATCTACTATACCCATAATGCAACAGAGCCCTCTCGGCAACAAGTACAGTTTTGAACCGGTTCCCGGCCACCTGGTTGTCTGCCCAGACTCTGCCTACTTTCAAACATCAGGGAAAATATCCTTTCCTCCATGTGTTCCTCCTGCGCCTACACTCCTAGTATCCTTTCTCTCCTTTTATTTATTAACTCTAACCATATTTCACTAGACAAATGTGTTTGGGGAGAAAGTTTGTATGAAAAAGGCATTATACAAAATAAAGTTATATTGTACTGTAAATGGAGAGGATTTTTTAAAGTAGATCTTCTCAGCAAAATATGACCTTTCTCAGAGCTGTTAGAAACACTTAGTGCAAAATCAGATTTAATGACAAGCAATAGGCACTGGTTTAAATGCACTTAGAGTGGGGATGGAAAGAAAGGGAGGCTTATTTGTGATTTGTTTTCATTGGGTTGCACTCTCCCTCTCCCTAAACCCAGGCATTCGGAGTCATTTGGAGTCTCTCTCCAAAGGAAGAAATCCTTTTGCCATTAGCAGTTCCTGCAGAGAGAGCACTCCAGCTGTAGGACTCTGATGAGGTTAAGCATTAATTAAATCAAACTGCGAGAAAATAATTACACACATGCATCCATCAGGCCAGTGTCACTACCCGGTAACAAAGTTGGATGCAAACTCCATCAGCGGAACTGTCACGCTGTTGTTAAAGGAAAATAAATGCATCCCAAACCGACAATTTCATTTAGGGGGAGGAAAAAAAAATCAGATTGCAAAGGATTAATGAGGCGAAGGTTTGTGTTTGCAATTGGATGTAAAATGCAAACATAGTAAGTTGTGATATCATCATTTAACCTTAATGCCCAATAGCGCTCCAATCGCTAACGCGCCAGAGGAGCAATTAAATGCAAGCCGTAAAAGCAAACGTCCTAAACGGGAAAGGAGCTGAGGGAATGAGTGGAAGACATCAGTCTAATGTAGCAGCATCATGGACCTTCTGGCCACGAATTTCACCAGTGATTAAGAATGTGAAGAGGGAAGAAGGTTGAAGGGTGCTATGGAGGCCTTGATTTTCAGGGGTGAATGCTCAGTGCTTTCTGAAAATTAAACTGCTAATGTATACTGACTTAGGATCACAATACAACAAAGGCACTCTAACTCAGTAGTCCCTTTTGAAGATTGCAGAGTGTAATACATTAAGGTAGCATGCAGCTCTCCACTGAACCCACATGCAGGTGCAATTATGAGAGCAAAGGTTTACACGGGGGCCTGAATTGCAAGAAGTTCCACACAAAGACTCTCCTCCTGACTGCAAGGAAAAAAGAAAACAGCAGACAAGAAAACAAGTGGAAATGTACTATGCAAGGCCCTTCAAGAGGCTGGGAACTGAATGGAGATAGATCATTCTGCCTTCCACCAAGCACCTCACAAACATTAATGAATTGAACACACTTCTGAGAGAGGCATCATCCTCTAGATATTATGACTGAGGGAACTGAGGCTTAGGGGGACTAAATCACAGCCAGGAACAGAAGTCAGCCAGCCAATGTAATCCCCAGACTGCATTTTCCATCTTCTACATGCTCCTTTTAGTTTTTATCACCATGTGTCTCATGTGCTGTATTATAGGTGAATGCCATCCTTACTACAGAGGGGGGCTTTCTCTATAGCACAGTCCAACCATTCTTTACCTTGACTGACAAGATGCAGGAAACAACAGATCTGGAAATCACAGAATGCAAACAAATCCCCAGTCTCTGCGTGGCACTGAGCCAGACCCTTAGGCTAGGGGCAGAGACTACCCAAACTGGCTTAAGCAATCAGGAACTGGTTTAAACCTGTAACAAAACAGATGTTCAGTGCACATAAACCAGCTTGAAAACGGCTGAACCTGATTTGAGATAAACCTGGTTGAATGTAGTATCAGACTTAACTGATTTGGGTTAAACTGCTTTATGCAATGTCTGTCCCAGACCTCTTGATGGTTTAAATTAAACTAGACTCCCCCAGCATCCCAGCATGCTCTCTATGCATTCTGCTCCATAGCTGAGCTGGCCCCACTCCTCTGCCTTACACAGATCTCTCAGCATTAGCTAGCAGACCACATGCTGGCTGCAGTCTGTGCTGTGGCTGGCTGGACAAAGGCAGTATCAACAAGTAGCTGGTAATATCCCTCGGTTGTTTTCTTAATGGGGTGATAAACACTGAGTTATCAATTCCTTTCTGGGGCTGGTCGGGGCAGGGAGGGGAGGGACCCCTCCCTAATCAGAGCATCCTGCTGCGGCCTGGCCATACCTCCCCTCAGCTCAGCACTGTACAAGGGAAGGGAGGGCTGCTCTAGCAGCCCCAGCTTCTAGCCTGAGTCACTGCAGGCATGTGCCTTCATTTCTGTGCAGTTAAAAACTGATTCAGCCTAGCCAGGTTAGACTAACCCGCAAAGATTGAATCCATTCAGGTTCAGGCTTTTTGAATGTGTGCTCCTAGCCTTGATGTGTGGAAACCCACAAATCCAGAAGGATCATGCATATTTCTGCCAGCCTATGACAGTAGGTAGGGTGTTGCTTCCAGTCTACTGCAGTCCTAAGCAAAAGTTAAATTCCTAATCATCCGAACACCCAATGCACTAGTGAGCCCTTCCCCCCTTTCCTTTCTACAGTCATCTGCCATCACTACCAACTTGGGATGTTTGCTTCTAAAGCCAAGATAGGAACTTGTGAGGACCTGCTTGGCGTGGCTGGGCCAGACAAAGCCTACTGCTGAATTAAGAAACATGACATATTTCAGATGCACACCCAAAACTCCCTGAAGGAGACAGACACTTTCAGGAAAGCAAAATACTATGAAAGCATGTCAGGAAAGATTTATAGACAGGCAGCTGTGCACACTGGTTCCAAAGCAATCCTATTTTGCTAGCTGGGTGAAGCCAGGGTGAACAGAGCTAATGAGAGAGAGAAGCCCTGAGCCAGACAATCTCCTCTACAGAATATTAAGCTGGGTGGTAGGAGATGCTGTCTTTCTGCTAAAACATAAAATTAGGGGCCCGGCCATACATGGCCATAGTGGCTTTCATGTGAATAAGGCTTTAATGGCTCAGGTCCTTCTCAGCAAAGAGATGCCTAGGTTCCCTAAGGAACTTCCCTTAAGACCTTTCTGTCAGAAGCAGCACATGCGGGGTGTGAAACAGAGGAACAAAGCAAAAAGGTTAAATTAGACCTGGTATTAGAATCCCAACACGCATCTCAGGCCAAAATCGCAAGCACATTCAACCTGCTAGTCTTCACTGGGCCACAGCAATTGCATCCAGAAGGCACAAAACTGAGTGCAGGTGCTGTATGGTGGGGAAGGGGTTAAAGGTTCAATAGAAAAGCGTTCCTTCCTTTAAGCAGGCCATGAATGCAAGGGTCCAGGAAGTTGCAGACAAGCACCGGCCGGATGCTTCCTTCACATTACAAAGTAGTTCTAACTGGCCCAACAGTCAGTTCTCAAGAATGGCATGTACCGTCAGGGAAGGGAGCTTATTGATTAGAACAGGGCCATGGGGGTGTTCATGAAGCAAAAAGGCATGCAGGTAAGGAAAAGGATGTGTTTGAACTGAATAAAGGGAAGATCTGCCTTGAGGCAGGCTCTGTAAGTCTGCGGAGACATTGCATAGTGACCCCAGGTAAATCAAAGAAAAACTTCAGAAAGTAGCAGAAACCTGGGACAGACTGTCAACAAAGCAGCCCAACCAGAAGATCTGGATTTGTGGCTCTTATTCCTGTGCTAAAGGCTGCTGGGAAAAGCAGCTTAGGTTTCATTTTGGGGGTCTGGGTAACTCTTCATGCTTGTTGACTGACCCCACCCTGATCAACTCAAATGAGATGGTGGAAAGACTGTATTTAGCTTTGTTCAACAGCAAGGAAACTCATCCCTTTAATAAAAAGAAAAGTCTCCTGCAGGGGCTTGAAAGTGGATAGAAAGTAATGTGAACGATAAGGAGCAGGGAAGGGAAAAGAGCGTAAGCATTCCTGCATGACCCCCAAAGAACACCCATTTTATCCTTACACCAAAATGCATATATACATATATACATAACTGCAACAAAATAAACCAAATAATTTAAACCAGTTAAAGAGTCAGAACATTTTCTCCACACTAAGTGAATAATTTATGGCCAGAGCTATAATAAAAAAGCCCTCTCCAGACCTGTATTGTAAGAAAATGTATCCAGAATGAAAGATCACATTTCAGACTCATAAATAAATGAAAAATAAAACCAACTGTAAAAAGAGAAGGAAAACATTTCTCCCCTGGTTTTCCAGCTCTGCCACAGAAAGACTTGCACTGTGCTGGGCATGAACACTCGGTGTGCTGTGGCTGGAGGTCCCTTCCATGCCTGGTTTTCTTGTAGGATGATGCCATGCCACCTCTACATGACTATCAGCAGCATCCAGACTCTGGACCTTCAGCACTGAGCCATATATATATCTACTGCTTGTGATAAAGGAGCAGCCCCTTTAGGCAGCAGCAGTGGTAGACTGCAATCCTATGATGCCTACCCATGAGTGGGAGACATGAAACAAAAGCTTTTTTTGTTACAGGGACACTAGACAGCTGAAGCAGAGTTTCTATGGGCACTAGAAAGTCAAAGAAACGCATGATACCCTCAATAAAAAATGTCCTTCTTAGTCATTATACAGCAGACTCGTCTTCTGTCTCACACTACAGATAGACGCAGTTTGAGAGAGAATGCTGCTTGGTGTTGTACTGCACACAGAAGCCTTAAGGCTAGATAGGAAGCAACGGCTTTGAAGAGAGCAAAGGGAAGAGACACACTGGGGTCTTAGAGATCAGCCTAGAAACAGCCCAGAACCACTGTGGTCCACATTTTTTTTATTTAATTTGCATCCAAGGCCAAAATAGCCAATACTAATGCCAAATCCAAGAGCCCAGAAACATAAGTGGCTCTATTACTGGCAAGCATCCTTCACCTGCACTTGGGGCTTCAGATGTTTCTAAAACCTTTGGCAGGAATCCTACTTGCAGGCCCAAGCCCAAGCTTGGGGTCTGGATGCCCCAGAGTTTTGCTCACCCTTAGCCGTTAGGCCCCTGGAGCAAGCAAGGGAAGAGACTCATTTCCATAAACCAAATTTAAAGCCGCTGCACCTTGGCAGGCACTGAACCGTACCAGAAGAGCAGTTCTTCTGCGAAGCAGTTCAGGAAAACTGCCTTCTTGGACACAGATACATGGTATTTTCCCTGCCAGGTGAAGAAGCCACTATGCTTGATCTTAGCCTTCAAGATGCCTCAAATAGTTGTTAAGAACAGAAACATGCTTCAAAATCTCCAACACTGTTTGCAGAATGGGAAAACCACACCCCAGATTCACTCTACCTATTTCATGGCAAGGCACTGAAAGCAAATCTAAGACCTAGGTACATCCAAGGTCAACTGAAAGTGGAAGGAGATTCCTCCTCTCTCAACTACTACATGAGCACTTTGCTTTTTAGAGCCGGTCCTTTACTTGACATGGGAAAGCAGGGACCTTCTAGGTGCAACCCAAGCCTATTAGCATGGTGAAAGAGCTTGCCCACCTGCCAGGAGGGCAACGTTGTAGTTAGACAGTTCAGAAGCAGGAGATAATTTTATAAATTCAGTAAATATCCAGATATTAGGACATGAGAGGCCAGATGATAGCCCACTATGCTGCACTTCAGTGATACTCTACCACTGGATTACTACCAGCTCTATGCGGACCACATGAATGCCACTCTACCAGCCACCACAATACAGCTATGCCAACGAAGAACAGCATCTCCTACTGTTGAGCATAACCCTGCCATTATGGGTGATCTATGAATCCGATCCCAGTCTAATCAGGACGTGCAATAGCTGGGTGAACAAAAAAAAAAAAAAATAAATAAAAATTGTTTCCCCGCTCTGGCTAAGTTATCATCCAGTCCAATCTATTCTAGTGCAGGTAAGAGGTGTGAGCCTATATTCCCCAACTCTATTCTGAACAGCTCTTATTTATAGATGTCAAAACCCAGCAAGCTTGCAACAAGGAGAAACTCCAGTGATGTGATCAAAAATTCAATTCTGCTTCCAGAATGGAAGATTTGCATAGAAGCCCAAATTCATTTACATGAAACTTATTACTCAGTAGAGGGCAAGTATCCAGGGATCAAAATTTGAAGGAATAAAAGGGCTCAGTCCTGAAAGGTACTAGGTGCCCTCCGGCTCCATCCAGCTTTTGTGGAAAGGTGTAACGTGAACCTAAAAGCCCTGTGCCAAGAACTTCCCTAACAGAGATCAAACAAATATTATTAACCCTCCTTGCCCTAGCCAAAATGTATGATGTCGTCCAGAAAGTAAAACATCAGGACAATTTTTGTTCCACCCAAAGAATGACGTTAGGTCACCCATTAGCTACTGTCTTCTGTGTGTTCAATTGAGCACCGGGGTCTTTTTGTTTATGAAGCCACTCTGGATATACTACTGGCCTGGGCATTAGCCTCTGCCAAGCAATGTCCCCTGTATCCATGAGCAGTTCAGAGGTGTGAGAAGGGGAGGGGAGATGATGACAAGGCGAAGGATGGACTCTTACCTCGGGGCCTGCTCCTGCGTTTCCGTCTCCCCACCGACGTGCTGCGCAACGCTGGCTGGAGCTGGCCAATCTCAATGGGCGTGTTAGTGCGGAAACTCTCTTTGAACTTTTGCATCAGGGACTCCACTGTCTCCTGCGTCACCTCGGTGGCTGAAACGTGGGCAAGGGGAATGATGGTTAAAAGATGTGCGGACACCAAGCACCGCAAAACATCCTAGACAGGGCACTTACTCCCCTAGGCAGCCTCGCACTGTGTGAGGACAAGGGCATTGGGCACGACACACCATTACAACACCTCAGACCCTTACAAAGCCCAAGAGGTTGCTTTGCTTCAGCCAGGGAGCTGACACTTTCCAAGGCTTGCAGGAAGTATGGAATTGAAATGAATTAAGCTGCACTTCCGGGCAAATCTGACCATGAGCATAGACACCTTTGGTCACTTGTAGCATTCGCTCCAAGCATAGATCTGCAATGGGAGTTTAAAATGAGACCTACACTCTAGCAGTGGCTCCTGGCAGCACTGCATTTCACTTCAGCACACCTTTGACAGCTCCAGAGAGCATATCTTCTGGAGAAGGTGGCATATGCTCACCCTCCTCTGCAGGCTTGAGCAGCAACCTCAAGAGTTGCCCTTATCTCCCTCTAACCAGGTGCTTTGGAAAGGCTGTTGCCACTTCCAGTGCTAACATTTCAGAGTCTCAGCACTCCCCTGAGCACAAGGACCAGACCATACCTACCTCAGCTGGGAGAATCTGAACAGGTCTCCCTCTGCTCCCTTCCCTTTCATGCCCAGGACAAAGTGGTCACGAAACCATCCTAAGTGTGTCAGTGTCCTCAGTGCTGTTCCATACCCTGTCACTGATGGGACAGCTGTAGAAAACCCAAAATGTGGCTGCACTTGCCCAGGATGAGCCCAAAGGCTTGCAGGCTTTTTGGAAATACCGGGGCCTGTCAGCTAGGTCTCTGAGTGAGTTACGGGCTTGCAAGACCATGAGATGCTCACAGCCTCCATACTCCAGCTCGAACATGGGGATTTCAACAATGAGTTTTTGGGTGGGCCAATGCAATTAGTTCCAACCTCACAGAGTACATGCAGCAAACCCAGGCTGCTAAACTCTGGACATCTCTACTGGATGGCATGGAGGAACAGGAGCTTCCCAAACCTAGCAGCGCGTCTATGCTTACACTGAAGCAGAACAGAACATCCTTCCTCAAGCACTGGATGTCTTCAACACTACATTACATCTGCAATAAGTGAGAATAACTGAGCTCAGACAATGAGGCCCTTTAATGCCCCAGGGCAGGAAGTCAAGTCTCAATTTGTAAACGATCCTAGCCATTCTCCACACGTGGCCACTGAAGTGCAGTGGGAGGGGGAACAGTGGAATGAGTGCCACATCATGCACAGAGCACCCCAGGAGAGAAGCATGCAAGGAAACAATGAACATTCAAAGTACAGTTAACTTCAGTACCCTGCCAGGCCCTGGCTGGAAGGGTCACAGGAGTCAATCTGGTTTTGCCACAGTAGGTGTTCCCTATGTTTTCCTTACATAGGCTTCCTGACAGACCATGGGCCTCTGCTCCAGTGCCACTCTGCATTTCACAAAAACGCCACAAAACTAGTTCAAGCCAACCATGTATCCCCTGGCTTTTGCCAGGCTTGGAGCTGGCAGATAACATAAGCCCTAGAAATAAACTGTCCATGTGAAGCTCACATATAGGAATTGTCCCTTCTTTTGCACTTTGGCTTCCTCTTCCCTCCTTTTGCACGTTGGTTTTACTAGTGCAACTTCCCATATGCTGGGCTGCTGTGCGCACATTCATGGCTGGCATCCCTTACCGAAGCTTTGTCTCCCACTTCAGCTCCTTCTTTAATTATCCCCTAGTGCTGGGTTCTCCCATTTGGCTACCACATACTATTCCTTCCCTCCTGCACTAGTCCTCTCACTTTGGAACTGGGCTCTCAGCATGCTCACCACATGGCACGTGTCAAGTTTATTGCTAGGCAGTGGGGCTATTCAAGCTTCACCTACACCAGCTCTGCCCATCACACCTCCATTCTGGCCTGAAACACCCCTTTAACTCCCTCTTTACCACACAGCTGTGCTAATTCCCTGCATTTCTGCGATCAGCCGCTTCGCAGCCCTGGTCTTCCCTCTGCGAGGAAGCTGTCAGTCATGCTTAAATCAGCTGTACTGTGCAGCGGGTTTGCATTGTGGACAAATGTCATTTAGGAAAGTAGCTTAGTTAAGCTCGTTCAGGCTACTGACTTAGCCAGAGTCCATACTGGGCAGTCGAGATTAAAAGGCTAATGCATTCACACACTGCAACTCCTAGGCCCAGAGATGCATTAGATACGTGTTTTAACTGAAGATACTCAGGTCCCTGGTGAGCCTGGGCTACAGACTACAGACTCTAATTCTCTTACCAGCATGGGGCAGGCTCCATTTGAAGGGGAAATAGGAGGTTGACCATGCAGGACGGAGGAGCCTGTAAGCCTAGATGAGAATCTAACTTAAATGCTGAGGCTCCCAGGGAGACAGAGACGGCATTAAAATTAGTTGTGCGGGGGGTACCGGGGAGGGCAATGAGGCGGCCTGTGGCATTAGTTTCAGGTTCTTTCCCTGCATGCAATGTGATCCACCTAATCCAGCCTGTGCCATGAATCCTTCACCCTACATATGCCTGCATAAACTACCACAAACAACTCTGTCAAGGAGCAGAGTGCAATTACTAGGAAAGCAGGAGCTGATAGGGAAGGAAGGGAAGGGGGGGGAAAGGTCAAGAGAAACCAGGGAAGAAATGGAAGCAAATGAGCAGGAAAGCAAGACATGCAGGTAGGCACTGTCATTCCAGTCCAGCGGGGTGACAGGCTGCTCTCTCCCGTGCGCTGATATAATCAGGGCCGGCTTTGCCCTCCCTCTGCTGGCAGTGTAATTTCACACTCCGCGAGCACGCTGCCAGAACTATAGATGTCCCTAATACCATTAGGCTGCCGGACATGTCGATGAGTCCCCGTTCCTTTGAAGGGGTTTCAACCAGCACCGGAGATAATGCACCTGAAACTTCCAAATACTAATTTCTAAAGTGTTCCTGTTACAGTGCAAGCTTATCAGTGCAGACAGACCCATCTCCACGACAGGCTGGTATTCAGTAGGCAGAAGCTGCAGTGTCTAGAAGGGACACAGGATTTCTAACGAGGAGCAAGCAGCTCCAGCTTTACAACTCCTAGATATATAGCTCTGGACAGAAAGAAACCTGCTGCAGGACAAAACTGAGCTGTTAATACAATCAACGAGCTAAACACTCATATATGGCCTTCCTTTGCTTTAACTCCCAAGATCTGTGGTTTCAATACTGTGAGCACTGGGCCAAGCTGGGCATAACTATGCTTGGGTGATGTTGCAAATCTACTGCAAGCTATCGCCATAATATAATACAGAAAAACCTTATTTAGAAGGCCCCATCCTCCAAAAGGAGCATCTCCCTTCGACATGCCACAAAGACACTTGTCACAATCCTAGTTCTGCCCAGAGGATCTCCTTTCTTACCCCAGTGCATCAAGTCCCTGGCATACTCCCAGGCAGAGAGGATGCCTGAGACCAACAAACTCAAGCAAAACCTCAAAGCATCTCTCGTGCCTTCCAAAGGAACACCTCGCTCTTTACTGCCTCTACTGTCATGTCTGTAGGCATGTGTGTTAAAATGTGGCCTCAGGTCCCTTTCTGGCACATCTCAGAGAGTTTAGATGAAGGAGGGACACCTCCCCCTTTCCATAACAAGCATCCTGAAAACTACAGGATCCCACTGCCAGCAGTACTGATCCATTGTGATGTGCTTCACCTGTTTCTTCTCCCTCCCTCAGTCCAAGCAAGCCACCAGGCCATGAGAGAGAGCAGCTAGCCAAGGGGGTTGGTTCAGCAATGCAGCACTGGCTGTTGTAGTGGCCGAGGATTAATTTCACTGCTGGTGTAAATGGACACAACTCAGCAGAACTCAAGAGAGCATCTGGCCCAAAAGATCAGAGAACACCAGCTACAGCATGTGCATATCAGCCTGAAGCAAGGCAGCATCCCCCAATACAGTGCTGCACCAAATGCACAACAGCTCAGTCTCTAAGAGCAATGAGCCAATATGATAAGGAGCCTGGAGCTCCCTATGAATCTGCTTCTGTCTATGTATGTAGAGGAAGGAACGTGAGGCAGAAGCATGGACTGGGCAGAGATGCTACACTGATGTGCAGACCATAATGCCTGTGACTGGGAGGGACAGTCTGTTGCTTTTGGAGGTATCAGTTCTTTACTCCAAGTTCTCACCTCCTCTTGCAGCTGTGCAGGGACAGAGCTTGTTGTAGCAGGGCCTACCTGTGAACAGATGGCAATTTATTTGAACCTTGGGGCTGTGTAATATATAACATGTGCAAGTACGTACAGTGATCTTACAAGCTGTGTGGCTGAAGCTTATTTACTGAGAGGCCAGGCAAGAGTACAGAAGGGAGGAGGAGGAGATTGGGGGTGGATTTTCAGCTATCTAAGGAATGTCAAAGTCATGACCCTCTCATGTCCCTTGTTCAGTTGACAGGCATGATCAGTGAGACTATGATTGTGCCCTATCTAGGTACTACACAATCTTGAGGCATCTGTTTGCATCTTTGTCATCACAGTGGATGCCAAGAGCAGGGAAGCATTACCCTCACCGGAGGAAAACCCTAGCAGCCACTGGCTACTTGCATGGGCACAAATATTTGTTCCAACCTCCAGGAAAGGGGGAAGAAACCTAGCATGCCTGGAGAATTTCTCCACTCATCACTGAGATACAGTCAGGCTCTGCCACTGCTTGTGTCATCTCAACAGATGGAGTTAGATTTGTGCAGCATGGCAAGGGGGAAAAAAAAAGCAGCAAAACCAAAAACCCTAATTGACAAATGAAGGATTGTGCTTAATATGAATGATTATCAGGGCTCGGAGAATGGGTGTAGATGTTGACAGTGGACAGAAAAGAAGCAGAGACAAGAGGATAGTAACACCTAATAACTGAGAGAGAATTAGCAGCCCCTGGGTAAATTGTTCCCCATTTAACAGGAACGTCTGGTCAAGTATCCTTTACACCTGCTCAGGATAATGGGTTCAAACTGCACCCTGTCGCAGGCAGGTGATGATGTCTGCTACCCTATCTGCAACACCAGGGATTGAATCAGAGGCCTCCACGGATAAAAGCGTGCATCTCTACCACCTGAGCCAGGCTCTGCAGTTGGTTGGACTCCTGCCCTGCCTCACTGGGCCCAAAGGATGACAGAGCACACTGAGACCGGGTTACACAACAAATGCTGTCCCGTATTATTCACTTCACCCCCTCAAAGCTGCCAACCATGCAATATGCATAAACTCTGTGGAGACTATTCATATTTGTAGAGGAGGTTCAGCTGCTCATAAAAGAGAGACAGTTGATGCTAAAGCAGGAGCTAGGCAAACTCCAGCAGAATAAACACTTCTGCTCTGACTTAAAGCACCTGCGTGCTCAGTATGTGGACCCCAGGCAGTTCCAGCCCCGCGTCTCGACTCTGACCTGCACGATCCATTACTATTTGTGTCCTGCCCCTTTCCACCAGACGGCTCAGTGTCTGCACCATTAATGTTTAGTCATAGGCCTCTCCTAACCATCGCCAACATCGGTCAAAAGGGAGATAGCCGCAAAATTCAAAATGACTGTCAACCCATCAAACTTCAGCTCCAGATTTCAGCTACTTTCTACTCCAGGTTTCCAAGGGTAAGGAGGCAGCTCTGGAGAGCTTAGGCCATGCACACCCTTGCCATCACCTGCAATGGTTTAAAGTCTAGCCAGGACACCCATATTGTATGACTGTAATCCTTAGCAATGCAACCACATACTGCTGAGTCTGGGTACCTATGCTGATCTAGTCCCCTCTCATAAAACAATCTTTGAACAATAAAACTAACTCCTGAACATGGCAACTAGTGACCCTGGAGGCAAATGCAGGTTCTTCAAACTCTGCAAATCATCACTCAATCTCCCTCAATGGCAAACTGTTTCCAGTTTTTTGTGCTGACCTTCCTAAAATAAGTTCTGTGGTCCTGCTGTATACTCAAGTGTCTCGATTCCTCCATGAACCAATTTTATTAAGTCTTTATCCTCCTTGGGTTTACCTCATTTCTACAAAAGCCTCACAGCAAAACATTGAGAACATAGTCTGTGGTTTCTCTCTCAGGCACAGGTTTCAATAGGCAAAAAAAGTTAATTCTACCAAAAAAAGAAACAAAAGTGTCAATAAAATGAAACGAGCTTGGTTTGGTCCTGGGCAAAGCAGCAGCTTGATTATGATAAGAAATGGGCCAGAATCATCTTCGGCACAATCTCCTCAACAGATTGGGGACTTGCACAAAAGCTGCATTTAGCTCAATATATTTAACAAAGTCCTACTCATGCGCAGGGTTCATTTGCATCCTTGCAGCCCCAACAGAGTACAGCACATATGCTGCACGGGAGAGGCAGGTCTGACCTTCTGTTGTTGCTTAACCCAGAGAAAAACTGGCTTTACACTTCTCCCTCTTGTGCTGCAGCTGCCTCTGGGTAGGACTGAGTCCATTAATTGGATGGAGGGATGTTGCACGCTGGTCTTTTATTAACGCAAATGTAAATAACCTCTCCTGACTAATGGAAATTATTTGAGCTAGAACCAGACTTGCTGCCTCTGCAGACCCTGTTAGTAAAGCAAAGAGAAGGATGCCCCCAGGCTCACTCAGTGACAACAGGCCCCTGTAGTTCTCAGGCCCCTGTTGCCAAAGAAAGCTGTGTTCCCAGAACACAGATATGTTCAAAAGCCCAAGGCAAAGATCAAGTACCTGCAAAACCGCTTTAAACATGCAGCCTTCTTTGGGTGACAGGATAGAGGTTATGAAGCAAGGTTTGGAGGGGGCAGTATCCAGGCCTCTAGGGAACACTCCTTTCCAGTCTCTGTAACAGAATCTGCAGCCTTGCCTGGATGCCGCGCAGGCAGCCCCAGAAGACACAAGAGTGCCGGCCATGCTGGATATGGTGGGGCTGTCTTCATCCAGAAGCTTGATGGCTCTCCCAGGCACAATCAAGCACCTCTTGATGCAGAGATGGGCAAAATACAGCCTGCGTGGTGGATCTAACCTGCCAAGTGATTGGATCCAGGCTGTGGGTGGACAGCCGCCAACTCATGGCAATTGGCTACCACCTGGTGCTGGGCAGGCAGGACTGTTTCTGCTACGCTGGGTGGGACCGCCTCCATCCAGCGCTGGTTGATCACCCTAATCCCCACCCAGAACCTGCCAGCTGGGTCCACACCTGATGCCAGTGCCTATGCGGGGCTGTTCCCACAATGCCAGATGGATGGCGGCATAAGCTGCAGATGAGGCTGGCAGGTTCTGGGGTGTGCTACAGCTCCAGGTGGAGGGGAAGGGAAGGAGGGAGGGAGCTAGGATGGGGATTAGGACATTATAGCTCTGTACAGAGGCAGAGAGAGTGGCTCTAGAAAGGACAGCAAAATTCATTAAGTAGCCCTCAAGCAAAATAACTGCCCATCTCTGTCTTAGTGCATCCCCCTTTGGGACCTTGAATGCAAATCCCCAGATTCAACCTGAGACTGCACAGTCACCAAGCATGAGCTGCTACACTATTCCCAGAATGGATGGCAACAATTGAGAGGGCACGTCCAGAAAAAAGGCTGGTGTTTGGCGAGGGAGAGCAGGGCAAATCTGGTTGGAAAGCTCCCACTGCACCAGAGGGAGGGAACCTCACGTGTGCATTAGGCAAAGCTGAGGACATCAATGCTGCCCAGGCAGAGGTAACTAGGAAGCTGCAGAGTTCTCAGACATTAGGAAAAGGCAGTCAGTATAGCAGGGGCACAGCAGCCAGTACCCAAAGGCAGCAGATGAAGCATAACGGGCAGTACTTGGCCACCTGGTTTCAGCCAGCTCTTGAAGTGTACCACTTTACTGCATGGCACATGCCCCTGTGGATCTGACGTGAATGGGAACAGGCTACTTTAAACAAATGAATGAAGAAAAGCTACTGAGTAGGCATTAATGATTTCACTCCACGAACCTTCCTCTGGGCTTGCTTCAAAAGTGGTGTTAACTAACAGAACAGGGAAACGTTTGCCAGGAGTCCTGGGTCCAAGAATCCATTCTTTCACTGACCATACGAGCCGGACCAAACACTTTGCATGTCTGAGCCTCAATTTGCACAGAGGGCAAAACAGAGCTATAAGACTTAATGTCTGAAGAGATGCCAACACTTGCCACCTATTTTTAGATTTACAGTGAAATGACATTTTTTCTTAAGCCTCATTTCCTGAAATCACATTTTTTGCTTTTGTTCTTTTGGTCTTTTTTTTTTTTTTAGTTTATATCCCTTATGGTTGCAGAAGGCATCCTGAAAATACAGCTTGGGCAAACGTTACAGGTTCAGAATACAGAAGACACAGGCTCCATTTTTTTTTTTTTATATTAATGACTTTCAAGGCAATTTCTTGATGTTTGGGATGTCTGATTCAAGATTTTTCAATGTTTATGATTGGCAATACTCTGCAAACCTCCGTGAGCTATAGAGAAAAGGTGGCATGGTATAATTAAAATCTGGTCAGCTGGACTGTGTTCTGCTGGAATGCCGCTTTGCTGAAATAAAACTGTTTCCTGGGAAGGTGTTAAATTCAATTACACTTTCAATGGAAATGCGTGGAAGCAATTAGAGGATCTTGTTTCATATGGGCTTTTACACGTTTATATTAAATATTTAAATGTTTGTCCATATTTCAATTAAGATTTTAGATCCATTTGCACATAAATTTGATTTAAGATGCCTATTGTGGCGATTGGCACTGTGTCAGTGCCTCTCATGGCTTGGGGCTGCCGGCACCCTGCCTCAGTTTCTCTCGAGCCCAAGCAGGCATATGCCACACACCCTAGAGCTTTGGAAACAAATCCCCCACCTCCGGGGTCTAATTTATTCAGCTCATTGTGCAAAAAGCAAGCCCTTTTAGTCCCCCAGATCCTCCTTCCAGGAGCCTGTCAGGCAGCTAAGGTAAATTTCTTCCAATTCAGAAGACCACTGCACTGCCTCTGGGCTCTGGTGCGACGCTAGCCCTGGCATGCCCAGCCCAGGCACCCTCCCTCCTCACCCACTCCTCCGTTGTCTCTCAAACTCACTTTCTGCAGCGACGAGCCACAGCCTGCTCCCACAGGCTTCAAACCCAAACTAGGCATAGAGCTTCCTTGCAGCTCACCTGCCCACTCCCCATATCATTTCCTCCAGAGATGCTCCTCATAACACAAAACACCCGTGATGGGCAGCAAGGGGATGGGGATGGTCAACTGACCCATTCAACAGGTTCTCATCCTGGGCCCTTAAAAGGGCACCTGATTTTGAGACTACCCTACCCACCTGCTCCTACTTGTATGTGCCAGGCTCCAAAATGCAGTAGTGAAGCCATCGTAGGGCACAGCACACAGCAAAGCTCCACAGTTTCTCTCAAGCACATGACAGGGGATGCCCCAAAGCAGATTCACCCCCACATATTAAGGTCTGGTGCACACAGGGTAAGGCATGCCCAAGAGCAGGAGGTGATATGGACACATCCTAAAAGCACAATAATTTCCAAACCTTTCCTTTTCCCAGGCACAAACTCCTTTCCAGGATTGTCTTTCCCTCTCCCAGTGACTGCTTCCAGCATTGTTCAAACCATCTGCCTTCCTGAGCCTTCCAGAAAGGATAACTAAAGCCAAAAGAGATGATTTGCAAGGCTAATAGACCTATACTCCATTGCATATATATGTGTATTCATTTATAAATCATGAAAAGGTTACACAAGAATGATGTTCACACTTGGTTTTATAATTTTTCTATCAAATCCAAACTTTTCATTTTGCTAAGGTCCTTTTGATAGCTGTGATCCAAACTGTTTCAGACATTTCTATTCAGCACAGTAATGTCAGGAGTTTGACTACTTCTACTGATTTGGTGAAGGGGAAACTAAATACATTTCAGACTGTTAGACACTGCCTATGGGATGGAAATTCTATTTTGCAACCAACATTAATAATCAGTGTTTGCTTTCTGAAGCACTCAAGAAGCTACAGTATTTGTTCTAAAAGGATGAAAGCGGTTAATTTTACAAGTTCCACACTAACTGCATCAGTGACCCTTCTGAAAAAGAGGTCAAGAAACCAGAAATCTTCCAAACAATAACTAATTAATCCTCCTAGCATGTTGGGAAGTGTCATTATATGCACTTCAGAGCTGGAAAATAAAAAGAACATTATAGCTTCATAGTTGGTAGGGTCGGAAGGGACCTTGACAGATCATCAAGTCTGACCACCTGCCATGGCAGGAATGAGTACTGGGGTCAAACAACCCCAGCAAGGTGTTCATCTAGCCTCCTTTTAAAGACCCCCAGGGTAGGAGCCAGCACCACTTCCCTTGGAAGCTGGTTCCAGATCCTAGTTACCCGGACGGTGAAGCAGCGCCTCCTGATGTCTAGTCTGAATCTACCCTCTGCCAGCTTGTGACTGTTATTTCTAGTCACTCCTGGTAGTGCTCAAGGGGAACAGGGACTCCCCCAATGCCTGCTGACATTAGGAACCAAGTGATTTGCCTAGAGTCATATAATAGGGTCAAATGGCACAGGTAAAAACCTGATGAAGAATGCCTTTCATTCAAAGTCTTCTCTAGCTTTATTCTAATCATACACTTAGTCCAATGAAAGGTATCATCTAAAACAACCTTGCCTCAATGCTAAAAACAGAATCCTAGAGTCCCAACCTCCACAGTCCATGTCCAACCAACATACATCTCTGCCTTCATGCATCTTCAGCAAGAATGTAAAATCTCTGTACAATGATCCCTACTCACTCTTCTATGCCATTCTCAGTAGGTCCCTTGAGTAAATGAGTGTGTAGAATTGAGAGATGCTGCAATATTGCTAGACACACAGCAAAATAATCATTTAAAAAACCCACAATGAAACAAAACCAACCAAACCTAATCATGTGCTGTAGCAATGTGGAAGATACTGATAGTTTTGGAAGTACTCACATCTCCCACTGTTCTTATATGAATCCATTGGGTGAGCTTAAAACCTAAATATGATTTGAGATCTTCCCAGCTCTTCTCCATTTCCCTGCACTCTTTTCCCCAGCCTATCCGTCTGATTGATAAACAACAAGAGTCAGAGCAAATCTATGCAGCTTGGAGAAATTATTTGATGTAAATATACTTAGCTCATCACAAAAGCAATATTAGATCCACGGTGCTTTAAAACCTACTGTTGAATCTCTTGTTTTTATTGGCACTATCCCCTACTTCAAAAAAAACCAACATTAAAATAGAAGATGTATGCAATCTCATTAATAGATATAGCTAGGTAATTTTAATTGTAAATTCTTTTCAGGGGTGGTGGGGAGAAGAAATAAAAAACCCTGCATTTAAGATGATGTCTCCTTTGAGGGGAACTGAATAAATGTACTTTCCTCCTTCATATATTCACGACATGCCTGTGCCTCTACCCTGCTCCCATCTACCCTCACTGTTCTAGGCTCCAAGCCAGCATAGCCCTTATCTGGTACCAAGCAGGAGAAATCCCTGATACAATCACAAGTTTTCAGTAGTTTAACAAACCTGGGGGCTGGGGGATGAGGTTGGTGGTTTTTTAATAGAGGTCAGAGCATGTGAGGGTTAGTAAGAAGGGAGATGCTTAAAAAGGTTGACATATAGGTGCTCCAGTGTAGGAGGGCTTAGTCATCACATCACCAATATGTATGCACATGCATGTGTGTGTGTGCATGTGCACACCACACAAATTAGGGAAGGAATAATGGAGATAGCAATGCTGGACATTGGCAGGAGAGGTTCTTTGTATAGATGTGGTATCTTTTATTAGATCAACTGAGTAGTTGGAAAAAAGTTCTTAGCAAGTTTTTGGGTGCAGTCACCCTTCGTCAGGCATAGGGAGTCTCTGCTGGTTGAAACTCATTGAGTGAAAGTAAGACAACCCTTAGATGGGACCCTTAGAGAACACCTTTACATGGGACTGAGCCTGGCTTAAAGTAACTTGGTTTGCACCCAAGTTATAGCTGCAAGGTAAACTCGTGTAAACTGAGTTTCAATCAGTCTTAGTTAAACTGGTACAAGCCGTTCTGTTTCATCACCTTCCTCACCAGCTCCAGCTGCATGCAGAGCTTGACTCAATTTCTCAGAGAGTCTGGACCAGGACTGCTTGGCTGTAATGGCTAGAGCCTAATTTGGGAAGTTCCTCCAGATACGAGTAGGCTGATTCTGCAAGGATCAGTCCAGAAGGTCTACCAGCAATACTCAGTAGTGCACTAAAGCCCAGTTCTGGATGGCCAAGTGGGTTTCAAGGACATCAGTCTAAAGGGTCTGGTTCTAAATGGCCAAAGCCTGGCTCCCTAGTTCTCTTCACCTATTTTATTCCTGTCGTGTTTTTACCCCGGTGCAAAGCTTCAGACTCATCTACCCCCACACGGATTCCATCTCTAACTGTGGAGAGAAGTAGGTGCAATTGAAAGCCGTTGTCCTTGTCCCAGCTGCCAGTCGTACTGGTGAGCAAAACGCAGGTGGCCGCAAGAGGCCAATTTCTGGTTTACAGGGAAGACAGATTTCAGAGCCAGAACCCCAGCAATGCCCTTGCTGGTTGTTGCGTGCCCTGACCCTTCTTCATCCTCTCTCCAGTCACGGCGCTCAATCACTTCCCAGCTAATTGCCTCCACTCATGTGTGCAAACTAACCATTTACTGGAAAACGCCACGGAATGTTAATTTCATTTGGAATTGGGTAATTGTGAGGCGCTTCCATTTTTTTATTATACGAAATGTATAAGCGTTGTATTAATAGCACCATTTCCAATTATGACCACAATCACAGCCATCCCGACAAGCGACTGCGGGTTATTTTTCACCCGTAGCACTTTCACTGTGTTCCTTCCCTCCTCTCCCTTCTTCCTGTCAGGGTAATTAAGATAATATGGTATAATTATAAACACACAGAGAAAGATCAAACACTTGAGAGCTGTGGTCCAGCAACCCGTCTCTGACTTGAGCCTTAGCTGTGCAAGTACCACTGTCTGCTGTCGTGGCAAAAAAAGGCCCTTCTGCCCCTTCCACAAACAGAGGAGGGTTGTTGTGGCCTCTCCCCGTCCCACAGGGCATTTCAGTGGGGGTATTATTAGACGTGCTTTGGATGCGGTGCCGGGAAAACGCCCTTGGCATTCCCTCCAGCTGGCACTGTGGCACTTCGGGGAGGAAGCCCTGAAGGGGCGCTGCTTCAGCTTAAACTACCAGAACCCTTTGCTGGTACGGAGGTAAGCAAGCTCATAAAAATCTTTCTATGGTTCCCATAACTTTCCCATAACACTCATAGCAGGGGTAGCAAGACAAAGGCAGCAAAGAGATGGGAAAGTCTGCTGCAGCAGCTCACACTCCTTCAAGTTATAAAATAATTAGAAAGTTAAATAAAAATGCTCTGGAGGAAGCTTCCCCATTTTGATCTAATGGGCATGCTGCAAAATCCCAGCCTAATGTTCCATGGAGTGGGGAGGGAAATCAATAATCTTCAAGTGAGAACAGAACGCCAGCCTCCAGCACCCGCCTCACCACGGCCCCCAAGCAGCCAGCCACCTTTGAAGAAGGTTATTAATAAACCAGCACTCCAAAAGGGCAAAGAGAACCACCTCCTGGAACGTGGGCAGAAGGCAAAACCTCGCTACGTGGCAGTGAGGATATCCTGTAGGCCTGTGCAAAGCAGCTAGTATTCACTT
>JAGPOW010003310.1:13788556-13802665 GCA_030014935.1 Caiman crocodilus
GCAAGGGTTGTGCCCTGGCAGGAGTTCCCCATGGTCCTGTCCCCCCTCCTCCAGGCCCCGCTCCCGTGCGCCCTACTTACCATCTCTGAGTCTGGCTTCAGCTCCCTGCTGCAGCCACCGGTGATTGCCCAAATTGTCAATGCTCTCCAAATCTTTTTTGAATCAATTTGGAGAGCTTTGAATCAATTCATACCTTTTTATTGGTCCCCTGATTCGATTTGGATTTGGAGATTTGGCCACCAAATCAGGCTGAACGTCCTCCAAATCAAATCAGCACTCAAAGCTTCACACAGCCCTAGTATCCTGGCCTCATGCAGCAGCAAGTCAAGATTTGAGGATGAACATACTACTTTTCTGCTACCAGATTGAGCATTTTACCTTCTTTAATGCAGAAGGTAGCCAGATGCTATAGACCTTTAGCAGCATCCACAGGAGGAGGGGGTGGGGGTAGGTCACCACAAACTTTAAGCAACCCAGCACTGAATTGAGAAAGCAGTTCAAGCAGAAAGTATCAGAATCTGATGCAGGACTCTTCACAACCAGGGAAACAAGATGCTTATCTTAACAGCTTATTTGGATCTATAGCAGTACCTTTAATAATGCTTGTGGGGGCAGAAATCCAAGTTGAGTTTCTATGTCCCAAGTTACTAATGGGAAAATCTTTCCTTGGGGCTAGATTTTAATGTTCCTCTTGCACACGCTCCCATCACCTCCACTGCCCGCTGCTTCTGCTCCCTGTCCAGCTCCCATCCCAAAGGTCATCATCCCTGCTCTTCAGCCTCCAGTCCCACATGGTTTACCTCCTTTCAGGGAACCCTTCCATAGTCCAGTGCAGGATGATCTCTCCCATCCCTTGGGTGTCCTAAAGGACCTGGTGCATTTCAGACCATGTATCTTCATCTCATATTCTTTGGGGATTCTCCTGAGCAAACGGGCTTGTCGTTGTTTTCTCAGAGCACAAACAACGCGAAAGAAGTTGCCATTCCTGGCCCATGAGGTTGACAACCAGCCTCTTGTGCATGAACCAAATGAAACAACTGATAACCAACACTCAGGAAAAAGGCAACCTACTTAATGGGTACTTTGCGTTGGTCTTTCATCAGCCGAAAGGGACCATCCTGCCTAGCATGACACGGGATGGCCAGGGTGTGGGCGTATTTTCACCCAGTATCGGTGTGGACCTTGTAAAGGAACACCTAGAGAGGCTAGACACCTTCAAGTCAGCTGGTCCCGACAGATTACACCCTAGAGTACTCAAGGAGCTGGCAGGTGTCATAGCCCAACCATTGGCAACAATATTAAAAAACTCATGGTGCTCAGGTAAAGTACCTGAAGATTGGAAGAAGGCCAACGTGGTCCCCATCTTGAAGACAGGGCGGAAACTAGATCCCAGGATTTACAGGCCAATCAGCTTGACCTCAATCCCCGATTAGATTCTGGAGAAAATTATTAAAGAGACCCTTCTTAATAAGGTGGCTGATGGTAACACCCTGAGGGACAGCCAGCATGGGTTTGTCACGGGTAGGTCTTGCCTGACCAATCTCATGTCCTTCTGACCACGTGACGTATTACCTGGACAGGGGAAGAGTGTTTGACATCATGTATCTGGACTTTAAAAACAACCTTGATCTGATGTCCCATGATCTCCTCATGGAAAAATTGGCCATCTATGGCCTCAGCCACACCAGAGTCCGATGGCTGGGAAATTGGCTCTGAGGGTGGACCCAGAGAGTAGTGGTTGATGGACGCAAATCATTTTGGAGCTCTGTGACTAGTGGCATCCCTCAAGGCTCTGTCCTTGGACCGGTTCTCTTTAACATCTTTATCAACGATGTGGACATTGGTGTCAGAAATGCACTGGCCAAGTTCTCTGATGACACTAAACTTTGGGGTACAGTATCAACACTTGAGGACAGGGGGCTGGACTTGATGATCTTCAAGGTCCCTTCCAGCCCTAATGTCTATGACATCTATGAAAGGCAACTCTTTTCCCAACAGCAACTGGGAAAAGTTGTATCCCTAGTTGTATCTAGGGATAAAACTGGGAAAGGAGCTGCAAAAAGGAAAAGAAGTGCTTGAAGGGCTAGGGAGACTTAACGAAGGCCCATCCAGCTGCAGAATAGAGCTTGACACCATGGCCACTGAGAAAAAGAGCTCTGCTGGCCAGCTATCCCAGTGTTGTCCCAGGAAAGCGAGGAGAACTAGTCTGGAAAGGCATCCCTTTGGCAGGGTCCAAGAAGCAACATTAGTATGTGTGAAAACCTGTGTCTTTATTCTGGTGAGGTTCCACCAAAAAAGTTGAGCCAGGTAGCTGTCTGAAGGCCACTCGCAGAGTGTCTGTAGAGTCTACTGATTACAGAACATGCCCGGAAAGCTTTTCCTCTACTGGGAAGGGATAAGAACGCAACCAAGCAGCTACCTGTGCCAGTCAGGTGGCAGTGCAAAAGCTGTGAGCATATTGGCTTTGCAGCCCAGAAGGATCAGCCTCTCTGCTTCAGGGACTTCCACAATGCTTCATCTTGCCAAAGCCTGTAGAGAGCATGCGGCAAAGGGGTCGCTCACCCTCTGCCCTGCTAAGGAAGTTGAATGACCAGAGAGATAAAAAGTAGATTCTTGCCTTGCTGCAAGAACCTTTTGTGCAACTACCAGACCCTGATCAGGCATCAGAATGAGATGTTCTGGCCTATGGTGCAAAGGAAGTCAGACAACATTATTACAACAGTCTTCTCTGACCCTAAAAGCTTGTAATATGAATCCATAGCTTGATATAAGTGAAAGCAGTCGTTCTATTCTTGCTGCTTGCCCCAAACCAACCGAATTCTTGTGTACCAGATGACCTTTAATGGTCATAAAATAAAAAGAAACAAAGATTACCAAGACACAACTCCTTTCTGCCACATTCTTTACTACAGATAGACCTCAAGGGCTCCTTCCTCCTTCCCAGCATCTTCCACACCATTTGCATGTGTCTGGAGCCTTCCCCTGAATCCTCATCAGTGCTATAAAACACATGGCATGCTGCCACTGAGGCACCTCTTGCTTTAGACCAGAATGCCACACATCTAGGAAGAGAGCCTGGCCAAGGAGGAGCCAATGCCGAGCTTCCTCATTTTACCAACAAGTTGTCTATTCAGACTTTCAGCTTTCCCATACCTTGCAGCAAAATGAATGCCAGCCCCATTCACTAGGAATATTGTCCTGGTGAAGGCTCGAGCTGCACGGTGAGGAGTTAGCTAAAAAAAGGTGCACTCAAGCATAGCTAAATATCAAAAAAAAGAAACATTATACGGCAAAGTGTTGTTTCTCTATCATACTATGGCAAAGACTTGGGGGGCCGAGTCATGGACACACGGTATCAGACATGGTACAATGCAAAAAATGTTTCAAAATCTTTATATGCAGCTGCAAAGAGCAAAACCCTACAAAAAGGCACTGAAAAAGGGTCTCAGACAAAAAGCTGCTTTCTGCAACAAAGGAAAAACCTTGAGCTGCTTGCTGATTTGTTGAGACTTGGTGATCAGGTTGGGGTTCTTGCTTAGAAAATGGCTGGAGATCCTAGACTCTCAAGTGCAGGATGGCACGTCCCTTCAGAATGAATGTATGGGAAAGGGAGGCTGGATATCACAGCAAGTTCTCCATTGACAGGGCTGGATTATGCTCCCAAAGCGGAAAGGTGAATACCCAAGCAGAGTGGTGGAAGTCAGATGATCCAGCGGTTTCGAAGTATTCTTGCAGAAATACAAGTATGCAATGGGGAACAATTTGGCTTGGCAGAATGATGGAACTAGAAGTCTGCTGTATTTTTTCAATTGATGAGTTAAACTGTAGCAGACAAGCAGCTGACGAGAACATGGAGCTGTCTGGCATGTTTGCATTCCTTGGCTGGAGGCAACACCAGGGAGATGTTCTCCACTAGACGATGGACCTGAATGGTCTTCAAGAAAAGCCCACTGGAAAAGACAGGTTACAGCTTCCTAGTCTGGAAGTGCCAGGGCCATAGACAGCCATTATAGAGGTCCCCAGCTCAGCAGACATCATGACTGTCTTGTTCGCCAAGGTATTTCTGGCTCTTTCTGTGACCCAGGAACCCAAGAGCCCAGTACTGGAAATTGAGACAGCCTGAGCTTATATACACTCAAAAAACGTCATCACAGGTCTTTGCAATTCTTCAAGTTACTTCTCCTTAGCAACTCATACCACTTGAACCAGAGATCCTAAACCTATTAGAGTTCATTAAGCTCCCTTGCTCCACAGGACATCCTCAAGAGAGCAAAGCAGCCACAGCCCTCCAAGCTTGTCTAAAGAAGCAAGTCCTACGCGGCACTGCAGCCCACAGCACCTTGCGTCGGGAGCTGGGTGATCTTTTTTTTTTTTCCCAGCAATTAGCAAAACGTGTAGGAAAAGTGTTTCAGAAAAACAAACCAGCTACAAATGCGGGTCAGAGTCTGCAAACACTTATGTCTGAAATGGGGAGAAAGAAGGGAAATATTTCAAGAACGTAAAATTATGCTTCATTCTGTTACTTTTTGTTTTTCAATGAAATGTTGCATTTGAGGAATGCCAGAACTCTTTGTTTCAGTATTTTTCAAACAGACTTTGTTTGACAGCTTTGAAAATGATTTCTAAAACACTGACCTACGCTTAACGGAAAGAGGGGGAAAAGTGTTTAAATAACCCCAAAATAAAACAAAAGACTTCATTCCAGGCTGAACAAATATCATTGTTTCTATTATTATCGTTATTATTATTATTTCCAATAAAAAACAAACTTCTCTTTTCTGTCAGGTTCGTCTCCTCGCTCTCTTTAGTTTAGGCACCAACCCCAAAAATTCATTATTCACCCAGTTCTGCTTACAACCTCCTACACGGACCTCAGGCACATGTTAAACCACAAGGGCAAGAGAATGAATGAAGCTCTATAGGAATTTACTATAAAGAGTCTTCATGGACGAGCTTTCCAAAAGAAATGAGTAAAGGCAACTTTTGCCCAGGCTTTTCACCCTGCCAGGTCCTTCTTGTAGGTCAGTGCGTCGTGATAAATGGCAACAAAAGCTGTTGGTAGATTTAATAACAGCACAGACATCTGTCCTCGATCTATCATCCTTAAGAGCTAGGTCAATTGACAGGGCTAATGGTGCCTCGGTGCTAGACTGAGGCAACACCTAATGGAAAGCAGGAGGATATACAGAGGAAACAACACAGCAGCAGCGGGAGTTGCCTGTCTTCTCCTTTCCTCCAAAAAGGGCTGAAGCTGAGATGGCTTCTTAAATAAAGGACAATCCGCAATGTGTTCGAGTTCCTGGTAACCCAGTCTCCTAACAAAAATACCGATGAGAGCAAGGGAAAGACCGGTCTTTGTCTGGAAAGGATCCTGTTCACACATGACAAGTGTGACTACCACCCGCACGCTCCTCAAACCCAGACTGAGAAGACAGACACAGCTTGCCCAGAAACATAAGCAAAACCAGAAAAGCGTAGAGGTAATCATATGCCTTTGAAACAGGCCATGGAAACAAAACTGGTTTACTACAGCAGCCAGCCACATGGCCTTGCTGCAGCTCAAAGCCAATTAACCTCCCTTTGGAATGAAATGCCCAACACGTTAAATGGGAATTACGTGCTGTGTAGTTCCTTCTAGCAGCAATTGGAAAATTGCAAGGTGTTTCTCCTCTTCCCACCCCCACACCCTCTTGTCTTTCATTTCAGCAAAAATTCAAGAACCAACATAAGATTTTGCTCAACAGTGACTCCATCTAGCTGGCTAAAGCACTATACTTGGCAGTCCTAAGAGAGGCAAATAGATCAGGAGCGGCCAACCTGTGGCACATGTGCCATCTGTGGCCCAGGCAGTCTCTGTATGACAAGCAGCAGACCAGGGAGGGGACAGGCCACGCAGTGGCAAATAGCCAGGGAACAAAAAACAGAGAGGCAAATCAGACAGGGAGCACAGGGAAGGGAGCAGAAAGCAGAGCAGCCAATCAGGCAGGAAAAGGGGATCGGACTGGCACTCAGGAAGGCCGGGGGTATAATTTGTGGCATGCCTGCCAAAAGGGTTGGCCCCCACCGGACTAGAAGAAGGTTGCTGTAATGATAAACACTGTGCAAAGGAAGATTATTGGAAGGGGGAAAGAGATATAGTCCAAATTCCCTAGAGGGGACAGAGGTTCCCTGGGCAAGATAAACAGCTTCCCTTTTTTAATTTATTTTTTTTAATTTCTTTTTGCATAAGACAAACATATCTCTAAAACAATACTGGTCAACAATCACCCTACAACTTAGCTAGCACCAGCAGTATAGTCATAAATAATTTAAATGCTTTATCAAACATTCATGGTTATGTACAAAGTGATGAACAATGCAGGCCTGGCATTTAGATAAATATAGTTCCTGATGGCTTGTTTTCTTTGGACAGCCAAAATTTCACAGCTTATCTTCTGTGCACTTGCAATTTCGCCTGGATGAAAAGCATTTTAGACACCATGGGAATTCATCGCTATCGCACAAAGAGCCACCATGACTTCTCAACAGGCATCAAGGGGTTGACGTGACCCCATGCAAATAGATAAACCCCAAATTAAAAGAGCTGCCAATTCAATCGGCAAAAAGTTCCAGGTCTTTGGTTTACAGGGGTTCATAAAAAACCTTCTCTTCAGATTCAATTAAAGTGTCTGCTCCTAGCCCGTGACTGTCATGTACTATCAATGCAAAAACAGACTGACCCAGGTTCGCTTGGATGATCTGCAAAACACAGTTATAAATCATTTATACCGTGGCACTGCCTGTGCAAAGCCCATTTGTGCAAGGTGCTGTAGCTAGCTGTATCCAAAGAGCATACAATTGCTTCATGGAACTTGGAATATTTAATTTGCTGAAGGACCTGAAAACTCAAAGAACCACCTAGTTGTAAATGGATAAAGACAGCTTTTCCTAGCCCTACGGCTGACCTCTCTCCACAAATGCAAACGAAACTCTTCTGAGCTCCAGTAGACCGGCTGCTCACACACGTAAAACCCACCCCTGTTAAAATTAAAGTTAAAACCCACCGCTCCCTGTCTATACATATGTTCCCTGTCTATACATATGATCTAACATAGCACTCCCTTTTGAGCAGAAGGAAAGTAACAGGCAACACTGACTTACAGGTACAAGAGTCAGATGACTGCCTCCTGCTATATGGACATCAACCTACACACCATCATCTCTCATGGAGAAATAACTTTTTGACCTCTACCATACCACTGACCATATCAACAGAATCAACCAGAACTACTTCTGGCAAAAAGAACAGGAGAAACCAGGTGACAAAGCTACCAAATGGAGCCAGCGAGGAATTAACCCAAGTGAAGCGTTAGCATCCAGCTCCAACTACAAATGGCAGGACCTGAACAGATTGAGAGTGGGTCTCAGCAGATACAACTTTCTCATGAAATCATGGGGCCTCTACATAACCAACCAATAAGTTTATCAGGAGAAGCAAACCATGGATCATCTCCTGAAATGGCCTGTAAGCCCGCAATGAACCCCACAAGATCTGGCAACATCAAAAAAGAAGTGGCCTGTGCAGAATATTGGGAGCAGACCATATAGAAAGGTTGGACTGGAGACACGACAATGAAGACATTGTTAAAATGCGTAACGGTTACGCACTTTAACATAACCTGAAGCTACTTCCATTGTTACAACCTTTTGTGAGGATATAACATATTTAACACTGTACAAGTGAACATGGTGTGTAAGTCAACCCCATTTTTCTGATCCAAAACGTTAGGATTTTCATAGATCCAGTGTATAAACTGACCTAACTTTCTGGATCAGAAATGTCAGCCCCTGTGTGCCCTCACTGCAGGCCTGGCACCCAGAGGGTGGACACAAGCCACAACGCTGCTTACAGGGGATGGGGCCAGGGCTGGCCTCAGTGCCTGGCCAAGCAGCATCTTGATGTTGATGGCAAGGCCCACAGGCCATGAGCCCCTGTGAACCCCAGCCTGTGGACCTTGCTGTCATCATGGAGATGCTGCTTGGTGGGGCAACAAGCCCGGCCCTGTCCCCATCCCCTCTGAGCAGTGCTGAGCTTGGCACTAGGCTGACGTGGCCCAGGCAGTGACAGGAACACTGTCGGTAAGTGAAGAAGGCTGGGTTGAGTGAGGGTAGAAACGTAAAGGTAAATATTTTGGCTCCAAACCTTGACTAATACACCGTGGAATATGGTAAGCCCATGACCGCAGTCCACTCTTCGGTGAGAGAGGCAGTGAGCTGCTGGGAAGGGACGACCTCCACCTCTCTCCGCTGGGGAGGAGGCTCTTCTCAGCCAGACTGGCTGACCTGCTCCACCAGGCTTTAAACTAAGCCCATTGGAGGGCAGAGGGACTACCGCTACTGCTGGCCCACTGAGCAACCTTTGCAAAGCCAGAAGAGGCCAAGGCACTTAAGGGAGCCCACCCCTGCCCTAGGCCTAGTACAATCTGTGGGCAAGGCAAGGGCCCCCAAGGGGACACTTGCCTGCCTGTACATAAATGCCAAGAGCTCAGGGAATAAGCATGAGGCACTCTTCCTCCTGTTTAACACAAATAATTACAATGTCATAGAGATAACGGAGACCTGGTGGGACTGCACCCACGACTGGACCACAGGTATAGACAGCTACACCCTGTACAGGAGAGATCGAGTACATAAAAGGGGCGGGGGTGTAGCACTCTCTGTTAAGGAAAGCTACGCGTCCCTGCAAGTTGATGTTGTGACTAGGGTGGATGATTGGAGACCCTCTGGGTTAAAATCCGTGGGCAACATAGCACAGAGGACACAATGGTGGGAGTCTACTACAGACCTCCCACCCAAAGTCAAGAGCTTGACCAGGAGTTTGCCTAGGAACTGGGTGAGACCAAATGCTCCCGGTGCATGGTTGTCATGGTAGACTTCAATTACCCAGACATCTCATGGGACGATCACTCAGCAAAATCCAAGCAGTCAGAAAGCTTCCTATCTTGCGGGGATGACCTCTAGAACTCAAGAAGTCTATGAGCCAACGACAAGTAAAGCACTGCTCAACCTGGTACTGGCAATTGGGGATGACCTAATTGGCGACCTAGTGATCGATGGGAAGTTGGGTGACAGCAACCACGAGCTGATCAGGTTCACCATCCACCACAAAGCTGGAAAGTCAGCCAGCAACACTGAAGTCCTTGACTTCAGGAAAGCCAACTCTGACAAGCTCAGGAGGCTTGTCAGTGAGGCCCTAAAGGACCATGACACCAGGGGGAAGGGAGTTCAGGAAGAGTGGTTGCTCCTCAAGGGAGCGATCCTCAATGCGCAAGCTAAATCTATTCCATCTCGGAGGAAAGGCAGCAAGAGGGCACAGCAGCCCCCTTGCCTCTCCAGGGATCTAGCAGACCTCCTGAGGCTAAAAAGAAAGGCCTGCAAAAGATGGAGGATGAGATTCACCTCCAAGGAGGAATATTCTGCATTGGTCCGGTCCTGCAGGAAGCAAGCCAGGAAAGCCAAGGCTGGAACCGAACTCCAACTAGCTTCAAGTATCAAGGACAATAAAAAGTCCTTTTTCAGACACGTGGGGAGCCAGAGGAAAAGCAAGGGCAACATTGGACCCCTGCTAAACCAGATGGGACAACTGATAACTGACACCCAGGAAAAAGCCAACTTATTAAATGGGTACTTTGTGTCAGTCTTTCATCAGTTTCATGGGATGTCCACGCCCACTACGGGACAGGGAGATCTGGGAAGATTTCCTGCCCTCATGAAGAATGAAAGAACACAATGAGAGGCTGGACACCTTCAAGTCAGGTGGCCCTGACAATCTACACCCCAGGGTACTAAAGGACCTGGTGAGCATCATAGCCCAGCCTCTGGCACCGATCTTTTAGAACTCCTAGCACTCTGGTGAAGTGCCCGAAGATTGGAAGAAGGTCAACATGGTGCCTATCTTCAAGAAAGGGAGGAAAGTGGATCTGGCAAGCTACAGGCCGGTCAGCCTGACCTTTATCCCAGGGAAGGTCTTAGAAAAGTTTATTAAAGAGGCTATCCTTAATGGACTGGCAAATGCCAACATCCAGAGGGAAAGCTAGCATGGGTTTGTTGTGGGTAGGTCTTGCTTGACCAATCTCATTTCCTTTTATGACCAGGTGATCTACCACCTGGACAAGGGAGAAGAGATTGATGTCATATATCTTGACTTCAAAAAAGTGTTCCATCTAGTGTCCCATGATCACCTCTTGGCAAAACTGGCCAATTGTGGCCTTGGGTCCACCACAATCCGCTAGCTGGGGAATTGGCTCCGTGGTCAGATCCAGAGGGTGGTAATTGATGGAAGTCAATCGTCGTGGTGCCCTGTGACCAATGGGGTCCCTCAAGGCTCTGTTTTTGGACCCATATTGTTCAACATCTTCATTAATGATGTGGCCATTGGAGTCAGAAGCGGACTGGCCAAGTTCGTCGATGACACCAAACTTTGGGGCAAAGCATCCATACATGAAGACAGGAGGGCAATCCAGGCTGACCTGGACAGGCTAAGCAAATGGGTGGACGAAAACCTGGTGGTATTTAACACTGAACAATGTAAGGTTCTCCACCTTGGGAGGAAAAACCTACAGCATCCTTATAGGCTCGGCAGTGCTATCCTGGCTAGCACTATGGAAGGAAGAGACTTGAGGGTCATCCTGGACCTCAGCATGATCATGAGCCTTTAATGCTGTTTGGGAGTGAGGGGTACTGGCACCATAATGGGCAGGGGCGGGGCACTGGCATGTCACTTCCTCCAACACCCCCCTGCCCCCCCTCCCGATCGATGTCCTTTTTCGGACCTGGAAATATGGTAACCCTAAATGTACTTGCTCCTGTAAACTTACAGGAACAAGGCATAGTATATCAAGATCAATGCTTTTATGTTAATATAACACTACCCCATACTAGAAAACTGTATGGAATTAGCTGCAAAAGTTTCTAATACCTATTTTGTTAAATAGATTTAACACTGCAGGGAGACAAGGCTTTCTCATTCCTTTCCCGATCAGTGAAGTACTTTGCCTTAAAGGATCAAATGACAGAATAAAATCAGAAGAAAAAAAAATCTGTCCCTCGCAATCACATCATCCAGCCCATCATCTCTGACTGAATATGGTCCCTCACACAGCAAGCCTCAAAATGTCCTGAAAAGTGTTAGAATCAAAAGTTCTCCCTGGTTGTCTGAGAGAGAACCCTAAAATGTCTCATGCCCATGGGAACATTGGAAATGCCCCCTGTTTCTGCACAGGTGAGCGCAGAACAAAGTAGATATGCAGGTATGACTTGGCTCATACTTAGGCTTACCTGAGGGCTCAAGTCCACATGCCAATCACTGGGGAATAACTATGTTATGTAGCTATACCCTAACTGATGCTTGGTTGAGCAAGGGCTGTTGCAACTGGCTGCTTTTCCAAGAAAGTAAATACATTAAAATGGCCCCTTGCCCATCTCCCCTGCCCTTCCCTTCCTGCCCAGAAAGCAGCATTGGAGGGCCAGCCTTCCACCTGCTTCTTACCTAATAAAATTAGCAACCTGCATCTGGGAGAGAAGGGAGAAGAAAAGCACACCAGGAAATCAAACCTCTGACCATTTTCACTGAAGCACCTGCTGCGGGACAGAGCAAGCCTCAGTTGTGCTGTGAACCACTCAAGCCTTAATTAAGTTATCAGACCTACACAAGCACTACACAATTTGTTTCATGGACAACACTAGCTTTGTGGCAACCCCAAAACCAAGCTCACTGGAAGCCTAACAGAGGATACTTTGGGTTTCCCAGGGCCTCCCCACACCTCTCCAACTGTGCTGCTGTGACCAAAAGATGTGTAGACTTAGGGCATATGATTGCTTACAGCATGCTCTTCTTGAAAACTCCCCCATCTTTTAATGTGCCTCACTGGAACCCCACAGGACTCCGGCACCGGCATCTTTGGGGCTAAGGGTCCTTAACCTTCTTCAGAGCAGCTCCAGACAACATGACCACAGACAGAGCCTCTCCAAAACCTCTGGACTTTCTTCCCCCATTCAGCTCCTTCCAGAGGGAAGGGACACCAATGTTCCCTGCTTCAATAATTCTGCTGAGCAGCAAGGCCCTTGCTATCATCCTGCTATCAAACAAGCTTTCTTCAGGTCTCTCCCTCCATCTACCACTGTTTTCTTCTCACCCTTCCTCAAAAAGCCTCGGGTATGCTGCAGCAGAGGCAGACTTCAGGTCGAGTGCTGCAGTTGCACCAACTCAACGGAGACCCCTTCCCTCCCCAGGCTGCTTTCTCCCAGCTGTGAAATGGAGCTACTCTTTACCTGCTGCTCCAGGCTAGCTTGGAGGATACCAATTTCACAGTTCATGCCACTCCCCCAGCAGCCTGCTCCTGTCCCCCTGTGATTAATGGATCACTGGGAGAAGCAAGCAAATATGACCCTGCTGTATTAACAGCCCACAGGATCCCTAAGAGCTCCCCTCTAATAGCATGCCTCATTTATATTCAGAGGCTTCTCCTCCTGCTTGGCTTATTTAAAATAAAAAACAAAAAGAGGAAAAAGGGAAAGAAAAATTTCATGCTACCCAATCCCACATGTTGTTTGTTGAACTCAGACCCCTCTCCAAGCTGCACCCCATGTCCCCATGACAACCCAAATTGGCAACTAATGCAACCAGCTTCATAAAATGGGGCGATCAAAGCAAACCCCAAACCCCAGTGCAGGAGCTGTCCATTCAGAGCCTAAAAGGCAATTAATGCATTAATTAGGACTGTTTATGTCTCCAGAAAGCAAAGATTTTACCCAGCATGTGTTAAAAAAATGACAGCATTAAGTCACAGCAGGCATCACTACAAAATTACAGGACCTGACAGCATATACATAATAACCCCAGCAATTAAAGCCCCCAATTCAACAACACGTTCCTATTCAGTAAAGCACTTTACCACACGCTTAATTCCCATTGATCTGAGTTAAGGACATGCTTAAATGTTTTGTTAACTAGAGATGGAGTTAAGCACATGCTTAAATGCTTTGCCAAATTGGGGTCTATTTCTTAAAGTGCAGAGTTTTTCTCTTCCTTTTTTTTTTTAATTTAAATCTGCAATGGGACCTTTCAACCAGGAATCAATATGCTACTTGGAATATTCTAAACAGCATCCAAGTGGACACTCTCACTCTATTTTTAATAGGCACTTGTAAAACATGAGGAGCTTGCGGAGATCAGACCCAAGGCAGGCACAATCAAATAAAACCAAGGCTTATTAAGGGGAGCCGCCAGATATCACATTGAGGCTGTGCTTCAGATTAACTTCATTTTGAAGAAAAATTTGAACAGCAATTTGTTTTTCCCCTAAAGGTTTCCAAAGCCTTTGATTAAGATGTTGACTCCCCATTTCACTTCACCTTCTCACACTCAGCAGCAAGTCTCAGCTGGAACCTGGGCGCACTCAAAGTCTATTCTTACTCCACATTTTTGCCAAACTCTTCCTCACGTAGCGGCTTTCTGTACTGCCGGGAATCTGCCACATCTGCATGTCACCCCCAGTTACTCGGCTGTTTTGCCCAATGCTTGTTGTCTTGCTCATACCCTCTTAAAGTGTTGCTGCACAGCTCATTCCCCTAACCCGTCACTTGGACCAAATCGCCCTTCTCTTCGCATCCCTCCACTGCCTCCCACCTTTTTCACATCACGTGCAAGTTCCTTATCTTTGCTTCCAAGGCCCTTCCTGATTTATTCCTACTTACCTTTACCTATTACCCTCCACTCATTATCAAAAGGCAGGCACCTGTCTCCCAGCAATGCACAAGGCTTGCCATTTCCCACTTTTCAAGTAAACACCTTGATGCTTTCTCCTTTGTAGCTCCTCATGTTTGGGAGAAGCGTCCTGTAAATGCCTGCATTATCCCCCTTTAAATCCCGCCTTAGCACCCCATTTTGCTGTGATGCCTACAGAAACCTGAAAGCAGAGAAGCCGATAGCATGTTGAGACTCGCTGATTAGCACACCAGCTCATACGGTCTCATTGCTCCCCTGTATGCCTGTCTGTATCCATCTGCCGTCTCTTGCCGTATACTTCAATGACAAGCTCTTGTAGAGAGGAACTGTGTTCCTTCTTCTGT
>JAGPOW010003310.1:13805571-13836556 GCA_030014935.1 Caiman crocodilus
GAACCAGCAATACTAATGCACAAAGACTTTCCTTGGTCATCCAAACGCCAGTCATTTCAATGGAGGGCAGCAATATCTTCCGTATGCCACAGCATGAATCAAATAGTGAATTCAAGAATCTGAGGATGTGGGGAGAGTAAAAAGTTCTACTGAACGTGTTCAGCACGGCCAGAATAGCAAAACAGTAGATAAAATTAGATATGAACATATCCCTCTAAAGACTCGGGCTATGGTATGTCGAGCACTTGCCACTACCCTGGCAGTTAATGAAGTAAATAGAGTAAAATAAATTGATCTGATATTGGGCCAAATCATTACGACCGGGACTATCAAGAGCACCACAGCATCAATGGGCATCTGAGGAGATCCAGAAAGGCAGCACTGGGCAGCTCCAGAGATCGTCTGACAGCTGAGAGCCCAGGCATTTGATTCCAAAGTGCCAGATGGGCAGGTAGCCATGCCATCAATACGACCAAATGGAAACGATAACAGTGCAGTTTCACACACCCCTGAATATCTTCTCTCGTTCTTCATCAGCACCCTTGACTTTGGCAGACTTATTTTCATGCTAACTAGATTCACAGTTATTTCCATTTAAAACGTGTGAAAAGCTGCATAACTTCTCGGTCTGTCCTTCCCCCAACTCTGCTATTACAGTTTAAGGCCACTCCACTGGGTAAAACACGGAGGAGGGTAATTTAAAACAAAAGTTTATTACCTTAACTGAACCAGAGGTAAGATCTGTTTACATAACCCAAGGCGGCTAGAAGTCTACCAGCATCTCTAGCAATGAGAACAGGCTATTAGAAGTCATACATTGGGGAAATTCTCCAGTCAATGTAAAAGGTACTTTATCACCGACTCCTGAAACCTTAGTAGAGTTTAATATTCTGCCTTATATCTTGTTTACTATTATGTTCTGAAGAGTATTGAAAATTCAGTTATTTCTGTCTTAACCAACTCATACAAACCTAAATAATTCATAAAAAAGCAAAACAAAGAAAAGAATGCTACAGAATAAAATAAAACACAATAAAATAAAATAAAATAAATTCAGGCATGCAAAGGACTCTCAGTGCAAAAGACTCGGGAATCATTATGTGAGCACTGCAAGTCCAATATCAACCATGCGCACCCAACTACAGGTGCTTAAGAGCTGCCTTGATGGTACCTAAGTGCTAATCTATGAGCACTGGGGCATCGACAGACTCATTTGAACACCATAGTAATAATAACGCTTTGCAATCAAAGTGTTTTTTATGCTGGATTATTTAAGTCTCAATTACTCCTTGGACACTGTGGAACAGAGTTGAGAAGCCTGATTTGCAGAGAACACCCACAGCTCTCCCTGCCTCCTCTGAATTCCTAAATTACAGCAGCCTGCATTAGCAACTAGACAACACAAAGTGCTTAGGTGATCTAAGACGGTAACTGAACTCTTAACGTATTAAAAGTAACCCCATGCTTTACTGGATTCCTTGGTAGACTGAAAATCTATCCACGCCCTAATATTTTGGAAAAGAAAAAGGTGGCCTCTTCATTTGAGAAGCAAACCTGTGCAGCATTATTATCTACTCCTACCCCAGCTATCTCTGCAGTCACTTAGCAATTACAAATAATGTATTTTGGCTTTTGTTTATTTGAATGCATTTTGCAGTGTGTTGCAGGTTAACAGTATTAAATGTTTTCTAATGACATTTCAATAAACGGAGGTGGGTGTTACAATTTTGGAGAGACAGACTTTAAAAATGCAGGCAATCAAATGTGCATTAGCCTAAGCACTCTGGGGAAAGCACTTTCCTTTCTGTACAGGAGAAACAAATCCTACCAATTGTGCAATTTTGCAAGGTCCGCCTTCGAACAGGTAATGCCTCCAGAAAGCACAGAGCCGGCAGAAGAAGGGTAGGGGCAGGGTAGCTGGCTTTGAATGTAGCTCTTCCAAGCTGCATTTCTCCCATCACAGGAGCAGAACTGCGTGATCTGGCAGTGTGAGCTTTATTTTAGATTAAGAGAGCAATTAAATGAAGAAGAGCCAGTCTATTCTCCTCTATATTGGTTTTTATATTGCCCTCATGACTGGAGTGCCTTCCAACAGTGCATTAAGAGACGTCACTAATCTCTGTCATGTGTCTGTCTCTCTTGTCCTCTTCCCCAGGAGAAGTCACAGACCTTAGCAGCAGATACCCTGCTGTTCCCAACTCTTTGGCCTCTGGATACCCTCAATAGCTAGCAACAGCTGCATAAAAGCTCTTCTTCTAAATGTACAGAAGGCAGAAAGGCTGCACCCAACCCCTCACACTCAGATATACCCGCATCAAGCCACGCACTGGGACTGCAATGTCCCAATCCATACCTATATGGCATATAAAAGGAGCTGTCACAAAGAGCTTTAACGAAGATTGTAATGCTCCAGAACTCTCCGTTTTGGCCCCTGGTTCACCAGGGGACATCGTGTCACGACTGGATCTGTCATCTACAAAGCCAGCAGGAGACTGGTCCAACTTACAGCTCCTGAGGGGCAGCTTGACTTTGCCCAACTCTGGCCTCCTACACCACAGCTATTTTCCTCTGGGATGCAGAACATTTGTCCCCAACTTGCTTGTGCAGCAGACAGAGCTCCCTTGGCAACTGGCCTGTCAATCCATGGATGATACCATGCACAGCCTCTGACAAGCATGAACCTCAGCACCTTCAGAAAGAGATGTACAATTCACTGCAGCCTTGCCTGCCCAGAACAGCATCAACGCTGTGTATGCAAAAAAAGAAGGGAAGCGCACAATTTAGCATATCCCTGGCAAAGGAAGGAGTGAGGTGCTGACCTGAGACTCAACATGCCTTATTCTGCGACAAGTCATTGTGTGAGGTTGGACAAGTTATTTAGCATCTAATTCCCATCTTGAGAATGAGGACAGTAGCACTGACCTGCCTAGGATTAACATATGCAAGACTATGATCTGATCCAACGTTAGATAAATAGGGGCCATAACGAAACTATAGAGCTATAGAGTGATAACAATTCCGGAAGACAGATTACCATAAGATTTGGGTTGGGTTTCATTGGGGGGGTTTTGGAGGGGGAGTTTGGGGGGCAGATTGTTTATTTGTTTGTTTAAAAAACAAATGCCGGGGTGAAACCTACAGCATGGCTAAAATAAAACAAGCCACAGAAAGGATCTCATTTTCTCAAGTGTGCCAGTGCCCCTCTGGCTGCATCTGTATTCAGTTCCACAACACACTTCTGAAATGCTGCGTCTAACCTCATGTAGGCTTTTTTTGTACTTATTACATTTAGCATCTCTTAAGCTGGCCCTGTGGCTTTGGCTGTGGATGGTGACAGGGTTGTCTCAGCAGCCAAGCAAACAAGAAGCCCAACCTATTTCGCTGCTGCTAGAACATGCAGCCTGGTGGAACAAACCCACCTGGTATCATCAGGGCACAACAGGGTCACTGAGCCACACTGGACTGTGGGATGTATCTGATAATCCCTTCGTTAGAAGGGTGTAACACCTTTGGTATAGGAAGAATAAAGTTTGGCCTAATTAAAGCCTCTGTGCTGACACCCAACCGAGGTGGGAAAGTCGCACATCTTGTGGTGCTATTGTTTCTGTCTATCAGGATGCAGAACTCAACAGCTGTCTCTGCACTGCCAGACAAGTGTAGCTGTGTGCCACCAGTGGCACAGCTCCAGCAGTATTATCACCAGCCTTATTATTTATAATGCAGAAGTGCCGACGGCCCACCTTCCTAGACCAGGGCAGCATTGTGCTGGGTGTTGTACAAACACAAAGCAAAAAAATGACCTCTGCCATGAGGCTGGTAACCCATGACATAAAAGGAAAGACAAGGCCTCCTTTCTGCATTACAGCTTCCACCAGAACCACCATGTTACACAAATAGAGTTGCAGCTACTAAGCTCTCCAATACAGCAAAACTATCTGTGTGTTAGATCTTGCTGTGAAGGCTCTTAAACTCATTTGGAATAGAAGGCTTCAGACCATCTATTTTTATAGAAACTGATGCAAGAGAAAAATATAGTAAAATCCATAAAAAGCTGCAAATCTGCAGGCCACCTACACATTCTGGTGCCTTGCTCTATTTGCAAATCACATGACTACTAAACAGAATTGGTAAGCATGGGGAATTAAAGAATCTGGTTACCTGAGAGCAAAGAGCTACAGTTTTATTCCTGGCACCCACGCATGTCGTCTCTACCCTAGAGAAAGATAGAGGACTGTGCCTCAGGTACCCCATCTCTCTCTGAAATGGGCCCTATCATTACTCACCTCCCTGAAGACCGGGGTAGGCAACCCCTGGCACGTGTGCCGGAGCATGACACGCAATAGCGTTTTACTGGGCACTCATGCCTTGGGGAAGGGGCTGGGGCTGCACTGCCACAACAAGAATAGTGGCCCTTGTAGCTCCCCTGCCATCTGCCCCTGGCGTACCAACATCTTAGACGTCACAGCTGTGGGTGTTTTTAGCACTTGGCCCAAAAACATTGCTGACCCCTGTTGCAGACGACAGGTTAAGGAGGGCATTGCTTGCAAAGTAATCTAAAGCTGAAAAGCTCCAATGTGTTAGTCAACAGCCTGTCCTTCTAAGGGGCACCCTGCAAGCACTATAAAGAAAGAGAGGATCAGGCTAAATGACAGAGGCTGGACTTGGGCTAAATGACAGCAAGCCTGGCATTGAGGACTGGGTCGCTACAGAGGGGATATGCTACACAGAGCACAGAGGCGCTGGCACGAACCACAGCAGCAGCAGAATCAGAGGCTCAGGAAGGGAGTTCCCCTTCGAAGCAGAGATCAGTTAGAGGCCCAAGGCAGAACCAAGCATGAGCGAGCAGCCAGTGGCTCAGTTCTCTCTCTTTCCATAAAGCATTGCAAGCTCAGTGCCCTGCAGTGTAGGTGAGTGAGAGAAAGGAGAGCAAGGCCATAAAGGCAGTGGCTGCCATCCAGCACCACTGCAAATCAGCTGCCTCCTCGCTCATCCATCACCTCTTAATGACCCCCCAGTGTATTCGAGGAGAAGCCATACAATGTTTGCAGGAAGGGAGGAGGGGCTAAGTAAGAAGGCAAAACACAAACCTTTCTTCTCGTAGTCAGGCCTCTCCTCCCCGCCCCTGCCTAGGCTCTCCAGAGTCCGGGTCACTTGGCTGCCAAACTCATCCTCCCGGGTGCTGGACTCTGCTCGCCGAGGGTTCTCGTCCTCGTCCTCGTCCTCATAGTCATCCAGAATAGGGGTCTCGCGGATGGGCATGCCAATGACTGAGTTGTGGGCTTGCAGGCGGGAGTTGCGGAAGCTCTCCCGGGCCTGCGGCCCCAGCAGCACTGAAGGGATGTAGTGGATCTCGTGGGTGGCCTCGGTGCTTGCGCTCTTCTGGGGGATCCGGCGACGCTTGTGCCAGCGCCTCTGGGCATACAGCGCTACTGTGAACACCAGCAGGAGCAAGAGCAGAGCAATCAGGCCGCCCTAAAGCAAAACGAAATAACAGGAATTAATGGGGGCCCTGAACCTACGTCACTGCCCTGTCCCAATTCACAGAGGACAATGACAGCTGCATGCAGCAGACCCATCCTCCCACCCCGTTTCTGGAGCACCGTTTCAGGCCAAGGAGCATACAGCACTTTGCACATTGCACGCTGTTGGGGAAATGCTTCCCTACGCCTGAAAAGCAGCCACCTCTGGGGTGAAGACAGGAGCCAGGAATCTGAAGTGCATAGGGCACAGAGAGGGGATGTTCAGCCCAGGACAAGTGATAACTCTACAGTCTAAAAGGGGTGAAAGAAGTTAGAGGTCCCAGCAGGACAGCAGACTATCAAAAGATTTCATCTAAAAGACTGTGTCACACTTCAAAGTGCAACACACACCAGTAAGCTGCCAGGGGACAGAGGCCACATTACTACAACCCCAGCCATCTACTTTAGCCATCTGGATGCCACCGTCACAAGTGCTCCTACTCAATCCAAGACACAACAGAACAATAATCCAGGAGTACAGCAAGACAGAGCGGAGGCAAAATGCCAAACCTAGAGCAAACCCCCAAATCAGATGAACGACCACTGCTCTATAGCACGCTGCCTGGTGGCGCGGTGCTGGGGAGATCAGCTATTTCTCTGGTTCCAATCACTTCATGGGCCAAATCCTTCACATTCCTTCATATATTTAACCCCGTGCCATCTTATCAGGCAGGGCCGTACCAGCCACTCCACTGAGAAACTGAAACACAGAGGCAAGAGAGGTCTCTACCCTGCAAAAAAAAAAAAATAAAATAAAAAAGCTGGCTTTTCAGCACTTAACTAAAACAGCAAGGAAGGCAAAGAAGCCTGAGTTTTAACTTAGTTAGCAGCTCAAGTTCAAGGCGATACATTAAAGCTGGGGTTGAACTGTGGTACCTACCCAGGGGTAAAACCATTCCCTTCACCACTATTTTAAGGCAAGGTTGTTAACCCAGCGCAAGAACACATTGTCTTTTTGCAGCATAAACATGTCTGCGGCGATTTGCTCAAGGCACCCAAAGGGTATGAACACACCATGACCATGAAGCATGCCATATTTGATCCTCAGGTGCTAAGGTCCCAAATAGAGATAACATAGCTACCTGACAGCAGTACCAAGCTCCTGCTGATAAGCAAGGCCAACACAGTAAGCAGGTCACCCACCGCTAAGGTGCATGGAGCAGGTGTGCATTGCTTCTCTGCGCCACTCCTCAGAGTGGCCAGGTGGCATCCAGATGTCCTTACACAAGCCTAGAAAGTCTGTAGTAGAGCAGAGAATTGAACTCAGCTCGTGACATGGCATGCTAACCACGGAGGCACCTGACCACCATGTCATCCTTCCTGCAGCTGGTCCCCACACTACATGCACAGTTTGCAGGCCTCATTTTTCTCTTTCCAAGCCAACAATGAGCTTATCCACTGCACTGCTGTTTTTTAAGGATGCTGACAGATTGGGCGGGAGGGGAGGTGGGGGGGGAATGGCACTTCACTGGTAGAGGAATCGCATCAGTTTAAGCGGGCTCCCTAGTGTCTGTATAGCTCATGCACTTCAGCAAGGCTTTTTGGCGCTTTTATCTAATCGCTGATTCAATCAGCGATTAAATAAAAGTGCCAAAAAGTCCCACTAAAGCATGTTAGCTATACTGATGCTTGGCAAGCCAGGTCAAACTGGCACAACTCCCCTCTGGGCATACGCTACACTCAGCCCAGAGGCACACCAAGCTCAAAATAAGTAAAGAGCTCAGAGTTTTTCTTCTACATCTATAAGCATCCCATATGCTTTTTTCTTCTTGTTGTTACCATAGTGGCTGAGCACCTTGCAGACATCAGATCACTGCTTACAATGCTGCCTGAGAGACAGGACAGCAATGCTCCTTCTTGCAGACGGGAAACTGAGGTCCTGAGAAATAAAAGGTCACACAGGACAGGTACAGCAGAGTTAGGGGGTGAACCCAGCTCTCCTGCTTCCCATTTCAGTACCTTAGCCATAAAGCAACTTCTTCAAAACTAGGCTGCATGTAACCCACTGCTAGCACACACTATCTATGCCACCACTTTTAGGAGCAGTGGGATAAATTACTATGCAGGCCTTCACTTGCAACCCAGCCACTGTCAGTCCTCACAGCTGCCAACGTGTTGCAACCCCAAATGCTGCTTGCCCCACCACTGAACTGCCACTGATACCCCCCATTACCAAACTGCTGCCAACATCTTGGCTTCATGGCCAGGTGGTCTTGCCAGGCAGGCCAGATGCGGCCTGCAAGTCACAGGTTGCCAACCCCTGGTCTATGTGAAAAAAAAGTAAAGGTTTTTGTGGTGTAGTTACATCCCTAGCATTAGTCTTTAAGTTCAGTCATGTGGAAAAGGCAAGACCAAAGAAAACCTACACTACCACTCCCCATGACACACTTATTCTAGACGTAAATACCGGCATTCTCTCTCAAGCCGAGAGGAGACGTGTGCTTGGCATTTTGAAGCCGCTCTGAATCTCTCCGCAGTTCATAGACAATTTCATACTGTGGCAGACAAGTAAGCCAGGGTATGTAAATCTGGAGTGGCGTGAACAATCGAGGCTTTGCAGCGTGACATGTAACTGCCAGAGGTAGGGGGACCGGTCTTTCAGAAGAAGTATGCCCAAATCCAAGAACTTTAAATAGTGCGGAAAAGACTAACACATTTCATCTGCATCCCATGCAAAAGCACTGCACGTGCACGGAGAGGATCTGAGACTCAAGAAGGATAATCTATAAAAAGCTAGTGTCTAAAAACACGATTCACGAGAGGAGTTCGCCTGGGAGGCAGCCAGTCAGCCAATGGCAGCTGGATGGATTCAGCTGAGCTGCTCGCTCCGCTCACAGAGTGCAATCTTTGCACGCGTTGTGGGCAGGTTCCATCATAATTCAGTCATGCTCAACTTAGAAAGGCACCGAGGAATACGCGCCAGAGCACAGGAAGCAGATGGCAAGATACTGTGAACTGATACAGCCACAAGCCCCACACACTCACGTGTGGCAGATCTTTGGGGGGGCAGGAACACCCCTTACACACTCGCTTGCAGTGTGGAGGTGTCACTCCCACACCCACAAATTCATGTCCTTATATGCATGGTGTAAATGTCCTGTAGGTGGGGAACTGTCCCTTCAAGAGGTACTTGTAAAGCCAGTCAGAACTACCCATACCGCGGCTCAGAGGTTCACGTTATACAACCCCAATCACAACTCAAGCCATTAAATAAAGCAGTCCCGAGTCAGACACCTTGACTTTCAGTAACTGTAGAGCACCACACTTCACTCAGTAACCCACAGTGGACGACTTCTGGAAAACACCCAAAGAGCTCATATATGCCCATGTGTATGGTGGATGGCTCTTGCACCGTTCATCATATCCAACAAGTCGTTTGAGCCCACGTACTCCTGCAGGAGAAAGGTCCATTCACAGCTCGGGAGATTTGCACCTCCACAAGTTGCACCTGATTTCTGGAGCCCTGTGCAATGGCAATTCTATTTGTCCCTGAGCTGGCAAGAGAAATAGAAGACCAGGGTCCCTTTTAGGACAGAGACTGAGATTACTGAGCTCCTGTTCAAAGCCATGGGATGTAGAAAAGTGACAGGAAGTGTTGGTTTGGCTGGGAAGGGTGTGAAACAGCTGTCATTGGCCACTCAAGTGTTGGAGGCTCTACCCACATGAAGGGGGTCTACCACACATAGATGTAGCCATGACTCTAGCAGCCACTTGCCTGAAGCAAGGAGGTGGTAGGGAAAGAAGGGAACAGAGAGGGATAGCTTCCCCAGCCCAGCCCAGCTGCAGAGGCCTCCAATTTTCTGTAGAGAATGACTTGGCAAATGTAATATGGCATCTCTCATTAGGATTCCCTCCCTTCTCCCCTCCCCAGCCTCATCTGTTTTCTCATTTGGTCCCATAATTGACACTAATAGGAAGAAGGGCTCAGGGAGGCGGAATGACTTTGCTCAGTTTGACTTTCCCAATTTAGCTGACAGCTTCTGTCAAGAAACATAACACTTTAGTGGCCAGGCGAGACTCTGGGAGCTCCGATTGGGAGATGGGCACACCAGGGGAGCACTACCGACTTCATCATCATCATTACTATTTGTTTAACTGTAGCTCCTAAGAGGTTTGTCACAGACCAGGAGCCCATTGTGCCAAGCACTGTGGCTGCCTCTTACTTGCTTAAAATCAAGGGAGACTAAAGGCCTTCAAGTTTTAAAGAAAGGAAATCAATTTTCTGCTGTGTCTGTGCAGCAGTGAGGGATGACGACGTTCTGGGCAATACTACACAATGAGCAGCAATGTGTACTGGGGTAGATTTCTGCAAAGCCATTTAAGAGAACAAAGAGTTTACATCTTTGGACTTGCTACAAAGTCACCTGCACCACCTCACCAATTTAACCAGGTAGCTAAATACATTCCCCATGGCATGACCTGCAGGAATAGCAAGGCAGTGATACTGTGAAGAACTCCAGACATATAAGCTCCACATTGCACAAGACAGAAACCCTGTGTATCCTATGGTCATACAGATGCAACAGTGGTATCCCGTGAATACTTCCAGAGGCCTTCCCACTGAACTGTCTGCTTATAGCATCACACAGTTTTGTAGCAGCAGCTCTCAGCCTACAAGCTCAGAGTGGCCCCTAACGTGCAATGCTCAGTCAGTCAGTTAGGATAGGTGGGTCAGGAGGTAGGAAAGGGGGGGGACACATTTCTGGCAAATAAAACAAGAGCTGTGAGCTGCATGAGACGCGAGGGAATTGTCAAAATACAGAGCTCCCCTAACCCTTCAGCCCCATAACCAGCCTAAAGCATGGAAAACCCAGTCTGCTACAGCCAACGTTAACCTAGGGCTTCCGCTCATGGTCTTGCTCTGAAGCATCTTCCATTATCTTCTCATTTCAATCTGGAGATCTTGCATGGCAGTTCAGGAAATGTATCTGCACAGCAGGCGCTTTCATTTACTCCAGTTCTGTGTAACAGCATGTGCATGTCTAAATGCTGGTCCTGAAAAATTTCCCGCCTGCCCCCCCACCGCTTTCCCTCCCCACTCCCACATGCACACGCAGGCAATGCCACAGTTTTAGCTTAAGAGAAAAGGTATCATCTGATCAGAACCCAGCTTTCCAGCTCCTTGGATGGAAAACTAAGCTGAGAAGCTAGGAGAGGGGCTGCTAAGGATGCTTTAGGCCAGCAAAGGCTCTGAATTGTTCTGTTCCATACCAAAGCCTACTCTATATTAGCTTCCAGGTTTGCTCCTACATTTTCACAAGAGTAAGCCATCTCCCATGTAAAGAAAGAAGTCACTCCCACTCCTTCCCTTGCCAACACATACGTGAACCAACTTTCCTTCCCCCTGCCTATGGCTAAGTATAGACAATCTAAAAGCCCAACTCCATCTTCACAAGTTAGTCTAAGCTGCATAAACTGAACAGACATTCACTTTTGATTCTGGAAATGCAACCACGCACCTACAGTGGCGTAGGTCAAAAGCTGGGGGGCGCTAGAGCATGCCTCCCTGCTCAGCTGGAGCAGAAAGCTTGAGCCAAGGCTAGCCCACCCACCCTGTGAGAAGGTGTGTGCAGGGAGGTGCAAAGCATCCTGGGATGCTGGAGAACTGCAAGTAACTTGAACCTGGATGGGATCTGAGACAGAAGCCAGTTAAGTGTGATACTACCTCCATTCAGGTTTATCTCAAACCAGTTTCAGCCACTTTGAAAGTGGTTTATGTGCACTGAACTTTTGTTGCGTTACAGATTTGAACTGGTTTCCGATCACTTACACCAGTTTGGGTGTAATTTCTGTCCCTAGGCCACAGGTCTGTGACAGAAGGAGGTCTTGGCAATGAGAGGACCTATGGACACAGGAATTCTTGTTACTGAAAAAGCTCTCATCAACAGGCTCCAGTGAAGGAAAGAAGGATCAGATGTGAAACCAAGCTGAACCATAAGTGGAAGTGGGACTACGCTGGATATATCTTGCAAGTCCCTCTTCCCACTGCACCTGCTCCACCAGACTGTAACTGAAGAGAGAAGAGAGGAACTTAGCCCTGAAGGCATGGGGACAAGACTGAAGATCCAAGATCCATGGTGTTAGTAGCAGGAAGGGCTGTCCAGAACCAGCATAACATTGTCTCCACCTGTACTTGGAGTAGCCACTGCCCCTTGCACTCCAATACAATACACTTTACAGGCTCTCTGGGTTTTCACAACCTTCATGGCCAGGCTGCCAGCCCAAGTCAGGCTGGTAGGGATGAAACTGCTTCCCTGTGGGCTCTGCATCATGCCGGTGCTGGAAGCCATCCCATTTCATGCCATGGGAGTAGCTTTCCTCACACCGCTGGTGCTACCTGTCCCCCTCGCTGAGCAGCAAGTGCTTTCAGAAGGACGGCTCATTTTCAACTTGTTCTCTTCGTCCCTGACCCCTGTGCCAACAGCCGCTTGTTTAAACACAACGCACACATGCAGAGAGATCTTCCTGAAGAAAAAGTCAAACTTAGGAGGCATTCAAGCCGGCCTCATTTTAATCTATTTTTCATGTTAAATTATCCAACTGAGGGAGCGGGAGAGAGAAAGGGGAAGGGAGGGATAATATGAGAAATGTTTTATTTGACAATGTGTCATTCGGAAACTGATTATTTCTGTCTCAGGGCTTTTTAATATTCCCAAACAATGGCCGAGCCGCAAGGGGATTTGGTATTCTAAGACTGGATTTATAATACTCTGTTCTGCAGTGATAAGAACACGGGCCTTTAATCCTCTGAGCTGTGAACATGCATATTCTCCTGCGTAATGTCCTTCTCACTGCACTCCTCTGTGCCCCTGGAGTCAGCCAAGCACCAACAGGGACTGGCAGAGCACACAGGCTCACAAGTGCCAAGATGCACATTGAGCTCACTCCCCTGGCTGTCCAACCCAAAGGGATGACAAAAGCCTTCCCAAAGGCTGCACCTGATACTAGCTCTTTCCTCTTCCTGATGTTTGAGACAAGGGTGAATATGCATGAAGTCACAAGGGAAGGGCTTTCAAGTCAGACCCCAATGTGTTCAGGACATGTCGATTCAAGCCATATGACACCACATTACCAACACATAGCAACAGTGGATAAAAGTACTGCCTGTTGCTTCAGGACACATAGAAGTGCTGGCAACAAGCTGAATTAAACTGGGACAGAGGTGTACAGGCAACAGGATTTGAGACCTGGGTTCACCAGGGACGTCTTAGAAAGGGTGGGTGAAGTTATTCAGATCAGAACTTGGAAAGGAAAAAACTGAAGCACTGCAGCTGTAGCCATCCTAAAGAAACTTAGCCTGTAGTCCTTTAAAACCTGATAAAAGGTTTCTCCAGCAGATGGTTGTTGGGCCACATACAAGAGAAGCAATGATATAGAGAGGTCGTGACAAGGGCAACCAGAATTTAAGAGGACAAAACCTTGCCATGTACACAAAATGCAGTTCTTATCAAGGCTCAGTAGCGGATGGAAGAAATGGGAGCAGATCCCCAGTGCAAATGAGAAAGCAGCAAGGCTTCTATGACCAATGTCCTCCTACCCAAGACTACCGGTGAGAATATGGGCATACATCTCCAAAGGGACATTTGAGAACTGCCCAATGGCAAGGCGATTCAATACCAAAGCCATTTTTAGAGACACTACAATGATCTAGACAGATCAGGGATGCAGCACAGTTAATCTTAAACATAAGCACCATAAACATGTCCAATAAAAGGCTAAAGGCTTTCCTTCTCAACACTGCCTGCGCTGAGTCAACAAAGAGAAACAGGCGTCCCTACAGTTGCGCTACTTGCATTGAACTCTCAATCTATTTGGCGGGGAACTGAACCTTCAGAACAGGAGCGGGCACAAATTCTCCTTGCAGGAAGACAATATTTGAAACAAGGGACTCAGCAGAAAGTCGCTCCTTCCCCACCCCACCTACAAGCTCACGTGCAACGGGATGAGGTGGTGTCAGAGCTCCCAGAGAAATCTAGGCGTCCCCCTTGTCACTCAAGAGAGACTCCCCTGTTGCGTGCCCTGGGCCTCCACTTCACTCTTCCTCAGACTCTGCTGATCTTTGAGCAGGTGCCTATGCTTCAACATCCCTTGTTTTTATATCATAGCTCCTACAGCAAAGCCAATTTGGCTGGGCTCCTTGCAGAAGCCTTTTCTCCCGGGAGCTTTGCAGCTAGACAATGTGCAGCAGCGACACGCTACTGCCTTTTCAAAACAAAGTATTATTTATTTGGCAAGCAAAGCACAGTAGTCAGAGAAGCAGGTTACAGTAAAGAAGATGGCCTGCACGTGACTCGCACCTGAACTTCAATCTCACTTTGCAAGTTCTGAGTAAGCCGCACTAAGCCTGGATACTCCGGGGAGACGGAAGAGCCCCTGCCGGACTCACTTCCAGTTGCGCTGCCTAATCAGCTCCTCTCGTTCCTTTACAAGCAAGAGTCTTTAACAGCTTCAGACCTCTTCAATCCCAGGGCTCAGGCACAGGGAAACTAGCCTTGGTGTCCTAGCCAGAGCCAAGGCAGGCAGGCATTCCCCAAGGACTAGATCCCTTCAGCTTTCAAGACTTTGGGTAGTTTCTATGGAGTTATCTTCCTTGGATATTGTTTGCTGTTTGGTTCCTTTTAAACTCTATAACATCACACAGAATAACGTCAAACGGGAAAAGTCTCTACATCATCGACCTTGGCTATTCTTTTGCTCATTTTAACTTACTGTGTACCCCTCTTAATATCACAAAACAGTTAATACCCCACTTTGTGCTTACAACCAACCAAGGAAGACAGTTATTTTACCACCTACTCAGCATTTGGCAAAACTGCACCACCCCACTTCCGGGACAGCCATATCTCTGATCCCCATCTGTCTCAAAGCCCTTCCACAATATCACACAGAAGGGTAGATGTGGTCTCTTCCTAATCAATTTCTATTACCTGGTGTTAACCAATGCAATTGTTAATTCTACTACAAGCACTCCATAAATACTTGCTCCAGCAGCCAATGTTTGTTCCTGGTTGTGATTCAAAGGCTGAGACATAGAAAAAAAAAACTAGCATTAAATGTTTAGAAGCTTCTACACTAGCATTTACAACTGCATTCAATGGTAAGTGATCAATTATCTAGACTAAAGGCTGTGAAGACCAAACCAATGGAGAATGCATATCAAGTCCCTGTTTTTGACATTATACTGCGGCATGCATTGTCCCCAAAATTCATCGACTTATCTGTTTTCACCTCTTAAATGTCCTTCGGTCTCTTTCCTCTCCAGGTATTGGCCCACCTGTCCCTACATTTGCATCTTTTTTTTTTTCTGAAATATCCCAACCCTTAAGAGACATACAAAAAAACTAGAACTCTTGGTTCCAAAATGATACCTTTTATTAGACCAACTGAAAAATGGTAAGAAAATTGTCCTTTTCCGGTTTTCTTGGCAATTTTCTTGCCATTTTCCAGTTGATTTAATAAAAGGTATCATTTTGGAACCAAGAGTTCTAGTTTTTTGTATGTCGTTTTGTCTCAGACCAACACAGCTACCAAGTACACCCCCAACCCCTAAAACTCCTTTAGCCCAGAAATAGCAAGAGAGTTCATTCAGATCAGTTGATAGTCTAGCTCTCGACTAGTCCTTCCAGACCAGTGCTCCCCAGAGCAATACCACTGGTGGAGCTACATCCATTGGTAACTTCAAAGAAAAACATCATAGATTATTTTTGTCCAGATCCAATGCATTAATTCACATTTTTATCAGGACAGTTCTGTAATACATGATTCTCTATCTGCGCTGGCCACCTCCTTGGGACTCTTCTGTATTATTGCTTTGTTTTCCACCTTTGCTGCACCTCTCAATGTAATTTCTTCTGCAAAACTTAATTAAAGTGCTGTTTGCTCCTTCCTTCAGATCACTAATGATGATAAATAAGATGGATCCCTGCAGAAACCTTTCAGGCCGCTCTTTCTCCTACACACTGCCATTTATCATGACCTTCTTTACACTCTGTCATTTCTGTATCTTTCTGGGTGTAGGAGATTCGTATTTGACATTAGCTCCCTTAAGCTCTAGAGAAAGAGCAGGCCAAGGGAAAAAGATCCAATATTGTATTCTTCTCTTACAGCTGCCTTATGAAATTACCACCAGACCCTCAATGTCCCCATGTCATGACTGCAGATCATGACACCGAACAGCCTGGAAATAGCATTAGCAGCACAAAACTGTTCCTGAGACTAACGACACTCTGCCCTTCTGCAACTTTTTCACCTAATGAACTCACAAGAATTTGCAAACACTAAATTTCACTCTCCCTTCCTATTTAGTTTGCATCCATATAACATCAGTTTCTACATCTCAGGTAAATGTATGGTTCAAGGCAATACAGTGAGCCACATCAGAGAACCCAAGTCAAATGAAAGACTTCTTTTCACCAAGTCTGCATACAAGGGAAGAGGACAGACTATGGGGTAGGATTTTAAGAAAAATGGAGATGCCAGTGGTACAGAGGTAAGAAGAGCTAGGTGTAGCAGCTGCAATGAGCTGAGTACTTAATGGAGTTCTGACGAGCCATCTCCAGACTTGGTATTGTGCACACACCGGAAATACACACTGCACATAAAGACTAGCAGCCTATTTACAGGCAACATGAAGTGGACCAAGGTAGATTGTAGAGCTCATTATCCTCTTATGCTGAAGGGCTGCAATTACCTTAAATGGCTGACATCCACTGTGGGCTTTAGAAAAAACAGCAAACTAATCCTCATTATTTAGTACGTTACAGCTAGGGAAACTGAGGCCAAGGATGGTGATTAAATCAAGGTCACAAAGTCAGTCTGTGGGAAAGAATGAAAAAGGGGTGGGGGTGGAAGAGTAAAACCTGGGATAAAATGAACCCACAGGAGTCCCTGATACTAATCTAGACCTCAGTCCAGTATGGAGATGGCACGTCTACACAAGACACTAAATGCGCAGTAGTCAAATAATACTGCACAATAGCACATCACAGCACCAACAGTGCTAATATGCTACTGCACAGTAGTGTTACTAAAAAGGCATTTGCAGGCACTACTGCACTGTAACTCCGGTTACTGCACATTTATTTAATACTTAATTATACAAGGACTCGATAAATGGACAGTAACCACTGCTCAGTAGCATCTCGATTAGACGTGCCCAGTATTCCTCCCTAAAAGACACCCCAGCAAAACACTACAGCGCAAGACAGTCCACGTATGTACCAACACCCCATGTATGGTCCAATTCAGCAAAGCACTTAAACACATGCCTGAAGTTAATCATATCATATAATTCCCATTAAACTTTATGAGTCTTAAGCAAGTGCTGAAATGCTTTGCTGAATAGAAACCGTGTATTGATTTGCAGCCTTGGAGAGGACTCTATTTCCTTTTCCCTGCATAAGTTCTTATTATAACATGCCTAGACTCATGCCCATGTTATTATCTATTGTCATCTTCACCTGCCCAGAGCTGACAGGTAACTACAGATCGCTGTTCTTGCACGGACACACTCATGCATGGAGGCTGCTGTTGGGAGCCTCAAAACAAATGTCCAGGGGTCAAATCCTTCACTCAGATGTAGCAATGATTTATGCTGATATAACTAAGCATAGGATCTAGCACAGGAATTTAAAAGTTCAGGCTCTCCCAATAGCCTTAAGTCCTCCTCTCCTCGTATGCATTATGCACATTGGTATTATATGCTGTGGCATATATGTACATGCTGGCCAGAAATCATAACATATACAGTCCTACAAAACATGGCACACGCACAATACAGCAGAGTTACAGTTGCTGTGGGAACCATAACTTTAAAATCTTTGGCTCTTTTGTATTAACAAAAATGTCAAACGACAAGCCACATTTTCATAGTTTTGACGCGCTGAATTTTGTTATGCTGTTTCATGTAGGCCATCAAACAAACAGGAGGAGAAGGGATGCCAATCAGGCATCCTGCACCATTCAAACATGCAATGTGATGGACTAGCATTGTTTATTTGAATGGTCTCCCTCATACAGCCTGTATGAAGAGACTGACATGCACAGAGCTTCCAAATAAACAGAAAATACGCCTTTGTCTCTGAAGCTGCATGTCTTAGTAGGTTAAGAATTTGCATTATTTCTTCAGAGTTATTAGAGGCACTTGTCTTCAATAGGCTAGAAGGGAAAAAAGGGATTTTATTCTAAATCTCTGACAGCTAACATGTTTTGAAATCTGAGCACAGACAGGGCAAATTGTAGTTTTATTGTGTATTTGTTAGTTGGTTCAGCTCAAACAGATAACATGCTAAAAATTACAGCCTGCCTCATCTATCGGACAACTATAAAATACACTAACACTCAGGTTTAGCTGTCAGATTTCTTAACGCAGCTGGTCCAGCAAAGTGCATAGTCCAGAACAAGACGAAAGCTTTTTTTAAGAAGATTCAATTATCCAAGCCCCCCTCTCCCACTCCCTAAAAATACACCTTTTCATCAGGAACATGTCTTCAAGAGATGCACGCTTATTTTTCATACTCTGATCATTCAAACCTTTCACCTGAATTTCAGCAACACTGTACGGGGAAAAAAAATCCATTCGAGTCAAGAATTGACAGGCTCCCATTTAAATAAAAAAGGTTTTCAAAGCAACAATAACTCCCCTGCACTGCACCGATCTTAAACCGTAAGCTCTTTGGAGGAGGGATTGTCATTTATTTCATGCTTGTTCAGTCACCGGCTGCTGCCTCTAGGTACTAAGACTATACAAATATATGATATATAATATTTTAATTACTATTTAACCAGGGAGTTACATGAAAATGCTCCTGGGCAGGGGGAGTTGCATGCATAGGTGTTGTCCCCCTTTCTAGCAGTTTGTAGGGTGGCCATCAGGAAAATACTAGTGTCACCCTGACTGAAGAAAGCCAGCTAACTCTGCCTTCCCTGTGATTTGTCTTTGCAGGAAGGGGACATTCAAAGTTTCTGATGCCCACCCCAGGGGAGTATTTTCAAAGATCTGTTGCTGTTCTGAAAAAGCAGGTGGCAGCGCCCAGGGAAATTCTGCGCCTGCACTCTCTGTTATGGTTTTACCCTCCTTAGCTCTGCAAGGTGCATTAAACTGGGTCACAGCATAGTGACCACATTCACCTTCTCTTGCCACCCTCTCACCCAAACAAATGAATCCTAGTCCAGACAATATGCAAGTTAAATGGCCCTTCAAGTGGTTAGTGCAGACTCAATTTGAAAGACATCTGTGGAATCCTTACAGGCTGCACCTGCCCCTCGCGCTCTGCGTGACAACCCTGACCAGCGCAGAATAGCACAAATTAGAAACTTTTACCTAAGGAGGAAAATACTCACCAAGAACTAAAAGGACTGAAGAGACTGACGCTGGGGTCGCGCAACTTCCACACAAATGGGAAGGAAGAGAAATGAACATGTCCCAGGTCTGTTTTGTTTTCCGTTCTCCAGCTTGGCAATGACTTGCCTGTGTTATGCGAGAAGGGGTAAGTTCTGCTTCCCAAAAAGTTATTTTGCTAAGGATTTTGCTCTCACCCCAGGTATAGGATTCTTCTGAGGCGAGAGTGGGCTTTCCCACCAACCAGTCCCAACTCCAAGGAAACACGCATAGACCAAGATTAGCATCTACAAACACCCCATCAGCCTGCACCCATGGGAGGGCCTATCGCTCATGTCAAAGCAGCTCCTGAATTTCTCCTACCACTTCCAGAAGGTTACAGTATATATGAGTAGAGAAAACTACAGGGATTATCTGTTCTTCTGAGTGCATCTTCCTTTGCCCCTTGTAAAAGCTGTCTACGAACCCACAGGAATCATGCTCTCTGAAATCCCAGCTCCCACTACCAAGGCACAGTTGGAAAACCCAGCTGTTATTGTCCAAAGGCTGCTCCAAAGGGAGCTCAAACTATTGTCAGGAAGTCACAGAAGGAACCGGAAAGACACATCACGATCACGCTGACTGAACGCAAGCACAATTCATGCCCCAGAATTTCACCCAGCAATTCCTCCACTAAGCCCATAAGGCTGTCACTCAGATGGATGTTCTCATATAAATAAGGATTTTGTGTCTCTTTATAAAGACTTGAAGTGATGAAAGCCCACCTCTACCCTTGATCAACTGGCTCTAGTGTACAGAGCAGCAGTGGCACTAATTGCATGGCAGTCAGAGGGGAAACACTGAATACAGGGCAAAATGGCTAGTCAGTAAATGGGAAACTCAGAGAGAAACTACGCGGCTTCTTCAAGAAAGAAAATCCCCTGAAAACCCTGCCCCACGCAGAGTGGGTGGGCTAGTCTTGGCCCAAGCTGTCTGCTCCAGCAGAGCATTGAGGCATGCTCTAATGCCCCCTGGCTTCTGGCCTGGGTCACTGCAGGCATGTGGCTGCATTTCTGGAATCAAAAGTGAATGTTTGTTCACTTGCTTATCAGTTCAATCTCTGCAGCGCAGACTAACTTGTGAAGAATGACTCGATTCAGCCTCAGACTTTTTGACTGTCTGTACTTAGCCTTATGAACTGGAGCTCAGGAGACCTGGTTTCTGTTCCCAGTGCTTGCACAGATTTCCAGCGTGACCTCAGGAAAATAAGTTTTTCTGTCCCCCAGTACCCCATGATAACCTTCCTTTCTGCCACTCTTAATCTTTCAGTTTATACCATAAGTTCTTCTGGGACCACATCACCTATCACTGGGGGGCCATGAATTCAGCTGCAGCCATGAGGAGCTATCACAACACTAATGATAATCAAAATAATAATTACAGAAGGATCCTGCTAATTCGCTTACCTGGTAATTCACAAAGACAAAACCCAGCAGGTTCTCTCCTCTTCCAAACAAAGATTTAACAGATGCTGGAGCAGGGTCTCAAGTTACTAATACTTCATTATTTTTACAAAAATCTACTACAGAACATTTTCTAGCAAACCGTGGAACATCATAAATAATTAAAAGTAAAGAACACTTGTCAGACAAATGCACGAAGTACATTTGCTATTGCAGAACTATTGCTTTCTTTCTATTTTTTTTAGAATAATTGTGTTTATTAGCTTCCTTGCTAATTTACAAAAACCACAGTTAATTCTCAGTGGATCTCCCAGTCATTAGCGTGCATTAATGCTGTTCCTACTGTATATTCTGCATATATTAAAAAAATTAATCTAATAAAAAGACACACATCTCCAGATGAGGGAACATTAACACAATTCAAATGGTGCCTCCAGCGCTCACGCGTTTTTGAATGACACATTACAGCATCCTTTCTGCTCAATTAGTCAATGAGCTTCCCAAGGCTGTGAATTCTCAGATGGCCATCCTGGGGAGTTGGCAAACCAGGAAGAGGAACACAGCAAAGGGCAGAGAAAGGACATAAAGCAAGGACTTACTTAACAACAGTTGTATTCATATTACTGGAAATTCACAAAGCAGAGACCCTCTGTCAAACAAGAGAGAGAGGGAGAGAGAGAGAGTGCAAGCATCCTTATAGAAATGGACAACAGAGGATGTGCAAAGAGAAACCCGAGACAGACAGGAGTACTGCCCAGGTACCCCACTAATTTTAGCTCTGGCATGGGAAACAGCCTAGTGAAGTGCTGCAAGAGGGCTAATTTAGTTCTGCAAAAGCTAGGAATAGAAGTTACACACAAACTGGTTTAAGTGATCAGAAATTGGTTCAAACCTGTAACAGAAGTTCAGTGCACATAAACTAGTTCTAACCATTTTGAAACTGGTTTAAGATAAACCTGGTTGTATGTAGTATCAGACTTAACTGATTTAGGTCAAACTGGTTTATGAAACTTCTGTCCCAAATCCCTTCCTGGTTCAAGTTAAATCACAGTCCCCCAGCATCCCAGCATGCTTTGCAGCCCTAGGCCGGGCTATACTGTCTGCTCCAGAGAGCAGGGTTGGCCCTTCCCCTCTGCTCCCTGGACAGAGCATTGAGGGCTGGCTCACAAGTGGGGTGCAGGTGGGAAACCTGGCTCAGGACCACAGCTGGATCTGCCAGGGCCAGACTTTTCCCTGCTGAAGCAGAGAGGGTGGGGGCATGAGCAGGCAGGCTCAGGCTTAAGGGAGGGAGGGAGATTTAAACCCCCTCTTCTACCTGCATGGGACCCCAGACAGGGTCTGCTGTCTGCTTTGCAGGGGACAAACAGGAAACCAGCAGACTCTACCCTTTTCCACCTCTGGCAGAGACTGAGGCAAGAAATTTATAAGGGGAGGGGATATAATTCCCCTCAGCTCCCCCAGGTCATGGGAGAGGAGGAACCAGGGCAGAAGGTCCCCTGCTACCCGTGAGGACAGAGCCAAACCCTGCAGGACCAGACTGAGAGGTGGTGGGGTGTTGGCAAAAACCTGGCAGAATCATCACATGTATATGCCAGAGATGGAGCTAAGGGAACAGGAGAGGCTCACAGATAGCTTGAGCTAGTGTGGCCAAAGCAAGCAGAGAATTGCATTTACATTATAAAGCAGAACCTGTACAAGGAATGTGTCCCTGGAATACCTAAGCAGGGACAAAAGACAATGAATGCATGAGAGTCTTGCCAAAGGTGCTAGAAGTGACAAGTATACTCATGCCAAGGCACCCCATGGGAGAAGAGAGAACAAGTGCACCTGTAAAAACCCAAGTAAAGTTGAGGGCTGTGGGATCTCCACTCCAACACCTGAGACCACCTGCTGAGTCCCCAAGAAGGACTTTCTGGAATCCCTGGCTGTAGGGCGACACTCTGCCCTCAGGATTATGCAAGACTTATGAAAGACTTTCTTGTCTTGTTGGTTGATTACATTCCATTTTAAATTAGACTAATTTCTGTGTGCTCTCACTGTGTTTTACCGGGCTGTATCTTAGCTTAGGCAAAGATTTGTGGTTGTTCTTTATTGTGTGCTTGAGGTTGCAAATAGATGTGTTCAATACATACTCAATTCAGAGAAAGGGCTATACTTGTTCAAGTGTTTATGAATTAAACGCCACTACCCTTTCCCGACCCATCACCTCCTCCACCTGGCAGGGGCTGTCCTCCACTCCCCCCTCAAGTGGGGCCTGACTACTCCCCCTCTGCTCCAACAGGGAGCAGGGGAAAATTTTGGATCTTCAGTCCCTTTCCTTTGGCAGTAGCTGGCAGGCTTGGAGCCATGCTCTAGTGCCCCGCCAGGTTCCAGATTGAGCCACCGCATGCGTGTAGCTGCATTTTGTAAATCAAAAGTGAATGTCTGTTCAATTGCTTCTCCATTTAATCTCTGCAACTTAGACTAACCTGCAAAGACTGAATTGAGTCAGAAAGCCCAAAGCTGAATATCTGTACTTAGCCTAAGAGGGTTGGCACAGCACCGTGCAAGCAGACCTATGCTGCCTTGGTCCCAAACTAGCTCTGCACACGCTAGGTCCAAATGTTTCTGTGGCATAACTGACTGTAGAACCACAAGGGAGGCACGGTGTGAAGCTTTGTATAGGTTTGGGCGGAAGGATAGGTGTAAGGCAGAGCCAGCCATGGGATCATCCAGACTTATAATTACTGCCCCCCAAAAATCGTGACTATGCAGGAAGGATTCTGATTACTGTTGTGCCTTATTCATAAAGCAAGACTCCACTGCGCTAGGCATGTACTCTTTCTCACTCATAAATACATACCATACAATGAAGGCATGAGAGGGAGTTAAAAAGGACTCTGAAAATGTATTTATGAACATTTCAAAACAACTTATGGAGCTGGGAGCTGACGGGAAGGTGTGATTGTGCATGCAAGAGCGCAGGGAAAGCGTTCTCTTTGTTAGGTTTTCTTTTCTTTCTTTTTTTTTGGTTGTTGGTTCTTTTTTTTTCTTATTATTATTATGGAGCTGATAGCTGACAGCTGCTTCAGGAATGATCCAGCCAACTGTGTACATATGTTTAGGCAGTTTTTTAAAGTGCAAATATTTCAGCATAATGAACATGCTCCTGAAAAGCAGCAGTAAAAAACACAACTCCACTTTTCATATGAACACTGCTTTCCAGGGGAGAGAGGAAGGACACTTGTCACAATGGTAACGATCAAAGTTGTGTCTGTATTCAATTCCTAGCATCTGGGAGTGCTTTGCAAAGTGGCCTCTTAGTGTACTGACATGCAGCAATCTCTGGCATGGCAAGAAGCAGTCAACTGGCTCACAGGATGCTGCATGACGGGGGTTAGGATAGGAGAGGGAAGGGGAAACAGTTATGCCAAAGTCACCCAATTTTGCCATAAGTGGCAGAGGATTATTCCCAAGAGATGCATGCACACATAATGGAAGGAAGCCCTTCCGCAGAGGAATGGACGAGCAGACTACTCTGTCAGAGGTCCAATCTGGAAGGATGGAGAAAGTAGGGACTTCAAACTTGTACACCACAGCATGGACTAAGTCTGACTTCTTTTTAATCACAACTGTAAGAGGTTCACAGTCCCCTTCCATCTTCCTCTCCTCTCCCACGAAAACCATCCATGTCTAGCAGGTTACTCAGAACCCAATTCAGCAGCGCACTTAATTCCCATCACCTTCAAACAGGCCTTTAATGTTTTGCTGAATAAGAATAAACCACATGCTCTAAGTTAAGCACAATCAGTGTTTGATTAGGGCCCAAATAGTTTCCAGTCCCCACTTGAAGGTTAGAAGTCTCCAAAAGAAGTTCAGCATTGGGCTGTATGTGAGGAATTCCACAAGGAAGGGTTTTACTAATACAGCATTTCTGTAATTAATGCTCACACATCTTACAGTTCATAGACAATTTTGTTCTGCAACACGTAGGATCATATGCTTTCTGTTACACTCGTCGCTATGCCCTCTTGCTGAAAACTTGTAACCTGAGCTCCTAGATCTCTTAGTGTATTGATTGAAAGCCAGTATGATAAAACGAGACTGGAAGAACTCAGCTGTAGTTTGGTTTTCTTGTTTTCAAGTGTGCTTTAAAAGGGACTGGCCCAGTGAGCTCATTGCCAAACAAATGAGATCTCAGAAGAAGGTATGGAGCAAGGAGAAAGCACTGCACTTCACTACATGGTATTGGACATGAAACTATTCCAATCACTAATCTTCTGCATCCATGAGCTTCAGAAGGATCCTGCCATAGTATTTGTGTGTATGGTTGCAGCACCTGTGAAATATATCCAAGGTTCAGTGCCCCATGCCTGCCTCTATACACAACGAAAAAATAGCCCCTTCCCCCAAGATGTCACAATGTAAACCATCCAGCTGCATTTGAATGGAAAAATGGCGGCGGCAAGGGGGACCTAATCACTGGGGTCAAAAACATTTGGGAAGAGGAACACAGACCAGACATCAAAGGGAGAAAAATTAGAGGTTTCTGAATATTCACCTTCCCCACTGCACTTTTGAAATAAGAGCAGTGAACACGTTTCATAGCAATTATTTAAAGGACACTGGCATTTTTTGAGAAGTAACTAGTGACTGAATGTCTGAAAACTAGGCCTCCTTAAGTGTTGTTGACGTCCTGGAAATCACAAGTGATTTATGAGAAGTCATGTGCACACAAACATCTAGCAAAGATTTAGAAGGAAAATGCAGACACTGGGAGAAATGGCTGCATTTGCTAAAGAAGCTGTTCAGAAAAATAAAATACAGGACTTGTTACCAGCAAAAGAAGTATAAAATTCTACTGAAGCAAGTTTGGGTGCCGGATAAGATGGATTAACTTTTATTACCGTGCTGGGGGACACTATGGTAGGGTAGCACTAGGCAGTTTGTAAGGGAAGCAAGGCATATGTGACTTGGTCTTAGGATGGTAAGGGAGACAAAGCTAGTAGTAACAGAAATTGAAAAGATTTTGCTTGGGAGAAATTCATGTTGAGGCCCAGGGTAGAATTTGGACAGGTAGAAATGGGATGTGTGGGTACATGAACCAAAAGGAGTTGCTTCCCCTGGCCACCAAACATGGCAATATTTCACCCTAGCATCCAAACAGGCCAACAATTTTCAAGCATCCACATGGACATCCAAACGGAGCTGGCTTTTGTCACTCACAGCAGACTTCAGAAGCAATATTACTCCATTGAAACCACATGCCCTGCCAGTTTGAAGGAGCTGGTTTTCCTCCCCCTGCTCCCAATCTTGGTTGTAAGCTACTGGAAGAGGGACTGGCATTTTTGTTCTGCGTTTCTACAGTAATTTAATGATCAGCTTTGGTCCGTGACTTGGCAAGGGACAGAAGTGTTTATACACCCCCCGCCAAACCAATATAGTTGACCAGAAACGGATTCACATCCGTAACACAAGTTCAGTGCACATAAACTGCTTTCTAAATGCCCCAAACTGGTTTAAGATAAACGTGGATGGATGTAGTATCAGACTTAACTGATATAGATTACACAGGTTTATTGAACTTCTGTCCTAGATCCCCCCGAGATTCAAGTTAACTCACAGTCCCCCAGCATCCCAGGATGCTTTGTACCTTCCCCATGAACCCCTCCTTCACAGAACGGATGGGCTAGCTTTGGCCCAAGCTGCCTGCTCCAGCGGAGCAGGGAGGTGTGGCTCTAGCGTCCCCCTTTGGCTTGTGGCCTGAGCCACTGCAGGCATGTGGTTGCATTTTCAGAATCAAAAGTGAATGCCTGTTCATTTGTTTGTCAGTTCAATCTACACAGCTTAGACTAAACTGTGAAGATTGAATCTATTCAGCCTCAGGCTTTCTGTACTTAGCCCTAGCGCTCCTGCAATATAACAGATCATTTCCAGATGAGTTTGGATGCATGGGCCCAAGAGAGGAAACACTGAATGGAATTGTATGGCTTGTGCTGCAATGCTCAGTGTGCAGCATCCTGAGGAGCCCTCCTACTTTAGGATGTGTGACTATTCTCCCATGCAACACTCCTCTCTTCAAGCTGATCTACAGAGAAGTTCAGGGCTTGGGGTGGGGAAATCACAGAGGATCCCTGGAAGAAACAACCCTGTGATGAGCACCATGGGGACATGCACTCAGGTGCCAGGTCCTCAAGTCTGCCCTTGTGATTCCACGAAGTGAAAATTAGCCATCACATCTGGCACTAATTACAGCAGCATCCTAGCACAGAGGAGAAAGAGCATTAATTAAGAGGAGCTGGCTAGAGGCAGGAGTGTTTCACCGCTCCCGCCGAAGGGTTAGTGGCAGGCTTTTAAAAACACAACTCAAAACCTCTTCATGTATGAGAGCTTTTGAAACTGTCTTGTCGATGGGCCCTGCTCATAACCATGCACTCAAATGCAGCCTGAGGCCCTTCTCCTGTCCATCTCTGTTATCCCACATTGGGAGCATGGCTCTAAGGGAGCACAGCACACACCAGCCCCCTAAAAGTCACTGATTCAAGAACCTTGCCATGGATAGATTCTCTGCACCCTGATCCAAGATAAAGGCAAAGCCAAATCTCCCTCCATTCACTGTGCTGGGATGGAGATGAGGGGGTGGGGGAGTGGAAACAAGGAAAGACTGCGTATGGTAAAGCAACCCAATTTGTTGCTTGTATTCTCCACTAAGCCCTGACCTGCAAGCATGTGATCTGCTTTCCCGACACAGAGGCCGACTCAATCACTTTCATTAGCTAGGGAGCAACTAAGTCCCAGAAGGTCTTGACCAGGCGGCACAAGTAAACAAGTGATTAAAGAACCAAAAATAAAGCTGCAGCATTTTAAAGGGCCATTAAAAAAAATCTAGGCATCGTCTCCTGCTGTTAAACTTTATATCATAAGCTTTAAAAGTGAATCATAGCTCAAATCACCTTGCCAGGCTCATTCTCAGTGCTGCTCCCCAACTTCCCCCTGCTTTTGCTCCACCTCTCCCTGCAACCTCCTGCTTTAGTGACAAATACCACTCTGCCCCACACCAAGATATGCTTTTACCACAGCCAATGCCTCTGCACTCCATTGCACTTAGCTGACAATGAGAGGGAGATGCCACAAAGCTCTCTGCAACAGGCACAAAGATAGGGCAAAACAATGCCACCCCCACAGCAACAAATATTCCCAGTTCAAAGACCTAAGAGCTTCAGTTGCCCTCACAGGCTAGGGATAGACATTACACATGAAGTGGTTTAAATGATCAGAAACTAGTTTAAACTTGTAACAAGATAGATGTTCAGTACACATAAACCAATTTGAAAAGGACTGAGACAGGTCTGAGACAAACCTGTTTGAATGTAGTTTCAGACTTAACTGATTTGGGTTAAACCAATTTATGCAGTCTGTCCTATACCCCTTGCTGATTTAAGTTAAATCAGAGTCCTCCCAACATCTCGGCAAGGATTTGCTCTCTGCTCCTCAGCATGGGTGGCCCCTCCCCTCTGCTCCCTGGCTGCAGCTCTGGCAGAGACTTGCTGGCAAAGCAGCATCTCCCTGGCTTCCTCCTGATCCCCACCCTCCCCTTGCCACTCCCTGCTAAGCAGGGATACCTTGTCCCCCCTGCTTTACACAGACACCTCAGCATTAGCTAGCCAATCACATGCTGGCTACGGCCCATGCTATGGCAGATGGCAGTGTTGGCTTAGAGTTTTTTTAAACTAATCAACAGCTCAGCTAGTAACATCCCTTCATTCCTTCTTTGTTTAAGAAGATCTTGAACTAATGAAAGAGGCTGTTTGTTTTCTGACGGGATGATAAATGCTGATAACAGAGCTGATAAATGTCCTGTTATCAAGGAGAGGGAAGAACTCCTTCCTAATCCTGCTGGAGCCTAGCCATGCCCCCCTCAGCTCAGCCCTGTGGAAGGGAAGGGAGGGCTGCTCTAGTGCCTTCTGGCTTCTAGCCTGAGCCATGTGCCTGCATTTTTTTCAGTTCAGAGGGCATGTCTATGGGGTTACAAAATGATATAATCTAGCCAGATTAGTTTAAACTACAAAGATTGAATCAATTCATGCTCAGGTTTTTTGACTGCCTGTTCCTAGCTACATTATGCTGGGCTGAGGAAGGAAGCAAAAGTTCCCAATACATGTGCTATTCCCAGTGGGAATGAAGTCTCCACAAAGGCATGTTTCATCTGGGACTCCGGCCACATGAGTGGAAAACATATCACATAGATCGGGCAAGAGTTCAACCATCAATAGCAGCTGATGTGGCTCAGAAGTTTTCCTCACCTAATAGAATGGGACATGACTTTCTTTATCACTGGAGTGTCCATGCATTGAGGTACAGCCTGCTCAAGCCAAGACAGACAGAACTCAAAAGACAACCTCACTCCTGGTGTCTGCCTGGCAGGGGCCACACGCACTTTCTCAAGGGTCACTATCAACCTGCAAACGCCCTTCACCTCTGCAAAAGGCAGCGAAGAACGAGGACACCAGACTCTGCTGAGAACCTCAGGTCACAAGTGTTAGACCATAAACTCACCACTCCTGGAAACAATGCTAAACATGCCACGCTGCTCTGCATGCGCTACTCTCCTCTTCCCTCCCTCCACCCTCAAACCAGAAGCAGTGTAGTTACATGCTCACCATACCAGTGGTGGGATACCTGCCCAGACACAGCTACACTGCTGAGTATGGCAAGTTTGCAACCTAAACACCTTAGGTAATCCACCAAATGTCACTGTCACGTTCTAGGGACTCACTGTGTTGCTACACTAAAGCTTTGGTCTAAAGACAAGGCTCCTACTACAGGGGACTACACGTCTGAAGCAACCCCTCAACATCTAGCCACCAGCTAGGGCTACATGCCCTCGTAGAAGTTTACTCCTGCCTGGAGCCCCAATAAGTGTAAGCAGCACTGCAGCAAGCCCTGGCTTGTACTAATTTAGCCTGTCCTCATTAGGGAGTTTACTGGAGCCAGCTACATTGACCTGGGCATATCCTTAGTATAGGCAATGCCTGGAGCTATCAATCAGCATTGGTCATCTGCTTGACACCCCAGCTCAAATACCATTTTTTAACTAATCATATCTCCCCTCTATTATCTGATTTTCCCACCTGCATCTACACCCCCGCCGCTCCCCATACCTTCCCATGCAAGGCAGCAAGAGACAGGGCTGACACTATACATTCACGATACAGATCCCTACCAACTTTATTGTACAGGCTGCTCTGTATGCTTTCAGGGGCTGAAACAATTTAAGTCACATCCCCTTCCTCACTGAAGAGAGCGGTTCTACTGTATCCAAGTGAGACCATGGTGCATGCCTGCTAAAGGAAGAAGTCCTTCTCACATTGGGAAAGAATTCAAGGGCATCACTATTAAAGCCGGTTCACTTCAGCCTAGCTGCACATGCTGTGACAATCTGTGATGGGAAATCTATGAGATGTAGCCTGTCCTCCTCTCTGTATTTAATGGTGGCTGAGAAGCCGTCCATTCGGAAATGGGAAAGAATTCATTTCAATTAAACGTGCCTGGCGCTCTGAACAAAACCAATTAATTCTTGCCGTCTGAAAGCTGATTAGCTGGGATATGTGGGCAAATGGATAATAACAGGCTAATAACACCCCCACACCCATTCGGATGCTGCTCCACATTTTTGACACAATATTGCCTATATAATTGCAGCATCTGTGAATAATCTTCTTGGAATGAAGCAAGCCATCCATTGCAGGCTGCATCATTGCTCAGAAACAGGCTGAGACTGTACTGCAAGGCAGAGTTAGTCTGAGTTAGCCTAATCTCTCTTCACCTCGTGACCTACATCAAAGCCAAGCCTCTTCTTCTGTTCCTCAACACCTCCCCCCACCCATCAACCCCAAAGTCTCAATGGAGCTAAAAGCTACTAAAATGTAACAAGGAGGCTGATTCTGTTTGGGTGGGAGCATAATTGGAAGCAAAGCAGAGGAGGCTTTTAGAGAGGAGAAAGGGAGCGTGTAATACCAGAGAGAGGCAGAGATCAGAAACAGTGATAACCGTGTGGAAGAGAAGGAAAAAAGGTAGTAAGTGAACGATGTTAGAGTGATAGCAAAAAGGAGAGAAAGATGAATGAGAGCAGCAGTCTCATCATAACCAAAGGCTGTGTGTTTATCTGCCTCTGCGCAGATATCCAGCTCTATCTTACCCAGCTAAGTTTATTACTAAATCCAGCTCAATCATCATAGGCATTCAGAGGTCACATCCAGAAAGCCTGGGGAAGTGAAAGCTTATACTCTGCTTTTACTCCTGGCTCTGCCCTGGGCTTCGTGGACAAGCTGCTCGATGCCTGGCCCTGGGAATGGTAATGTTCCAGCCTCCCAGCCTTTCCTCACCATTTGGATCACTGATTTGTGGGGCAGAGACTGTCTCTTTTACTCTGTGGATACAGAACCTAGCACAGTACAGGATCCAGCTCTTAGTTGGAATCAACGCAACCAATTCACCCACCTCGTTTCCTCTCCAGAGTCCAGGAGAGACTATTCGGATAGTTCTCCACTCAAATTTGCCCAAAGCATTTTGGTGCCTTTTCCTAAAGTGCTACTAATTCTGATTTTTCACCGTCTTCCTCTGCTCCACATTTATCAGTGACTAAAGTTCCCTCTGCTGTTTGTTTCCACTCTCCCTCAACCTCCTTGCTTCTGCATTCACAATGC
>JAGPOW010003310.1:13837635-13889175 GCA_030014935.1 Caiman crocodilus
GGTGCAGAATCCTCATTTCCAAAAGGTTAAGGATGTGGAACGAGCTGTCACATAAGCACGGCTTTCCACTTCTCTGCAGAGCACTAGCTACACTATACAAACCAATACACGTGTGCCTGGGTTTGAGCTCTGCTAAGGCAAGAAGGAAGGGGAATTCCTCCACCCCCTCTCTCCTCCCAGGGCCATAAAGTCCTGTACAATCTCTGCCAGGGAGCCCTCTCCTTGTAGAAACAAAGGAGCCCACTCAAACCAGCTCAGTCCTACGCTGCTCCCTTCAGACCGACTCAGCACCCAGCAATGCTGCTGTGATGCCAACAGCCAGATCTTTAAAAGAGTCCATGTAACCTGTCCAAAACCTGAATCAGGCCCCATATGCATAAGGCCGCTGGGTATTCCAGCCTTGGCTTCACAGATCATGTAGCATGCTGCTGACAAGATGAAAACCAAGCACATTTTCATTCCGACTCAGGGAAACAGGGCGAATATATCTAAGCCCCTGGACCGAGAGGAGGGATGATCACTCCACAGGCCTCCGAGCAGCCCCCAGTTCTCCAGCTCCTCCCCAAACTGTCTCTACCAACACCGGCAATTAAAACATCCCCCACCAACCCAAGCTAATTATTGCTACTGCATGTGCAGCTCCTGGAGCTACACTAAGGCTCTGAAGCTAGTGTCCTTGGTGACTAGAAACAGCTGAACCCAAGAAGTATGAAGGACACACGTACACAAAAAAAGCTTCAACTACTCTCCAGTATCCTCAAGTCTCAGAGCCCCACAAAGCATTATTAGCAGAGCTGCTTTCCCCTTTCTGTCCAACCTTGCACCTAGGATCTAGGCCATGCCTCTGCCAACTCTCAAGCACTGGGGACACAGTGATTTTCTATTCTCTTGTACCGGCCCGGTGTCTCTTCCTCTTCAGTCACAAGCCACACTAAAGGTAGTCATTCCTTCCACTTAAAACAAGCTCTCCCCTCCTTCTCATCATCAGGGCTGATACTCAATTAAGCCTCCTTCCCACATCCTCTTATGAAACCTTCTGACATACACAGTCAGTAAGATGGGCTAGAAGAGCATGAGATATGCAGCTGGGCAGGTATCTTCCAAAACTGGGGGGGTGAGGGAACTCATTCTCTCTTTTCTGTTTTCCTTTTAATTGGAAAATCCTAATTAGTCTCCATGCCTGCAACAAGGTTTCAGTTTCAAATAACCCCTCCTCAAAAAAAAAGTTCGAACTGTGACATTTTCTGTATTTTTTTCCTTTCACAGTTTGCAATGAGCTGTTGCCCCAAACTTTTAATTAAAAACAAAAAGTGGTTATTTTTAGTTTCAAATTGCAAATCGGTAGGAAATGCTTGGAAACTTTCAAACCAACCCCACCGAAGTGGCCGACTCATATCTATCCTTCCCCCCCCACCACCTTCAAATTATGAGTTCGTATAACATTTTCAGAATTTCCCCTCTTTTTTTCCTGTGTCCTTTTTTGGATTGTGAAAGATGTCTGCATATTCTCCTGGGACAGGAAAAAGCATTGCCCGCACAGATTTAATTAGTTGTCAAGTATAAAAACCCTATGGGTAGGTGACCCTTCCTAGCTACACCACTGAGAGCACTGCTCACTCAATCCCGCTGTTCTCCCACCCATCTCCTCTACCACCCCCCACTGCCATTTCTCTCTTTCAATATGCCATTAGGTAACTTTGGCAGCTGACACATCGCAGACAGATCCCTCTGTCTGCTAAGGGTATAGCGGGGAGGAAATTAAAATGCACTGAAAGGAAAAACGTTAGTTACACATTATGCACTGTGTAGCAAAGTCCTTCTGACGAACAGTGCCTGAGACAGACAAATCCTTGCAAGGGTCGTGACAGGGAAAGAGCTTCCTTAATCTTTGATTTTTATATGGGGAGGAGGAAGAAGAGGGAAACAAATTTGCCTGCATGGGCAGGATATATGTATCCAAACATAGAGGGAGGAGGATGTGCTGCTGGCGTGGAGGGATGAGTTCTTGACACTCCAGCAGCAACTCGACTGAATTCCTACGCGGACGTCTAAATCACATTAGATTGAGACCATGTGCAGCTTCTGCATTCAGAGGAGTCTTGGTCTCCCGCTGGAGGAAGAAGCTGGCCTGAAGGGATAGAGTGTGAAAGATGAATATATAATGCATGTGTTCTTCGGGAAGTTCGTTCCCGGAGTAAAGCAAAGCAGGGGGGGTACGAGCCTCTCGGCGGTGTGCGCTGCCAGGCTGCAGAGGGAGTGTGGGCAAGTGGATTTAGCTCAACCCTCAGAGCTGGGAACTCTGCAATCTTCGTTCTTCCACCAGCGCCGACTCACCGGGCAGTCCTGGTCTGGCCATTTACCAATAGCCTCGCTGTGCCTCAGTTTCTTCCCAGGGAGGAGCAATGTAACACCTGCCTCTGGGATGAGTACTAAGCTGTGAAGATGTAAAGCTCCCTAGAACAGCATCATCTACCCTAACTGCTTCTAGGGCTCCCCTTTTTAAGAACATCACCATCACCATTGCATTATCCTCGCAGTTGCTCTGAGAGGTAAGACGGTGCTACGAACCCCCCATTTTTCATGAGACACCAGGCCACAGAGAGGCTAGGGGACTTGCCTGAGGCAGCGGTGAAGGAGCAGGATACGGAAGACACATCTTCCAAGTTCAGCGCTACAGCCTTGACCCTTCAGTTACCCTCCTCCTCACTGTTACCAACAGAAAATACAAAGCCTGCTATTGTTTTGCAGGACAAGAAGGAGGAAAGAAAAAGCAGCAGTAATTCAAGAGCTTTGGTGTAGACTCAAGATGCACGAAATCCAGTTTGGCTTCTGATCAGCCTCAAGTGGTTTCTTTAGGTGCTCCATTGCATTTAGTGAGAGCTCATCAGTTTTCAGGAGGAAAGTAAGCTCACTATGAGCTTGCACCTTGCAATGCATGGAAAGACAGCATAGTCTAATGGGCAAAGCAGCAGACTGGAATCGGAATGCCTGGGTTAGAGCCCCAGCCTTGCCGCTGACTTGCTGGGCGATCCTGGGCAAGTCAATTGAGCTTTCTGGGCTTCTGTGCTCCCTTGCACCCATTAGTTTCTCATGTTAACTTAAAGCGTAGTTCTGTAAGGCAAGGATGACCTTGCACTGAACACTGATACAGCACCCAGCAAAACGGAGGCCGTAACAGGGGCCAAGCTGCCACCACAGCAAAGGAACATCTGAAGGGGGGCTGCTAAGGCAGGGTTTTCTAACTAGCTCTAACCTGCGTTTGCTTGCAAGCCGGGTAAAAGAAGTAGCCCATTTGCTGTGGAAAACCTTCTGCTTGCTTAGCATTCCCTTCTACTCATCTCTTCCTTTCACCCCAGTTGTAAAATTAAAATAAATCCTAACCACCAGCCTTCAGCTTCCCAGCATTGGACAGCAATACCAGTTAGCAGTTGCCAAAAACACCTCTGATGGCTGAAGAGATGTTTGCTAACATGCTGGGTCACATTGACCTCAGCCCCGCCATAGAGGACTCTTCGCAGGCTTACAGGGGCTCTAAACCCTGAAGGATTTCTCCATTTGTGAGACAACTTGCCAGGACAGCAGACTCTGCAGCGGAGAGGGCAGAGCTGGAAGTGGAGCACCAGCTCAGCCAAACACAGCTCCAGGCACACACAGATTTTGCATCAAGGTTCTCCTCCAAGACAGCATGTGCTGTTGGATACCTCTGGTGAGGCTTGGGACAGCCTCCAGCTTTCAAAGAGGAACAAAGAGGCTGTCCGTAAGAGCATGATAAGCTCTCTGTGTGGAACGTACTCCGTGCCCTAATCCCCACAGCGCAACTCCAAGCAATACATCCCTACGGCTGCATAATGTTGCCTCCGTCTGTCCTGCTTCTGTCAAGAGCTGCCTATTTTAATAATGTGCTCAGTCCAATTTAGAGCCAGACCCTGTGCTACAGAAGGCAGAGGATTCTGGCAGCAACTACATGTGAGAGATGAATTGCAGGCAGGTTGAATCCCTCTGTATGGCATCATGCACACTAGTGACACTACACAGACGTTCGCCACCTTCGCAGCACAAAAGCCCCAGGCTCCACCTGACTTATCCTGCCTTATGCTTCATTTTCCTTTCTGTTTTGGTGCTCCCCATATATGATAGCAGAAGGCAACTGGAACCAGATGTCCCTTTCCCAGGGGTGAGCTGAAGGGTCAAGGCAGTGCCATCTTGGGTCTCCCCTATCACAAACCTGCCCCATGTAGCATCCCGACAGCCCCTGCCCATTCCTGCTACTCTAAGTCACGCACCTCCTGACTTGCCTAAGGGCTGCCGCCGCCTGTTTCCAGGTGCAAAACAAATTTATTGTTTTAACATTCCCGGCATCACCTTCGGGCTCCCTGTCCAAACAACACTTGCTCGAGATAAAATCTATGAGACGGCCAAGCAATTGCTGCAGGCAATTTAATGTAATAGCCCCAGATAGCAAGAGAAAACAAAAAGGCACTCTCAGGAGTAACAGGTGAGTAAAATTACACACTCAGGAGGACCGCTGCTGTCTCAACTGCTAACCACAGAGTCAGGTCAGTGGGCAAAGACCCTCGAACACATGCAGCAGTGCAGTGCACCCATATGTACAAGGAGGATGCTGAGACAGGGACAAACCCTCATAGACGATCCCTCCATGCCAAGTCACCATGCTTCCTGCTCATCCAGTGATGGAGCTTGCTGGACCAGCCATGGCATGCAGCATAGGGAATATTACAGGGACACAAGGAATTTAGCTCTGTAGATTTAACCTTACCTCTCTCATACCTTCCTGTTGCCATTTAACACACCTCAGCCCCATGGCAGTCACAGGCTATACTCTACACAAGCGATGCCACAGGAACACTGGGGTACTGATTTAACTGGAACTTGTTCGCTGCCTGTCCTAAACCCGCAAAATTGCCATGGGCCATGCAGCAACCTTCTTCCTATTGAAAGAGGATGCAGTTCAGTCACTGGCTGCAGACAGTCCAGGGCGCAGTCAGGTTAAAGCAAGCGGGGTAAAAAGCCGGGGGCAAATGTAGGGTTAGGAATATACGCCAGGCCTCATAATTCCAGAAATTACCTTAAAGCTGCAGGTTCATCCTGGAAATGAGTCTCCATAGCATAAGAGAGGGTTATGGTTACCCAAGCACAAGGTGTAAGGACCACAGTATACTGGCAAGGCAAATAGATTTCATAGATCTCTAGGGTCAGAAAGGACAGATTAGATCATCGAGTCCAACCCCTTGCCCTGAGCAGGAAAGAGCGCTGGGGTCAAGTAACAGTAACCCCAGCCAGGTGCTTGTCTAATCGCCTTTTGGACACCTCCAAGGTAGGCGAAAGCACCACCCCCCTTGGAAGCCCATTCCATATGTTGGCATCCCTTACCATAAACAATCTCCTGGTGTCCAATCTAAATCTACTCTCCTTCAGTTTAAGGCTGTTGCTTCTAGTACCCCTTAGGGTCACAAGTTGCGAGGTAGAAGCCGTCATACTTGCACTGCCTCTAGGCAAAAGGGGCCCTCATCTTTGACCACCATTTTGAGGGGCCACCATGGGACAGAGCAATTTTAGACTGATGTGCACGCTCAGTGCAAAAGGGAGCAGCCTCTTGCATCTGTCAAGAGAGGTGGTACTATCACCTAACTTGGAGATCTTCAAGAGGAGGCTAAATAGGCACTTGGCTGGGGTCATCTGACCTCAGCCCTTTTCCTGGCTGGGGCAGGGGGTCGCACACGATGATCCTTTGGGGTCCCATCCGACTCTACAATCTATGAGGCTTATTAATTTGTACCAAAAAGCAAGAATCTCTCCTTCTGAAATGTGCAGCTTTCTCTGCTTAAAGCACAAACAGGAGAAGGCGGAGCTCGGGGTCAGGACACCAGACTTGTGTTTGGGAAACGGAGTTCAGCTCCCAGCTCTGACACCGTGCCTGGCCTTAGACACGTCACATAATTGCTACACCTTCTTGTGTGCCTCAGAGGGAGAAATATCTCCCTGCCACACAGGGCGTGGGAAGATAAGACTTATTCGGGTATGCAAGGCACTCCGGCACTACAACTAAAAGGGTCATACGAACAGCTGGATTCTGGCTCTAAACCCAGCCCACGCTCGCAGCACATTCTGTAAACACCGGCTCAGCAATCAGAATAATAATTTTTAGATCAGTTGCTGGATGTGACCTGCACAGATGAGAAAGGAGCCCCAAGAAAAAAAGGACTGTAGCAAACAAGGGCACTAATGGATTTGCTGCACAGGGCACAGCGTTTCCTTCCTCCGGCACCAAGTAACATGGTCCCTGCAGGGACTGAAGAGTGCAAGCCCGGAGGCAGAGATTAGTGTTTACAGGCAGAACAGTATCCGTCAGACGGGCAGGCAGAACATTACCCTCCTCCCCACTTGGCCCCAGACACTTCTGAGTTCAAGGTAAATGCAGAAGAGAGCAGCAAAGAAGCTGCTTGCAATGTAGCAAGGGGGCACCTTGGCAGGAAAATAATGAAATGCGTAAATCTCTCTGCTGAGAAGTGCCTGCCCTGCTCCTGACATATGCTCCCCACAGCGCTCGCTTCTGTTTCCAGGCACCTGTTCTTCCCTTTTGCCCTGCTTGGCATCTCCCCAAAGGCTCAGCAAGGGGCAGATTCTCCACTGCAGAAAAAGTAGCATCATGATTTTTTTGTTTTTGGAAGAAATGTGAGAAAAGTGAGACAAAGTCAAGCTTCCTATTTGCATATGCACATGCTTAGGCACCTTGCACTTCTGCTGAGGATGCTGCTCCCTGCTGAAGGTAGCTCAGGACATGGTGACCTTCTACCTGAAAACACCACTTACAACCAGATAGATGCATGCTCCCAAGCACCTAAGAGTGAGGGAAGAGAGGGCTAGATAAGAAAATGGCTAGGGCACAGCTTCTTTAGGGCTCTTTCCCACTTTCCTGACTAGCCAGGGCCCATAAAACACTCTTATTCCTTGTTCTTGCCATAGGCAGTCTTGATTCCTACATATACTTTCCCCTCTCTAAGCAAACCTCCAGGCTGGTTTGGTTTCATCCTCCATTGCTATTGCATGCTGCACTGTACTTCCCTCTTTTCCTCCAACCCCAACCTTTCTGTGGCTCTTCAGGGTTGTCGAGGCCCATGTAACTGTGGCACCAGGCATCTTTGGTGCCTGTTGAAATGCTGACACAGTGCTGACCTTGGCTGAAGAGAAAGCGAAGCAGCAGAATTGCTGTAGGTCAGTCGCAGAGGAGCAGAGCTCAACTCTGGGGCTGCAGACTGGACACCCAGAGCCAGGCAGGTCCTTGGAGCAGAGCTGAAATTTTCAAAGGAGCCATATATACGAGATGGTTAAAAGTGATTTTTATTGTTTTAAACCGTTAATTTAGATCTCACTGAGGAAGAGAGAAATCTGCACATTTGTGGTAGCGCAGCTTGGGCCAATATTTGCAAAGAGCTATATTCTAAGCAGTGTTAAAGCCACTCGCCACCGCGAGGTTTGCTAAAGACATAAACAAAGAGCTAATAAAAAGCAAGCCCTTCATCTCGCAACCTGTAACTTTATTCACGAGCACAATCCCACAGATTTCAGTGCTCTTACCTTAAAGTTCAGCAGAAACATAAGGTATGAAGCAGAAGCCCCCCCTTCTCCTCCTGGTGCAAGATGCACCATTTCAAAACAAAATTGCTTCAGTGTTAACAACAAACGGATTTACAACGTTAGTGCGAGACACGGTTCACGCACAGGCCAAACGCTTAAAAATAGAAGGAAAAATTCTGATGCTGGGGAAAAAAAAAAGCCTAGAAACCTACCGGGGCATTTTCAAAACCAAATCTCAGTTACCAAGAAGAACAAGCTGCTCCAATGCCAAACCTCGAAGGATGGTGGAGGAGCGTAAACCTGGCCACGTGCGGCTTTTGCCTGATCTATAGGAGTTATATAGAGGAAAAGCTGTCGATGGCTGCAAACGTAGTGGGAATTATTTGATTGTCCATTTTCTGTTCATATTTGCATTGTTTGCACAGTCAGGATGTTTTAGAGCACGGATGAGCATTTAAGTTTGAAACTTCTTAGAAAAATGTACAATCTGCAATTCTCCTACAATTAGGAAACAAGCACGAGACACCCACTTCAGCAATTTAAGAACAGAAAATTGTGGGGGGGAGTAAAGAACTAGTAACATATAAATAAAGCTAAATTAAACCTCATTTTCCCCCTTTAAATCATAGGTTTTATTCTCTTTGAGTCGAACGTGTATCCATTAACCCTTTCTAGGCACATCACAGTAATGTTTGTTTGCCTGTTCCCAGCCCCTTGTTGCAGATACAGGATGAGGCGTTGACCACCGCAGAAAGGGTTGTGCATTTGGCCCATTGTTCTGGTGGAAATAGTGACCTCAAAGGGAGGAGAGGGGAGAGGAAGAGTCCGTCAATAGGCTGGCAAAGCACTCACACAAGCAAGATCACGCAAGTGCTGAAGATGTCACGTAGCTCAAGTCAGTGGACTTCACTAACAGATGAAGGAACCACATGGGAAGCAGGACAGAAGCTGGAAGAGGAACAGCATTTCCACAAACAGACCTGCCAAACCCTACGGTCATGGTCAGCTTTGTAAATTTTAGGGCCTCCAATCCAGGTTATGGTTACCGTCTCCCCACTTCTACCCCCCACCCCCCAAAAAGAACCCAAAAACCCTGTACTTAAAATACATTGATGTGTATTATACCAGTACAGGGGACATCTGTCCACATCTATCCTGGGGTAGCCAGCTGCTCAAGGCAAGCTGCATGTGAAGGGCAGGAAGAACCAGAGATATCTGCATTTTTCCATGGTGTCATGCAAGGAACTAGAATAGAGCAGCCAGTGGTCTGTGAACAGCACTGGTAAAATCCAGTGTTACCTGGTTAGCTTGCAGTGTATACAGGGCTGGCCTTAGCCAGAAACACACCAGGCAGCACTGGTTTTGGGAGGGCTATAGAGAGCAGAGCTAATTAAAATAAAGATAAATGTTTCCATGATGTACTCCCCTATGCATTTCTCATCAAAGATTGGGTTTAATGGAAGTTTCTGTCTGGAGCACAAGGCTCTGGAGTTTGTGGTCCAAGAAACTAGAAAAGAAACTAGCAATGTCCGTAGGACACCTACTCCTTTGTGCCGTGCACAAGGGGAGAGTGAAGGGGAGAGGTAGAAGGATCTGATCAGGATTTACAGACTTCAACAGAAGTGAATTGATGCAAGAGCTCACTCCTCAAGCTGGTACAAGGACCCTTGTCGTCTCCACTCTGTGAAGAAGTACGGTGACCAGCAGCTCAGCAGAGAGCTAACACAGAGCTCAAAACACCCCTGGTCAAATGCCAGCGGCTCTGAGTTGCTAATCCCCCTGCCCTGAGTCCTATCCATTGAAATATGCATAAATATCTGTGACCTTAAAGAAGCAAATCCTGTGTCTATTCTGCCATAGGATCAGAGACCCCATTACACAGGTCAGGACTAGGCTTCATCTTCTGGGGGGAGTGTTGTTTGTTTGCTTTGTTTTTACCAAATCACAAAAGGATTTCCACTGATCCTTGGTCTTGTGCATAAATCTCCTTGGCATCCCTTCTAGCAGGAAAGATCCCGTACACAAACACAGGAACACGCAGGCCACAGCCAGGGAAGCAGTCCACATTTCCCCACTACCGAGACATTTTTAAAAGGCGATAGAGAGCAAGCATTGAGTCCAGGAGCAGAGGCAGCAGCCACAGCTCAGAAAAAAGACACACGCCTTCCCCCACAGCGTGCACTGGAATACAAGAGTCTGTTTATACAGTCAGAACCAACATTATCTCATAGCCCACACCGACCTGCCACTGCACGGTGCTAAAAAATCATTAACATCTCCTTGTGCAGCAGTCAGCACCGTGCAATGGCCAACCCTCCTCCGGCTGCAGGTGGTGAAACAAGTCATGGCTGAAATTCTCCGTCCAGACATGCTGCTCTGTCCTCAAACTGTTTCCCAGCACGATGATCCATTTAGCCCAAACAGTCCTGCAGAGAGAAAGCATAGGGTGGGCAAATAGAGAAGCTCTCCACTGAACCACATGGAATGTTTCTCAGAGACGGATCTATCCAGGGAAGTTGCTGTAGGACTACGGAGGAAGTTCAAAGTACAGGAAGATTTCCACATATGGGCTCTCTTGGATCAGAATAAAAATATTTTTTTTCTTACTTAAACCATTTACAAAACAGACTCAGTGAATTCAGGAAATGAAATAATCACCCCAGGCTAAGGCACGATTTACATAAGGTTTTAGACACCGATGTCATTTATATACGAGTTCCAAAATGGACAGACCCCTGGCTAGCCAGGAGCCGCTGCTTGCCTTCAGCAAAAGGCTACTGTGGAATAGAAGCAGGTAGATGACCCTTATGCCAATGTAACTTAACACTGCCGGATTTTAACTACAGCTCATTTCTGGGGGAATTTTATCCTGAATATGAGGTGCTTAACAGCGTAGGGATTTACATTAAGTCTGTTTCTTGTTTACACCACTGCAGAGGTTAATTACACCAGAGTGTATCTACCATGTGTCCCAGAGCGTCCACTCCAGAATACCTATTCTAAGAGCTTTCACCTGCAGATGAGCCCCAAATCTTGGCACCAAGGAATAACTCACTGATGGGTATTAGGCCAGGAGTGAGGTATTTGAGAGCAATTAAAACAAATGCTATGAAAGTGAAGATGAAGTGCCCAAAGACACCTGCAGTGTCTTCACCTGCAGTGAAGAATGGACAAAAATAACTCAAGAGATCTGAGTTTATTTCCTGGGTCCATCACAGAGTCTGCTCAAGCGTGGGAAGGCTGTTCACATTTCTCCGATTCTTGAGTCTCAGAAAAAAAATTAAGACAATTTATTTCTTCCGCTTATTATCTTTCTTGCCAGCTCTTCGGAGCAGGGAATGGCTATTACCATCTGTAGGTCCAGGGTCTGACACTTTGAAGCCCTCTCTCTCAGCAAGGCTTCTCCAGCTGCTGTTACAATAGCATCTAACATAAGTGGAATTTGAGCAGATTAGAGAATGCCCCAGGACAAGAAAAGATCTGCTGCCTGCCCCTGCAAGCCTGACCTCAGAGCCACCTTGTGAGAACAACAGCTTATCCCTGAAATGTGTGCTCACACATTGTCTGCAGCAGAATTACAGGTATAAATGCAGCATCTCCCATGTCAAAAACTTGGAAGAAAGGAACATGGCCATGGCAGGCAGGGGTATTTTGTTGCTTGAAGCTGGGTTGCAGCTGTGAGCAAAACGAAAAAAAGAGACAGGAGCAGCTCGTAGACTTGTCATTGCTCTGATCTCCGCCCTTTGGCTTCTTCTCTTGCCCCCTCCGTCTTGCTACTCCCAAATCACTTCTCGGGGATCTCTTGCCCTTCCCTTTTTTCTTGTATTTAATCTACTCGCAGGGGCACTGCAGGGTTCGATTTGTTCGAACTTTCACTGGGTTTCATTTGCACCATCGCGCTGGTGAGACCAGTCTCTCAAATTTGAGGACCCTTTTCACTAAACTCTCCCCAGAAGTTACTATTTCAAAATCAAGTGATCACATGGACTATAAGAAGATAACTCTCTTTTTTCAAGTGGCAAGTGAACTGTCAAAATGTTACAGTAAGGAAAGCTTCTCTAGCATGTAACTGTTCAAGACAATAAAACTCTCCTTTTCCTAACAAGATGTATAAGCCAGATACATGTATTTTGAAGGCTGCTCTTTAGTTATTAGGAAAAAGGCTAATTTTTTTTTTTGGCAGAAAATGACACTGAAGTTTCTAATCTCAGTGCAAAGCAGGGGGCTAACAAAGATCTAAAAAAAAAAAAAAAAAGAAATTAAAAAAACCCTGCGTGACTCTAGGGAATGGAATCTCCTCTGCTGTATCCCAAGATATCTGATGCCAGGATGCAGGAGACAAGAGTTCAAAGCCCCAGGCTGCATTTAGTCGCCAGTGCCCTCTCACATACGTGCCTCCTTGAAGGCGTGTAGAAAGAGGGCTGCTGGCAGCATGGCGGGGGCTGGGGAGTGGTTCATCCAGCTCCTGTGCTGCATTCCAGAGACTTGATGTATTGCCTCTCAAGCAACAGCCTAGGAAAGGACTTTCCTCCCCACCTACACTATTCAGTGGCATGGTACGGTATGCAGAGAGCCTTGACCAGACACTTGGAAATAAGGTCCATCCCTTTAGAGACCCCCAAACGGCATTCTGCTTGAAACCGACTGGGTGGATGCTCCAAGTCACGTCATGGGAGGTCTTCTGGGCTATACCAGGCTCCTCAAAATGCCTGAGAAACCTGAGGCACCACAGTGAAGTATCTTGGCTCAAAGCCACTCAGTAAGTCGGTGGCAGTCAGGAACAGAAACCCAGATTTCCTGATCCCAAGCCCTTTTCTTGAACTATTACACTTTTTTTTCCCCCTTCTGAAAAGGCAGGTGCATAGGAAAGCCCCTATTCATGGTATAGATTAACACTGATGTTCCTGCTATTATAGGATACAGACCTGCCCTTTTCCATCTTTCCAGGCTGGCACCTTTGCTAGAAATGAGGGCACGCAGGCAAAGGCTTGAGGGAACAGCTGCACGTCATAGCTTGTGTTATAGACCCTTTCTCCAAAGACATCTCTAGTTGTATAGTATTTTGACTCCTCCTTGAACTTACCGAGTTCTGCTGTCTCCAAGTGGCCTGTGCAGCCCTAGTCTCTCTCTGCCAACAGGAATCTTGGGATGCCGTAACCTTGGTTCTTCTTAGTAGTGATCTTGGGGCAAGAACAGCTCACTGTGTTAGTCCCCGGGGACGCATCAGGCAGCCATCGATCAGCTTGGCTCTTTCATTCCCGTCCTGCTGAACTTCACGCTTAGGACTGCAGACACCCTATGCCACTTCACCAAATGCAGCAGGGTAATCCGCCACATCAATCACATCACGGGTCCATCCAGAAAACTGTCAAAAGGGGTGCTACAATCGCTGCAACTTTCTTCTTCTGCATTTTTACCTCTGGGCTCAACAGGGTAGCACAGAGCTCACCTTCAACTGCCCGATCTCTGCCATTTCCTGGAGCACAAGAGACTCAACCCCACCTGTCAGAAGCTTCGTCTTGTGCTACTGCATGAACAGACCAGGCCTGACAGTGGCAGAGCAGATCAAGCTACCTAGGAGATCAAGGTGCAGGGAGTAGACAACAGAGGTTAAGGAAAGGATCACAATGTTAGCTTTGCTGCAGGGCCTTTTGTCTCCAGAAGATTTGAGAGCTAATATTTAGCACATATTTCCTAATACCTTCAAAATGTCAAGGCTATTGGCAACAGGAACTATAGCAATATCCAATGTCTATGGCCACATGCTTCTGCTTTGTTAGAGAACGATAGCAATAAAATAAATAAAGCTACTTGGCATGAAAAGAGCTGGGGTGTGGGATCACCCAACTGCTCCCCGCCCAAGCCCGTTTGATCAGAAGTGAGCATGCAATTTGGGCAATGGGCAAGCACTGTAGCAACATGTGAACAAACATGTCCTGGGAATAGCTTGCTCTCAGGACAGGAGAAGCACAGACAAACTGATCTAATAAAGCCAGCTCCACCCCATGGCCTGATACCATCATAAGGGAGCCCAGGTTCAGATACCTGACCTGATGTCTCACAGGCATAAACTGTACTGCAATCTATACAACTGGATGCTGGGACCCCTGAGGCACATCTACACTGAACCAGTGCCTGCTAGGGAGTTCTTCTGTAAATGCCTAGCCTGCCTTCCCCTGTATACCTTGAATGCAGAGGGAAAAATGTTCAATATAATTGTTTTTTTGGTAAATGCCAGGCGCTACCCTCCGGCTCCATCTTTGCCATCCTTCAAGTAGTGCTGGGCACAACCAACGCGGCTCCGGTATGAGGCGTTTGTCCAGCATTCGGCATGTGCAGAGCAAAAACTAGCATGCAGGGTGTTTTCATGGTGTTGCTCTGTAGCACACGCTGCCACAGCACAGACAGCCCCCCTGGTTCCATTTCCTGCAATGCCACGGATCTGCTCAGGGGCTTCGGGTATATTGATCCATTCTGCTCAACGTGCCTCAATCTCCCCTCCCACCCCTTCTGCCTCATCTTTGTGGAGTATAAGCTTTTCCTAAATGAGACCATCTATTACATCCCATTGCAACCCAGAGCACAGTACAGTCCCCAGTTTCAGCTGGTGCCTCTCATTATAGTAACAAGCAAAAGCCAGGTGTGCACTCCTTTGCAAGCATCATTTCTGAGCAATGCAAATCATAACCAGCAGCAACAGTTCAGGACTCGGCCCATCCTTTAGATTTGTGCCTTAGCGGGTACATCTACACAAGTTGCTAAATGTACAGTCGACTAATTCTACTGTGCATTATTGCAGCAGGGAAAAAGCATGTTAATGCACAGTAGAATTAGTCTACTGCACATTAGCATCACAAAAAAGTGTGTGCCGGCGCTACTGCACAGTAGTGTCAATTAGGGCCTATTAAGTTAGTTGTTATTACAGGCGTGAAACTTAATACGCTGTAATTACAGCACATTAATGAATGTGTAGGCACACCCAGTGTTAATCAACTGTCACAGTGTCATTTAAAATGGACCTACCTCCAGCGCTTAGGAGAAGGCAATTCCAGGGCTCATGTCAATCCTCCCACCCAACCCACACTGCTCTGCAGAAGCTAGGAGTGTGCAAGAGACAGTAACTCTGGCCTCAGAAGAAGATAATTAGCATGATCAAAAGTCTTCAAGGTAAAAGGGAAGCATTATTACATGTGGAGCTCTCAGCTGTACCAGCACGCTGAGCAGGGATGGGCAGGTGAGTGAGAGGGATTATTTACTAAAAATAGTGTCTCAGAAGGCAATCAGTACAGATGTTCTGAGCAAAAGTCCTTTTCCTCAAAAGCTGAGGAATGACACTCATCCATAAATGCCTGCTCTACCGAAGGAATCCCGTGAGCAAGATATAGGCAGTGCCCAGAGGGTAGAAAGATGCTTGCAAAGCTTGCTTCCAAGCTCTGAGCAACAGGCATTTGGGAGAACAAGTCTCTCAAGGAAGGGCTCAGGGTTTGAAGTTTAATTGCCTTGTGTGCTGAGGAAAAAAAGGGGAAGGAGAAAGATTGAGAAAGAAAGGGACAGGCACTGCTATCAAACCTCAAACTCGGCATACGTCTCACATCAGGGTCACGGCTTTGATAGCCTCGGAGCCAAGTGGCATGTGCTATTAAACAGGATTGTTTTATCTCTGCGGCAGAAAGTGTCACCTCTACTGCACCAGAGCCATGCCTGGCGAGGCCCACACATACGGGGAAAGTCACAAGACATCATGTATCAACAAAGACATCCGAAGACAGGCAAAGCCTGGACTGATGAAGTGTGCTCACTTTAATTTAAAGTGATGGCTGCTGACGGGCTCACGGCTTATCCATTATTAATGCTGTTCCACCCATCCTCTCTGTATCAGGTTGCTTGACCCAGGCATCACACGCTCAACACTAATTACCCAACTCTGGAGGCTGGACCACACACTCTGGGTGACAGAGGAAGGGACTTGCAATGGGTTTGCAATCACTATAGGTTAATGTGTCATCTGACCTCAGGAAGTCTGGACTCCAACCTGTGTGGACGGTCTCAGCCAAAGCCTTAAGGAATGACCGCACCAGAGACTCCCCGTTGGAACAGTAAGGGAGTATCATGGGTCGGGATTGTTGTACAGGGATGCTTAGGACTGGCATGCCAAAGAGGCAGTCATTGGGAGTGTGCATTGAGTAGGCAACACGTGGGGCCCAACTATAGGATGTGCCAGGGCCAGCCTCTCCAACGCTGGCAGCAGAGCCTGTCTGCAAGATGTCCACTCCCTCATGACCCCTCGGGACACAGAGCATCAGACTTTCATTGAGGGAATTCAGAGAGCCTGGTACATCTTTCTAGCTGCTGATGCCAAGTCAGAAGTGATTCACCCCCCACCCAAGTGGACAGAGGAACAGCAAGCGTGAGAAAACGGACACTCGCACTAGCGTTGGTTATTCCCCCTCCCTCTGACTCCACCAAGCCCAGTGAAGGGGAAGGCACCTTCCCTACGTTTGCAAGGTGATTCCCCAATGTACAAGGGCAAGAGGCAGTCAGCTGCTGGAACAACTTGAATTGCATTGTCTCCTCCCTTTCTTCCCAGACAATGGGAGGCTGAGCAAAGCTGAGCGCAGGCAGCAGTTCAAGTGTGTTCGCTGTGAGAGAGAACAAAAAATAGCTCTTTGCTTGCAGCTGCCGCTGAAACCGTAAGCGTTGCCCAGGTGAGCACAAGATGGGTTCATGCAAAAAGGGCTAGGATCCTGCACAGAAGCTGTCTTTACAGGGGAAGCTTAGAAAGGCATGTTTAGCCTGTCCCCCATGGAGCTTGATACTTCTTAGTCTGACACAGATGGGAACCTATCAAGTATAGGGTTTTGAAAGACTTCCCCAAAGCTAGGCTCAAAGAGAACAGGTAAAAAAGGGAGCAAGCGGAGGCCAAAAAGAGGGAGATAATGATCAGGGGAGGATTTGCCATTGCAAACTAAGTTTACAGACATACTCCTGGAGGTGGGGGGAGCTTTAATTAGCACAGCTCCCAGAGCCGTGCCATTTAAAGTGCCCAGTGTCAAGTGTATAAGCGTCTCCGTGCTGGAAAACGGCAGTGGGGCACTTTGAACTAAAGCTCGTCGAATAAGCTTTAATTTAAAGCGCCCTGCTGCCATTTTTCTGCGTGGAAATGGTGATACACGTGATGCTGGGTCTGCTGGAGTGCAGTAATTAGCATGTTCCAGCAGACTCGATTAATCGAGTCCGCTCTGACATGCTGTAATTACAGTGCATTAGAGCAGCCTCCCTGCACGCGTGTGGGAAACCTGGCTCTGAAACACAGGGCTTTTTTTCTTTTCTTGTTAAAATAAACCCAGCTTTGATTCTTGTTACTTGAGGCCTCAACTGTCCAGCCTAGCCCTGAAAATAGAGAGACTGCGTCTGCACCTAGGTTACCCCCTGCACCCAGCTCTACCCATTCAGCCGTGCAGCAAGCACCTGGCACTTTGCCATTATAAGGATCGCTGTCACTCTGCACAACCCTGCACAGGCTTAGGGAGGCTCAGCCCATCCTGCGAGTGGGTCGCAGAGTTCAAATCATTAATTTCTGTGGCAGAGAGAGTCTGACAGGCTCGATGCTGACATGAATAATGATGGATCTCCAGGAGAGGCCAAGCAAAACCTGCAGCTTAATCATAGAGAGAAGAGTCTCTTTGGGGCATTAATGTAGGCCAAGTGCTTTCCATCCAATCAAACCCCATTTCCATTTCAGGCTGCAAACTGTTGCCATGCAGCTGCTGCTCGGCACACTCCACCCCACCCAGAGGGTTACCCATCTGTTTAACTTTGCCTTCTCACTGCCTGCCATCCGCACACAATGCTCACACTCCCTCTCCCTCTAGTGTTACACGATGCACAGCTGCTGCAAAGCTCTGTGACCTGCAGCTTCCCCAATTGCCCTGTGCACAGCCCCTCGCTGCTCTGATACACTGCGGTACTACAGTCGCCACCAAGTTCCCCCCCAGTTTGACTCAAAAGCCGTGCAAAGCTCCACAAAACTAGTGCAACATGAAAACGGTTGGTCGGGTTGGGACCCTGGTTCTGATTCACACATTGGAGACGTGTGTATGGTGCTCCAGGCTGTGAACTTGTGACAGAACCCAGACCAGGGATGGGGAGGGGGTATGGGGGGCAGAGAGGGTAGAATAAATGTTCATATACTACATATAACCATATAGTACTGTGAATCTGCTTCCTCTACCCTTCCTTCCCCCCACCCCTCCTATAGCTCCATACACAGCCCCAACCAAGATTAAATAAACTAATGATTTTGGGGAAAGCACAGCCATCTGGCTAATAGATACAAACTCTCCAACATCTCCTGGTCCTCGCTTCACTATGGACTGCAGTCTGTCAACATCATCAGGACATGGGCTGCTTCTCCCCCCTAACAAAGCTGCTTGGAACCAGCCTTTGCCACGTGCTGGATTTTGCCAGCCCTCGATGGAACCACTCTACGCTCTCCGGGGCCAGATGGAAGAATGATATCCAAGTGCTGATCAGATCTCAGAGCCCATTCACAGCAAATAAACTGATTGTTCAGAAGACAGAAAGAATGAGGGAGGGAGGGGAAAGGCACAGAGGAGGAACCTGGTATTTCTTTCTCCGATTTGACCTAGTTAAAGGGAACAACTTGATAGAAAAAGACAAACCCGAAAAGAAACAGATCCTTGTATATACTCCTTTTAGGGTCTTTCCCTACACTGACCAAAAGCCAATACTTGTAGCTTTCTTTCTAGTTAAAAGAATCGAGTCTGACCTTGAAATGATTCAGTCCTTGCTATGGAAGAGGCATCTAAGCCCAGGCTGCAACCAGTTAGAGGTAAATCTTTTCCACTTGGAACATTTTACTCATTAAAAAAAAATAAAAACATGCTGGGACTTTAAGGTAATTGGATTTTAAAATAAATGCAATTATTTTATTCTTTTTGTGATACGCCTCGAATGCACGGCTGTGCCTCCGAATTCACAGAGACCTTTGAAGGCTAAAATAGAGCTTGTTTCTTTTTGTCCTGGGAGGCAAGGGGAGGGAAGGAAAGGTGGAGTGGAAACAGCGTCAGGTTTAAAAATAGCCATGCTTAGCCTGATGTTGGTACCAATTAAGTCAATGGGAATTTTGCTGACTTTCCACAGTAGCAAAATCTAGTTATACACATGTTCGCTCCTTTTTTTAGAGCTCACCTATGTTATCAAGGGGTGTGGTAGACGAGCAGTTAAAGTGCCTCTCTCTGCAGCTCCAGGGGAATGAGTCTGAAACTTATTCTAGATCTGTGCCAAGAGCTACCCCACTCAGCACAGCACTCAATGGGCAACTGGACATTCAAGCCAGGGAGTAAAAGATGGATAAATGTGATTCTGGCCACACTGTTCCCTTTTGTACTACTTGCTTACAAAAAAACCCCGCAAAACAACCAGAAAAACCCAAACGGTAAACCCATATCGTGTCAGCCAGGTCTGGTTTCAGGACGTTCTGTTTCAAAAGTCAGCTTTATGTTAATTACAAAGAATGAGCAAACAAGATAATTAAACATTTTTAGATCCAATAAAGTACTTCATTCCACTGAGAAATGAAAACATATTCCGATTTTTTGGTTTGGCCAACAAAATGGAAAAAAAAAAATTGATCATTTCCACAGTCCTAATGCAAAATCCTGCACAGTCTCTCAGTTAAAATGTAAGCTTGCTTATATCAATTAATCTTACCTTGAGTTATACTGATATAAGACAAGTTAAAAAAGAAAGAAAGACAACTATCCCAACTAAGTTTGCTTTGTTTAGTTGTTTTAAAGGTATATTCATTTAAACAGGTAGCCCTCAATTCAGCCAGGGCCAATGTAAAAAGACCTTGTTACTAAACAGATCTGTTTCACATGCGTGTCCAGATTCAACTGCTGAGTTCATGATAGATCACCGGTTTTCTCTGCTTACTACTTCCATTAGCACTGCAGAACCAACATGGCTAAGAGAGGATGAATCCGACTGCGCTCCTCCTTGCACCTCATCAGCACAACTGCCAAGCTGCAGTCACTTAGACCAAACACATCTGCTAGCAATAAAATGGTTGTGCAGGTCCAATTGGGGACGTGATTTGGAGAAATAGGAAAACCATTTCTCATGAGAAACTGAATGCATTTGCTCTGGGAACCACCAAAACGAGCAGAACATCACAGTGCTATTTTCACCAAACCTTGTGTATGTTTCTACAAAATATTCTTGAAATACAAATTTTATGGAAACTTTACAAAAGGCTGATTTGAAAGTCAGGTTCAACCCAAAAGCATTTCCTAGCCAAATCCTTTATAAATGCACTATTTTGAGGACCAAACAAATCCATGGGGCGAGAACTAGACCGGGGTGGGCAACTATTTTGGATGGAGGGCTGTTTACTGAGTTTTGGCAAGCCATCAAGGGCCACATGACAGGAAGCCAGGGGCAGCTAAATATTAATTTTCTAAACTTTTCAGTGGCCCCGCGGGCCAGATAGAGTGGCCTGGCGGGCCACATCTGGTCCACTGGCTGCATTTTGCCCACCTCTGAACTAGATGGAGGCAATAGATGCTGGAATAAGTCTGGGATCAGACCATTATCTGGCAAGCATTCACTTCTTGCCTGCATTTCCCCCATCTTTTTGGCCAACACTTGAACTCATTCATAACTTTGCACAAAGGCAGCCTACGCAAAGGAATAATACTTCATGATATTTCAATCACTTTTTCTTTTCTAGAGCCTTCTTTTTATTGGTGTTGTTCCCTCCCCCCCACCTCTTTGGCCAAATTTTTATTTGGGTGGCTTGTTCTCCATTTACAAAAGAGTTTGGTATTACTTTTGGATTATTATATAGAACATCTCAAGTAGTTTTGAGGCTGGCAGTTTAAAATGATTAGGTCTAGACCAGTAGACAATATTTCTGCCTTTACTTCAATATTTCAAAGGAATCTATCCAAAACTCAGGGTGGCTTAGACTCGGACATAATAAAAGATTAGTGCCGGGCTTCTGCACAGAATTGCTTTATTTGACACCTGCAAATCAGCAGGGCTGGCTAGGGACAGAAACAACCCTTCTGCACCGGACAAGGATGTTCTAACCAGTCCCCCACAGCTTTGGTAACAAGGAAAAGCACAAAAATGAATGCTTTTCCCTCAGCTTCCTTGTGTACAGAGGAAAGATGCAGAGGAGGAGTTGAGCATAAGCATCCCAAGATACAAACAACAGCGCCCAGAATTGTAGGTTCATGATTTCCACCCTCCGCCCCACCCACAGCAACGAGTGAGATGCACAAGGTTAGAGTCTGAAACACAATATTTCATACCTAACCTAAAAGGAGAGTCATGTAAAAATGCAGCCTTCCTGCTCGCAGCTCTCAGGAGCGATGCACTACAAAGGGAAAGGTACTCCTAATGAGTGTCCATTGTGAATCCTCCCTCCAATACTCTCAGGAACCACCAGCAATCTGAGCCTCTGCCAAAATCCTGCTTCCAGTCCTCCACTATCTGCTCCTCCCCGACTCCAACTTCAGCTCTCTCTCACTCATGCCTCCATCTGCTTCAGGAGTTAATCTGTGACAACATTTTTCTCCAAGTGCCTGTCTCTTTTCAATGTACTTAAACTGGGAGTTTCTGTTGCTGGAAAGGCATTTTTTGCACATTTGCTCCTCTCTGCAAAAAAAGCAGCCTCATACGAATGCTTCACACAGCTGGTCTTCCCTTGGGCTACTAGCTTGGGTGGTCTAGGGTCGCTTGGAGAAAGTTGGTTCACTGCCCAGTCCAGGTACACCCTGGCTGGCTGGACTACATTTATTCACCCCTGCTGTATCAAAGATGCAAATTGAGCACTCCAGTTACATATTGTAACATAGAACCAACTTGCTAGACTAGAATGCTGCGAAGTGTTTAATATATGCGCAGTAACTAAGATAGAAAACATCAAGGCCTGAGAGACTGGTGCAAAGTTATTAGCATAACAGGTGTCTTTGTCACAAGAATGACACTTTAAAGACAAATCAAAAAAATGAATTCCCTAACTGCAAAAGCAAATCTTTAATTAGACTTAATACTGGTTTTATGCTATCTTTATAAAAGGATAGGAAAGAGAAAGATGTTTCTTCCTCCACCTCAGAAGTTGGTTAATGGAACATAATGGAAATGAAACTGAAATCGAGAACATTCCTGACACAAGAACGTGAGCGGATGCTACTGACAGCGCTGCTGGGATGAGACTGGCAAGCAGTCAGTTTCCTTCACTCAACCATGGTGCCGAATTAAGATTTCATCTGCTCTTTCCTCTCCACGGCACAACTTCATTCCCTCCTCAGGTCTGTGGAATGAGCCAATTATTTCTTTTTATTTCCCTGTGACCAAACTCATGAAGTCCTCGGCAGAATCCAGTGGAGCAGGGACCCATAAGGGCATTTTAGTCTCAAGAAAAATATCCAGCACTGAATTTCTTTTTCTATGCATAGGCCAAGGTGCAAGACCCTCAAGAAAAGGATCTTGCATAAATCCATGCAAGCAGAGGTCTCAGCCAGGGTCCTGATTCAGCAGCCCTGTACTCAAGTGTATGCATGCAACTTCAAGCGAGTGCTTCTGTCCGTTTGGTATCAAGATACTTACGTGTTCTTCTGCTCAAGAGGGAGAGAAAGAAGATCTCATACATCCCAGCATCAGACACACTGAGCTCCTGCCAGCCCTACTGAAGTCAACAAAAGCTACAGGCACTCAGTGTCGTTGGCAATTGAATCATTAGTACCCATCCTGGAGCAAGATCCCATTAGCATTCTCCTGTGGGCCTTTGCTCAGCAAAGCGGTTGAGAAGATGAACTTAAATGCCTGCTCAGCCACTGCCTAGATGAGGATGCTAATGGTCTGCCATTGTGGGGTAAGTACTAATGGCTTCATTTGCAATTGTGCCGAGCACCTGAAGTTCCCATAGACTTCAGTGGGATTTGTGGATGCGCAGCCCATCTGGAAGTTGAGCTAAAAACTCCTTCCCCCACGCTCACTAACTGGGAGCAGGGCCACCATTGCCACATGGGGATGGCACAGAAGTGGGTTTCCATTTATTTAAATAATGAATCTCGTTTGAAATCAGTTTAGTTTTTACACATCTCAGAGAAGGAAATCTGCTGCAGCAGCAATTCCCTCCTTGTCCTAATTAATTCCTAAACATCTCACAAGCTAGAAGTGCATGTTTTATGAATCTAGTTGACCTCCTGGTGCAGAAATGATGACACAGATGTTGCGCCTTCTTCATTACCTCATTATTCATATTACACCACTTTTCCAATAGAGGAGGCTGACGGTGTCAGATATTGCCACCAAGAGGGAGAGAAGGAAGGAGGCAGCAGCAGAGCAAAAGTACACATTCCCCCAAAAGAGAGCATCCATCAGACCTGGGGGCTGTGGGGGGTGCAAAATGGCAAACCTGGATAGCAGCCACACTTCATTTCAGAGCAGCCCCTGCCCACGGCGCTCCTGGGGTCTCCACAGAGACCTGCCTGGAGCAGCATGAGCTAAGCGAGGAGCTGCCAGTGCCGGGATCTTGACGTGGTGACAGCATGGGACAGGAGCCAGGGCAAAATCCATTGCCTGGATACCCCTGCTCATTGCAGGGTGTATGAGCAGCAGATTGCACCTCTGCCCCCCGCAGATCCCAGGGTCTCCCCAGACCCACCCACTCATCTCACTCTGGCTGCAGCCTCCCACCAGCTGCCTGGCTGCACGCTCTGCCCGTGTGGGTCCCATCCCTGGAAGTGGGTAGGAACAGACAGGGTGGGATGCCCAGGCAACAGTGCTGGGGCAGACAGGGGCAGCCAGAAGCTGCTGGGAAATGGAGTCTGCCCTGGGTCCAGTCTAGCCCGCAGACCAGACTTTGCCCACTCCTGCATTAGACCCTTCCCACACTATAGCCAAGGAGACCCTGGGGAGACTCCAAGGAGCTCAAGCTTTGAATTCCATGATTGGGAGAATGGCAACTCCACTGAGAGCCCCTCAACATGCTCACAGCAAGGGAATAAATGTAGATGCCTATGAAGGGAAGCTGCCCAGGTTCATGCCAAGAAGATGAGCATATTAACTGTGAAGGATCTTAGATGCTGAGGTGCAACTCAGTCTGAGACTTTACAGAGAATGAATCTGAGCACTTGCTCTGTATTACTGGACTGGCATCAAGTCCAAGAAAAGCAATGACTTATTGGATCCTGACCAGATTCCCTTTACTCAGCACCTGCCTATATGCAGAAAGTCAGTCCTCTGCAACTCTGACCGGTATGATTAAAGTTGTAGCCCCCCCCACTCAGACCCAGGTGCACAGGTAAAAATATGCTTATATAAAAAGGTACCTTAATCACTTCTGGAAAGAAGAATATTTGCTACTGCAGGGGTTCCCAACATTTATGTGCCCAAGGGCACATTTGAATTTAGAAGAAAAGCAGCAGGTGCCAATATGAATATTAAACTCATGGATATGTGCATGTGTATAGTTTCGTTTGGAGAGGGAGTAGTAAGCGCCACTCCATCACTGCGTCAGTCGGACTGACTCAGTCTCATTTTGGCGGCCGTTGCGTACAGCCTGTGAACATTTTCTTGAAGCGTTGCTGCTCTGAGTTCAATTGGCAGCGGCAGCATTGTTTGCGGGAATAATGACTTTAACTGATCGTGAAAATGTGCATGGGCACCTGAATAAACCTTGGGGGACGCCATGGTGCCTGCGGGCACTATGTTGGGAACCACTGCCCTACTGGCACCTAAAAGTATGCATTCCAGGGACTGTACTGGCACAGCTATATTACTAAAATCTCATACCCTAAGCAGAAGTTATACCTAGACAAAACTGTACTTACAACAGACCTTAGAGGAAATATGCAAAAGCCAAGGGGTTCCCTCTGTGCTACAGACTACAAAGCACAGGCACTTGTGGAAACATTTTTGAAAAAATAAATCCTAGCACTGTTGTACAGTGTCAAGAGGATAGACATGAAGCCATGTCACATACTTTTTCCAGCAAAACTCAAAGCCAAGAGCCTATGGGGAGCTATGCTGCTCCAGAAAATGCATGCAGTAGTGGATGAAAACACTGTTGTAATACAGTATATAGGTGAAGCAGCAGATGAATGCACCTGTCAGGGAGAGTTGTGAATGCTGGAAGGAACAGGGCCTGAAAGGAAAGAACTTTGCCTTTGAAAACCCGCCTCCTGTTTAAGCACACACTTGCGCTGTTGTAGGAATAAACCCAGGGACCACAGACACAAGGCAGTGAGGTGTGACCATCACCATGCACTGGACTAACCAGTAAAACTGGTATGTGGGTGCAGAGAATCAGGGCCATTAGATCTATCCCCAGACTACACTTCAAAACAGGCAGAAACAGGATGTTAAATCACAGTGAAGTGTTTAGGAGTGCACTTTATGTCCATCTCAGAAGCTGATAGAACACAGCCCCAGTAACTGATCATTAGGGAAGCATCAGGACATGTAAGAATGTAATAAAAAAAGTAACTGGCATAAATAAGAGCTGGAAACTCTGCTGGGAGAACTCGAATCCAGCAGCTAACTGGCTAATGCCATTGACAGCCAGGAGAGTGTAGACAGAGAAAACATCTTAGGAGGCTCTTTTGCTTTTTATTCTAGACTCCCTAAAAGAGAGATGAAACAAAGCATTTGTTTGCTACATTTCTCTGAAGAGCTTAGCTCATCCCTGCAATGAATCCAGAGGAGTCAATGGGCAATCTGCCTATGCAAACGCATACCTGCACACACTCACAGTGCCAGCTTCTGATCGTGTATACACCCGCATAATGCCATTGACTTTAATGGACCTGCTCGATTACCTGGGCAGAGGCAAGAACAGAATCCAGCTCCCAGAATATTACTGAAGTTCTTCCTGTTAACTTAAAGAGGCCTGCTGCCTCGCCGGTGTTTCACTCCATGATCTTTGCCAGCCCAATTTGTTGGAGGGGATTTACCACCAGGTCCCAGACAGCGAGCTGAGTCGAGACAAGTGCAGGTGGTGTTTACCTGGAGCACATTCCTTCCCAGGAGCTGCGCACCTGGGTGCATTCCTCACCTGTCTCATGTCCGCAACGACCCTTTGAACTCTGAACCCAATGGGCACTTCTCAAAAATGCATGCTTTGGCGTCATAGGCAGACAAGGTTCCTTGGGTGAATTTGATATCTTTTATTAGACCAACCCAAATGGTTACAGAATAGTTATTAAGCAAGCTTTCGGGTTCAAAAACCCTTCGTTAGGCTAAGGAAGCTTCAGCAGTTGGTGTGTGCTCTTCACTGGTTATGGATTTGACTAAGGCTGAGTTCAGTCTTCACTTCCTTCCCCCTTCTTCATAGGGAAGATTTTTCCTTGTTTCCCTTCATTTAGGAGAGGGAATCTACTGTATTACTCTAGAATCCACTTCTCAGCTTCACTCAAGAGCTCCAGGCCCTACCGAAACAGAGAGAAAGGAATCCTGCCTGTTGAGTTTGGCTTCAAAACATTCCTCACGAGCTTGCCCTGGTCAGATAATAATTGAAACGACTTTCCTTTTGAAAAGATCTTTGCCTTCCAAATCAAAGACCCTGAAGCCACCTAATTTGTAGGCCAGTGCTGGTTTTAGCAATGGGATCTGCCTGCATGGTAATTAGTGTGCAAAATGGAAGCAACATAGCATAATCTTAGGGCCATCTGCCATGACCCGGGAGGATTCAAACCTTTTCTCTATCGCGATGCCCTGTATGCCTGGCCCGAGGCAAGTCATTTAGTTCCTGTGTCTCGCTTCTCCTTTGTAAGAGGGGAGTAAAAAGCATGGCCCTATCGCATGGTTGTGAGGATAAGCCCATTAAAGATAGCAAGAGCCTCAGACACCATAGTAATGAGGGTCCATATACATACCATACATAGACAGAATCATTGGGCGAAGGACTGAAAACCAAAAATAATTAGAAATCAGTGATTAAACATCCTCCTTTCGTTGGCTCCTGCTGACCCTTCTCCCACCCCCACTGGTGTCCCCTCCTTCAAAGTAAGGCATGATTAAAGATAGCCTTTGGCCTGGACTGATAATGACCCAGAACAGCAAATGAAGAGAACAAGATTTTTTTTGGGGGGGGGGGGGATCTTTCTCATGTTTTGTTTAATTCAGCACTTTACAGGGCAAGACTAATTAGTGGTTTTAACTGTTTTGACACAAACAGCCCCAATAATCATGATAAATCATACCAGGCATATGCCCAGATCCTTGAAGTGACAGATGACAAAACAGAGTAGTGACAAGATGCTCTATCATGCAGGGAATCATTGAGTTAATGGAAGAATTATTGCTTCTGAAATCCACTCCAGTCCTATTGTAGGGAACATTCCAATTTATCAAAGCCAAATGAACATTAATTGCTGCAGCCTGGTAAGTTTTCGAGCTGCTGTGACCTTCATTGAATTTTAATCCAAAACAGATAAGATTTACTTCCACACAAGAGGAAACAACACAATTAAACCCAAATGACAGCTAAGATTATGGGAAAAAAAAACACAACAGGCGTAATGACAAAAATATTGATTCCTTTCTACTTGACACTGCGCAAAAAAAAGTAAATAAATAAAATCCTGCATTTGCATTTTTCCCCCCTCTTTCTTTTCATTTGGGAGACAAATTTCAGATGCTCAAGCCAAGACGAAAGGGGTGGCAGACAGTAATGGAGACTGAATTCCCTTTAACTGCGGTAATTAATGTTATGTCTCATTGGGGAGAGATTAGGGAAAAAACAGTGAGGGGGAAAAAAACAAGTATTATTTTGCTATTAAAGATGCCCTTGAGCTGGGGAATGTTGCTAGAAGTTTGAATCCGGTAATTGTTGCACTGTATCCATGGCTTTTACAACAATGACTCCAATGCATTAAAATACCACGTACTGCCAAATCCATCCTCTGCAACCATTTGTAACCTTACAGGCACTGTTTCATGCTCATTCCTTCTTGTTGAGTATATCTCCCTCTCCCCCATTACTGCCAGGTCTCAGAACTGAACTGGATCTTCCCTCCACCCAAACCCTGCAAGGAAGTAGCCCACTGTAAACACTGAACACAATTAGCTCAACTTGGAGAATAAAAGCATTCCCCACTGTTTCGCTGCATTAACAAAATTTTTTTTTTTTTTTTCAAATCCACCCTCTCCCCCCACCCGCGTGAGCACCAGAAGAATCTAACGGAAGTAGAAAGGCAAAATTAAATGTGAAAGATGCCAAGAGTGGTTAATTTGAGGTATGATTCAATCATTTCTGCAGCTCATTTGCTCTTCATCCTTGCGCCCTCCCTCGCAACGTACGCCGTTCCCCAGCTCAGATCTGCACTGCAGCATTACAGAAGTTCCCCTTGCTTTCTTACTTCAGGTCTGCACTGCAGTGCTTGAAGTTTGAATGCTGAGCACCAGTTTTACCCCATACTTCACAACTGTTACACCCAGAACGTGCCATACCTGAAACTCCTAGTTGCCACTGACCCAGCCTCTGGAACCTATCCTTTATGCCGCTGTCCCAATGCAATGAACACTTCAGCTTTAGAGGGACAGAACAGGTTACTAGAAAGCCATGCATAGACTTCACCAAGGACACATGTTCAAAATAAAGTTTTCGTACAGTAGAGTTGTAGGTTGCAATAATATGCTCATCCACTGAAATGTCACCAGAAGAATCCAGCCCCCAAGTCAGAAAATGCAGAAAGCTCACAAGAAAACTCCATCCGTATGTTCAGTTAAATTACAGGACAGGGAAAACTGGGCTCTGTGGCACAGAGTGAGATGAAGGCAGAAAGGATGTAGAAGAACCCTGAAGAGGTAAGAAGGACACCAGCATTTCAGCTACAAGAACAAGGTAGCATAAGTTACAGAGCCTTGCACAGGAGACAAGGTTACCAGTTACCAAGTACATCAGGTTGGGCGTAATGTTTTAGCTTGTCCCACATGTGGCAAACGACTGCATGACACAGAAGACAGAGCATGGGACAGTAAAGCAACGCAACATCTCTGGGAGAAGTAGGAGAGATACAACATGTATGTCAGATTGTTTCAGAGATATAGGCTTAGGGTAAACCAGGGGAGGCGTGCCAAAGGCTAACTGAACAAACCCAGATACTCAGATGAAAAAGCTCAGTTAAAACCAGTTTTACCTAATTGTAAAACCAGGATTTACAGCTAATTCTGAGACCAAAACTGCCAACCCTATCTTTGTTAGCTCAAAATTGGGCCTAACTTCACTTAGAATGAATGACTTCAACAGAGAACAGGGAAGAATTGCAAATTTGTAATGAAGCTCCCAACTTGCTGAGACAGTTTTCACACAACGTTTCACAGACCCTATAAGCTATTCCACACATGAACGCGTCAGGATCAGACCTGTGCTCCCCTCCACAATGATTACAATTCAGCCACTTGGGAGCAAGGTGAAAGCATGGCACAAGTTGTGCATAAGGGCATTTCTTACTGTCTCCCTCACTGGTCTGTAGTTGGTATATGCCGTAAACCACAAGTATTCATACTCCTCCTAGGAAATCTGGCCATTTAATCTGGTCGTAAATGTTCTCATTGTCCATGTAAATGCCTAAGGTTTTTTTTCTCGGAATACCACAAGACTGTAGCAATAAAATTTAGCCGTGATGGGCAGGGCATATTGCCTCCAATTCTATTAACTAATCTTTTTCTTCTATTATGAGACGCGTGAAGTAGGAGAGCTGATGGACTTTTTTTATTAAACAGTTTTCCATCTGAAAATGCCGATTTATCACAACTGAAAGTATTTGCAAAAAAAAAAAAAAAGCCTCAATTTGAATAAGAAGGTTTCTCATATCAAGGATGCCACTTCTAGTTAAACCAAAGGTAACTCTGCATGTTAGGTGATGACTTTATCTACCAACCCTTAGACATGCACTCTCTGAGATGCAATTAATATTTTATTATTAATAATTAGTAAATAATTACTATTACATTATTTATGAAAAATGAAACGGTTTCAACAGACATGGCGGACCTTTCAGGAGTAAGTCTCTCTCAGTGGGCTGCCCAAATCAATCCAAGTATCTGGCTCTCTGCACGTTCCAAGTGAATGCCCTAACTGCAGCGGATATAGGTGGTTGCCACGTTGGTCTAAAAAGCAGAGGCAGGCAAAACTACAATGGTAATACTATTCTGGGGTTTCTGTTTTTCACATACTTCATCTTCATGCAAAGTTTGAGATGATCTAGGATTTCTTTTCAGTGCAGTTAAATTCCTAACTCTATCAGAGACTTTATTCAGGCAGTTAAATCGCAATGGGTGCATCTGCACATGTCGTTAAGGTGACACGGTAAATAAATTCTGGCACAGTTTGTGCTGGAGTCAGCTGCTCCCAGGTGCAGTATCTGCATATGCACCCGGGACCACAGCAGTTTGAGCTAGGGTGGAGTAGCCCAGGACTGGCAGGAAGCCCAAGGGATCAGCTCCAGGCTCTGGGTGGTGGCATTGTGCAGCAGACGGACTTGTTGGGGCATAAGAGCGCGAAAATGCAGGGCTAAGTGGCAGACAGCCCTCCTATTTTACAACCCTTGTGCCCCAGCCAGCCCCAGTCACTGTCTACATGTGCCTTTTGGCAGAGTAAATTACTCCACTGTAGGATAGTGCTGTCCCCAATAATACTATCCTACAGTAGAGTGAATTAGTTTACTGCTCCTTAATAACAGTGCATGTGTAGACTGTGACGCTTTACTACGGAGCCAATTAGTCAATTCTTGAGTAAAGCACACGTATAGATGCATCCACTGTCTCTTTGTGACTCAATTCTTCATCTCTGAACAGAAGAACAGCAATCTCCCCACATCACAGGGTGCTGTGAGTCCAACCACACTATAGGTTGTGAACTGCTCAGTGTAAGAAGGGGCATATCAGTAACTTAAATGAATAGACTGAAAGAATACAGAGGACAGGAGATGAATTTGAAGAACACTGCAAGATCATATTTTCATTTCTCATAGAACAAAATAAAAGTTTTGTCCATAGCTAACACTCTAATAGGTAGAAATCATTTTAAAAAATACTAAGACATTAACATTAATCTCTGTGTATGTGGGTCAGACATCTGCTAGGAACTATTACAGTGACACCATCTGAGATTTCTATATATTGTACATGTGAAACAGAGGCAGTGGTAGCACCGGTTTCCATGCTCTTTTCTCTTGGCATTAGTTCTGACCTCCCTTGGAGAAAATACCATTAAACATAACCACATTCAATCCTCTTCCTTCCTGCGCTGAGGCTCTACAAGGATGATAATCAGAAGCGCGGTCACGCTTTTGGGACAGACACATTTACAAACTGGAAACCCATCTTAGACTCACCAGCTTACCATCCATCAACACCACCCTCTCACTTCAATCTGGCTGCCAGCTGGAGTTCCCTCCCAGTTGGTTCTTTTTGCCCCTAGAACCAGTAGGTTCACCAGAAAAAGGAGATTTTACTTACCATGACGGAGATGTGAAGAATGTGCATCTGTTCCTCCACTATCTCAGAAGGCTCTTGGAGGGTGGGCGGTGTAACCCGGGACAGCTGCTCAGCACTGTTCATGGAGACGTGGAAATAAAGGGTACCGTTCTCCAGCCACTGCTGCTTCCAGTGCACCAAGGAAATGTCAGCTACAGTCCCAGACATCTCTGCAACAACAAACACACCCTGGCAGTTAAACTTCCTGCACTCACAAAGGGACTGCACTCAAATGCAAGTCTCATGACATGTGCAGCCCTCCGAGTGAACTGAACAAGGATCTAAGAGCCAGGACAACTTCATCTTCCTCATCACTCCATTTGACTTACTGAGAGACCCAAGGAAAGGCAATGTGCCTCTGTCCCTCATTTCCCCTGCGTACAGAATGAACTTACTGTCCCTATTTCCCAAAGGACTGTGTACACTTAATCACTGGCTATTAAGTGTTTTGAGATCTTTGGAGGAGAAGTGCAACAGAAAGCCCAAACAGAGCTTAATCTTTTCTACGTGGTTAAGTAACATAAACCCAATGTTTTTAGACAGCTAGAAGACAACACAAAGTATATGTGTGTTTCTGCATGTGCACGTGTGCACACACATGCAACTAGGATTTGCAATGAAAGAAAGGACTTCATCCCCAAGAGGCAAGGTGCCCCATGCAGTAAACTCATAACAAATATTTCCAAGGGATCAAAGATGCAATCCTATCGGATATTTTGATGTCAGTCAAAAGAGGAGCCGAAGACATCTCCTGGTTTGACGCAGAAGCCAGAAAAGCAGAGATCAACATGCACTCATCTGGCAATTATAAAAAACAAAACACTTTTCCATTGCTACCTTACTGACACTGCAATTATGTTCAGTGCTGAAAATAGCCCCAGCCCCAGCATGGCAACTAAATACACAAAAGTAATGCCAGCAGGAGGCAGCGCAACTGAATGCAAGCTCCCAGCAAGCAGGGAAGATGCTGCAAAGCATTGCCCATCCTCCTAGCCCTTGCAATTGATTTTTTTTTTAAGTCTCTCAGCCTCAGTGTCACAGTTTCCAGCTCTCGAACCTCACTTTATTTGAACTTCCGCCATAAACAGCCCAGGGCTGGGACTGCCTCTTCGAATTGCTCGAAGACACCCCACATGCTTATGGCACCAGAAACAAATCATTAAGGGTTTGGGAATTTCAGACACTTTCTATTCAAAAGCAAAGCCCAAAAACACAGAATCAGTGACAAAACAGAGCCAACAGCTATTGCGCCTCAGCTTCTGTTCAGTTTTACCTGGCAAGCGCAGCATACCACTAAATGGGGGTCTTGAAAGCTCCATCGCCACCTATCAATCAGTCAGTTCAAATAACTGATTCTTCCACTTGCACCCAAACCAAAACCACCAGGAAAAAAGTCCAGATTGCCTCAAAATATTTGCTACTCCTGCTGCTGTTTCTCTGGCATGAAATGCAAAAATGGAACAATTTTGGCTCAGGAAAAATAGAATGTATTGGGAATCTGTAGTGAAAGCATAGGAAACCAGCAGCATCTTCTACAATAGCTCTCACCGGGACCGGGGCAATGGAGGTGTAATTCCCTCCTGTGCTTGATGGAGGATTTGGCCCAAACCTCCCTTCCAACACTGCTCCATACTGTAGACTCTGAGACAAATGTCTTCCCTACGGCAGGACCAAGTAAAACTGCTGCGGCATTATCACTTCTGCGCTTCTAGTTCGATTTGATTTTTTTTTTCTTGCCAGTTGAAACTATTCAGGCAATTTGCATAAATAAGTGTCCAAACTTGCAATTCTTTTTCTTTACCATTATTATTCAAATAAACTATTTGTCCAAAAAAACCCCAAAACATACACACACACCCCCTCCCTCCCCTGAAAAAACCTAAAAGAGAAAACACAAGTCGAAAACCCTGCCAGGCTTCAGTTCCAAGCAGCAGCAGCAGCGAAAAGAGGAAGTGTTTGGCCAATCTTGCAGGGTTGTGGTTCAGAAATGTCTTTAGCAGCTGCTTAGGCTCAAGTATGGAGGTGTCTAATTCACACCGATTTCCATTTGAAGTTCTTCAGCAGCCGTAAGGCGAGACAGTTTTGCGCAGTTTTGCACGTGCTCCGACGCGTTCCGATTAGAACACGGCAGAGCAGCCTGGACCAATCAAAGCGCTCCAGTGTTTCAAAATGGCAGAAGGTGGGCTTTAACTAAAGCTTGTCAAACAAGGTGTAGTTAAAGCGTCCCCGTCACCATTTTGAAATGCAGGATGCTGACTGCATGAGACACTGGGAGCGTCTTAATTCGAGTGGCTGTACTTAAATGCACCCCCTTCCTCGCCCTTCCCACCACCCTAGAGCATGTGTATAGGCATCCTTTAATTTCTACCGAGAGCAATGGATCAAGGCCCCTCCATTCAGCAAATAAACTTCTCTGCTCTTCGGGGGGGAAATGGATTTTTTCCAGCCCTGAGAGCAGTATGAGCGCTGCACCAAGGGAGATTGGCCCTCACAATATCTTTTATCATCGGTTTAAACCAAGAGAGCGATTCCTTGCTCACAGAGGAGAAATCAGAACCCTTTCCAAGGAACTAAATTTACCTGTCAGTCAGGCTTCTCCTGCCCCATGGCTGGCTGCGTCCCTGGCTGCAGCCCAGCTGACAGCAGAGGCAAGGTTAGGCCATTATTGCAAACTCCTGCGCTCAGCACCTCACTAATTATTCTATCGACAAATTCAAGACAATGGCACTGTCACCAGAATCTAATTGGAGGGCAACTATTTCCCCACAGCACTCGTTATCTCTCCCTTATACACACAACAGCAGCTAGTTTTCCCAATCACTATTCTGCGACACATCCCAGTATTTAGAAAAAATAAACTCCTGACCAAGAGCAGAATACGTAAGAGGCCAGACTTGCCCCTCAGAGGAGATGCATGAATTCACTGCCATGTCTCTGCCACCAGAATGGGTTCTCTGCTCATAACCCCTTTGCCTCCTGTAATATAAATAGCTATTTCCAGAAGCAAGCTCAAGCAACGGTGCCCCTTGCACTCACCCCCAGCTAAATCAAAAATTGACCCCAGAGCTAATGCTCAAGGACGCATAGTGAGGTAAAGCCTGAGACAGTCTCTAATAAAATAGCACCATGTTCTTACGGGACTTCCTTCATCTTCGTAAGTGCCTCCAACAGAAGGAGTTTGCTTCTCCCATAGGTGGGCAGTTCCCTTTGGAGCAAGCATAGTCTAATACTCCTTTAAAGGCAGGAAATGAAGAACAACCCTACACACATATAAAGCCGCAGGTAGAGCTCAGGGAAACAAAGCTATTATGCAGCAGGAGTGTTAGAACCCACCTGAGTCAAGCTCAAGCTTGGAGAAGATGCCATACACCCACTTACTCAGTAGGAACACAGTTTAATGTTTGAAAGGCAGGACCTCCATCTGCCCAGAGCCACCCTGCTGCCATTCCATGACCCGAAACGAAAGCATTATTTACAGGATCCACATGTACCTCTTGCAGCACAAGCCTTTCCAAGCAAGCTCAGGTAAGAAGGTTCTGTCCAAGCATTTTTCTATGCAAGGACGATGATGAAGAACCTGGGCCTATCCCTCCTGGAATCCAATGTAAGGGCCTCTGCCTTCTGCTAAGGAAGCAGAGAAGTATCTCCAGAATCAACCTTTCCCTAGAATGCCTTCTGCATGCCATGACTCAAGGTCAGAGCTATGCATTTTGGGGAAGTTCTGAGGTTAGCTGAAATACAAGACTCCAAAATAATGAGCCAACCCCCTGAAAAGAGGAAATGGCCTTTTGTAAAAGCTTCTTCCCAAAATGGCTTAAGCCTGGAACTTTCAGTTGACGTTTTATTCCACCATTTCAGTAAAAATCGAATCCTGAGACAATTTTTGATAAAGATCAGACACAAAGTGCCATTTATGGCAAATGCATAAACCTTTGAGCAGCTTGCTATGCCTCAGCAGTCCCAGTGTCCCCACAAAATATGAAGGCCATAGAAGCTTCTTTCCCCACGGCTTTGCTGGAAAACCTGCTACTTCTATCACATGAGTTGCTCCAGTAAAAACAGATTACAGACTCTGCGAGAACAGAGGCATTTGGAGCTGAACCCCTAGGCTGTATGAGTGCTGGGAAGTTTTCCAGCTTCATATTTGAGCATAATACTATGCTGTCCTGCGTTTCACTGAACTCGTATCATCTTTACACTATCTACATTGTAGTTACAGTAAACCATATATATATGTTGTCCATCAGAGACTGTAATAGCCTGCACCATGATTGCCTGTTATCAAAGCTTTCAAATGCTTTCTGAACAAATTAGTGGCATTTCAGCACCGAAGAGAATAAAATACTGCTAAGGCTTTGAATGTGCAGTAATGAAAAAGCATTAAGAATCCACAGGTACTTAAAAAGAGTGTCTAGAAGACAGGAGAGTCTTAGCCTAGGTTCAAACATGTCGTTAAATTCTATCCTAACACAACTGAGCGTGCTACAAAACACCACTGGCACCAGCAAGGGAGACCTGCTGTCAGGCTACCTCTTCCATTTCCTCTTCCTCCCCTGCCTGATTACATACCAAGCAGCTCCCACAAGGGAATGGAGTCTCAGTCTGGACAGACAGTGGGCTTCAGATGCACTTCATATGTCCTAAAGATACAATGGAGGATTCCTCTGTTATTCTCTACCACCCAATAGACCTCCTTCAGGACTCCCAAAACCAAGTAGCCAACCGTGCATTCACTGCTTTCCAAGGTATGAAAAGTAAAGGGAGCATGTTTATTCAGGGTTAGCAGGGATATGTCCACACCCAGCCTCCTTGCACGCACGCTACACTTCTCCCTTCTTGTGCCTTTCATGCAGGGTAGCTGGGACCTAGGGTAGCTAGGCTCCTGATCCCTAACCGTGCCTGATTCAGAGGTGTTCCCTCACTTCTGATTCCTCTTCCATTCACCCGTTGCAGAGAACACTCACAAGGTCCCTTACCATCCATACCCTCTCTGCTGAACTCCTTGGTGGTCTCCTGTCCATCCCTCACCTTGAATCCCAAATCCTCCCTCTTGTCCCTCCCCATGACCACTTGCCGCCTCACCTTCTGGAATGGCCAAAAGGGTTTTGCGAAAGGTCCCTTCCTCTTCTCAGATCCTACAATACCTTCCTTTAACCCCAATTACCTTCAGGTGTTTCCCATCTTTCATCGTATCCCATTCCTCTGTTTCACCTACAGGCTCCACACAAATCTTCCTTCAACTCAGTGTCTCTTCTTCACCTTCCCAGACCCTAACTTCAGTGCTCATTTTTTGCTCCTCACCTGTTCAGCTTAATGGCTCCCACCACTCCCTCATATGCCAGCACCTTACTCAAGCTCTTCTCACACAAGCTACAGCCTTTTAGCAACTGTTTTCAAACCCTTTTCTTTCAGCAAACTTGATCTCCTCACACCATCCATTGTACCCAAACTCTTTCCCTGGAACTTACCTTTGTTAGGGTGACTGTATTTGAATCTTGGGGAGCATTGGATTTGCAGCTGAATAAAAGGGCTACAACCTGTGGCCTGGCAGAGCTGCTAACCACATGGAAGGATGTTAAAAGTAACACTGCAAGTCATTTAGGCAAGCATTTTCCTAACAATGTAGTAGTGTTGTAGGATATGTAGCTCATTGTGTAAAAGAAACAGGATGCAAACCACCAGCTATCATTAGAAGGTAAAGCAGATTTTGCTTATGAAAGCTTATGCTAAGAAGCCATTCTAACTGTGTCAACCATTTTCTGGAAGAAAGCAGCAAGTGAGTCTGTGTAAGTCTGTGTGCCATGAATGAGGTGAAGTCTTAGGGATGTGTACTACATATGCCTTATTCTACAACAGACTGAAAAACAGACTGGAATGTGAAAGACAGCACATAACTGGTAACAGAATATGAGATAAACATATGCAAAAAGGTGAATGGTGACTGGTAGAGAAGCCTCCAGAAGCCCCCAGGCTTTGGTCGAAGTCCACCCAAGTGACTGAAAGAAGTGGGGTCAAAGTCTGCATATAGCAAAAAGACACGTAAATAAGTGAAATGCATAGGCAATTCCATGCTAATGAAACAAACAGAAACAGAGGTGGAGCTTAAAATGGGAAGAACTAAGGATGGAACAAAGGAGGGACAAAGGTGCGGTAAACGTTAATGAGAATAAACCAAGGTATATAAATATGGTGAAAAAATAATGTTCAGTGCAGCTCTCCGGTTTGTTGGAGCTAGTCCAAAGCAGTCTCCATTTTGAATAAAGCTATTAAAGAGCAACACGTGCAGGTGATGCATAACAGCATCAACCCGTTGCCTCCTTAGTTGTTGGACGTCGTACAGCGTCGAGGTCTAACAACCTTCAGTTCACTTCTTCTACCTTATAGCACAGGCTTTTTGGTGTGAATCTCATCCTTATAATGTGAAGTACTAGGTACATTAATGGCAATGCACAAGGTGGTTGTTTCTTCACTTGCATTTTGTTTGTTTAAAGAATAGCAATGTATCCTTCTCCTGGGTTAGGGATAGTGGCCATTACAGTAACAGGAGGTCAGAGAAGATAATGGCCTTAAATTCCTCGATTCTAAGAGAAATTAACTTGCAGAGAAACACAGCTTGCCCTCCAAATATACCCTTTCCTCTAGTGAATAAGCAGAGAAAACTCGAAGTAGTCTCCACATCTCTCTCTTGGAAATAGTTTCCAAATGCCTACACCAGGAACTGGTGCAAAGCCAGCCGATAGGTCGTCTGTTCATGAGAAAGGTCAGAGGGAGTCAGGGAAAGCAGTGGAAAGACACCAGAGAAAGATCCCTTCTGATTGATTTTGTAATTCCATTTTCTCTTTGCCATTTCTACAGTCCTTATGTATAAACATTTCATTGAAGTCTTCAACTCATATTACAATCAAACTTAAAAGCAAAAGGGCCTAAATGCATTTGGTCGGGAACCAAGACGATTCCCATAAAAGCAGATTATGCTGACATGATGAATATAAAATGAAACAGCAGATATTAAAGTTGGAGAATTGTAACTTCATGCCTTCAGGCTCCAGGCCGGCTCAGCCTGCCCCCACCTTCCTTCCCCCCCTCTTTGTTTTACTGAAGGCAGAAAGCAAGCACTGATAACCTTTTCACCCTTCTCCCTTTTCCAAGGTAAGCTGCAACTCTTGAAATATTCAACAGCCTAACCCTCCCTTGCCCTGTCACCCCTCATCCTCCTGCAGTTATTCATCAGTTATTCTGGAGGTTACAGGCCTACTTTATCTGTCACCGAGTTTTTAACAAAGCATGTTTTGTATTGAACTGGCTTGTTCTTTCTAATCTGCTGTGCATACTGTATTTTTATTTAATTCCTGAAGGTCATTATTAGAATAAGCCATACGGCTGATGGCAGTTCATTTCTGTAACGCCTCCCCCATGAATAACCAAAATGTTTCTTGTACTTTTTCCCACTTTGTGCACAGATTGCTGGACTCTATCAGGTATGTTTACAGAAAGAAAGAGTCCTTGGGGATGGGTGGGGAGAGCAGGCGGCCAGCTCCAAGGAATTTGCATGCTTCTCTTACCCTTAATCTACCACCTGCTATACAACACCAGGCCTGGGTCACGCCAAACAGCTTTAACGTCTCTCATCTGGACAACCGAACACTTTCATCCCCCAGAAAAACCAGGAAAAAAGAAAAGAAGAATGAACCTGGGGAGTAAAACCTGTCTGTAATACGAAGCTAAACAAATACAGATTGTTCTCCCTGTGACTAGTGCCAGAGCTGACACTAGAAATTGCTTTGAACATACCCTGTAATACCCTCCTGCTACTGGCCCCAGCCTCCTTCCCTACAGAGGATCCTAGGAATGCTCTGACTCCTCATTAAGTGTTAGTTTATAGAGGTTTCAGAGCTAATAACCCAAAATTATGCAGAGAGTCATAAACAGAGCGCCCTCCCATGCCCTTGCCAGCATGGAATTACTCCCTATGGAACAGATTACAGTGCTGTACTCGTATGAGTTGCCAAATGACTGAAGCAATGGGGCTTCCCCTGCATTCCCTAGGGCTACTATTCCCTGGCTGGATAGACCTAGCTTTTAGGACTTGTTTTATCCTGATGACCTGCTCGCCTTTTCCTTTGCTGAGTTTCCATACCACCTTATTTCCTCGGGGGCCTTTCTACAAACAGCACATCCAGAGGGCTCTACAGTTTTATAGATATAAACAGTCACAGTTGTGAAAGGTAAAAAGATCAGGAAAAAACCCAAAAGGTTTCAGAAAGGGAGAAACTGGTGAGAGAGCCACATTTTACCCCAGGACTTCTTATCATCTCCTCTATGTATACATGTAACCTTCTTCAGAGATACCTCCATTAGCTCCAAGCTCCCTCATAACCACCAAGCACTCAAACTTTAGCAATTAGAGCACTGGAACAGAAAACAGGGACAGATCCTGAATTCAAAGACAGCCAAGAAATTCAAAAACCAGGCTTCTTTTTAGTAGTGCACCAATGGAGATTTTTGCAGCCGATACTGATAGCCTATTTTTAAGGAGTCGTATTGGCTAATACAGACCCGATTTCTGATATGCAGCCCAGCAGCTTGAAGAGCTGCGTGCAGCTAGTAAATCTGGTGTGGTGGAAGGGGAGGGGGGAGAGAAGGGGGTAGAGGGCAGATCAAGCCCCCTCCTGTGAGGGAGGAGTGGGGCTGGGGCTGGGACAGGCGCTGCCCAGCTGGGGCGGGTGCAGGATGGAGCAGGGGCTTATCTGCAGGGCACGGGGGAGGCTCTCACTGCTGCGCGCACCCCAGGAGGGCATGGGCGTGGGGGAGTGCGCCCCTCGGATCTGCACGGGGTGGAGCAGGCTGCAGCTGTGAGCTGGGGCTGGAGGCAGCACTGAGCTCTTCCTGGTGTGGGCTGGGCCGAGCTGCACTTGGGGCAAGCAGAAGTGGCACTAAAAAAGGGACTACAGGGTGGGGGGAAAGGAGGGGGCTGCAGCCACCCCAAAATTCACCATAGCCACCCTTGCAATGCTGCCGCTGTCCACCCTGAGCGCAGCCCTAGCTCATCTCACTCTCCCACCCGAAGTGCTGCGAAGAGCCCAGCGCAGCCCGGACCCCAGGCCACAGCTGCAGCCCACCTCACCCTGCCCTGCACAGATCCAGGGGCACACACCCTGCCCCCCATGCCCTCCCGGGGTGCACACAGCAGCAGGAGTTGCCCCCTTCTCCCCATGGCCCCCAGAAAGGCCATAGTTTTGTCCCACACCCAAACCCGCCCCAGCTGGGCAGCGCCTGCTCCAACACCATTCCCTCTGATCTGCTCCACAACACCCCTTGCCTTCCGCCCACCCCTTCTACCACTTACCAAGGCACACAGCTCTTCAAGCTGCCTGACTGTGCTCCTCACCATCTACGCGCTGTGCTGTGGCTGAGCACAGCACGGGCATTTATCGGCCAAATTACTGGCCACACGAAGCCAATTTCCAATACAGGAAATTTTCTTTATATCGATGCCAATCCAATATCAGTGCACCTCTACTCCTTTCTGTACATTCAAAATAAGCTTCTTGTCTCAGACCACAAAGCTAAGTTTTCCGCCAGGCCTTCAAGGTTGACGGGTGTTACAAAATGAGTGGGGGAAGGGGCATGTTTGACCAATTAAAGCTGCCCTCTCTGTTAAATGAGCATTGTACCTAGACTATTCAGAACTTTATATGGAACAAAAAGTCTATTTGAAAGCCAACATGCCACAGTGCATTCCCAAATCACTGCAAGAGAAAGTGGTTGGGGATGAACCAGGCAAACCAGAGAAAGAAGTAACCATCCTACCTCCTGCCTTTGTTTATTCTACAACAAGAGTTCTCAATCTTGCCAGACTCAAGGCACCCCTTGGAAAATACCAGTTCTTTGCTTTCATTCTTTCATTTTTGACCGCTCTCTACATAATTCTTCCGTTGCAAAAAATTCAGACAGACCACAACAGGTCTGAATGTTTTTTGACACTGTGGATTCCTATTTGAAATCTCTTTGTTTCTTTTCTGAATTGTGCATGTGCTTGAACATCTAACAGTGACAATATAAAGTAGCAGCACTCTTAAAACAACCTCACCCTTAAGAACAATTGCTGTTGTAGAAGTATCTGGGGATCTGTTAGACACCCCAGCATGTTCCCAAGTGGCAAACTGGTCAGAAAATCCCAGTTCAAACAGCTCCTGGGCTGCTAACATAGACCCTGACATATCTCCTAGCTGCTTCTCCAAACCCTCCAAAGTTCGTCTTTACCTGGCTTAAGCCTCAGTGACTTGATTGCAAACAGCCATGCTCATTGAGCTCTGAAAATGGAACAGTCATAGGATAACACAAGCATGGTGTGCACTTCTACTTCCTTCATAGGCCTTAAGGCACAAGCTAAGAGGCACCAGAACATAGCCCCAGGGTAGCCCATGAGACAAACCTCAGGGAAGAATAATTCACCTAGTATTACCTTCTGGGATCTCAGGAGGAAAAAACTCCCATACCAGAAGTGCAGGTAAGTCAATACCACTTCACAGTGCATAATATCAAAGACAGGAATAGAAGATCTAAATGTCAATACGGACAATCTGTAACCATCCTCAGGAGAGGACGTTCCCCTCAAATACCTCCTCCCTCTCTTTGGTTGTTTAAGCCCTTCACAAACACCCAGCAGTAGCCTCCTAGCCAAGCCTTCTCCCCTGCATTTCTCAAATAGTCCATCTGGTTGACAGTATCAGAGGCACTGAATGCAAGCAAAGCATGTCATCCCACCCCTTACAATGACTTTGCCAAGAATCCTTCCCTTTCTCTACCCAGGCATTTTGGAAATACCAAGAATGGCTTTGAACTTGTTTTCTTTTGCTCAGAGATCACCTATTATGCTGAACTTTTAGGTGCTGCAGGCAGTAAGTAGCCATCATGAAACACCAAGCTTGTTCTCACTTGCAAACTATGTGAGCCATAGTTCTGTAGATAGATGAGCCAATACATGCACCCCATTGTGCCACCAGAGCCCTGGGTCACAGGGGCCTTACAAGAATGTCTTTCATGGACATGGGGTCCATGAACCGCACTTGAAAGATGGCTATGATTCATTAGACGTAGGTGAGTACTCGCACCTACAAATGCAGGGGATCTGTACCTCCATTTGAAATTTCTAAAGGGGTCTGCACCTCCATTCAATTTTTTTTAAGGTGTCCGTAAATGAAAAAAGGTTGAAAATCACTGCCTTAGGGGATTCCAGCACACCCTTTGGTCAAATTCCCCTTCAGTCATGAGTGCAATGAATAGGAGCTTGGTCTGTGTGTAGCTGGGGGTGGCATTTGGCCATGCATTCGTTCCTACTAACACATTCATTCAGCCTTTGGTTCTCTAAGTCCAATCCTGGATTCTGCCTTGGACCTGGTGTGACCACCTTCTGCAGAGATGAAGGTTGTGGCAAGGTGACAGAGGCTCGTCAAGGCAGCACAGGGGGACATATGCAAAAAGAGCCATCCTCCCTGTCAAAATGTTTCATGGTCTTGTTAGGAGAGAATAGCAGCATTATACAGCTGAATCATCTATTTCAGAGCTTCTAACAGAACAGTGATTGCTCAGCAGACAGCTACATTAACACAATAGCGCCTCGGCACGTATAAGCATCGACTCTTAATTCAAGCCTGGCCTCTCTATGGAAGTCTTATCTCTCTCAGACTGATTTTGTACTAGGAAGGCCCACTGATGTCACCAGAATTACTTCTGATTTATGCTGGGGTAAGTGAACTCAAAATGAGACCATGAGATTGTGGTACAAACCTATATTGGGTATTTGGTTGTTCATTTACTCTATATAAATTTAGCTAAAGGGAAATTCGATGAAAGATCAGACACTCTGTCTTGTAAGTTTGGATCCAATCTACAACACAGGGTTGTGAACTAAGAGTTTTACAGAGGTGAAAAGCAGCAAGACACTCTGCATATGGAGAAGCCTCCTGTGCCGTGGACCTGTGCAAGAACACAGGTGAAACAGGATGTTCCCGTTCTTATACCTGCACTTCATACTCAAATCCCACCAAAGAGCCTTGCCTCCCTGTTTCCCCTTCCTAATCAAAGTTTTCATGGCCCCGTTGAGTGAGTGACTGCGTGAATATTGATTTGCCTGCGCTACATTGCCTACAGATCATAATCTGACTCTATATACTTTAAATAAGCTTGGTGCACATTCTATGTTCTTACAGATGCTTTGACTGTAATTCAGTCTCTAGTACATTACCCTTATTTATAATGCTACTGCTTGAGCATGGTGCCGCAGGCAATCTAAAATTATTACAGGGCCCTTTTGACTTTCAATTCCATTCCATTCAATTCCATTTTTATTTGTCAGCAGAGACTCCCATTGACCGAAGACTTGTGTATAGTGGAACCCAACTGCAAACAGGCAGGCTGCACAGCCGAATGTTAAGCCAGCCCTTATAAAAATCACTGCCACACTGTTCAACATGATGGGCTGTCTCTGTTCAAGGGGGAGACCTGGAAATTGGAATGAACAGGTGGTCCTGCAGGGAGACGAAGCTGGTATGGATCGTCTAAGTGCCTGGGATTCAAATGGCAGACAACCCAACCCATGGCACAAAGATCAGAGAAGAAAAATGTGTGCCTACACTGGTCAAAACACCCATAGTACCCAACAGACCCTCTTGTGTGCCTGCTCCCCAGGTTTACCCCAACCCCCAAACAAAAGCCAGATTCATGTAAATCAATCAATCAATCACTCTCAACCTTTGTGGACTCAAGGCACCTCTTCCATAACTTCTGTGAATTGAGTAGCACTCCATTTCAAAACTATTTTATATATTACCATGCTTAGCTCCTTGTGGAAGGGGCAGGCAGTGGGGTAGAGGATTGTCCAGGTAAGGATAAGCCTGAGCCTGTGTTTAGTTTATCTGCTTATCTCCTCACGTCTCGGGGGCACCCTTCAAAGGATCTAGCATCCCCTTGGTTAAGAGTCACTGGTATAAATAGCCAGGATTCCTCTGTTAGCATTTAAGTACAATGATGCCCAGACTCGAAGCAATCCTGATATTCTGATAAATCCTCACCATTAAGCAAAGTTCAAGCAACGGCACTATACAAATGAGATGTTTACCACTCAAATCCTAGGCACTTTAACAAGCGGTATGGTTTCTGCTTTCTGAGATGCTGTGTGGATCTGACATTTCAGGATCCACTAGGAACGTAGCACATAAGATCACACTCCACTCAGCTAGCAACCAAGGGATCATCTTGGGAATCCTTCTGTTACATGCACAGCAACTGCAGGAGCTTTGCTCCCCGTTTCCCTGGGATTTTCCAATGGTATCATTGAGGTTAGGTATGATTCCTTTGAAAACGCTGCTGACAAATTCTCCCTGCCCACGTACTCAGACATTCAATTTTACTCAGGTCCTGAAGCACTCTCAGATGAGCCATCCAGGTTTACACGTATTAGAGAGAACAGGGGCAAAGTCCATGCCCAGGAGTTTGTAGTCACGTGCTCATTTGATTAAAAGATTCAAACTCTCGTATTTCACTCCAAGTTCCCAATTCAGTCATTATAGATGTCATTTATGTAGAGCTTTTCAAGATGGCATGAAGAACAAAGGGCCAAGCCTCCTCCTCCTGCAGGTATACACAACGCCAAAGACGAGAATCGCCAAGAGGACAAATGCTTATTTAAAAGCCGCCAGCATGACCTTCCAAAGCTGCAGAAGTGGCATGTCAACATGAGAGCTCTCCTTGGAGTGAAGCAACCCATGTGCATCGTCACCTCGAAGTTCACCACTTGTACTTGCTACCAGTCAGAAGCCAACAGATCACCCAACAGATGTCTTTATGGTGCATGCTGTTACAAAGTGAGTTCTGACCATCTTTGGCCAGAAAGCTTAGAGGAGCTGCCAGGTTGAGGTATCTGAAGATATCCAAGGCCACTGATGAGATGCATGTGCCTATTCACTGCCCCCTCACAGTAGACAAACTTCATCAACAGAGGGAAATAGCTCCATTAGTGCTCCAAGACCTGTTGATCACCACGGCAAGTTCATGGCTATCAAGGAAGGTGATCTGAAAAGGTCCATGATTTCAGACTTCTCAGAAACTCAAGACCTGCCATCGTCAATGAAAAGCACTGGATTTGTGTGTTCAGAACCACAGTGGACATTCAGAGTTGCATTTCCCTTTCTGGGAAATGTGGTAACCTGCTCTCCAACTTGTGAAGCTTTTGCTGCACACCCGGACAGAAGCAAGGAGCTGGTTAACTAGGCCCTCAATAGCTGCAGAAGGATAGTAGTGTGTGCATTTTGATGGATGAAAGGGAGATGAAGGTGAGAAATGAAAAGCCTATAGGCTGGTGAAAAAATACATGCCTCACATAGCTGCTTACTGTTTCTTTGGGATTTTTTTGGTTTTATTTTACCGTGTCCTCTCCCCCTTCCCAACCTCCCCTCCCACCAGAAAACCCAACAACACTGCATCTGAGAGTTCAAGAGAGCGCACCTCATCACCGTACAAGGTACAGAGTCCTTTGTAATGTTATAAACCATGAGTGAAGCCACTTCTGCAAACAGCAGCAAATAGCCAGGGCTACAGAATCACAATGCCGGTTTCAAGGATAAGAGCTATAAGTGTTGAAATGACTAGCGGGGATGTTTTTTTATGTTTTGTCCAATGATTTCATGAAAGGGTAATTTTATTGCATATGGCCAGTGTGATGTTATGGATGTGTATTGAAATGTATCAATAGCAACCTTTATTGAACAAATAGTGCAAATAATAAAAAACCTTTATCGAACATTAACTGAGCAAATTGCACAGCACGCTGTGGATGTGACACATGTCCGCAGAAGCACCCATGTGTGCATCTGTTCTCATTTTAAGTCAGTTTCTGCCTGTTGTTCTTCCCTGCGTGTGAAACGATGAGAGACAAGCCCATTGCTTGCACGAAGGTGAGATCCCAGAAATCTCATTGTCTTCAGGTGTACACGGGAAAGGCTGCAGTTAGAGTGGGGATGTGTCCTGCCATTTTCAACAGACTGCCATAGCTAGTCCGAGATCACAGTGCTGGGCAGAGTCTTTACACCAAAATGTTCTCCACAGGATTGCCTATTACTTCAATTCCAGCAGCTGTTGTGGCATGTCTTTGTCCTCATATTCTTTACCTTCCTCCTTTGCACAGGGCCACCATACCAAAACTGAACTCATGATGCACTGATGTAGGGCTGGGTAGACACAGAGGATGGGCCAATGTGCTTCTGTAACCATTATATTGGAAGATTCATAGATGCTAGGGTCGGAAGGGACCTCAACAGATCATCCAGTCCAACCCAGCCAGATGCCTATCCAGCCTGCAACTGATATCATTAAAAGCGGAGAAGAATCTTCTTCTCAAAAGGCAAATGTGCAGACCAGCAAGATATGCACAGATGACACTTACCCAGAATATCCTCCCCACAGCTGCTACAGGACTAGAAGAGCAGTTTTCACTATGCAAGCGACCTCAAGAAGTCTGCATTGACTTGCAATGTTCATGCCAGAATAGTCACTGGTTTTTGTCTTAAAATTATCTTTTATAATAACTGTAGATCAGCACAAAGTGCCGTGCAGAATAAAGCTTCTGCACTGGCTGTTCAGAATCCAAGAAGTGACAGTTTGATCAAAATTAGCCATGTGTTTTCTAATCCCCATACATTTCTTTTAAATGTCTCATTTTGGGAAATAAACCTCAAAGAGAGAAGGTAGCCGATAGCTGAGGGCATTGCTCAAACTGTGATGGCAAGTACTGTTTTCATCTATTGTATTGCTTTTTTTCTTTATCTGCCACTCCAAAGACCATGTACACTGCAGGATGCTCATTTTACCTTTGTGGTGCCACCAGGTGGAGTGTGAAGCAGAGAGAAACACATTATTATTTTGGGGAGGATGTTGTTTAGTTCAAATTCCAGTGCTGTGAAGATCGTGTGGCAGATGCAGAGGGTAGGGCAGGAATTATCTTCTACCAGGAGGAAAAAGGAACATTAAATTGGGTAGAAAAAAATGGAGTCGGGGGGAAGGGGTGGGCCCTGGAATTAAAAGTGGTTTTGTAGCTGGTGTCTGTAGGACGTTAAAAAATTAAGTTACTGGAAACCTTAGATTTCTCTAGCACAGGTACTAACTATGCTGAGCATGAAGTGGGTGTGTCAGAGTCGGGGCAATAAAAGCCAAGCAAGGCTGGAAAATCTCCTAGCTCATCTCTGCCCATAATGGCAGCAGCCCTAGGCACTGAAGTTGGTTAAAATCCCTGACAGCTGCATTGTAATGTAGCACACCACACTTACTGGAAGGAGCTTCTGTCCAAGCCCCATCCTGCGAGTTATTTGCTTTGGTTTTACAACCATCTTCTTCAGGACCTTGCATGAAGAAGAGGAGCTTGGCTCCTGGCATAGGTTCTCTCCCCCTCCAAGTACTGGTCAGGGTTCATGGTCTCAAGATGCCTTCAGGGCTGTCAGCTAAATACCAGGGTTCTGTGGCAGCCTCCTCAAAATAATCCAGTCCAATTCATCACAGCAGCAGCAGGTCCTGGGATCACTGCCAGAGGTCCTATTATTAACCTTTTTTGTATATATTATTCTGCCAACGCTCCTTTCCCTTGTTGTAGCACTGGAAACTGTCCCAGAGTGATCGCTCTGTCACTTGCTTCATATATTTCGGCATTCCTATGGCTTTATTTAAACCAGGCCAGGACCATTGCCCCCCTCAGATCAAGGAAAATGCCTGAATGGGTCCAGAGGGAAGTACATGTCATGGGGTGCTGCGACTCTGAGAAGGGTATGCAATTTTAGGAGAGAGAGTTTGAAAATGCATCTCACTTGACCATGCCCTTGCATTTAATCAGGGAGAGGACAACCACAGAGCAGAAGGCACAGATAAACAGGAAAGAAAATATGATCCACAAGTGAAGCAATGCAGTGGGAGCAGGAGGACTGCCAGAGGAAGAAAAGTTCATTTAAAACCCAGCTACATCCCCGTGAACCCCTTTTTTTGAAAAAACTCATCCTGAAACGATTGTCACATTTGCAAGAAGCATCCAGATGAATTTGAATAGTTATACTGTGCAGACACAAGGCATTTTAATTTGAAGAAAAGGTAATATGAACCCACCCAACCCCATACACACCGTATAACCAAGCCATCCCTCTCAGAACCCCATGTGCGAGGTAAATGATCCCCATTTCACAGGTGGGTGCATTGAGGCAAGGAGATTACGTGATCTGCCAAAGCCACAAGTTAGGCAGCGGCCCAGACCACTAGATAGCATTCCCATTCTACAACAGGCAGGCAGTGAGGAAAGAACCAATATTCTCAGAAGCCACCTGGCCAGCCTCCCACCTGGCGTGAGATGGGATCCTATTCTAGGCTGTCACCATTAGACCCTCAAGAAATAGTTCCCCTGCAGCTGTCGCATTGCACTCAGTACTCCACCTTGCATCAGTGGCCAGCTTCTCCAGGCAGCTTCCCTACACCGAGTATCAGTGACAGGCAGGTGGGGGCTACCGCACTGCCTGTGATCAAAGCTTGTATCCATTCAGCAGCCCAGCTGTTCCAGAAGCTCAAGCGAACCATTTCCACCAAGAGTTTTTATAAATAACACGTCTGCTTGGTGGCTGGGGAAATGTGCGCCACGTGTGTGACAGGAAAAGATACCCACTCTGTTTGCAAAATGTTATATGACTTGTCAGAAATGAACCCAATGCAAGAAATAAGAGCAGATTCTTGGCTCATCAGATAATATTGCTTGGCTGCCACAGGAGTAAGCTAGCCTTTTATAAGTCCCCATGGCATAGCTACTGTGGCACGGTTTCCACACTGCCAGCAATGAACCATGCTATGGAGAAGGAGCACATGGCTTAGCCTTTGTTTTTGCAACATGACGCTTGGGTTGTGTATGAATGGGTGGGGGAAGAAGATGCAAGAGTCACTGAACCCTACAAAGACAGGGAAGGAACTTAGCCCTCCACTTCTTCAGAGCTAAGCAGTTTTCAGCCACCAGACTTCCATGACAGCCTTGCCTAGATCTGGATGTACAGGCTACTACTATCCACAATTCAAATCAAGTATAGCACATGCTTCCTGGGAAACCTCTTCCAATGTTGGACATTGAAGGGACCCTTGGATGGACATGATGGACCTTGACCCTGAAACTTCTGCTACTGCCTGGCACCTTTCCAGAACAAGACTCAGATAGGCACTGTTGGCAGGTTTCCTCTGAGGAAGAAGCACAGGGGCCACTGCGCTCTGTGGCTTCTGCAAATTGAAATGATCACACACCATAGGGACTCCCTGCATTTCATCCCACAAGCTCTCTGAGTGTGATGCACCTATTCCCCTCTTGTCCACACAAGACATTGTGCAACTTGCCCAACTCCTTCAGTCCTGAGACTCTGAACTCCCTCTCTCCCTCTCCCGCAGCAGTATTTCTCATTCTGTCAACTATGCCAGCAGCTCTGCATGCTCCCCATGCCCTCTCATCCCCATTCGAAGATCAAGATCATGTCTAATATATCCCAGAAGAAAACCACCAGGTCACTGGAGGTGACAAGCTGATGCATACACACACTAAAGAGACCAGTTACTTTATATGCACAGCACAATCATTTCAAAAGATGAATGTGCTCTGTATTAACAGTTCATCTGTAGGTGCTGACCAGGTATTTAGGGCCCTGGGAGGGGTGGGAAGGTGTGTCATAGAGGGAGACAGGTACGTGAAAAGGAGGAACCATGCAGAGTATTTCTTTTTTTGATACACACACGCAAGGGGCAAAGGCAGGGGGAATGAATCCCTGCACCCCCCTTCGTTAAGAGAAGTAAGAAAGATGGCTTCTGCAAATAATAATTGATTTCTAAATTTATCCCCTAATTAAACAGGTTCCCTGGATGGAATCTGCATGCAGGCTGCAAGGTAATGATTCAGAGCCTGGCTTCTTACGGGAACACACTGACGTGTGTTTGCAAATTGCCTTTTTCCCAGACTCAAAAGTAGGGGGACTGTGTCCCTGCACCCGCACGCTGGTAGCAGACGCAGCCCCCTCTTGCCACCTGGAGCTTTCTAAAAGCAGGCAATGCCAAGCATTTCCCTCCTACAACCGGGTTTATGGCACCACACGTTGGGGAAGGGAGAGGTTTTCATTAGGCATCTTGCTGCTGGTCCTGCACTCCAGGCCACATCAGGAGGACTCTTTGGTGGGTTGAAGTACAGGACCAGTAGTGAGGAGGAGGACTATTGCTCCACTGCAGTGTCTGTGTTTCCAGGTGGGTGGCACCCTGGGGGGCAGGCTTGCCAAGCAGCTAGGGTGGAACCAGACTAGCACTGCTTCAGTAGCACAGAAAGGGAAAAGGGAGACATGTTCACTCCCAAACATGCTGCTGCTCTCAACATCAATTCCTTGGCCTGCCTAATCGCTGCAAACCTTTCCCACAGGCACCATTCAGCTAATAAAACCTCAGAGTTGGATAAAACCAAGCTACAAGCTCCAGGAAAAAATAATAATAAATGCATTTATCATTCTTATGCAGGGAGCTCGGTTTGGAATTTGGAGATCTCGGACCATCTTTCGACAAGCAGAGACGTCATAAAGAAGAAAGAGTGCCACTGTGTCTTAAACAGTGATGAATCTCAGGTCTGCTGCAAGATTACACTCATTTATTAACCCCCACAGCCTGGGAGATTTTTCTACAAACCTGTTCTGCCTTAAAGCCAGGGATGCAATTTCAGGGTAGGTCAGCTTTAAAAGCACCCACCATTCATGATAGACAGCTACTGATGCTTCAGTCTTCCTCTCTGCATAGGTCAGGTTTTCAAAAGCTCTCGGATAGGCACCAGAATAGCTCACCACGTTTTCAGCGTCAGCTGAGTAATTTTGGAAATGTGGCTGTCAGTTGTTTGTCTTGTTCTCTTTTCCTCTGGGAGTGGGAAGCTGCTTTGGATGAGCATTACCAAGAGCAGTCTCAACCACTAATTTGTACGTTCATCAAGAGGAGCTTGACCTGTGACTTTCTGGCTTGAAATAGCTCAGCATGCTTAGCAGGGCTGTAAATTCAGTCAAGCTTTGTGATGGCTTGATCTCCTTCTGAGAACAGCACGAGTACTTGCTTCCATGCGTTTTCAGCCTGTGCAGCATTTTATACATCCAGAACATGTCTACACGAAACGCTTTACTGCAGAGTTGACTCATTAGTTCTACAGTAAAGCATCACCATCTACACATGCGGCATTACTAGGCTGCAGTAAACCAACTACCTCAGCTGTAGGATAGTACTGCCCGACACAAGTACTTTCCTACAGCGGAGTAGTTACATGCAACAAAATGCACGTGCAGATGGTGACCAGGATGGCTGTGGCACGAAGGTGTTACAGTGCGGGGGATGTCTGCAAGTTACCTCCAC
>JAGPOW010003310.1:13897337-13916667 GCA_030014935.1 Caiman crocodilus
CCTCCAGCCAAGTAACTGCCTACCACTGGCCTAACTGGTCTCATCCCTAGGCTTCAGTGCTCCAAGACCCAGGAGGAAAACTGAGTAAATATGTTAAGGCTTGCAATAATAACCTCTGGTCTGAATGAGGATGTCAACATCCAGGGTTATCTGACCAGCATATAGAGGAAGAGGACATCCAACTCCTCTGACCACTCAGTCCAGGTAAAATGAACAGCGGAGAAAAAAACACACCCTAACACCTTAATAAACCTTCCAGTATCCAAACAAGCACTTGAATACCAAGACATCTGTGCCAACTCCAACCATCCCTTTAACAATAGGGGGTTACTAGGCCCACCAAGTGCTGGACTTGTACTACACTTGCCCCATACTTGTACTATGCACATTTACCCTTCATTTTCATGGAGGAGCGTTACACTGGATCCCCACCCTTCCAAGTCAGATAAACGAGGATCATTATGCACGACGAGAAAATGTGTTTGGATATGGGTTTCCTCCCACTTCTTTATCTGATCTCCTTTCACCTCCCAAGATACAAGCTAAAACAGGGACAGTTCTCAAATGCATGGACTGGATAGAAAATGACAGCTACTCAATAGGATTGGTGGTATAACTCTTACCTGCCCAAATGGAACTGTTCATATCAATGGGACTCATGAAACTGGGGTTCAAATATAGCCTCAGCCCCTGAGTTTGTGTTACCTAGTGTAAGTTCCTTAGTGCCTCCACATTGCTGTGCCCCAGTGCCAAAAAAATGCATCGTTTCCTCCTGTCTACTTCGGCCACAAGCCCTTTGGGACAGAGGCTGCTTTATACAGAACCCACCAAGCCTCATTCTATCTGATGAAGACTTCTGGCACTGCTAGAATACAAATAAAATATCCATACGAGCATGAGCCTTGGGGCCCAGGAACGCCGAGAGACTTACTGACAGTCGCACACTAAATCAAGGCAGAGCTGGGAAAAGAACCCAGGAGCGCCAACTTGGAGTGTGCCCCTATTTAAATCACTGAAGAATTACTGACACGAGGAAGCAGTGTTTCACTTTAGACATTCATGTACAGCCTGCGTTTCGCACGCACTCAAGATTACATCCCTGTAACAATTTCAGAAATCCTGAGCTGAAACACTTATAAGCAATACATATCCTAACGTTCCTGGTCACCTGGGACACCCAAAACTTTCCTGACTCATTTGTCATTTTTTATTCCTTCTTCCCCTCAGGCCAGTCAAATCAGTCCAGTTAAATTTGATTTCCACAGACGTGTGAAGTTGTCTCAAGGTCATTTATCGGTTGCTTTTCAGTTTCAAGTCTCAAGGATTTTGCAGGATTTGGAATTGAAGCTTCTGATTATCTGCTGCATATTGCAATGAAACAGGTGTTGGCTGAGAAGAGACAGTGATAGAGCGCCCCAATGACACCCAGGTAATGAAGGAGGAACAAATGACTTGGTAAGGCAGAAGCAAGAGTGAAATACATGCAAAGCTTTTTACTCAAGCAGGGGAGGCGGTAGAGAAGTCAGAATTGACGAAAATATTGTTAATTATACATCTTTTCTCTAACAAAGGGGCCAAAATGGAACATTTTGGAGACATGCCATTTCAATGGGAAGGTTTCAAGGTCCAGGACAGACTCTCCAGTTGCTTGTGTTGGAAAAAAGGGCAGAGTGGGAGAGAGAAACCCCAAGTCAAACGCCTTCCTGAACAATAGTCTAAAAATGGACATTAAAAAAAAAAAATCTGGTTTGCAAAACCTTCTGCAGGTTTTCGGGTCATTCAAAAAAAAAAAAAAAAGAGAAACCTTGAGAGCTGTCACAAACTTGTGTCGTCTGGTTGGCTGAAGAAATGAATGTCCGAGAAAGTATTCCCTTGTGAATCTGGAAAAATCCCTGGCAATTTAACTAAATGCTTGTTCTTTCAGACCAGTGACAGAAAGTGACTGGGGAAGGGTCAGTCCGATCCGTGAACTGCCAGCCGCTGCATACCATCCTCTAGCAAGACAGAAGAGCAGGTGGGGACCTCAGTGTGAGCTCCAGCCTTCCACTCCCAGGCTGAAATTCAAAAACATCAGAACTTTATCTTAAAAACATGTTTATTACACTTTCCAATATTTCTGTGGCTGACTGAATAATACAACTCAGGTTGTTGCACATTCGTGGTCTACAGGGACGTGGCTAGAAGGCTAGCATGTTTTTGTGTTTTGTTTTGTTTCTTTCTTTCATATCGAAGGATAAAGATACAGAACTAGAAGCTCAAATAGCATCTCTTCTCCAGAGACAGGGTAAGGTAATTAGTTTGTGCATGTTAGAAGCATCTTAATACAGAGAGCTGTTCTGAAATCCTGGCACAAACTGCTCGGCATGATGGATGTGGAGCTCTTCCGAATATCTGACCCTGACTGTGAATTGCTAGCATTTAAACATATGAGCGTGACCTCTGGAAATCTGGCCTCCCTCTTCTAACATTTCTTTGCTATCTGAAAAATCGGTTCCCTGTTAAATGTTCCACTGGTATATACCTCAAGACAATCAGGCCCCACATCAGAAGTACAGTCTCAGTGATGGAGTTTCTCCGCTTGCTTTTCTTTGCAATCAAAAATGTGAAGTGTATTTCTGGACAGAAGACCATTCTAGGCAGTGTTATGGAGACAGGAGAATGAATTACAGCCTTGGTATACAAGCATCTGCAATGGCAGTGGTTTTTGAAGAAAGTCATTTGCCAGCTTGATCTAGCCTCAGTGTCAGAGGGAAAAATGTCCCTACATATTTTAAGGAGAGTGAAATAACAGGAATAAATCAAGAAACAAAAGGTCCATTTGCATCACTGTAGGAATGGGGCTTTTGTGGTCCCAAACTCCTTAATAGCTTCCTGTTGGTATAACAGGGTCATAAGTCTTAAGGCAATGTTATTCTCGCTCACAAATACACACTCTGATGTGGGAGCCAAGGGATAGAGGGAGGTCTGCGGCAATGCCCGTACTTTAATCCTTCCCCACAGATAGCCCATCTGCCCTGTGGCACTCTTAAGCAGCTGTTACTCAGTAGAGCCGCAGCCGCTTCACATCTCCAAATGGAAATCCAGTTTGGAAACAGTGCTGTCATTAGTTCTCTAAATGCAACATTAACAGATGTGCAATGGAACAGGCCAGGCACTCGGTCTTCTCGGGATTAGGGGATTCAATGAAACTAAGCTTATAGTCCAGCTGGGCCATTTAGCTATGTAAACTAGTCCGCTTTCAAATAAGCATAGAGCAGGCAGAGGAGGAGTGATTATTTTAAAGTTTAGGCCTTTTTGAACTTTCTCTCAACTGAAACAAAAACAGACTTTTCTTTTCTAAAGTCTTCTCTCCAACCTGCTTCCTCTAAAAGAGGATTAGGGATGAGAAGTCTATTTTGACTCAGGTTGACACATCCCACAGCTCACCCCACCCAAGGAGTCTAGGGAGACCGGAGTGATAAGGAAATAACGCTGTACCTATTTTACAGCTAAAAGTGGGGGGAAAAGACAGTATGAGCAGTGATTAGAGGGAAACAAGGGAACACAAGGAACCCACTTGTTCAGTGTGCAGGACTGAACTGGATGGTGTTGAGGTTGCTCCCATCCTCACTTTTCTAGGACTGTAACATGGGACCTTTCACCTTGAGGCTACTGTTTCCAATCCAGCCAAAATCAACATTTGACTGCCTTGTGGTAACTTGGTACACAGCTCACCAAGACACTTTCATGGACCCAGAGGGATAGACTTCCATCTTCAGCTCCCTCTGTGCAAAAATGAAGTTTATTTCTGACCTATGGGGACTTTTTACCATTTTGTACCATCTACACTTTTCTCAGAGCCTGACAAAGGGACTTTGCTTCCTGAAAACTTGCAGAAAGGGACAATTCTTGCCATTTTCTAGTTGGTCTAATAAAAGGTATCATTTTGAAACCAAGAGTTCTAGTTTTTTGCATGTCTTTTTGTGGTAGCTTGGACTTTTCCTGGTGCCCAAAACTTCCGCTTCAGAACCTGAACTTTGCAATTCATTTGCAATGAAGTTCTTTCCTCTAGTCTTTATACGTCTGAAGGAAAAGCTTTCAAAAAAATGAACCATGCACAACACACAAAAATACTGGCTCGAGTCACACACTGGAAACAATAATGTAATATTGTGAACTGTCCCATTCATCTACACAGGAAAATCTATATCTGAAATCTAATGTCATTTTATTGCCATCTAATGCTCCTGAGAATAACAGGTGGCAAAAAAAAAAAACCCAAAAAAACAAAAAACACCAACACACTAGATGTACACAACCTACTGCAACAGGTGTCTCATTTTGGCACCAAAGATGGAGTTATGAGACTAGCTGTATTTTCCATTCACTGGAATTTCTGAAGAACCTAAATAAATACAATATAATTTCAGGCTGAAAATTTCCATCCAAAGGAAACACTGGCTTTGGATAAAAGAGATATTTTACCACGCCACCCCATCCTTAAAAAAAAATCAGAAAGAGTACACAAAGACGTTCAGCCAACCCAAGTCTGCATTGCTGAGGAGGGATGGGAAGAATCAGTCATAAAATTGCACCCAGCTTGATTCGGAGCTGGGAGAAGTCTGGTTTGTGGGCACAGCCAGGCAAAGACCTGCTGCTCACTGTTTTCCAGTCTGACTCTGGTGAGTAGCATCTCTAGGCTGTCACCTGATGGCCCATATTACCCAGCTTTATGGGTGGCTTCACCCCACAACCTGTGCGTCAGAGACGCCAAGCCCTTCAAGTGCCAGGCCTACTGAGCTCTGATGGCTAGAAAAGGAATTCAGAGATTTGATTTTAAGAACTGGCTTGTAGGTAAAGTAGATATTGCATTAGAGCAATGGTCCAGGGCAACAGAAAGGCTTAATTGCTTTCAAAAAGCCTACTGGCAACAGTTTCCTTCAAGGCAGACACCATGTCTTAGGCCAACAGGCTGGGAAACTGAAGTCATATGTTCCCTATAACTGAAGACACGTGGTTCCATGACATGAAATAAGGGACTCTGCCACATTGGCCAGGTCATGGCGACCAGCTGCAGAGCCCTTGGGATTTCCAGTTTTGGTGGATGGACCAAATTAAGATGCCGGTAAATGACCAAATTAAGATGTGTGCATGTGATAGATTTGTTGAAACAAAGGAATATGCTGGCAGGACAGAATGTGGACAGTAGGATGACCACAGGGAGACTAGTCAACAATGCCTGGGAATGAAGAGTCATCAGAGGAGAAAAAGGATACAAAAGGGGCGGGGGGGGCGGGAATCTCAGAGCAGCAAAGGGTCCCTGAGAGGTGAACCTGGGGCCACCATGGACCAAGGACACACCACCAGCCCATCTCACCCACCCTGCAGGGAGGGGAGGGAGGCTCAGGCTTTAACCTCCAGGCTGCTGACATCTGACAGTCAAGAAAAAACTACAGGGTGAAGCTCACATAATGGCCAGACATACCTTCCCTTCTGTGACAGCTCTAGTACTGGTAAATATAGAATCAGGAAGGGTGGAGGTGTGTATTTTGTTTGCCTTGCCTGCATTATTCTTATCTGCTATCACTGTGCATCAATAAAACTTGCCTCTTATCAAACAGAGAAGTCATGGTTGGTCTGAGGGTTTGAGTCTGCTGGGAAGGTATCCATGCAAGAGCTTTTACTAGCACTGAATTAGCATTGGCTGCAAACCCCCGCATTCCCATTCTCTTGTGTTAGCAACTAATCGTGCTGCCTGTAGGACAACTGGGATAACGTTCCCCACAGCCCTCCCAGCCTGTGACTGCATTCTGAGCATGTGCCGCTGATCACGTTCCAGCTGCACCTTCTGTCCATGTGCATTTACCAGCCTGCGTTTATGTACGGAGATCCTGGCAAAGCAAGTCTGCTAATGGCGGGAACTGCTAAAGTGCAAAGACATTATAACAACTCCAGCCTTGAAAAACAGCTCCCTAACATTCTGCCCGCTAAGCAGGTTTATTTTCCAAGTCAGTGCATTCAAGGACTTCATTGTTTAATGTTCATGCAAAGCTTTTGTCCCCTAGCAGGTCAGGATCAATTAGGTGTGTGCCTGTGCACACGTTGAGACTGGGATGCATAGAGGGCTCCCCACAGTGAGGTTCAAGATTAGCTGTGGTTGATTAGCAATCAAAATTTAAAACAGCATATACTAATTCCAGACTGGGGGAGAGAGACAGCCATCTGCTGGATTATGATGTTAGAGAAAGAAGAGGTCATCTTTAAACATGCAGAAGATGGATTTAGATCAACTCAGTTCACTTGCTGCCACCCTTTGGCAGTGTTGCCACTATGTATCTGAATGGACTATTCTTTTTTTGTGGTAGTTGCTATCCTTAGCCATGGCATGAATACATGCATACACAGATGATCCCTACCCTGGAAGCTTCACAGTTTAGAATGGTTTAAAAGGAAAGTCATTGAAAAGCTGTCACATCTTAGAAGCCGCAGAAGTGCTTGCCATGGCAAGTACTCCTTGGTAACACCACGGTTTAATAGAGACAGTAAAAAAGCCCAAGCCTGAATCAATTCAATCTTTGCAGGTTAGTCTAACCTGTGTAGACTGAACTGAGAAGCAGGTGAATAGACATCACTTTTCACTCCGGAAATGCAGCCACATGCCTGCAGTGGCTTAAGCTAGAACACGGATGGGTGAAGTCCAACCCACAGGCCAGATCTGGCCCCAGCAGCGCTGGCAGGGTGGATGGCAGGGCAAGGACCTGCTCTGGGGCCAGGCTGGGATATGGCAGTGGTGACAGCACGGTCTGGAGCCAGGTCAGAACAATCATCTGCAGCATGCATGCTCTGGGCAGGGGTGCACAAGCAGCAGATCGTGGCTCTGTCCTAGCTTCTTGCAGCAGTGACAGCACAGTCCGGAGCTGGGGCAGAGCCACAATCCACTTCCCAGAGCACGGAGGCTGCAAATCACAGTTCTCCCCTAGCTCCAGACCATGCTGTTACTGCTGCAAAATCCCAGCCTGGCCCCAGAGCAGCTCCACGCCCTGCCAGCACTGCTGGGGCCAGTCTCCATGGAAACCTGGACCCCATGCTATCACAGCACAGCTGCTGCTGGGGTCTCCATGGAAACTGGCCCCAGCCACATGGGTAGGAGCTGCTGGGAAAAGGATCTGCCATTTTGCCCAACCCTAGCCTAGAAGCTGGGGGACACTAAAGTGACCCTCCCTTCCCTTAGGCAATGGTTGGAAGTAAACTGAGCTGGGGGGGGCATGGCCAGGCCCCAGCAGTCTGAGTGTCAATTGGGGAGGGGTTTAAACCCCCACCCTAGCCTGCAGGGACCCCAGACAGGGTGTGCCTGCAGGTGGAGGGGGCAAGTACACTTTGCCAGGGCTTTTGGTGGGGGGTAGGGGCACATAGCCACACTCCAGCCCCTGGCTGGCACCAAAACTGGCTGAGCTGTGAGTGCAAAGGCATGGCCAGCCCCCAGCCCCACACCTGAGATGAAGGGAGAGAAGGAGGGAGGAATCACAGAGAAGCAGGGCTGGCAGGGACCTCCAGCGGTCTTCTTGTGTCTAGTCCAACCCATGCCTGAGCCCTGGCCAGACCCTCTGGTACAAGCACTAGAATCTGAAAAGCAGAGCATTTGCTAACCAGGGGGGCTCTGTACTGCAGGGGAAAAAAGCCACCAAGGGGTTCCTGTGGCTGGTTCCCCCCCACCCCACAGCGGGTCCCAGCGCTGCACCCCTCCAGCTCTACATTATATCCCCAGCATAGCAAGGGATGCTCCCAAGCATGATTGACCCACCAGCTCTCATCACTGTCCTATTTCCAAGTTTGGCAGGAAAGCAGTGCTAGGAGAATCTAAAGCCCCTACACCAACTACACTCGAGTACGCTGGAGACACAGGAAGAGCAACCACAAGGGGACATGCCCCCAGGGTGGCTTCACTGACATATTTCCAGGGTTTAACATAGGTACGGACATGGTATAAACCTAACTTTACAAGGGCACAGAAAGTGCAGTCGTAATTGTTTTAAAAAGCGCTAAGCCTTCACCCTTATATACACAATATGTTCAAAACCTCCAAGTCTAGGCAGGGTTTGCGCAATTCCTTCACCCCTGACAAACAGAAATATATGTTTCCAAGTGACACAAAGCAAAAGAAACCAAGTCAGTTGCTACAGTAAAATTAAGTTTTAATTTTAAAGTCACTGGCTATCCTGGCCAACACAAGCTGGACCCTGTCCAGTTTTCTGCCAACTATGTGCCTTCCTAAGTCTATAAAATAAGTGCTGGTGCATCTGCCGCTGCCCAGAGCTTTCCCATCAGCAGCAGGTGGATATTAATATAGCTTTGGTCAGTCCCATCATCATTGCTCACTATGGCATGACCACCAATGAAGAGCGTCACAAACTGCACCGAGACGATTCTGGCGCTGCCTTGGCACAAAGAACTCAATGGGGGAGGGCAACATGGCAGCTGTGCACAAAGTGTATGCAGGAAATGTGCCAGCAGCTGCGCTAGGATGGAAGAGATGGAGCAGTGCACATCTTTACACACTGCCAGTCAGGAGGCTAAGCAGAGGGGGTAAAAAAGAAACTTCTTTCCAAGTCAGGATGTGGGAAGGCTTCACTTGCAAATCAAATGTTTAGCTAGTTCAGAAGTTAGAAATGAGGAGGAAATCTCTTCAGGAGAAGCTATTTTTTACATCCCAAATATAAATGCTATCATTCACTTGCTGATGAGGTACCAAGGGTTACACCAGGAGGACTTTCCTAGCAGAATGGCCTCGACAAGCATCCATCCACCCAAACGTACAAACTCACCCCAGTAATATTTAATGCCAAGTTGGGAGGGTCAGAAAGGCTGGGCCTCTTTGAATTCCTGATAACTTTGGGAGTTCAGCACATATAGGAAATGCTCAATAAATAGCCTAAATCAAGCCCAGGACTCCCAAGTAGTGATTCAATCAGCAAGCTACAGGAATAACAATGGCTCGATGCAATGGTTTAACAAACAGTTCTAGTAAGCCCATTCTTCACTTTTACTAACACACAATTTGATTCATTTTGAAGTGCTGAGTTCAGATTGCCAATTTATTCTATTAGAAAACCCCCCACGATATTAAACATTGTACTAACATGACATTAAACTTATGATACTTAGGAATGACCACCAACAAACACTGATAGGAAAGCTAGAAGTGAAAGGATTTTATAAATCTATGGAATATTATCTATGAAAGACCAAGTGATTTCTATCAAAGACTTCTATATGTAGGTAAGTCTAACATGAAGACTTAGAGTCTTGGTTAATAATATTAATTTAGCTGATATACAGTCATAGTACAGTTACTCTGCCTCTTCTGTTCAGGAAAAGATTTATGTTGAGTGGTTTTGTACTATTTACTGCTATTTAATTCCTTACTATAACTTAAGAGAAGTGGAAAACAAACTAATAGTAAAGGCTACTACAGAGAGTTTGGGTCTCATTTGAATTTTTGATTCAACTCCCCTAGTTAACTAGCTGACAACTTCACCAAGTTGGGTTTTGGGATGTTTGCCTCAGGTGTTTTACTATGGCCCAGGGTAGAAAGAGTGGTCAGCCACAAAGCTTGGATTAAGACGTACAGGACTCCAAGTTTAGCCATGTTAAGATGGGGGGGTTGGATGCTGGTACATCACATTACTGTAACGTGCAGTTGATTTCAAGGCAAAATGATGACTGCCGTTTATATTTAAACCAACACCAATAGAAAAAAGAAAAGCATGAGTTAGATCTAAAGTGGGTGCATCTACACATGAGATTTACTATGCAATTGCCTAATTAGCTCTGTAGTAAACATCTCACTTCTACACACGTGGCTCTATTAGGCTGAAGGAAACTAATTAATTCTGCAGCAAGGTGGTACTTGTATTTAAGTACCACCTTGCTGCAGAATTTTTTCATGGGCAGCAGTGCATGTGTAGATGCTGACAGGGCTGCCTGGGACATGAGGGTGCTTTAGTTCAGGGGCTATTAGCCAGCTAGCTCCACACTAAAGCACCCTTGTATCCCAGCCAGCCCCTCTGCAGCACGCTGAGTCAGGTTAGAGCAGCCCCAGGCTGACCCCTTGGACCCTCTTGCCAGCAGAGGCTGTTCCAACCTTGCTCAGCTTTTTTTCCTACTTTTATTAGGAGGCCACCTTCTAAGAGATCAGCTTGAGAGTCCCTTGAGTGGAAAGCTAAATGTTCACGGTACAGTGAAACTAATCAACTAATACTGAAAAAGACACACATTTCCTTCTGACTTACTTGCAGATAACCCTGGAATGCTTATGTAACCATGAGAAACAGAGGGGTATGAATTTGATTCCAGGACAATGTGGAAGAGAGCCTTAGTCTCATCAGACCCATCAATCTTACAAATTAATATGTAGGAAGTACGAAGTTTGATTTTAGCTATTTGGCCAGAAGCTTTGAAATCCTTTCACCCTTGAGATCGCTTGTGAGGTTGAAGGGAGATCTGGAAGAAACTACAAGTTGAGTCAAGGTACCCCTAGTAGTTTTGAGACATTACTCATGAGCACAGTTAAAACTTGTTGGCTATGAAAGACAAATCTCAAAAATCTTTAAGACCCTAAAAGCATATGAATTCTGTTCCAACCATCTTGCAATACGAATAGTTGGGCTGAGCCAGGTTACTACAGAAGAAAGCAAACCAGGTAGAAAATAGCGATCTTTCAAATAAATTACTAAAAATCACACTGAATGCATCTAGCATCTGAAAATATTGAGAAAATGTTTTAAGGGGTATGTTATGTCCCCTGCTGCAAAATTTTTTGGATGGTTCAAGTCTCCAAATGCTGCACAGGCTAGCTGAACAACCAAACTGATTTAACCTGGGCAAAGATTAAAGTCTACAGCAGAAGACTCAGGGGACAGGGACTGAATCCACAGGATGGAGCTGTAGAGTTTCTTGGAGGTCAAGAAGGCAATGTTGATGAGCTTGGCATAACTATGAAGAAACTGGAGTAGAAGTGCTTCTACTTCCTCCCCCTTCCATAGGAGAAAACCCACTTCTGATGAATGCTCCCACTTTGGATACACAGCTGTTAGCCCCTTGGACTTCTCCTGTATAAACTGCTCCTTCAGTCAAACTGGGCTTTCCCCAGAGGACTCCAGTTTCTCTTAAGTTCTAGTTTTAAGACCAGGCTCTGAAATAGCACTAGCTAAAGAAATACTGCTTCAGGTCCAACCTCCAGAGCAGTGCTCATCCTACCAGGCCTGCTGAAGAAAGGTTCTCATTCTTCATGCAAAGAAAAGAAAATAAGAATCTGGCTGATTGGGAAAAGGCGGGAGGAGAGGAAGAAGACATGAGAGAGAAGCAAATTACTTCTACGTACTACAGGACAAAGAATAAAAGGATTAGATAGCTTATATATTTTATTCCAGCTAATATAGATACAGAGTTCATTCTTTATGAGTCAAAGCTATTCATTTTGGTACTTGAGGGTATTAATTGATCATCGCACCAGCTGAGATCAGGAGGGAATTCCCACTGTCACTCTACTAACAGTTTACTGCACAGTAAAGGACAGCGTGTTACAACCACTTTCTGCAGGAAGCCCAGATGCAGGACTCCTGGGGTCCCAGTCCCATGCTGTCACTACACCATAAAAATGGTTTGGACTCAGGTCTGTTACTTCAGACCTGGTCCATTCATTTCTGAGTCCTTGATCTGATACACATTGAAGTAGGTGTTCAGAGAGGCCAATCACCTAGGCCTTCAGCTGAAGTCACTGAGAGTTAAGGGACTCTGCATTTGTTTTTTTGGATGGGGGAGGGAAGAAAGCAACGTGTTTTGAGTTCAGAAACATGGAGGTATCTAAAAGTTGACAAAAGTTTTAAGCCTTCACTTTATGCTTCAGACTGATCACTTATGAAGCGGGAATGATGCCTGTATCTCCAAATAGGAAGGTAAGTTGAGACACAGAATTGTCTCCTTGTATCTCTAAACAGGGTTCATACCTAGAAAGTGCTTGAGGACAGTTTGATGCATATCAGAGCAACATACAATTAACATGTTTGCCTTCCTTTGACTCACTGAGGCCAGGTCATTTTTAGGGTTGGGGGCAAGACTAGCCGGGTCATGAATCTGTTAGGGACTGGAAGTTCATAGCTTCTCTAGTGCCTGTTGAATTAATTTCAATTTCTACACAACCCTTACAATGGAAAACCAACAAGGGGGAAGATTTGCATACAACCAAAGCATGGCACCTCCCCCCTACCCCAGCAGAATTGGGCTGAGAGGAAAGGTTCAGGGCCCATATATACACTGTCACCCCTAACCACCACCCTGACCTTGGCTCCATCTGCATAAGTTCTTCACAAGGAGAAAGTAATAGCATGAGACCACACATCAATTCTGCAGGAGGGGAAATAAAAAACAGCTACTTTGACCCACACAAAATTAAACTGGGGTCACAAAAGCCAACTTCAAAGACTAATGACTCCGTGGCCCCTGCCGAGAGGGGACATAGATAATGGCTCATTTTCAATGCTTAACAACTGCAATTGTCTCACCACTACGAACTCTTCCTAAACCAGCATTAAGCCATTAATAAATTAAAAAAGGGGAGGAGGCAAGAAGCAGAAGAAGGCAAGGAGAAAACAGCTGGAAGCAGTTGGCCACAAAGAAGTTTCTCCCCTCCCCATCTGGGTTAACTGGCCAGACTGTGGTTAGTTTTAGTAATTCAAAAGCATTTAGTAAAGCCTCGGAAAGAAAGGGCCATTGATCCCTGAGCACCAGGCATGAAATTAATCAGCAGAGGCTATTGCTCAACTAAAGGGCTCCTTTCAAACAAACAATAGGGCCCACTGGTCTGTGACTAAGAAGCATGCAAGCCTGTGCCCCTCTTGGGCAGCACACACTGCCCAGAACCCAGGGAAAGCTAGCGAGGAAAAGCAGAGACTCTACATGGCTTCAGGACAGCTGCCCTAGCCTGCCGCCTCGCAGCATGAAGTCTAGTGCTTAGAAAGCCACAAGGAACTTGGCGTCATGGGACTGGTGATGCAGAGGGGGACAAGTGACGAGGGAAGGAAACCATTTAAACTGAGCCAGAAGATCTGTGCACGCATCGACACAAGGTAAAGAAAAGCTCCATGTATCGCCATTACACACACACACTGCAGAACTGCGGCAGATAAAACTGACCCTCTTAGCAATACTAATTCAAGCTGAGACTGCCATTCCCATGCCCTCTCCAAACCCCTGTCACTTACTCTCTCCTCAGACTCACTCAGAGCCTGATGAAGAACCCAGTCTCACACATTATTTGATATCCAACCATGCTCCACTGATCCACTTTAGTAATTATACTGCTACAGCAGCAGCTCCATAACTTTAATTAGAAGACAATTTCTGTTATAAGTTCTTGAAGCAGTACCCCAAGCCCGTACCCCTCCTCCCACACTTGACAGTATTTTCTTTTAATCTAGTTACATTAGAAGGAATCTCATACAGATAAGTAGTTTTCACAATTATGGTACAATGATAATGTGGAGGTTTCACTTTCATAATGAAATCTAAGCACTGTCAAGCCCAGAACTACAAAGCAACTCCGCCTCTGTAGATCTTCAGCTTATCACACGCGTCTTCGATGACAGCTGCTGCATGAGAACTATTTCCTTGGGCTTGTAACTCTTTAAATGGTTTCCAAAGCTTCATTTCCAAATCTCTTGGATGTTCTTTGCAAAAAATGAACTTTTGTGAAACACCAGGCCCTTAACAACAAATGAAATTAGCATGCAATCAGAACCCGGAGGACAGGACAAGTCTACTACTTGCAAAGTTTGGAAGAACTATTATGTCAGTCTAACATGTAATTGTCTGTTGCACAAGAACTGTCATTAACTGGATAAGGCACCAGCCTGGAAGTAAGGAAACCTGGGTTCTATACCCCAGGCTTCAAAACTCTCTTGACTTCATTTGGTAAATCAGTTCACCTCTCGTTCCCTTATCTGTCAAAGCAGATGATACTTTTGTGACAAGCTTTGTTATTCTGAGAAGCAAGATTCCATAAATGCTGAATTATTATAATCAATTATAATACTCAGAACATTATCTCCCACAGGGAGCCATGCTGGGCAGGAGGAAAGAAAGAGAAGGCACCTGGAGTTTAACTGTGCCATGTCTTATTTTCATGCAATGATGTGGATGCTCTTTGCTTATTGTGTCTCTGCTTTTTTCCCTTCCTAAAAGTTTGGCTCTCTACTAGGTCTTTGGGGTGTACATGTCACAACTATAACTGATGGCTGTTTAAAAAAACTAAAAAATAAATGTTTCATTCCAGACTGGAACCAAAAAATCTCAGAAAAATCTCAGTAAAGCTAGAATTTCCATGAAAAAGACATTCCCATATGGAATTTTTAGTATGAAAAAAAAGTTTGAAATGTTTCCAAATGAAAGACAGTGGCCAGCTGTCTAAGTTCCTGGTGACACCTCACACAGAATCAGCTCTGGAGGCTTGGGACCATCCAGAGACTCCCATGGAGATGTGGCCAGCATGGTGCACCCTTAGTACTCTCGGGTACTTACTGTAGATTAAGACCCAGGTTTCCAAGGAAATTCCTTCTCCCTGGCTAGGACACTGGAAACCCCAGCTCTAGGACAGGGTAGTAGGGCTACCTCCTAGCAGCCCAAGAACTCTCCCCTCCCCTGCAACCAGGCCAACTAGCAGGGACATGGATGCATTGCGGCTTGGACCCTCCTTGGATTTTTTTTCGATGTAAGTTCATCACCAAAATATTTTCATGAGAAGATTTCATAGGCATTAGGGCTGGAAGGGACCTCAGAAGATCTTCAAGTCCAGCCCCCTGCCCCAGGGCAGGAAGTCAGCAGGGTTTGTAGGATCCCAGCAAGACAAACATCCAAATGTCGCTTGAAGGTGTTCCATGTAGGTGCTTGAACCACCTCCTGTGGCAGTCTATTCCAGACATTGGGGGCTCAGACAGTAATGAAGTTCTTCCTTATGTCCAGCCTGAAGCAGTCATGGAGGAGTTGGTGACCATTCAACCTTGTCGTCCCTTGGGGCGTTCTGGTGAACAGACATTCCCCCAGATCCTGGTGAGCGCCCCTTATAGGCAGCAACCAGATCACCCCTGAGCCTGCACTTTTCTAGGCTGAGGAGTCCCACAGCTTCTCATCATAAGGTCTGTTTTCCTGACCTCTGATCATGCATGTGGCTCTCCTCTGGACTCTCTCAAGCTTCTCCACATCCTTTTTTAACTGTGGAGTCCAAAACTGGATGCAGTACTCCAGCTGTGGCCTCACAAAAGCCAAGTACAATGGGAGACGGATATCCCAGGATTTGCTTGAGAAGCATCTATGGATGCAAGCCAGCATTTTGGTCACTTTACCAGCCACAGCATCACGTTGATAGCTCGTGATCATCTTGTGGTCAGTCATGAACCCCAAGTCCTTTTTGTCCATAGTGCTAGCCAGCATAGCACTGCCGAGTCTATAAGGATGTTGCAGGTTTTTCTTCCCAAGGTGGAGAACCTTGCATTTTTTGGTGTTAAACACCATCAAGTTCGTGTCCACCCATTTCCTGAGCCTGTCAAGGTCAGCCTGGATCACCCTCCTGTCCTCAGGTGCGCACGTTTTACCAAAAAGTTTGGTGCCGTTGGCGAAACTGGACAGTCCGCTTCTGTCACCAATGTTCACATCATTAATGAAGATGTTGAATAGTATAGGCCCAAGGACAGAGCCCTGAGGGACCCCACTGGCCACAGCACACCATGACGATTGACTTTCATCAACTACCACCCTCTGGGTCCAACCACAGAGGCCCCAGCCAGCGGAAGTGATCATGGGATACCAAATAAAAGGCTTTTTTAAAGTCAAGATATATGACATCAATCTCTTCTCCCTTGTCCAGGTGATAGGTCATCTGGTTGCAAATGGAAATAAGATTGGTCAGGCAAGACCGACCCACAACAAACCCATGCTGACTATCCATCAGGATGTTGCCGTCGGCCAGTCTGTTAAGAATGGTCTCTTTGATAATCTTTTAGTGTCATCGTATCTAGGGTCAGAAGGGGCCTAGAGCAGGCCATCTAGTCTAACACCCCACCAGTGGCAGGAACGAGTGTCAGGGTCACAGGACCCCAGCCAAGTACCCATCTAATCTACTCTTTTCTAAGACTCTTTTCTAATCTACTTTTCTAAGACCTTCCCCAGGACAGAGGTCAGACTGATGGGCCTGTAGTTTGCCAGATTCACTTTCCCCCCTTAGAAGAGGAAAGACTGGGTTTGGGTGGGTGCGTGGGTATGGGTATGTGTAGGGGGAGGGGAGTAGTGGGTTTGAATAGATGGTATAAGCCATTTAGTCTGGAAGTTCTTGATCAGCACTGGCACCACAGGAAAATTAACCTTTAAGATTTGAAACTCCCGAGTAGAGACAAGCTACAGAGACATTCCCTAAAATTAGCTCTTTGAGGCAGGAACATTTCTTAGCTGTCTCTCATTTGGGAGTGAATACATAGCTGGTGGTACATACCCTCAATACCAGAATAGAATGAGTACTGGGGAACAGCTACACGACAAATCACTACACATCACCAGCCTACAGTGCTCTGTCAATGCGTGAGATGCTTTTTTTGGTTATAGCTATGTGTTCTCAGCCTTCAGCACAGGGCTGGGATGGGGCCATTATGTTGCAGCTCAGCAACCCAACACCTCTCCCACATCGTCGTCTTGTTCTCCTGAAACCAGGCTTCAGTCTAGTTATGCCTGCCCCGACATAGCCTGAGAAAGGAGAGCCAAGGTGTCACTACCAGAGTGACGTCCACCTAGGTCTGTTAAGCCCAAAATAAATAGCTCTAAGGTGTCATCCACCCCAATCATTTTTTTGTGAGAAGTTAACTCATGTGTCCAATGACAACATGCCAAGTGTCAACACCATGTCTCTGCTTACAACGTGCCAGAAGGGAGAGGTTGGATCCTGTGTTGCAGATCTGTACAAGACATTGAGTGACAGCTCATGTGGGAGGAACGCATTTCAAGGAGAGAGCTTGGAAGAGCACCCAGTACCTTTGCTCCACAATTTGACTCCAGTTGTCAGGCTCCCATGATGCAGTTAAAACCTCTGTGCCCATGGTAGAAGGCAGCCCGGCTCCACATCTTGGAAATGCATGGGAGGAGAAAGTTTGTGAGAGTCGGCAAAAGTTAAGCCCAGCTAAGTTAATGTTGGCTCATTCTTACATATCACTGAACCCTTGCCTCAGTTTTTACACTTGTTCAGGAAGAGGCAAAGAAACAAAGCAAAGTTGGGATAGTAAAACAGGTAAACACCGAGGAAGAAATACAGAATTGGATTCCCCCAGAAATTACAGCCATCCACCAAGTGAGTAAAAGAAACAGCCTGTTCCCAGCTAAGCCAAGCCCCCATTATTATTAACAACACAGCTGTTCCAAGGCCTGTCTGTTTCCATAACTCAGGAAAACAGCCCCAGAAATCTTGAGAACAAACAACACAGAACACCAATGCCATGAGCCTGTAACAATGCGGCAATAAGTCACCACGTGGGAGAGCTGGCTGAGCTCAAGATAACGTACCTGGATACCCAGTGCAGACAGCAGAAAAGCACAAAGTCTCTTGCAAACTGCAGCCTTAAAATCCTTGCCCCAAAGCCGTTTAACAGGTCTCTTCATGTCCTCTCCCCATGAAGCACACCATGCAACCAAGAGGGGAAACACACTGCCTCACTGGGCTGGGACCGAACAAAGCGCGTGTTCTAGTCTTGGCCTCCGCGTTCACCGGCAGCATGACTTTAAACAAGTCGCTACATCCCTATGCCTCAACCTCCCTCCCACTGCTGCCTCACTCCCCTGTTTATGACCGACCACTTTTCTGGGCCGGACTGGACTCCTATTTAGAGAGCTCCTAGCACAGTGGGGCCATAGTCTCTCTTGGGATGTCCTTAAGCTCCTGTAACTTGGCTGAAGAGGAATGGAGAAGACAGGCCAGTGAAAAGTAGGCCTGTGCGAAACAGCTAATATTTGCTTTGGATTCAGCGGATTCGAGGGACAGCGATTCGAATCACGGTTGCAATTGGATTCGGCCAAACCAGGCCCAGCCCAGCAATGGCTGCCCCAGCTCCCGGCACTTAGTTAAAAAAAAAGCCCCAACTCAGCAGGTGCTGCCAGGTGAGGGGGTGATCCCCCTGCCCCCCACTGCCCCACGCTGTGTGGGGCGCTCTGCACAAGACCTGCAAACCCCCACTCACTCCCCCAGCCCCCCCGCCCAGGGGTGCCCCACCTACGCCAGCTCCAGCCCTTTAAGAAAAATACCCCCCCAAACCCCAAATCACTGCTCCTGATGGGGGGGGGGAAACAATCCCTGCTGCCCCGTGCCTCGTGATGGGCTCTGCACAAGCCCTCAAAGCCCTGAGGCTGCTGCAGGAGTGGTGAGTTCTGGGGCTTTTCTTGGTTTTTTTTTCCTTAAAGGACCAGAGCTGGCCCAGGCGAGGCACCCATGAAGGGGCAGCAGGGATCACCCCCCAGTGCGGCAGCACCTGGTGAGCACATGGGCTTTTTTTAAGTACAGAGCTGGGGTGGGCAAGGCAGCCATGAAGGTGCTGGGAAAGCAAGTGGGGGTCGGGGGGGCTGGTAGGGGTCCCCCCACGGTCCCCTCCCCCTACTCCCACCCCTAGTACTTATTAGCTCCAAGTTGGCTGCAGCTCCCTGCTACAGCCACCCGGTTCTCCCCGAATCATCAGAGCTCTCTGAATCTCTTCCAAAGATTCAGAGAGCTTTGAATTGATTCAGACCTTTAAACGGGTCCCCTGATTCGATCTGGATTTGAAGATTTGGGCACCGAATGAGGCTGAATCTCCTCCGAATCAAATCACCACCCCAAGCTTCGCACAGCCCTAGTGAAAAGCACCCCCCAGTCTCCTAAGCAGCGCTAAACGAGTATAGCAATCACTGTGAAGAAGTGCAGCCAGCCAAGCATCTCATCCAGACTCTAGGCAAGAGCTTTTTCCATTAATTTTAAAAGAAAAAAAAAATACTAAAACTTGCTCTTAAAATGTTCTTCCCCCTAAACCATGTAGCCAGAACATGGAACATGTTTTTCTTAATAAAAATAAAAGCTACATGATGTCACAAGTGTCAGATTGCAAACCGATAACAGGCTGTGATGGCTCTTTAAGAAAAGTATGCCTTGGATACAAGATACTATATTCCCCCTTGTCACACCGATTCCCAAAGGTGTATTGTGACGGCGCCGGGCCGTCCCTAGGGACCCGAGAGGGACCCCAGGGGGCGAAGGAAGAGGCAGCAGACTCACCGGGGACGGGAGAACCGGACG
>JAGPOW010003310.1:13916767-13963026 GCA_030014935.1 Caiman crocodilus
TAATATTTCAAAACCATCAAAGTCGTGGCGGGCGAGAAAAAGGGGTAAAGGAACGTCTCGGGAACTACCCACGACCCAGGGGCCCATAGGGGTCACATGTATGTACGTGCATGTGTGTTTAGGTGGGGCGGGGGAGAACAGGATATCAAACGTAACTGAAATTGCCTCTCTGGGCATTGCCACAACACACCACAGTGCCACGCAGAGATGCTTAACCTAACTCAGGGACCAGAAGTGGCATGGCCCTCTACCCAGAGTAACATCTTGCTTTGGGGGGGGGGGGGAGGTGCCATCCATACTGCTTCCAGTACCCTTGCTACCCTGGGTACAGCTGCACTGCATTATATGGTACTCCACACATACACACTAAACACTCCTCACATCAAGACTTCTGTGTTAAGTCTTCTTGTTGAATGGGTTAAAACTAGAAACCCAAATTGTATAGATATACTCTAGGACATGGCATACTTTTCCATTCTCCCTTAAAAAAAAAACCCCACAAAAACACACAAGTACACCACTCCATTCAGACTGTAATTTACACCTGACACCCAAGAGAACCTTCCCTGATTATTCCCTTCAATTTGCCGTCAGATGATTTTTGAAGCAGGAGTGAAGAAATTAAAGATAAAGAGCCCCATGTTACAAGTCACCTCCTTTGTGCCATGTCTATTTTTGGAGGATCTGAGTTCATTGAAGTTGGAGTTTTTCACGTTAAGCAAACGAGACTGCTCTGAAGGCTTTTTCTGAAGGGTAAAAAGCTATGTGAAGCGCAGCGTGCTGTTTTAGCCAAGCATATGAGTTCTGGGAGGGCCGAGGATCCCAGGACAAGAACCACACACATTATTGAAGCCTTTTGATTCTGGGTTCTCATTTTGATTCTTTAAAGGTAATTTCCAGTTGAGGGAGAGACTTGGAGTTCATCTGAGAAAAGAAAAGCTGTTTCTGGTGGAACAACTACTGCCTCATTTAATAAATGCCTACAACATACAGAAGGCACAAAATAAAGTCCCTGCCCTACAGAGAGAAGGGTCTATGACAAGGGGTATACAGACTAAAAGGGGAAGACAATTGGGAAACCCTCTGGGTTTCCCAGAGGCAGCTCACAGGGTTGCCTCTGGATCACATGCTTTCCAGGAGGCTGTCAGAGTGACATTCCTATTCATATGGATGCAGTGCAGTAAAATCCAGAGGCCCTCATCAAAGATGCAGGCCCTGATATGGTATGTACTGTCTGAAGACACAATGGGAGACAAGTCCCTGGCTCAAAGAGGTTCTGATCAAAGCAGACAAGACGGTGGAAAGCGCCTTGTTCAAGTTGCTACCCAGCAGATAAGCCAGGATAAGCACACATCGATCTCTCGACTCCCAGCCTAGTGCCTAGTCGCTTGAGCCACACTGCCTCCCCCAGCCTGAAGTCTGATAGCTTTGTTTCTCAATTTGGGGGCAGCCAGTTAAGATGCGATTTAGGCCGAGACTGCCCCAAGACGCTATTTATATTGGCAAACCTTCCAAGGCTGAATCACATGATGCCCACGTGAGCTTCCCGCTGCCACATCCATCTAGACCGAGTACACTTAACAGACTTTTGCAAGCCTTAACACAAAATGCAGGCCCCTTACCGGTCATGGCCACTGTGGGACACTGGAGACCCTTCAGTAAGGTGAGCGCATAAAACCACTTACCGGGCTCTGACATGTGCCCAGGCCCGCCAACCTGTTGAAATTAGCACAAAAAGTCAACTCCCTCCTTATTTTGGACTAGACAACAAGCAAGCTATGGCGAGCTGCCACGTTCCCTTTGCTCTCGAAATTCTCCCTCTATCAAGCCACATAGAGCCAATATCTTCCAGGAATCATTTTTTTTTTTTTTTAATCATTTTAAAACACCAACCACTCTCTTCTCTAATCGAACTCGACACCGACTGAGAAAAATGGATACGGTAATACGAAAATCATTAGTAACAGGATTATCCAAATATTTTAAGGAAGAGGGGAGGGGCATGTTGTGATGGCAAGAAAAGACATGGCCAGTCCAACACAATTGCAGCAACTTCTCTGGAGGACAAGTGCATGATTAAATATTTATGGATTTTAATGTAGCGATCTGTTCAGTCAGGAAACGGTCCGTCAAGACTGGGAAGCCACCTTTAAAGACAAATCCTAAATCAGCAACACGGGTGTCACAGAGGGGATGCCCATGAAAGGCAGGCGGTGCTCCCCAAGAGAAAGTGCTGAACACAGGGCTTTCCGCGCCATCTCCTCCTACAGAAAACATGGGGAAATGCTCAAACTGGCAGCGAGACCAGAAGGGCAGAGATGGGAAACAGGAAGCCTGAGGGATCACATACATTTTCCAGTTAAAACTTCTCATGTGAGGAATTTACTTTGGGATGGCATTTTTATAGCAGGAAAATTAAATGCCACCATTTAATGAGAAAAAACTACAGTATTCCATGCCGGCAACAAAATAGTCTCCACTGCCCTTCCAAATTGCAGGGTATTATCGTTACAACAGTCAGCATTTATCCTTCTCAGCCCAAACTTCTGTAGGGAAGCTCTTGCCTTTAGATAGCATATCTTTGCCTCAAGGGATCTGACAAAATAAGTACTGATTTTGGAGGCCCAGTTTGAGACTCACCGAAAGACTTTGGCTTTCAGAGTCTAAGTATTTGCTTCTTTGAAATGTCTTAAGACATCTTAGGATGAGGATAGGATCAGTGAAAGCACCCTAAATTGCTAGTTATCTTTGAAAGCTTTGGTCTTCACAAGATGCTATAAACATGAAATGTGTAATGCTTTTATAGGAGTGAGATCATAGCTCTTTGCAAAATGGCAGCTTTTTATGGGGAATGCAAATTATTTGTCCCAATTCACAAGAGAAAGCCACAGAAAATATCAACAATTTTTATGAAGAAGAATTCCAGGAAGTTTTGACACCAGAAGCATCAAAATCATTTGATTTTAGAATTGAAAGGACATTTTTGATTCAGGTCTTCTGACTGTCTAGTCAACATTTTATGTGTTTGCTTTTTTTTTTTTTAATAGGCACTTTTTATAAAGAGAAAAATTTGAGTTCAATAAAAAAAAACATTTATTGATGGAAATGTTTTCTGGGAAGAGTTTCCACAATCTCCAGTGAATATCTACCAAATATTCAAGAAGTTGAAAACACTCATCCATGAGTCTTTTAGAGTTCATACAAAACCGCATTTCACAACCTTTTTATCGTAAGGCCTACAATGTTTTGCATTTTTCTTAATGCCACAGCTGCTGGAAATCAAGAAAATCTTAGATCTTTAAAAAAAAAAAAAAAAGAGGACACTGCTTCCCTCAAGTCTCCAGGAAAAATGAAAAAAACATGTAGCAAAGCAAGCTAAAGGCCAAGAAACTAGACAAAGTCAAAGAAATGCCATTTGAAAATCATCATGGTTTTTAACCCAATTCCTTTCCTTTTGTTTGCTCTGAATGCTTGAATTAGCAGCAGTCTGAACCTCAACCATATATTTTTCAAGAGAAAGGATCAAAAGGCAGGAATGCAGGAATTAAATCTCCATCCTCACAAAGACAGACAAGCCCCACCAAAATCAAAAGGATTTGCAAGCAAGGGTGAGTGACACCAGTTTCCTGGCAAGGATCCTTCCCAAACACAGAGAAAGGACAGGTTTTATTCACAGCTCCATGACACAGCTGCCAAAACACTTCGGCATGAAAGAGAGGAAGCGCCCAAGACAGCGACTCTTCATTTTATCAGCCACAGAATGCAACTCCTCTCTAAACAATCCCAATGCAAATCAACAGAAAGACAATTCAATGCTCCAAAGAGGGCTTTCTGTATTCTAAACAGCAATGACAACTCTTTAAAAGTGTGAGCAAATGTGCCATTATTTGGGACTTCTACTGCCAAATTTATTAGCAGAGAGAGAGAAAAAAAAAAAAAAGGCGGGCGAGTGGTGGCGGGGGGAGAGGGTTTGGACACAAACAGGGAAAATATTAAACACACACACACATTTTGTTCCTGAATTCTCCAAATGTGACTCACTTTGCTCTATTGTGACAAACTGAAACGCCTCCGAGGAGTTCATTTCACGTCTCATCCATTCTCTGAATAATGGGAAAATCCCTCTTTGTTTCTCTAAGATATCAGCACACACTGTGCGCCACAGACTCGATTCCATTAGACATAATGGAACAAGATTGTCCCAGAAGTTGTTTTCAATTGCTTGAGTGCATCCTTCATTTAGGGAAACAAGAATATATGAGCTTTTCTACCCAGGCCGACGTGCGGACGCAAGTTTTAAGCTGTAGCAAAGGCTATTTGTTTACTGCTTGGGGTGGGCAAAGGGATGAGCACTGCTGTCCTCACCTACAAAGGAAGTGAGGTGCTCAGGGAGTTGGTCAATGAGCAAAGCAGCTTGGATTCTCCACTACCTAAATCAAAGCTCTGGGAAACAAGAGTTGTCATAAGTAACTCATCCTGGCATTATATTGTGCATGAAGGTGGAGGTTGTGCTGCCACCCATTGAAGGTCCCCACTTTGCCATTCAAGGCTGGATGATTCTATTACACAACTAAAATTCAAGACACTGTAACATTCGCACTGCAATATTGAGCAAAACGCAACTGTTGTACACGTAGGCTTACCAGTGCATTGACTTAATTTACCATTCGGCCCAAAGTCTCCCTGGGCAAACATGCCACTGTACACCATACATTTTCTATTGTTTGTACAGCCAGCACTTGTAAGAAACTCAAATTCATTAAAAATAAACACCTGTTTGTATGCAATGGAAAAGAGGCTAACCAAGGGAATGCAAGCTCAACCCAACAGTCTATGATTTTCCTCCTCTCCCTGGGATTAATGGAAAAGTTAGAAGGCTGGGAGAAAGCAAGTGAGGTAATGAGATGGCTCTTTCTAGCAGATTGATACCATCACAGTGCAATTGTGTAAATACCTGAAGCACAGAAGGGAAGATTGGATCAGAAGCCATGAGTAATTCTGTGCAAAGCTGTGCTCTGCATCACTTTCAGAAGCAGAAACATTTCCACTGGTGGTCAGTGGATTTTTTTTTAACCCAGTGCACAGGATTACAATACAGCAATGTACTATACCTATAAGCTCCTATATGGCAAACAACCCAAAAAAAAACACTCAGAGCCTTTAGGGAACAGGAATGGGTTTCAACTGATGCTGCAAGCCAAGCACAAGCACTTATATAAATTGTTGAATTAGGGCTGGAGCTCGCAGAGCAGGAGAACAAGTCCCTGACATCACTGCAAGACAGCAGCAAGAAGACACTCCCAGGCAGAGGTCTCAACTGCGAGTTTGGGAGCCCTGGAGCACTTCAAGTTTGGCATTTTTCTTTCCCCGTAAGAAGCAGCTTGTGATCTGAGTACAGCTGAAAAGACACCATGATTGTGTCCCAGCAGACACTGCAGTGTTACTTTCATGTGGTTCTGTTTCCTGGAAGGTTTAGTTTCCGTTTTATTTACCTCCGAGACCCTCTGGGAAAAGAACAGAACAACATCTGATAGAGTCTACACCAAAGCTCAGTGACGCGAGACTCACCAATAATGACTAAGTGCGCCAGGGGGCCGAGGGGAGAAGAGCAAGTCAAAAGAAAAGGAAATAGGCCACAAGTCTCTCGGCAGAGTCAGGCTTGCACTTAATCAAACCAGAGCCAACAACAGGCTGTCCCCTCCGCGTCGCCGTCTGGGAGCTGTCCAGCCACCGCAGCTCCTGAACGTCCACCCAGGATTACCAGGGGGTCGCGTGTGCCATAACAGCAAGGAACTGAACATCTCCATCAAATATGCCGTGTTGTTTCCTTCCCTGCTAAAAGACCGCTTCTATATGAAGAAGGTTCACATTACCCCGAAGGACCTACATGTCACTACATACCCCTGGGTCCCGACTTGGGAAACATGTTAAGAAGATGGGCTCTGAGTTATGGTTCAGGCCTGTACGTAGAAGACAACTAACCTAACACAAAGGGTAAAATATCCCATTCTGGCTCCCTGTTGCTCACGTGATTGATTTCTTATTCTAGCCCCATCCTGGCTTCTAGATCAATGTGCTCAGGGGCTCTCCAAATCGTACTTCTCCCACAGCTGGCACCAGGCCCTCCTCCTATAGCTTCTCCTGGCTGCATTTCAACAGCAATAGGTTTTATTATTATACCTTGCTGCCCTAATTTTCTCCACACTAAATTTTCCAGTGATGCCTTGGCCCTGCTGCTTAAGTTAGCTGGCTTCAGTCACTGAGGAAGCTGCTCTTACATGTAATAGCCTCTTTTACAGGCATAGGCTGCTTTGAGAATGAAGCGGGGAGAGCCTCGTATTACCCTAAGTCAGGTGTCCATTTACAAAAGAAAACAGGTAACTCCTTCCATGCTTTCCCAAATTCACACAGCAGGATCCCATGTGGGCTATGCTCCATTACTTGCAGCTGAAGTGAGTTCCATTGCAAGAAACAAAATGGGTTTATTTGGAGATTTAACCCCTAAACCCATCCTCTACAGTCCTTGCAAAAAAGGTAACTCCTAACATTAGCTCCTTGCTGACTGCATGCTCTCCTGGCACCCTGGCTGACACATTCATTACATCCTCTCTGCTAATCCCAACCAGATATTACACCTTGGTATGATAAACTCCCCCCGACTTAAGCTTCAACAAAAGTATTTAGGTGAGTAGCAGAACTAAGCACTGAAAACAACAGGCCTCACCTTGGAAATTGAGATTACCTGCATGGAGCTGGTTGTTTCAGGGGGACAGAAAAGACTCCCAATTTGATTCTCAGGGGAGGGGGAGGTTGTTTGGGGTTTTTTTCTTTCAACAGGTTCAAATATTACCTTTTGGAAAGTTCTGTTACATGGGACATTGGCACAAGAAATGACCGACTGGGTAAAAGCGATGGTCCAAAAAAATAATGCAATAAAAACATTTCCATCAGCCCCAAGCACAGGGGTAGAGCACCTCTGGTGCAAGTTCTCTCCATTCTCCAAACAGCGCTTCAGACCAAACCCACGTGTCCACTTCACTCCCGAATTTCCAGCAGCCTGATCTTCCTGGTTCAGACAAATAAACCTAGGGACACCGTCTGTGGTGCTGTTAAAAGGAGATTCTGGCTTTCATCTCTGAAGAGGAAGAACGGTCACATTAAGCCATCTGGATCCTTCTTTTGGACTTTTGCCTCAAAGGAAAAACAGGAGGCATTGGAGCTGGTATGGCACATCTGCCTTCACCCAGTATGGGTAAGCATGAGTCAAGTCATGATATTCATGGAAGCGGAGAACAGAACTGGGATTTTAGGGACAATGAAAAGAGCACAGAAAGGTGAATGGATCGAGGAGTGTGTGTGGGGTGGGGGGAGACAAGAACTCATGAAAGAAGAGAAAAAAAAGACAAGAAGGGAAGCAAGCAAGAAGGGGAAAGGCAAGGAAGTCAGAGATAGTAAAGAGACAGGAAATGTCAAGGGAACGAGCTAGAGAAAGAGGAGGGCTGAAGCTACTGAGACAGTAAGGCTAGGGAGAAAAAAAGCGAAGGCTGAAGCATTATGATAACATCAATGCACATAGCATTAGTGGGAGTGTGCAGTCACGGCATTCAAGTGTGTAATTCTGTGACTGCAGGTACAACTCTTTTGGCTCCAGATGCTGCTAGACCTTCCCTTCCCTCCATCCACTCCCTGCTGTTTCTCCACCCCCCACTGCCTCCACCACCTTTCACAACCCTTCTAGACTACACACAGCAGCAGAGAGGAAGGCATATTTTTTGTGGAGTAATTCCAGCAAAAGATCCTCCAGAATCCCCTGACAGAAAGCACACTGGCTCTCTCCCCTTGAAAAACTGCTGTCACGCAAGCTGGTGAAAGAGAGGTCACTGCCCCAACCTGCTTCCCAAAGTTACGTTAGCAGCTGCAAAGAAAAGAAAGCAGCCAAATAAAGAAAAGCAGTCAGAACATGTGCTCTCTCATCAGTCCCAGCAAAGACTGAAAGAGGGGTCATAAGCAGGGATCCAGGTTTTCCATCTGCTACAGAAAAATGCAGATGTTCCTCTCTGAAGGAGAAAAATGTGGATTTTCCTCCTTTAAAAGGAGAAAATTGCAGGAAGCCATGGGTTTCCCTTGCAGGCTGGCAGGGCTTGGGGACTGTCCAGGGGGCTGGGGAGCATGTGTGTGCATGTGCTTGTGCATGGCAGAGGTGTGTGGTGGGGATAGGTATGTGAGGGGGCAATGGGTGCCTGTCAGCACTGGGGGAAAGTGTCCAGGCACTGGGGCTGCAGCAGAGTATGGAGGGTGGGGAAGAAGGCACCTGCTTCTCCAGTGGAGGCAGGGGGTGGTAGGGGCTTTCAGGGGTAGCAGACAGCTGCATGCCTGGGCCAACAGCACCAAGGCTGGTACCCATGCTTGCATGCAGGGTCAGGGCAACTGGGAGATGCTGCACCAGGAGGGGGGGCATGGCCAAGCCTTCTGGTGTGGTACAGGAGCCTCAGCCCAGGGTGGGCAGGTGTCATAGACCTCTCCTCCTCCTCCTCCCTCCAGCCCAGGCCACAGCTAGACTTGCTCCACCACAGTCCACACGAGTTGGAGCCACCGCAGCTATGTGCTCCAGCCCACACAGGAGGGGGGCAGCTGGGGACACCCTCTAGTAGGTCTGGGGGGGGCAGGGGGCTTCAGGTCAGGACTGAGGGACACTAGCAGGGCAAGGGTGGGGATTATGACTTGGGACTGAAGAGAACCAGGGGAGGAACAGGGCAGTATGGATCAGGATTGCTGGGCACCAGCAGGGCCAGCAGGCTGTGAAAACGGGATTGAGGAACACCAGCGTGGCCAGGAAGATGTGGGTTGGGAGTGAGGGACAATGGCATGGGTAGGGCTCTGGCATATCAGGATGGCTCAGCACCACAAAGCAGCACAACCAGATCCACATCCTGGTGAGCAGAGGGGGCTCAGATTAGCCATGATTAAAAAAATACAAAATCAACCACCAAAATATATAGGCACTTAGAATTTATTTTAGTATAATGTTTGAGGCACTGGTAGGCTTTGAGATCCCGCTAGCGCATGATCTCTCTCTTCTTGTTTGTGCAGGATTGCTCATGATAGAGCTTGGGGTCTGGTAAAAACATAGCTCTTCACCTCAAGCAGCATTAATTCCACTCCTTTTAGAAAGAAAAGAGGAAGCATACCTTCAAGTACATGTCTAACCCACCATCTTCACCTCAAGTCATCTTCTGAAATAACCTGGTGCACCACGTTGCCAGAATCCTGCTCACTTGATCTTTTCAGCATCAAGCCATACTTGCCTGACTAGCTCATCACTGCCAACAATTCACATTTGCTTGAAGGCCCATGATAGCATTTGTTTGTAGGGTACTTTCAGACTCCAAATGAGGGGTGGCCTACTAGGCAAAAACAGCACAGGGACAGACGCCAGCTAGAGAGGGACAAAAGCATTAAGCTTACAGCTGCCTGAAGAATACAATTCAGAGGGAAAGAATGGCCGGTGATTACAATTGGAAGGGATTCTACACGCTGAAAAGGAACTGATTCAATTGTGCTGCAACTCCTGAGAGTCTGTCAGCAATCAAGGCATTCTCCCTACTACAATCATCGGGGCAGAACACGAGGGAAAAGGGAAAAATATAGATATAACCTAGGTCGGGTCAGGCAATGTTTTTTGGCCGGAGAGCTGGAAAAACCACAATGTCTACCTTGGAAGGTGCCGGAGTACTGACATGTCGGAGGCCGGAGCTGCTGTTTGCAGCCTCCCGGTTGCAGCCGGCCCACAGAGCCCCGTCTGCTTGCAGCAGGGCTTGCAGCCTCCTAGCCACCTGCTGGGAGCAGCCTGGGCTCCGTGGCTGGCAACGCTGTGCCAAGAAAAATGGCCTTGCGTGCCAGGCTCAGCACACGTGCCAGGGGTTGCTGACCCCTGACCCAGGTGATGGTGAGATAAAATACCACAGGTCCCAGTTCAGGAGTAATACACTATTAGGATCAGCATCCACCGTGCAGGAAAGGTGTGGGTAAGGAGAGAAAGAGAGGCGAGGCATTTCCAAAATGCTACATCAGTGAAGGTAACAGGCTACAAAAACAAACTTTGCATGGCAGAACTCTAGAATCGACAATATCTTTGAACTGGAACGGAGGGAGAAGACACACACCTCATCCTTCAGTATCTACATCCCTAATGTTCCTTTAGTCTCAGATCTCTCCTCGTTGGACTGCAGCCAGGACATGAAACCTCATCCCAGGCAGTCCCTTCTCATTCAAAGCCCTGCTCTCCTAATCGAGCAGCAAGGGTCTGTTCCAACAGGACAGGTGTTAACTGCAGCCATACGCTATGCTCATCAGCTTACATCACATCACACCAGGTCACACCATCTGGGCTGCATCTTTATCACAAGGCATGAGAATGCAGCCAGCCATTCACACCAGACTTCTGCAGCCACGCAAAGCTTCACACGCTTGTGCCTTGCTTTCTCGATTACTTGCAGCTGGCCCAGGATAGGAGTTCCCCACCACCACCACTTTATCCTTTCACCAAGGCCATTAGTGCAGACACTGGATGCAATTCAAACCCCCGGTAGAGTTAGTGGTTCCTTTCACAGTGAAGCTAAAATTACATCCTCTGGTCTCACAGGTCTGCAATTCATGGTAACAAGTGGCCAAAATAACACTTGTTATAAAAATATTATATAAAGCTTGTTATAAAAATATAATTAATAACACTGTGTAACAAAATGCCTTGTTACACAGGCCAAGAAGCAGATTGCAGGAGCTTAATAAGATAGCCAAGCCCTAGACAGAACCTCTGGGCCATGTTCCCTCATCCTATTCACAATAACCTCCCCAGATTTAAAGAAGAGGGAAGACTAAAGACCTACATATCTAGACTGGCAGGTTAGAGAGCCCATTACAGAGTGGGAGGTCATGACATACACGCCCTTTCCACTCCTCCTCCACATTTGTAATCTAAACCCATTTGAATGACAATATTTGCCATGCCTGGAGCCCCTGATATTTCAACACCATAGAAATACCTTCACACCAGTAGCAAAGCCTGGAGCAGGCATTGCTTTTTGTGCATATACCCAATTTGCACAGCTGGAAACTAAACTAAAGGAAGAAAATTTGAACTCCTGGGCCAGCAAGGGAGTTTAATTCATTTTAAAGAAAAAGCACCATGCCAGAACTTAGAGCGATTTGCTCTGCCACAAGCTACATTCAGCCACTAATCACAAAACCGAGCCACCAGCATGTCCAGAGCAGAGACACGAAGCGTACAAATTATTTCATAATTTATGGAGAGTGCTGCATGAAAGTGACTTTTACAGCATCTGCTCTCAGGCAGCAGCCCCAACATATACCACACTACAGAAGAGAGAATAACTGTGCCTTCTAAGCAACAGGCATGGCACGCTTCAGAAGCCCAAAGAAACGTGTCTCCAAGCCAGCAGGATTAACTCAATCTGCCTTAAAGAAGACAGCTCCATGCAGACTTCTGCGGAAGGCAGATCTTGTAAGCAAGCCCTTAACGTAGCCAGTACACCAATGTGCTTTCTCTTCTTCAAGAGGAGGAAAAGCCTCACGGCAGTCATCCTAGAAAGGTAAGCATCTGCCCCAATTATTTATTTGTAAAAAGTCTCTCTTTTTCCCCAACTCATTGTCCCACAACAATGTGCACTTGCTGTCAGCCAGAAGTGCATTTCTGTGCTGCTACAGTTATTTCGTTCGCAAAAATCAAGGGAATAGCATATGAAAAAGGCACCATAAAGTAAAAAGCTGTATCCAAGCAAGTGCATTCAGTCAGCAATAGCAGCAGCACAGCTACTGAGAAGTTGCTTTGGGATAGCAAGAGGCCAAAGCAAAACTTAAGGCTTCCAAGTTGAACCCGCAGGCCAGCCAGCAAGTTTGGTTCTCAGAAGTGGCGCTCATTGCTGAGAAGAGAATTCACTCATTCCAAGACAGGGAAGCTGGCAGGGTCTGCGAATAGGACAACGCAGCTGAAATTATTTAGAGTCCTGAGAGGTAGCATAGTAGCGACCAAACTTGGCAGAGGTAGGCAGTGAGGAGCACGCAGCTAGCAAATTTTGCCCTCAGCAGCCAGAATCAGTTCAGTCTGCTAGAAATGCCTGGGATATTGGGAGCACGCAGGAGGTAGGAAATGTTGTCCCTGCTCCAAGAAAGCCTCATCTGTGGAATCCAATGGAAAACATGACAAGAAACGGAGCAGAAGAATCCCCCCCGCAGGCTGCAGATTTCACAGCTGATCCACAAGGACACATGGGCTCCCAGACAGACCAGCCTCCCAAAGATCGGAGCCAGACTGCAGGAACACAGACGGGCTCCTGCAGAGACCATCTTTGTCACATGGCGATGGAGCAGAAATAGTTTACACACACAAGAAAAGAAAATACTCCCCTTGTTCCGATTCCAAGGTAATTACTGGTAGATATTTGGCCTCGTTAGACAGCACCTGGCCATGCAGCCTTACCCAAGGAGGAAGCCTTCGGACACAAGCAAATCCTTAACAGTTTTAGCCAATCCAAATGTGCATCAGTGAAGGAGGGTGCCAGGAGACAGCATGTAGCTGACATTCCCCAGAGATCACTGGGGGTCACCTTGAATGGCAGCGTGCTAATAGCACAGCTTGCTAACTGCCTGCTGCTGAAAGCAGTAACTGGGAGCTCTGCATTGCATTTCCAGCCCTAGCTTAAGTCAGAATGGGCAAGCCAGAGTTTGCTCCTTCGAAAGTAGAGGGATCTTATTCCCCTGCTTTTGCCAGGATTGTAGGAGGCGTAAAAGTGCTGCACATGCTTTGGATGGAAGTCACTAGACACAACAGAGCCCGTGCCAAATTCTTTTGCTTGGCTCCTTCAGACCAAGGAAGCTATAAACACCATCCTCCCCAATTTAACCCCCAGAAAGTGAGTTAGTTTAGGGCATAAGCCACAGCAGGAGAACTGATATTTCCCCATTGAAAAGTGTTGGCTGCAATCTGGTGGGCAGAGCACAGGGGCTAGGAGTAGACTTGACTTCAGTTCTCAGCACTTCTCCTACTGTAGTTTGGGATTAGAAAAAAGGTTTCTTCCCCCATTTATCCATCTGAAACACAGAATGAGAAATATTTTCTAGATTTGTGCAGCTCTGCTAGCATATTAATAGTAGCACTTCAGCAGCAGCCTATACCAACCTAATATACCAATCTGGGGACTGTCAAGATGATGCAGAAACCGAGTTATCTAGCCAGCCATCTGAAATCTCACTTGATGTGCTAACATGTGGACAAAGGCAGAGATGCAGGAGCTCACAAAGAGACCCTTGAACAAGAGGGCTGGGTATGAAAGGGGAAGGCAAAGAGTAGTCTTCCTACTTCCCTGAGAGCCCCTTGAGGCCAGTGGCCCCCCTTCATGATGAAATTAGGGAGAAATTTGCTCTGGATTCCTCCTTGCGCAGTTTTTATAGCCACGCTCCAAGGCTGTAACTTCCATCTTACTGTCTCGTTGATATACGGCCCATGCAGTCTAAAATGAAACAGCAGTTGTACAGATTTTTTTTTTAACGGATTCATACATTTTTTACTTTATATCCCTCTTCAGAGAATGGGAATCTGATTACATATTCTTCACACCCTGACAGGCTTAAATACCAAATTATTGTACATCTTCGCCAGGCCACACTTGGTAAATAAATTTTTATTCCCAGGAGTGCCCTCTCCACTATAGAGAGATACGAAGAGGCTGGAGCTCCACTGACCCCATGAAATCTTGGGGCATAGGCTGCAAACCCTGAAGCCCAAGTCATCATATTATGGCCAACAAGCGACCCCAAGGGACGGGCAACGTAAGAGCCGAGCAGAAAGCCCTGTGGGACTTTAAAAGAGGAGAAGCTGGTTGTTCGGTTTCCATTTGACTGCCCTGGCATTAGCTTCACCAGGAAGGAGAGCGGGAACAAGGACTTCCTTACAGAATCTTTTCCCTCTTTCTTACATGTCCTTAGAGAAGCATTCAGAAATCATGCTTTGCTTCAAACAGTAGCAAACAGGAGCGGTTTTGTGACTTAACACAGCCTTCTGGCACCTAAGCAGTCAGAGACAGATGAAGCATTTCCTAGCCTACTCCATAAAGCAGTTTATTCTCCCAGACTTTAAAAGCAAGAGAGACCATTGTGATAATCCAGTCCACCCTTGTGCTTAATACCGACCAAAAAAAATTTGCTCCGCAATCTGCACTTTGTTTCAGCCCGAACCAGTCTAATTTCAGCTTGCAGCCTTCCTACATTGTATAAAAAGCTTTGAGGAAGCTCTATAAATCAAGTTTGGGCTTCTTTACAAATTTGGGGGTGGTGAGGGAAGGAGGGAGAGTTGCAGATTTAAAAAGTACTTTTTTTCACAAGGTGAATCAGGGCACTTCTACAGAAACCAGCCTCAAAAAGGACCTTTCTCTATGCTTCCCAGTAAAAGCACTTACAATGTAGCCTGGAAAGCAAGTCCTGAGCACAGACTCAGCTGTGCTTAGTTTTCCTCCTGGGAATGAAAAAGGGGACAAGGACCGAGGAAAGAGAAAGGTTCTGCTAAACAGTATAAGCTGTTACCACCAGACAGAGCAAGCCACTCACCCAGCCCACTTTGAGATGCCATTAGCAATGGGGCAAAAAAACATCATTCAATTGGAGTCCACCCAACTGTATGAAGCCACGAGGCATTGACAGGGTCAGATATGGACTGCGACATTTCAGAAGCATCTTAGGAATTCCAGAGGACAAGTCCCATTTAATAAGTAAGGCTTCTTCTCTTAAAACCCTTAACATTTTAGGGAAGGAGAAAAAACTAGAAAGTCTAGAAGGTAAAGTCCCCAAAGTCTAGAAGTTACAGGAGATGATATACTTTTCCCCTTAGAAAAACTAATTTTTTCGTATCTCTTTGCCTAGCTCTTTTATTAAGAAAAGACACCCTTCACCTACCCATTCAATACATCCTGCTTTAAAGCATTTTTCCGGCCTTTGGTTAGTACAGGCCTATCCTACCACAGAGAGCAAAAGGAAGAGTGGGAACCTTATTATATTGGAGTAGAGAGTTCAGGGTGATTGGGCATTAGCCGTACCAGTCAACTGTACTCCCAATCAAAAGAAGCATCAAAAGTCATTCAAAACCTCAAATCACTGTACAAATCTTCCCCCTCATTACCAGCTTCTACTATATCTCCTCCCATGTGTGAATTCAAACACAAGGGAGATTGACAAGGATTCACACTGTATTCTTCTTAAATACCAGACACTTTTCCTGAAAGCCATGGAGTCAGTAAAATGGTCTTTATTGTGGTTTAATAAAAAAACTGCACAGCTGAAGAAGATCCTGGGAATTACAAACCCAGGAGCCTACTTACAGTAGAGTGAAAAGTGATCACGAATCTAACTAGGGGTCAGAAATCTAACATGGGACTTGGATAAGAATAATCTGAACAGGTCAAGCGAGAACAGCCTCCAAAAAAGGAAGGAAAACCCTGGACCATTAACCTGTTAAGAGTCATGTGAAACAGTTAATAAAAAGAAATATGGATAAAGGTGACCAGGTAGGTATAATTTCAGTGGATTTTAAGAGAGCTTAACAAAGTGCCTCAAAAGAGATTAAGGAAAATAAATACTTATCAGGTAAGAGGCAAAGGCATGTCATGGATTACAACTGGCTAACCAAAATGAAGCAAAAAGGTAACGGTACCTAAATTAGAGAGAAGTTAATAGGCTTGCCTCCATGAGCAAATTACACTGAAGCAGCAGGCAGTGAGTTGCAGCTTGCTGAAGAGACTAAATCGCCCTAGTTTGCAGAAATTATAAAGCGTTTGAGAAACTCCTGATATATTTGTTACAGCGGGAATGGGAAGATGGGATTCACGTTAGAAAAATAAGGTAAGGCACCCTAGAAGAGTCTTAAGCTTCTCGTGATAGGCTCTGAATGGACCGGACCGTAAAGATCCACCTCCACCTCTGAGGACACTTGTTCTTCCCTACCAAGGCTTACAGTTCAGTGAAGATGTGCCTTGTGGGTCACAGCAATTCAAGCAGCAGATAGCATGCCTTTGGTACATTTGCAAAAATGAGATATAGAAAATGATATAGTGAACAAAGAAAATGCTCATCTGGAGTCCTAAAATTTAGTTGTTTTACTTTAGATATTGCTAATCCAGGGAATATGTATGAACATACATCCCTGTGATGAGACACCAAAAATTGAGACTTACCAAGCAAGCAAGCGAGACAAGCAGACAAGTCTTGACAGCCAAGTTCAAGTTCACTATCCCTTTGACAGGTCTGAAAAATGATCAAAGCCACCTTCTAACCCACAGGTAGCCCCAAATACAAGTGGAGAAAGGGCATGTCCAAAGTATACTGAAAAAACTACACAGGTTTATAATATCCATCCCAGAGAATTCACTGTCACAAGAACTCACAGCCAATTATTTAAAAAAAAAAAAAAAAAAAAAAAGATTATTGCCAATTAACATCATTATTGCCCCAGCTAAGGCAAGAAATTGTATTGCCAACTCCTGTCAGACCTTCTGGGAGCTGGGATGAATGACTTCACCTCCTGAGCCAAAGTTTCCCCACCTGCAAAAGTAGGATAAGGCTGACAAGAATATTTAGTGGCTTCATACACATGAAATATCTACCAAGCTTGAAAGGGAAGGCTGTCTCTAAGTAAGATGAACTACTTGATCACAAGCTTGACCATTTAAAACAATCACCTGCAAAAACAGAGGAAGCATGCCCCACTGTTCGTAAGGAAGCTTGCATTGTGGAAGAGGTAGCAGTCAACCCCCTCAGACACTAGGCAGTGGGACACTGCCGCACAACTGTCTGCTCCAGCAACACAAGATCATTCGCTCTAGATATCTGGCTCCCGACTCCAACAAATCTCAATGGACTCCCCCCTCAGGAAGCAAGTTTTAAAGGCCACATCAAATGGTCCTCCTCAAGTTGGCCTTCTCATCACACTGCAACCAGCCAAAGAATTTGCTCAAAAGGCACCTGAGAGGCAGAGGCAAGATGGCACATCCCCATGTGCTGTCCTGTGCCCCTTTTGTATTGCCAGAGCAAACTTTGCTCAGTTTGCTACTCACTCATTTCCTGACAACCTACTGGACATTTGTTCTACAACTTCCACTAGTACTTGCAGTGCCTTTCCCTCCCTCTGCTTCCCAAGGGCAAAAGGATGCCCAAACTCTAGACATACGCATATGCGATACTGCATTCATCCCTAGCAATGCTTGCTGGCTTGTGCCCCTCTAACGAGTGACAACAGGGTCCTCCACGCACACCATTCTACCAAGTTACTGAGCTAACGTCAGCAATAGAAGATTGACAGAAGCTTTACCAAGGTGCAAGTAGGTCTATGCAACCATCTCAAAGCTACCTGAATCCATATGCACCCCATATCCAGGCCTTGCTGAAGAACTGCTGTTTCCACAAGGGATTCCCACTCATGCTTCCCATCCAAGGGGACCAAAGGAAAATATGATTATGTGGCAAAGCTAGGCTTTTCATGGGTTTTTTTGTTTTGTTTTGTTTTTGTGGAGGAAGAAAAACAAAATAAAAAAAAAGCCCCAAGCCTCTTTTTGGGGCACCTCACCAATGGCTCTGCCGACGTATTGCCTCGTGTCTCTGAGCCCATTTACAATGCAGTCCTGGCTGCCTCTGGACAAATATTTGACATATTTTTTTGTTTTGTTTTGGTCTGACAGCTCATGCAAACAAATTCAATTTAAGGGAAGTTGGTTCAGTGCTTTTCATTAATGACACTCCAAGGAAAAAAAATGTCATTCCCAGACTGAGGAAAAGAAAAAAAAAACAAAAACTTTTCATCATGTGAAACTAACACTGAGCAAAATCAATCAAACCCTTTCCACCTCCCTTCCTCCTCGGCATGAAAGGATGCATCATTGAGCAACACTGATTGTTCCAAGTTGTGATTTCTCACCTCAACTGCTCTGTAGGAGCCTTGCAGAGAGGAGACAAGGTGCCTAAGGTGCTAAAAAGCCATGAAATGTTCCTTGTGTGCAATGGTGTGGGTGCTACGTCATGTATAAGGAAGGCTTCTTTTTGCCAGTTTGAGGATGGCACAATTATTTCTCCTTGGCCATTTGAAATACTGACGGTCATAATGGCCATAGCAGAAGCGTTCACATCGTGGCCTTGACAGATTCCAACAAATCTGCTAAATACCTTGTCATCACAACCTCAAACATCTAATTCATTACAAGGACACAAGGCAGCGGCAGCAGTGGCCATTTGAAAAAAAAGTCCCCCGGTTAGTCTTGTGCCGGCACTATACTCAAGCCTTCTCTTTATGTAACAAAATAAGGGTTTAGCTTGGGACTTTCAAGACAAACTTTAAGTGAGTTGAGTCCTTCCCAGATGCCAAGGTTTCATTGGGATGAGGCACATAATGAAAGGTCAAAACACAGGCCGACTGATCGTTGCTGTTTCAGGTCCACATTAGGATCTTGAGGAATACCTAATGGAGGTCCAGAAAAGCGTAAGTAGTGCAAGCTCTGTCCCCATTTAACACATCTCATTTCTATCGTCCAGCAATAACTTTCAGAGCTGGGAAAGAGAGGGCCCATATGCCCCCAAAGCATATTCACATCATGGACCGTTTCCTACAGAGACTGATTGCTTTGGACTCGGATAGGTGGATACAAAAATTCAGCATCTTATCTGAACTCCTCCACACTTACTCGCCCCAATACCTACCTGGAGCAGGGGGGGGGGGGCGGCATAGGTCCATCTGTACTATAACAGCCAAGGGGCAGAGGATAAATTACTTTGGGTATAGGAGCAGAAGATATTTATTTATTCATTCATTCATTTATTTATTTACACACACACACACACACACACATGAATATTTAAAATAAATCCAAGCTGTTCAAAGTCTGGCTTAAAAAACACACTTAGGAGCAGCATAATGAATACCCACCAACATTCAATAGCAAGTTGGAAATAGCCAGCAATCTACCAGAAAAAGCAGGATGTCTATGTTTGATAACAGGGACATGCAAAGTGTTGCAGGCGGGACTGTACTAACTGTATGCTAACAGAGGCAGTCTCAGCTTAGACCTTGTTATGCCAAGGCTGAAGTCTTGCACCTGGGCATCCTTTGTCTTAATAAGAGGCATTCATTTAATGAGAAAGAAGGAAAGCACTTTGAAATCTCACTCTGCAGCTCCCTTACAGCTGGCATGAGCACGCTACAGATGAGGTACATTTATGCTTCTCCACAAGTCTGACATTCTCTTCCCTCCATGGGCATGGCTAGGGAAGCCCCTTCAAATGGGATTTCTCCCAATTGGGTTGTTTTTTTTCCGTCCGGTACAAATCTATTTAGGCTGGAGATGCTTTCTCTTCTCTCTGTCTGGGTTCTATTTGGAAAAAGCTCTGGCTCAGAAATAATTGCAGTTTGCTATAATTGGCGAGATGCAGGAAGGGAGTTTATACAAGTGGAGTCTGGTGCAATTTTGGGAGATTTGTTACGCTTAGCTCACTTCTATCAATTTCAGCAGCTCAGATGCTTATGACCTGTTGCTTGGCTTATTGTGAAAATGGCTTTTATTTACTGCACTTCCATTAAAAGATGAAATCCATGCACAGGGCTCACAGGGCAGAAAATCACAGTTTACGTCTCAGCTTATCTGCCTTCAGCGGCCTCAGCTCATTTTCACCCTGGCTCTCTCCCAGCTGCTATCAAAGAACACTTCCCAGCATGTTTTGGAGACGCCAAACCCTACAGCAGCCACAGGGTGCACTTGGACTTTAACACTGCAGTAGGTTGGGGCAGCTCAAAGCAGCCTCACAGACTCCTGTAACATTGGCCAAGTGGAAAAAGGAAGGCACAGGGATGACCACGAGCAACACAGGCTCTATGCCCCAGGAAGGTGGCGGGGGCATCCTTATTTCAGTGCAGCTAGATGAATGTGCCACTGACACTACCCTGATACAGACTGGAGAGAGAGAAGGGACAAGCGTTCAGTACCTTAAGAATCACAGAAACATTTTCCATCCTATGCCAGGGCAGTGTGCGCCCAAGGAAGGCTGAGGGATGGGGAATATTTTGAATGTCCTTCCCTGTGAACACCTGCAATATCCTGCAACTTGAACCATTTAAAGGGGGAGGGGAGGACCTGGGATAAAGCATGCCAGCTCCCCTGTAAAGGTATTAATTCACATTAAGTCCCCCGCAAGAGGTTGATTTAGTATTGAAAGGGTTCAAAATTCCCTCCAAGGCAGGGCTTTAACTGTGGCCTCCATAGGGAGTCATGGGATAGGGCTGGGAAGTAGTTAACACGCTAGTTTTCAATGATTTCAAGCTTAGAAGCTTATTCTTGAGCTCGCTGTGTCTTAGGGGGATGTCTCCTGGGAGCCAGGGGTACAAACAAGGAAGCAAGGAGGGGGGTAGGAGGAAGTGTTACAGAAACAGGATGCCTGGGTCACTGTGAAGTTGAGCGAGCAGCCAGAAATATGAAAAGGAGAAGTCCAAGCTACAATGAGACCTGCTAGGATGGGAAGCTCTCCAGAAGAGGCAGATTCCCAATGCCTGAAAATGTATTAGGCTGCAAAGTGCCAAGAAAAACAAAGGGCAGGGGAGGATCCCATATCAGAGGGACATGGCAAGGAAGGTCACTGAATTATGAGCTCCTTCAGGCTCTACCACACCTACCCCTTGCATGGGCTCCCCTGAAATGGTCCAGCAGATGCAAATTTGTGCAAAGCAGGCTCCATGACGCCACTGCTTGCTGCAGCAGTTTGCAGAGAGACCGGGTTCGGTTTCGTCATTATGCGCTTAATCTTGTCATCCTGAGACGAGACTCTGAGCTGCATTAGCCTCAGTGTCAGGGAGGGAGACTCAGCTCAAGCAGCAGGAGCTCTCCTGACCCTTCTGAGAGAGGCTGTTTAATACCAGACGTGACATCTCTGAGGGCAGCCGGAGATGGGTTACCTTCGCCAGTGCAGAGTTGCTAAGGTTACCTTTTCAGCTGCCTAATTAGAGAAGCTGTCATTCTCTGGCAAAGATCAGGAGGAGCCAGAAAAAACTTTTTAAAAAACGCAGACAATTTGTACTGCACTACAGCAAGAAACCATCACCTAATAGGGCCATGTGTCGGAGCAATTATACCACTCTTGTGACATCCTGCTCCCCATTGCCTGGGCGATTGGTGGAACAGTGAGCAGAAGGAGAAAAGGTAGCTGAGCAGGAGAGCGGAGCAACAGCTGTCTCTGTTGAGAGTAAGCAGCAAGCCCTGGTTTAGACAGGCTAGTTAAGCCCTTGTTCTCCCTCCCACTCCCTTTCCTTGCAAACTCCTGGCCGTACATTGAAAATAATCCCCTCTTTCACAGTTCCTTTACATGCCACAGTCCTTTCTAAGACAAGAGAAATAGAGCCCCACTTCACCCTAAAAGACAAGGGTCTGCTTCAGATGTTCCACTCCTTTGTATCCGTGTACCATAACACACTTACAGATGGCAACAGTAAACCTCTAAATTTCCCTCCAAAGTAGTCATTAATCTTGGTTTACAGATGGGAGAAAACAAGAGGGACAAAGAACAAGCGACTTTTCCAAGATCACGTGAGTCAGTGTTAGAGCCAGGAACAGAATATCACAATGACGTGCATTGCTTCTAGCTACAAGACTCCACTCCCTAAACTGGAGGGTAGCTAATTGGGTAGGGAGTGGAGACAGATTCGCCTCCTACTACTACACTGTGGCACCTCAGTCACTTTCCCAGCTTACTGAGCCTGGCAACAAGGACAGGGAAACAGGGTACAAAGGTCAAGTGTTCAAAATCCCTTTGTGGAGCCAAGGAAGATTACATGACCTCAGTCACCTGCACAATGAGAAGGCAGGGTACAACACTTGCAAACTAGCATTTTGTTGCTGACTGGAGAGTCTGCCCTTTGTACGTGTTGCAGTCTGAGGCTTGCCCTAAGCAGTGATGGAAGAACCACAGTACAGCCTCTTCTCACAGAAATGGACACAAGTGAGTGATGGCTTGCAAAATAAAATAAAATAAACCATAAAACAAATAAAGAAAACATTTATTCTCCTTGAGCAGCTTCCCCACCATTCCAGAAGCTGGGGCAGGAGGAAGGAAGGAAAACATCCCTTTGAGAAGGGCTTGAAACAGGCTACACCTGGGATTATATCGCCTCTCTCAGCTGCTCCGGTGCCCAACTTTGGTGTCAATACCGCCAGGCAGGATCCAGACTAGTGTGAAGCCATGGGGCCAGGCCACCGTTATTAGTTCCCTGTTGGGAAGCTAGCCATGAAGCAGCTTGCATGGCTCTCTGGACTCCTGGGAGTGGAAACCCCACCATGTGGGCATTATTGCCCCTGAGGAATAGCACTCGGGCATCACTGACATTTCAGAAACACAGGGTCAAGAGACAAGACAAGGAGTAGCTGCAAGAACCCCAGATACGAAACATTCATTCCAGGCTCTCTCATCACATCTTCAAACACCACCCACCCAGGGGCTGTCAGATATGAACAGCAAAAATATTTGCTCTACACTCACCCACCCCAAAAGAAACACACCCTTAAATAACATTGGAAACTGGAACTTGCAAGGAGGTAAAAGGAGGTGGGAGTGAGGAATTTTTGGAGAATCTTGTCTTTATCAGGAGCTGCCTGACACACACAGCAGCCTGGGGCTCGAGGCCTCCTAATTCATATTTCCATAGCTTCCCCCATCCTTGTCCTCCCCACTCCCTGCAGATCTAGCAATAGATTAAGCATATGCCCTATAATTAAAAACAGAAGACTCTGACTATCTACCAGTGTAAAAGTGTGGGGGGGAAAACCCAGAATTTAACAGGGGTGGGAGGGGAGACGGCAGAGAATCAGTATGGCCCAATACATTTAGAAACTGGTTCAGTGAAAGGGTATCTTAAAATAAAAGAGGCAGGCTGCAGGTCAGCAGCCAGCTACAGCATTTGCTATTCACATCACTAAACCTGAAAAGACTCCACAGAGGGCTTGGGGAGGTGAGGGAGAAAAGAGGCACTATTAGATAATCACCCACTCTTTGAGCTTGATCTTATGCTCCCGCGGACTGAGGGGCACCAGCATGCAAGGTGCCGTACCGAAACAAAAGCAGTCCCTGTCCCAACGAAATGCACAACTCTAGAACGCTTGGTTCAGAGATGATGCTTTTTATCGGACCAACTAAGAAATCACAAAAAAAGATACCTTTTTCTGTCCCGAGGGATTCTAGTCTAAATAGGCAAGCAGACAACAAGCAAGAAGGGAAGGTGGCAGCATGATGGCATGGAAGTTTATTAATGCCAAGATTAAATGACCGATATACACATGTGTGCATGAGTCCAACAGCCCAGGGACTTGAACCCAATGGCCTCAAATTCCAACCCAATGCCTCATTCATAGACCATCCTCCCATCCACCACTGTCACTGTGATACTGGTCCTTTGCCGCATCGTCCATCTGCCTGCCTGATTTCATGTTTGCTTCCTGAGCCGTGTGTACCGAAGACAGAGCAGCAAGCCGAGATGAACTGCGCTGTGAATGTCTGCAAAGAATGCGAATGGCCAAAGAGCAGGGACGGTTCAGTACCATGTCATGCTCTGAGCCACTCTCCTGGGAGCCAGTGACTGCCTGCTTCATTTTCTTCCCTAGTTCATAATTAAGATGGTGCCATTTGACTAATCTATTATGCAGATGCCTACTAAACAGCTGTGAAAAATTTGTTTTCATTTGTGAGCTTTCAGACCCTCCTAACTTTAATTGAAAACAAAAGGCAAGAAGGTTTGAAACAGCAGGAAGTAGAAAAAGGCTGATGGGGAGACATCTGGAGTAAGGGAGCACAGAAGAAAACAAGAGGGTTGTGCCAGCTTGTACTTGAGAAGCAGGGTCCATTACAGACCCTTGGCTTTATTCCTTGTATCATATCTACTCCTTACAATGCTTAGGATCTACTGAAGTATGCCGAAACGAGCCCTACCATCTACAAGAGCAAGCAAGTATACAAAGCTCCCTCGACTGGCTCTCCAGGAAATGATTTCCCAACATAGGTTTAACAGGCCAGCACCTCTGCTCTCCAGCCTGGTGTATATTTGGGCTCTTTCCTACACTACACATTATACCAGTATGCATGTGTAAACTTTGCATCAGACTACACACTCTTCCTTTACTGTAGGCAAGGCCAGTACTGCTTAAAAAGTCAATTAGCTGCATGTGTGCGTTAAGTCTTAATAGGGCTGGTTGAAAATTTGTCAGAGCTGTTCTTTGAAAAAGCTATTTTGGTTAATTCGAAACATTTCAAAGAATATATCAAATTTGCTTAAATGATTCCAAGAAAAAAAAAAAAATAAATGAAGACTTTGATAATGTCAAGATACCATGTTTCAACATTTTCAGAAGAGATGATTTAGTTTATATATAACCATTTCCAAATAGAAAAAAATAAAAAATCCTGAACCTTAATGGTCTAATTCAGAATGAAATATTTTCATTAGTCTGAAATAAAGCTTTAGAGATTGTTTTGCCCCTAAAGAAGTATCTCAATTTAATGTTCTCCCCCCTCCTGAAGAGAGAGAAGGTTCATAATCTTGACATTTCCAACAAAACAGAAAATCACCTTCTTATCCACACCTATGTTTCCAACAAGCACAGTATAGATAAGCCCTTCCAGGTTCTTCTGATGGCCAAGCTGACACCCTAAGTACAACAGGTTTTCCCTCCTCTGCTCATGCCAAATATGGGAAAAACACCAGTTTCCATTTGGCTAAAATACTAGAAAAAAATATAGTCCAGAGGAGCCAAGAATGGAGAAGCAACTTACTGGACAATAAGAAAGTCTAGCGTAGATGGTTTTCTATTTGCTACCCCAGTGTCCCCATTTAGAGGCCAGTGTGTTGGAGTTCCCAGAAGGACCCGAGAGGAGCAGGTCCGTGCAGTCCCTGCCACGCAGAAAAGATCGGCTTACCTCAGTCTACGTCATCCCCAAGGTGAGGACAGTGTCTTCATGAACAATCCTGTCAATACCAGGCAAATTTATATTTTAGATAACACTTTCCAGGGCCCCAAGGCACCTGCCTGCCATGACTTAAGATTCATCTCATCACTGAGACCAGCGCTATTCATTTCATAGGTAAGGAAATGGGGACACTGCAAGTTTGCTCCAGAGCATCTGCACACCCATGCCCTGATGGAAACTCTAGCAGAGCTTCTCGACTACCAGAGCACTAAGTGGATTTGGGAAAGGCAGCAACAACCGCCTGGCCTGCAGTAGCTGAATAAAATGCAGGAACGTCACCGGGCTGAGATGGCGTAGCCGTGCCACAGAAAGGAAGTCACCACAGAGGGTCTCCCCATGCGCTGATCTGCCAGCAAAGGAGACAGTAGTGTAGCCTAGGCTCATACCAGGTTAGAAAGAGGATCTACACAATCATGTTCCTTAACCTTTGTAGGCGTATCATATGTCCTCTCTCTCAAGAGCTCTGGAGGAGGTCAGGCTTGCATACACCTATGGAAAATTTCTATCACTGCCCTTTAAAAACTGTAGTTCCTGGATCAATCCAGCTTTCCCACAAAAGGTGTGGTGCCTTGGCTATTAAGCCCACAGTGGGACCCCCCAATTCGTGTGCGCCCTTCAGCCATCAAGGCCAAGTTGAGGAGTCCCTTAAAACAGCTTTTGCTGGATCAATCCAATTTCTAATTTGCAAAAGAAGCTGGAAAGAGGTAAACTAATACCCCTCCTAACTGCCCCCAGATACCTTTAGAGTTTTACAGAGGCAGCAATCAGAAGCAGCAGCGATAAAACAGTATTCCTGTGTTAACAGATGATCCTTGTTTTTTATGCTACAACAAGGGTTTATATTCCAAACCATATTTCCTCCCCGTTATAAACCTCTCCCATTAACAGAGGCTGGGAGCATCCCTGCCATCCTCTCTCCTACCAAGGCATGTTTCACTGCACACTGTAATCAAAATGTAACCCCACACCCCCAAGGGAGCCATTCAAACTGCCCCAGGTAATTCAAAAACAAATTTGCACCCATTCCTGCCGAGGAAAGGCTTTATGGGCTAAGACATCCTAAAAAATTTGTTTTGAATGACTCGCGGTGCATCATAAACCCAGCGGGGAAGACTGCCAAAAAGATGAGCACCAGCCAAACATAACTCCTGGCTCACACTCCTCCTCACCTGGGAGGAAAGTGAGCTGGGGGAGCAGCAGAAGAAACCCAGCAGTGGTTTGTCTGCAGGATTTCTCCCCTCAGACAGGTCCCTGATCCTTCTGCAGTGGCCCGCAAAGGGAGTAAGGGTCTCTCTCACTCTACCCAGCTATCCAGGGATTTGGTATTATTCCACAGGGCAGCCAAGATGATGTAATTTGGAAGCAGTGTATTACACAGATTTGCAAGCAAATTGCCCTTTCCCCAGGGGCTCCTCAAAGCACACAATAAAACCCTTCAGCGAGGAAGGAATGATTTTTAAACTGCCTTTTAAAGTGAATCCAGGTGTGGGAGTCTCCCTATGTATGCTCAAAGTCCAATAGGTTTGACTCTACAAACTGCATGTCAGCAGAGAGATCCTGGGCAACAGGACACAGCAAGTGGGGTCTGAGCCTGAAGCGATCCCACTTCTTTGGCACAGAGGAGCGTGGCCTGCCCAGTTCAAATACAGCCCTTTTTCCATTTCCCTTTCAGGTTGCAATGCATTAAAGGACAGTTAGGAATTCAGCAGAACACACAGTAGCGAATCCTGCATATGCCTTTAGGTTACATACTGCTGCTTCAGAAATGCCTCAAGCCAGCTGTCACCAACCCACACAAAGTCCTCTCAAGCTGGCACTCCATGTGATAGCACGGCACCCAAATCTAGCACTGCCTCCATGCAGCAAGGGCCAGCACTACAGCTCAGGAGGGGTAGGGAAAAAAAGGAACGGTGGGGAAGAATGGAAAATAGCAACAGGGCTAGAATAATCCCTTGCTACTAAGCAGCCTAATGGAATTATTTGCTGTGAAACCTCAGCTACTGGATTCATGAAATTAGTAAAAATGACAGCCGAGCTTTTTGTTTAAGTTTCTAGCCACCACGGTTGCGGAGAACAGCTAAGAGATGACAACACGGAGGTTCAAAGAACCAAGGCAAATAGACTTAAAGTAACAAATGAGGCTCATCTCAAAACTTTTGCGGGGCTTGACTCGGGATTTCGGATACCTGAAATTGGCTACACCATGAGTCCCCTTCTTAGCCGACAGCAGGATCGCTAGACTTGCCTCCCCAGCAGGTCTGTTGTGAACAGATCCCTCATAACTCAAAAATATCAAGAAAGAAGTGCTTAAAGAAATATTAGAATAGCTTTGCTCTCCCCCCTCCCGGCCACTAAGGCAGTCCTGGATGCTGTATTTTACATCAGTCACTTCTAAGTGAACACACAGCAACATCAGAAGGCTTGGGCCTTCAGTACAGCATCAGAGAAAAGGAAGAGCTGGGCTGCAAGAAGAAAACCCCCCTCCTCCATCACACTCCCATAGAGAAAATAAAGGGCATGCAACTGCAGCCCAACTACTAAGGGCTGTGTTTAATCAAATCTCACAGACTCAGGCAGGGGGACAGCCTAAATCAGCACCGGAAGGGAAACAAGAGACACTGAAAATGCTGAAGAAGTAGGGACGGCTAGAAAAGCAGCATTCCAAATCTGCATGTGAAAAAAGACTGCTGAAGCACTGACATTTCTTATTCCACAGCAGGATGAAAGCTAAACTGTTCTAATTTTGTTTCCAGGATGGAGAAGAGGGGGAACTATACACACTCACTCCAGAATAGTCAACAGCCCAGGAACGGGCAAAATGCAGCCCACAGACCAGATGCAACCCACCGGGTCATCCCATCCAGCCCATAGGGCCCCTAAAAATGTAGAAAAGTAATATTTTTCTGCCCCTAGCTGTCTGTCATGTGGCCCTTGATGGCTTGCCAAAACTCAGTAAGCAGCCCTCCGCCCGAAATAACTGCCCACCCCTGCAAAAGCCTAATATTTGGGGAACCAACCTAGAAACTAAGATTCTCTTCAAGCCCCTGCTGATCCAAATTTTGAGCATGGATTTGGACCTGAGCTCTCTATGCCCAGTTACTTGTTCCAAAAGGATAGAGTTCATTCTAGGGTTTATTCTCTCTAGCCTGGTTTTGACCAGTATGTCCAGCCCAGATGCAAGGAGTCTTCTTCGCAAAGGTAGCAACACAGGTTTCCAAGGGAAGGAATTCAAGAGGGGCAATGGCTTCAAAAAATCCATGTTCTCTGGCAGAAACCATTCAGATGAAAAAGCTCCCAACCTGCTCTGGCTGTACGCAATAAAGTTGTCAGTCAGTAGGTGGCATGCTTTCCTTAAATCAGTGTGCCGCTAGAAGCCATTTGAGACAAGAGGACCTGACTGCTTGCAGCTGTGAGGAAAAAGGGACATTGGCCCCAGTGTTGCAAGCAGTTAGCACACTACAACTCCCTCGCCTTTCCCTGTAGTTTCAGTGGGACAGGATATTCCCTTTGCGGTCTAAGGAGCTGCCCTACAGAGATGAGGAACAGCGAGGAAATGGCTTCAACAAATTCACAAGTAGTCTTGAATCTGAAAACACAAAAATTACACCTCCTGCCTAGACATTACCGTGTCCCTGCCATAATGGAGCTCAACTAAAATGGAAAAAATAAATAAATAAAATAAAATCAGGAAATACAGGGTTAGTGCTTTAAGAGCCATGGCTTCACACATCCCTGATGCTTTGCACACAAGGGACACATTCAAGGGAACAAAGTTGAAGCAATTTTAGTTTTACATTTATAGCACACATTTAAGAAGCTGTACAGTATGGGAAATGTATCCCACAAGGCCGCTGTTAAAAGCAAGTTAACTGTACCAGTTCTCTCTCCCACATGTTAATCTTGATACTAAATGCCTTTCCTCACTGAGGGTCTGGACACCTGATGTTTGCACCTGTTTAACTAAGAAGCAGGCAAACATCCAATATATGGCAGCACCCTTGAAACTTAAAATTATTCAGTGTAGTTATCCTGGGGGGAAATAACAGTAAGCATCAGGGGTAGCAACACCAGACTTCAGACTGCCTCATGTACCCACTTTCACTATTGGGCAAATTTTTGCTCAGTGCAGAAGGATTACTATAGACTCCTTGCCCCCCCTCCCAGTGGAGAAGCACTGTAATATGTGATGTCTAATACAGGCAGCTACCCTGGAAGAGATGGGCATCTGTCCACCTTGCACACTAGTTTACAAAACAGGCAAGTTGTACCAACAATCCTGTATCCAGACCCAAAGTGTACATCTGTAGCGAGCATTTTGTATGTCGCCTCCTTCTTTCAGCATGCGAATCATCTGAACAAGTCTCCACAATTCATGCTCCAAAGATGTGGCTGTGGACTTCAGTCACTTCGTTCCCTCAGCTTCCCCAGCTGGAAAATGTGAATAACTAACCCATGTTCCTTCATATACCCACAAGCAGAAAACTGGCATATTTACCTGAATCCAAGAGGAGTTCCATCCAACCCCCAACCTCATTCAACATAGAGGAAAGGGGAAGGGAAGCCTTTCGTCTTAGATTCAAGTGGCACGATGGGCATGCAGGTGGAGGGGGACAGGCAGGTGGCTGCTGCATCTGAGTCAGAGCCACAGAAGCCACCTGCCTGCCCCCCTTCACCTGTCTTCCCCCTTACTACTACTTACTATCAGGGGCAGCTCCAACTCAATACCCTCCTGGGGCACAGAGCATAGTAGGAGCAGACGACACTGGATGCTGCATAGCCAGGAAGAGGCCAAACCTTCCATGTTTTCTGTCCCTGGGAGGGAATGGAGCTGGAGCTGTGCCTGACTATGTGGTTGGGGAACAGGGGAGAGAGGACAGAGTCTACAGGGATGCAGGCACTACAGGGAGAGTGGACAGTCTGGAAGGGGGTAAAGAAATAGGGGCTGCCTGGCCCCCTGTTGCACGTGTACCCCCGCCCACCTTCCTAATTGTAGCAGCAGTAGGGACAAATTAAACATTATCCTCTAATAATTAGATTCTATACATGAAAAATTTATAAATTTTCCATATATAAAATCATTTTAAATTCAAAGTCACTTTGGATTTGGGTAATACGGTAAACTAAGTTTGCTCCTTCCCTCCCTCCTCTCACCTGGGAAACCAGTTTTCTTTAAGGCCAGTTTAATATAAAAACAGAGAGAGAAAGAGACAAGCATATCTGTTGCTGAATGCTGCAAAACCTGGATGCTCACTCATAAAATAGCCAGGTCTTCAATTGTTTCCATGATGCCACTTTTAAAGGAAAGGGTGGGTGGTGAAGGACTTGTGCTGGGTATATTTCAGTGAGACATTTACAGTCTCCCTCCTGAGAGATGTCCCAGCAGCAGCAGCATCCCCTGTGCCTGTCAGCTGGACTCTGCTATCCCGCCTATGCCCAAAAACAATTTTTCAAGCACTCAAACTTTATTATCCAATTTCTCCAGGCTGCGTGGAGGGCACACGCCTCCTCTGTGAGTGCTATTTCTGCCAAGTTCCAAAGCTGCTGGAGCTGTGTGAAAGTAATTCCCACCCACTGCCACTGCCCCAGGAAGACTATTTCTTTCCCATCCATGCATAACTCAAATCACTACAAGAATTCCCCTCTAAAGAATTCATGCTCAGGCCCAGATCAAGCACACAACATTGCTGGTCCAAGAGAATTCAGCAACTGAAGGAGGGGGGAGGATATTGTAGAAATTGGTTTTCAACCTTCACCAACAGCAATCACTAGCTAAGGCTGGGTATAGTGCACTGTAGTTCAGAAAGCTCCTTGGGATCCTTCAAGATGAAAGGTGCAATATTACAGGAATGTATTATATCCAGGGGCTTTGTTACAGTACACATTTCCTGGCATGGTTTTATTGCAAGAACATGAAGTTCACCTGAAGCTAGAGGCTGTTTGGATGACAAATGTGCCCCCAAATACTTCCCCTGGCACCACAAGATATTAAAGAAGTAAGAGCCCTGTTGTGAACAAGTCAGCTCCAAGCCACAACCACCCCAGGTACCCTTTAGGGGAGGCTAACAAAGACCACCCACCTTAGGCAAGGGAAGTACCATAGATGGTTCACCTTGCTAGATACGCACCTTCAGCATCTGATAGGCAAGCTTTGTCAAATCTGTCCCGCCACCATAATGCTACAGAATCAGCAGGAGCAATAAATGATCCATACTCTTCTTCTCTGAATGATCCCAGAGGCTTGTTAGGAGCAGTGATGTCCCAATTATCAAGACTGTCACATATGGGGGACCTCCAGTGGCCCAGCTAGCCATGCAGCAGAAAGCCTACCACATCTTCTGCAGAGTCCAGCAGCCTGTGAGTCCCCCTTCAGACAGGGAGCTGGAAACAGAGACCCGCGCACCAACCACCTGCAGACTCAATTACTACCTCCAATCTAGAAACACAGCCCCACCCCGGAAAAGCCCCAACCAGGATGGGACAGCAGCCCCTCTACAGACCAACATAAGCGAGTGCTTGCACAGAATTTCAGTGTGCTCCACTCGGATGGGGAACCAAAATCCAGCTCAAGGCCTCTCCCCCAAGTAACACAACCATTTTCACGAGCACGACCTCCCACTGGAAAATAAACAAGTCACCACAATGGGAAATGTTCAGGAATACAGAAGAGATTTTGTTTCCTAGGAACTGTGGGACTCCATGCCACAAGAGATTCAGAACGTGCACGGGTCCGATGCATTCATACCTGAATGCCTAACGTGGCTCTTCATCTCAGCTTCCCCAAGAATATCCTTGCACAGACTCTACAAACTGATCAAGGCCTATTGCCATCTGGGGAAGGAGAAAAAGATGGCTGTTGTTTCTATTTTTAGCTGAAAAGGAAGAACTCTGTTGCTATCATGAAGGAGCTAAGGTGGTACCCTGCTTTAGTCCCAGAGTCTATGGCTGAGCGGAGAAGATGAGGAAAGATAAACATGCACTAGTAATTACATCAGCTGCAGAAGCCTGACAAGTTCATCAATAATCACCCTCCTCCCGTCACCTTCACTGGGCTCAAATTCTCCTTCCAGTCCCTGCAGACAGAAAGATTGAGGATTTAAGAACAAAGTGTACACTGAGGTACAAAGAGGAGGGAGAGTCCAAAACCAATATTAACAAGCAGGATCCTGAAGCCCTGGAAGAATTTCCTAGGCAAGTTACAGGACAGGAGGGAGAGTTTATAGAGCCGCTTTCATTTCCATGGTAAAGGTCCCCCTCCTTTTCATGCAGCAGCTCTTTTGATGTGCATAAGAATGAAGAAGTGTGAGCAACAGGATGACAGGGCTTGCTCCCTCGTGGTCCTTCTGCAACACAGTTTTTCATCTGACAACTATATTGAAAGTACCACACAAGTGGCCGCCGTGATCCAGAAAAGCTAAATCAGGGTTTTATACTCCTCTCCTCTCAACAGCTGTAGGTCATCCTCACAGAAGAGACAGCTTTATAGCCAAGAATTAAAATGGGGGCAATTGGCAGGCATCTATTCGGATATTCAGGTGAGTGGTAAACAGACTTACTGCAAGGCAGGAGAACAGACCCAGCATGAAGGAGCCATGAAGTTCCCAGCATGTCCGACTCACCCGTTTGGGCCAGAAGGGCGCTGGGGTAGAAGCAGTAACTGCAACAAGCTCCCAAATAAATCCGGTGTTCAAATCATCAAAACCTCCAGGTCACTCGGGCCAGAGAAAAGTGGAACAATTCAAGGCACATCCTCTTTTCCCTCAGCTGCAGACTGTCAAGAAGCAAGCTCCAATTCAGGCCCACCCCTCCGCTCCCTCCCAATGACACCACTCCCAGATAGACTATCATCCCACACAAGCCTGGTGTTTGCTATTGCAGCAAGCTATTGACATGGGAGTGGTGAATCATGAAGCTGATGTTACAGAACAGTTGGTTAGAGGCAAAAATCCTGCATTGCTGCCAGCTCCTATTTTCTGTTGCTTGATCCCATATTTTAGGGATGCTACATGTTCAGCCAGTGGTACACTAACCAATAATCCAGGGAGCTAGAAAGAGACAGGAACAGTAACCAGTCTGGAAAAGAGAGAATTAACAGCAAAGGCAAAGGGAGCTTGCTGGCAACCCGGAGACACTTAAGGCCTTTTGGGGAGAAAGGGAAGGGGAACTGAGCCAAACAGGTCGTCTGACAAGACCCACTAAGAACAAGCTTTAACCAGCCAGCTGCTCCTTCCTGGTGGGTGCTGAGTGCAAGTCCATTCCTCCCTTCCATAGACAACATGCATGCATGCATTAAAGCAGCCTCTCTAGCATCAGCCCAAGGTGGGTGCACTGCAAAGGGGAGGTGAAAGGAGGAAATGAACTGAGGTCGCTGGAGATACCCAGCCCTTCAGCAAAATACGGCTGATCTCTTACAGAAAACCCATGAATGCTAAGCAGCATGTGATTGTTGTGGTACAATTTGGCCTTCCCCATTCCTTACTAGTTCTTTCAGAGTAGGCCCAAATGCAGTCAGGGTCCCTGTTCTAAGCCGGGGTGAGGTGAGATGATCCCTGCCTTCAAGGATTTTATTTAAAAGGACAAGACAAGCCAATGTTGAGAGGGAAGACAGAGGTGGACCGATTTGCCCAGGGTCTTGCAGCAGGTCAGCTGCAGAGCTGGGAGCAGAGCACATGTCCCTGATTCCACAGTTGCTGGCTCAGCCTTTTACCGTCTTACTTCAGTGCCTCCAACCTAAAGCTCAGTGCTGACTTTTGAGCAGAGAGACCATGGTTTTCCCGGGCCCTGGAAAGTGCTTGCTTAAACAACACGAGCAGTTTTAATCAGAAGCAAAGAAGCCAGGAGGTCCCTGGAGCTATGGAGCCAGGTGGGAGCAACGTGTTCGTTCCGCAGTTTGGAGGTTTGGCCCACACAACCACGACTGAGCACCCCCTGCCTTCGCACCCAAGGGACAGCTGCGTTCCTCAGGACAAGTTCACTTACTCCCACTCACATCCAGACCAAGGTGTTTTCCTGCCCACTGTCCCTCAGGGATTCCCAGCATCATGTTCCCCCCACTGTCCCGCCTCACCCTGCTCCCAACTGCAGCTCATTAATGCAGCTGGCTGCATACTTTGTATTTTATTCCAGTGCGATAGGAGAAAAACAAAACCAAACCAACCAAAAAAAAGATGACAACGCACCTAGGGCTCCAGACTTGTCGGGTTTCCCCCATCCCACTTTCTTCTCAGCTTGCAGGAGGGGATGTAGAGCTGCTCCTTTACCAAGATTAGACCTGACAGTCAAGCACTCCTCCTCTGGAGGCTTCATCCCCACGCTGCACAGAACCTCGGCTCTTGCCTCCTTTCCCCTCCCTCTGCAGGATAACCCACTCAACACATCCCCAACAATAACAGAGTCAACTCCATCTTCTTAAATACAGCAGTTACCAGGTGACCGGGAAATCTCTTTTACTGCTGATGCTGCTAATGGAAAATTTCTGCCCTTTCTCTATTGCCTGCAAAGCCAGTCATGGTTTCCCCAGCTCCTGCAGAGTTTGTCTTTTGCAGACAAATGGAAAGACAGGAGGCATGGGGATGGAGGAGGTAAGGCTGGCAGGGAACAGATAACTGAAAATGGCTGCAGACCTGTTAGTTCCTTTGTTTCTTAAACCAGCAGCCTCATTCGGCACAGATGAGTGCCAGCTCCGTCCAGTATTTGGCCTCTTTTGTCCCAAGCAGTGATAAGCCAGCCTGTCATCAGGGAATTTCCACCTCTCACTCGTCTACAGCAGGCAAAGTATGTTAAAGTTAACATAGGGACTGCGCAGCAGAGTGACCCAGCTTCCTCTCTCGCCTGGTATATACAGGGTAGAGGCCCCAGGAGTCAGTGGGTGAGCCCAAAAAGATGATGGCACAACTGTACCCTCCAGAAGGAGATCAGAAGCTTTGCCCATTGACAGGCAGATCCAGAACACCAGATCCCGGACATCAAGGACACTGCTTTACCTGGCATCTTCAATACCATTAACTGTCGCCATACTGTCTGGACATTGGGAATCGTAAATGAATTAGCAGATTCCCAGTAGTTTGCACAAAACATTCAATTCATTTATGTGGCACCACTGTCTAAGCTAGTTATGTATAAGGATCCTGTCCATTACACTGTGTGGCTGTGACTGTAATCAGTAACAGAAGCAGGCAGTACTGCCGAGGGAAAAGGGAGAGACTATAAGGAGGAGGGGAAAAAAGTAGCGGTGCTGCTCTCTCCCTATTCACAAAGCTGCAGCTGGAGGAGTGCAATTCCCCAGTTTGTTGTTTATGAATCACCCTGGATGCACCTGACATAGTACAGATGCGAACAACACACCCCCTCTCAAAAGCTTCCCAGCAAAGGAGCTGTTATACACCACACAGCTTGACTTTTCATACCCCCCTTCCTGCCCAAGCGAACACGGGCTGGCCTCCAGCATGAAGATGGCATACATGCATCTCCAGCCACCTTGACATGCTAGAACAGGCATCTAGTGAAAGTAGCCTGAAAACAACCCTCCAGTCTCTTCCCACCCTACTATGCTCTTACCATAAGGTGACAAATACTTCCTATGCCTGCCGTTGGACCAAGCCAACCTCCCAGTTACACAGCAAGGCAGGCAAAAGGAATCTACTTAAGGAGTCAGTGTGCTTATTAGCATCACATACATCATGAAGTAGCACAGGAGGTCCTGGCTAGTCCCATTTTGTCCACAGGGAGCATGAGTTTAATTGCTTGTGGTCCCACCCATCTGAGGCTTTTAATGTTCCCCTCCCCCTACTGCATGCCAAGAAGGTAAGGTCCCTGTAATGCAAGGTAGGGAAATGCAGCTTTGTAGTATGCCAGGATCAAGAGTATACCTGTACCCTGCTGGCACACCTGAACCCTGCTCCACCTGCTTCCTCCCTCCCTGCTCAAAAGAAGGAAATGAGGCTTTAACCCACCCTGTCCAGTTGCTAGTGTCGAGTTATTCCTACTCTCTTACTGTTTGCAGTTCAGCTGCAAGTCTAGGAGGCTCTGTCTATAGTTAATCTTCTGTTGCCACTAGCTGGTCAATATGGGTACTCTTACAAAGCAACAATTCTTTAAGGATGCTCTTTTGAAGCTTTAACACAGACTTTTCTTTCCCTAACAGCATAAAAATAAGAGGTACTGATGGCCTGCTGAGGGGGCTGGTGCACTTGCTGCTGAGCTGGATCTCCCACACTCAAATATCACCCAAGACGGAGGCATAAAGGACCTGCCCCCACCACCCATTTCAATGGGCGTTCCACAGATCCAGACAGCAGCAAGCAAAACTTCGAGGCAGTAGGAGCAAACCTAATCAGAGCGCACAGAAAGCTGTGAGCAAAATAACACCAAACTTATCACACTGGTGGCCCTCTGTAGGCTCTGTTAAAAGTGACTGGAGATTTTTTTGTCAGATTGGGTTCTTTCCCCAAAAAATAATTTAGCAAAACGAGACTGTTTACAGAAACATCTCTATTTTGACTTTTTTGTCAAAACATGGATAGAGTAGCACCACAAACCCTGCTGGTTTCCTGCCAGCTCACTAGCAAGCTGATTAGGAACCAATTTCCCAGAAGTGTCTTCCTGAACCAGGGTCTCCAGATCTGCTGTAGTCCCACCAATAGTGCCCGAGGGCAAGGGAACCTCAGGACACCCAGAATCCTGAATCGAGGTCCTGGGAAACTGGCCCTTAACAAGCTTGCAAGTAAGATGGCAGGAAGTCAGTCTGCGCTGTGCTGCTTGTTGCTTGTTTAATTGGGTTTTGTTTCGTTTCTTTTGGCTAAAGAGAGCGGGGTAGGAATAAAATAGAGATGCTCTGTAAACTTTTTCTTTTTTTTGAGCGCGCGCGCGCGCGCCCAGTTTGATCAAAAATTCCCAACCACCAATGAAAACAAAAAAAGCCCTACAGAAGAACCAAGGAGGGTCAGTTTATATAGCAGGGTTTTCAGGTCCAGCCTCTCTGAATCGCTGGAACTCAGGGTCATTCGACTTCTCCTGAAATCATGATTCTAGTGAAACCCACCTGTTTTGCCCCCAGGAATACACTTTCCCTTCCCCAACAGATTACTCTTTCAGGAAATTTTCAACTTCCTTTTTTCCTGGATAGAAATGAAGACTGAGAGACGTCAGAATTTTCTGCGGGGTAAGTTTCAACGGCCTCATAAAGACGAAGCTTAAAACATTAGCCAAGTACAAGGAAAACCAAACCTAGATGAGTCAGACTCATGCATCCTCTCATACTTAATACAAGGCATAGGATCTCTTTTGCAGGTGCATCTGCGAAGCAGGAACAGTCACAGAACAGAACCGAGGCTAATGGAGTTAAGTGACTTTGCCAAGGTGATACAGCAACCAGCAGCAGAGCAAGGAATAAGAACGAAGACTTACTTCTTACTGACTTGCGGCAACTTCCAGACCATATTGCTTCAGCTTATGCAGCTGCACAGTGCTGCCTGTTCTAGCCAGCTGCTTGGGCGAGAATGGTAGCAACAAATTAGAGGGAAAGAACAGAAACTGCTTTCTCCCACAAGGCACATTCAGATCCATTGCCAAGCCTGACAGATTTTCAGGCCAGGAGCCACCTTATCCTAAAGGTAGTTCCTTTCAGGAAACAGTTAGGGAGGTACCACTTCACACCTGCATCACAGCCCCAGAGTTAAAAGCCAACCCACCTTTCCCTCTTTCCCTGTGATACAATATCTGCTTACAGGTAGCCCAGAGGGTCTTCTCTGCTTTGGGAAGGGGGCAGTAGGCAGGAAGAACTCTCTCTAATATGCTAAAGATAACACTCAGCTAAGACCATGCGTTTGTAGAGCTCTTTCCCTGATCTCCGCACTGCTACCTGCCTACAAAGCTCTTCAGCGTCAGGTTATCAACATGAGACAATAAACTTCAAGGGACTCTTTTTCAGAGCATCTTTCCACTCCACCCCTCAGAAAGCATTACACAGAGACTGTGGGACATATGGGAATGAAAACCCAGATAGAGCACAGAAACTCTGCAACACACTTACTGTTAGTCTTCATGTGTCTCTCCCCACCTCCCACCTATGAAGAGCACACCACATTTAAGGAACTGTTCCCTGAATCAAACTAACACATTAACAACCACTGTTTCACACAAACAGGAGTCCTCCCAGAGGGAAGGCTCCATGCTCTCAGAATCAGGAGACATCCCTCCCCTACTCTCTGCTCCAGGGAGCCTGCTGCAAGTGTCTTGTTTTCATTGCACTTCCATCAGTGCTTTTGCACAGCATGATTCAGTTTTGAATCTGTAGGAAGCAAGTGTTGGAAGTTGCTGCACTTTACCTGACTGTCCATAATAACCCAGTCAGTGCAAGGCAAGGGGGCATTCAATAATCTAGTGGACAACTTCAACCAACTAACCCACAAAGGCTAGAGACAGGCATTCAAAAAGCCTGAGCCTGAATTTATTCAATATTTGCAGGTTAGATTAACCTAGAAGTCTGAACCAATTTGGAGGTGGATGGACATTTCCTTTTCATTCCAGAAATACAGACACATGCCTGCAGTGGCTCAGGCTAGAAGACAGGGGTTGCTAGAGCAGCCCGCCCTCCCCTTACACATTGCTGAGCTGAGGGGGGCATGGCAGGATCATAGAATCATATTAGTCGGGTCGGAAGGGACCTTGTAGATCTTCAAGTCCAACCCCCTGCCTGGGCAGGAGGAAAACTGGGCTCAAATGACCCCAGCCAGGTAGGCTTCAAGCTGCTTCTTAAAGACTTCCAGGGTAGGAGCCAGCACCAATTCCCTTGGAAGTTGGTTCCAAATGCTAGCCACCCTAACTGTGAAGTAGTTTTTACAGATGTCTAATCTAAACCTACTCTCCAACAACTTGTGACTGTTATTCCTTGTTATCCCGGGGGGCGCTAGGGGAAACAAGGTCTCCCCCAAGCCCTTCTGGTCCCCCCTAGTGAGTTTACAGATGGTGACCAGGTTCCCCCTCAGCCTTCTCTTGTGAAGGCTGAACAGGTTTAGGTCCCGTAGCCTCTCATTGTAGCATCTGCCCTGCTGTCTCTGGATCATGCAGGTGGCCCTCCTCTGGACCCTCTCAATGTTATCCACATCCTTCTTGAAGTGGGTGCCCAGAATTGGACACAGTACTCCAGCTGTGGCCTGACCAGTGTCGCGTAGAGGGGGAGGATCACCTCCTTGGACCTACTTGAGGTGCACCTGTGGATGCATGATAGGGTTCGGTTAGCCCTGCCGACCGTGACCTCGCACTGTCAGCCCATGTTCATTTTGGAGTCAATAATGACTCCAAGATCCCTTTCTGCCTCCGTGCTCTCAAGAAGGGAGGCTCACATCTTAAGCATGCTGCTGGTTACTACTGCCCAAGTGCAGCACTCTGCGCTTGTCAGTATTGAACCAAATCCTGTTTTTGTTAGCCCACCCCTACAACCTGTCCAGGTCTTGCTGCAGTCTTTTCCTCCCTACTAGCGTGCCTACCTCACCCCAAATGTTGGTATCATCAGCAAATTTGAACAGGTTGCTTTTCACCCTGTCATCCAAATCGCTGATAAAGAAATTGAACAGTGCTGGCCCAAGCACCAAGCCTTGGGGGACTCCGCTGCCCACTTCTCCCCAAGTTGAATATGACCCATCCACCACCACCCTCTGAGTATGACCCTTCAGCCAATTTGCAATCCATCAGACTGTGTAGGCATCAATGCCACAGTTGCCTAGTTTTTTTAATGAGGATGAGGCGGTCAACAGGATGCTCTGATTAGGGAGGGGTTTAAATCCCTACCCTGCCTGCAGTCTCAAGCTTTTCCTTGCCGGCTGTTCAAGGGGTGGGAGTGTTGCCAAACCCCAGCTCTGGGCTAACACTCTGAGGCAAAGAGGAGGTGTGCAGTGCACACAACTGTTGGTGATACCAGCTTTTCAATCTCCCTCTCCACAAATCAGCAGGAGGCTGATGTTATCAGCCCATCAGCAAAACAAAGTCTCTCTCATTAGTTAAAACTCTTCTTAAACAGCTTTTTCCAAGGAAGCATTACCAGCTATCTGTTGATTAGTTCCAAAAAGCCCTAAGCAAACACTGTTCTGTCTGCCTCTCCCAGTGAAATTGGAGCCACATACACACCTCTCAGCATTAAATAGCATAGCATATGTCTAGGGTCCATGGGGCTGGAGTCCGTGCAGTGGGAAATGGAGCGGGGCAGGAAGCCCTGCTTGAGCAGCAAGGGAAGCCAGGCAGATGCTACTGTGCCTGCCGTCTCTGCCAGAGCTCTAGCTAGGGAGGAGAGGGGAAAGGCCAGCCTGTTCTTTGGAGAGCAGAAAGGCAGCCTATCCCAGTCCAGCTGCAAAGCATGTGGGATGCTGGGTGACTCTGGATTAACTTAAACCAGGAAGGGGTCTGGGACAGACACTGCATAAACTGGTTTGACCCAAATCAGCTAAGTCTGATTCTACATTCAACCAAGTTTGTCTTAAACCAGTTTCACACATTTTGAAACTGGTTTATATGCACTGAACTTACATTCTGTTAAAGCTTTAAACCAGTTTCTGATCACTTAAACCAGTTTATTCGTAATGTCTGTCCCTAGTCATCATGTTCAGTGTCGTGCAGGCGTCTTCAAATCTCATACAAACAGCCCGTATAACAGCTCCTCCCGCACCCTGGAGTCACTTGCTTTTGCCATGCAGTGGAAATCCACACTTGGGAACAAATTCCCTGAAAAGACAAGAGCGCAAATTTGCTTCAATATGCCAGAAAATACAAACTGCAACTCAGGACACAGGCAGATACCCACTGTTCCTCACTCCTGAGCTGATCCTGCTCACAGACCCCACAAATCAAATGAACGCTCCTGTATTATGTACAAACAGGAGTAGCAGTAAATACTTAAGTTGTAAGAGTGTCCCCCATCTTTCCACTTGTTCAAAATCTTTCCAAAAAATCCCATCTTTGAAACCAGTAAGTCTTGAAAAAAATCATCTCAGAGAAACCAAGGGATTTTTATTTGTGTTTAAAAAGAAATGAGAAATCACTTCAAGTCCTTTGGAGAGAAATAAACACTCTCTCCATTTAAAAAAAAATTCATTTATTTACCAATATATAACAACCCCCCCCCCAAAAAAAACAAAAAACAACGCACTCAAGTACCCAGATGGATGTGGGAAAAGAAGTTAACTTTGAGAACAAGAACCCAGGAAACTACATACACAGATTATGATGTTAGGATCAACCCAGCCAGACTCCATAAAAGCTCCAGTCAGAGGTACACCACCTTCGCACAGGCCCCTTGCATATGAGGATACTGTTAGAGATTCTTAATGCATATGCACAAGCACTTTTTCCTGACAACCCTAGATACAAAGCATCTTACAGAGCTGCATATGCTTGTCAAACAGCATCCATTAAAGTCATTTATGAGAAGTATATAGTAAACTCTTTTTACACTTACATTGTAGTCTCTTACATAACAGCTATGGTGAAAATCTGCCTGCATATATACACACAGACCAGCTAAATTAGATTGCAAGCTAACTGCCTCATTCTCTGAATTGCACTTAAAGCAGGCTCTGCCGCTTGTTGAAAAAGCTATTGTATATAACACATGGCCACTAACTCAATCAAGATGCATACCTTTGAGAGAAAAGAGACCTCATCACAAATGGATCAAGTCAATGAAAATGCTAGACCATTTGCCAATAAAAATACTGGAAGTTATTAAATACAGCAAGGTAGTACAGGTGTACCCAAGGTTGCAGAAGACTCACGCATCATCATAAGCTGTATGTCAATTGATAGCATATATGCACAAGGAGTAGAGGGAAAATTTTCCATTTCCTGCCTTAAGAGCACTTTATTGAATAATTTTAGCATTCCTGAAACACAGATTGGTGTTGGGAGAAGGGGACAATTTGTATAATCTCTCATTTAAGACAGGGAAACAGCTGATGAAATACAAGGAGCACCGGTGTCAGTCAGAGACAACGGGTGATAACACAGCTCTAAAGCGAATCAGGAAACGAATTAGGTCAGTTTTTAGCCAGAGGTCCCGTGTTTTGATCACAGGAAGATGAAGCACAATAAAAGTTAACCAGCTGCTGGCTTTCTGAGAAGAAATGGAGAAATCTCTCTCTTCCCACAACTGGTTTCAAGAATGAAGCATATACATATAGGCAAATTAATTTTCCCTATCCAGCCCTGGGGATTACAGGCGCACAGATCTCCAGACACCAACACCCCCTAGTGGGCAGAAAAATGTTCCTTTGGCATAGCAACTATATACAGCTTCACAAGGAACTACCTTCCACAGGCCAGGAAAGGTGCGACTAGTCTCCTACACACTTGAACCCTTTGAGATCAGGGTTGTGAAGACAAAGCAAGGAAAAAAAGAGGCCTTGTTTTTATACAGCCATCAAACCGGTGTTGATATGATCAAAGCATTAACTAGAAGATACCTACTAGGTTCAGTAAAGGACTCTCCTCTGGTCCAGGATGGCATTTTTGGTACAACCAGACTCCCCCACCCAGAGTAGCCAATATCATAGTGGGCAAAACATCATCTGGGCCACAGAAGCCTGAGGTTCAAGTCCCAGCTGGTTTCCCTATCCTCCCCTCCTAAGGAGAGGTCTCCAAGCACTAAACTATTACCTCCAGCCTCAGAATGGCTCTTTTGCGGGGGGTTTTGCCAAAGACTTCAAAAATGTTTAATTCCTCTCAAAGCAGCACAAGACATTGTTGACACACTGGAGAGTGCTCTCAAAGCCATGAAGAAGTCAGCCAGTCTTTTCTACAGTAGGAACCCCATGGGCCGGAGAAAAAAAGCGTTAGCAAGAAAGACGTACAAAAAACTAGAACCCTTGGTTCCAAAATGATACCTTTTATTAGACCAACTGGAAAATGGCAAGGAAACTGTCCTTTTCTGAAAGCTTTCAGGAGCAAAGCCCCTTCGTCAAGCTCTGGGAAAAGTGGAGAAAAGCAAGAAAGGATGCTTATCATAGATAGTATCCTGGAAAAAGTCAGAGCCATCCTTGAGTCCAAAGAGTCATATCTCTACAAAGAATCGAATGCTATGTTTTGTGTTTCCGGCCTTAAGAGTCCTAAGCCACTCACAGGAAAAGCAAACACAGCAATGAGACATTCAGGACTTGCATCTATGTTCTGCTGCGGTGAATGAAGAGAGTTGCCAAGAGTTTCTGATCTGTCCTAAGGTTAAAAAATAAATACATTCCTAAGTTTAGCTCTTATTTTGTTCTCAACTTTGCCTTGCATGTTCTAAACATCGGTTCCCCCTTCCCCCCCGTTACCTATATTACAACTTTCTGACCAAGTCCTTCTTTGAAGCTATTCAGGTCAGGTGGCTTAGGCTGCCTTTACTTATTCAAGGCAGCAAACTTCTCTCCTTCCTAAACTAAAAAAAAATAATTAGATGCCTATGAAGTTTTTCCTTCTACAGAGAAATAGTACAGATGGTCAGCACAAGACGGGTCAATACGTCCTCAATATTAGCTACCAAGAATTTCTGCATGTAAAGAAAGGACAAACAGAGGCTATTTCCCCCACTATCCAAAACAATCAGTTTCTCAGGTCTTCAGATGCTATGGAACATGAAAGTGTATTGGGACTAGGACCAATGTCTAGTAAAAACCAACACACTAACCAGCAAAATCCTTTATAACAATGGCCCAGGAAAGACTTAAGTGTAGGAGAAGATCCAGGTGATATTAAAAAAAAAGTTTCTTCCCTGCCCTTTATACTCTGACAATTTGGGGGGATACCTTGGGCTCTCCAGCATATAGGAAAGCACAACAAAAAGAAACAGCCTTGAGGCAGAGGCTGCACATCACAGCAGTAGCTAAAACCCCAGGTTGGCTGTTAGGTAAAGAATTCCCTCAGCAGATACAGTATCTTCAGTCACTTATTGAAATGAGATTTGCTATACGAGATCAGACTTTTTGATCTAGCAAGCCAAATCTTTCTCAGAGCAGGAACCAATATGTAAAGCTGCCTGGAGGGCCTTTTGCCTTCCTCTGATACATTTAGCTAAGAGTGTGATACGGCGCTGGAGAGAATTCACTCCCAAACCCTATCATAAGTTTTACCCCAAAATCTCAAGTCAGCAGCACACTAAGCCTCTGTCTTCAAGCTGCTTGCACGGCAAAGGCTGGCCCACCCTCATGCCTGCCTGCTCCTCGATTCTGAACTTTGTATTTCAGGTAAGACATCGATTCTTTGCGATAGACTTCAGGTTCCTAGAAAACACTGCAAAGTGAGGACCAGACAGACTCAGCCTGAGAGACCCTTTATGCACTATGTGAGTGTCTATTGCAAACATGCTCTACTAGGAGAGCCTCACAGGGGGTTAAAAGGACCATGAGATGCAGTCAGTCATCTCACTACTCTAGCGCATCACATTCACTGGAAAGGCAGTCACTTGGAAGCACAACAGTCGGCTCCCACAGCACTGCTGAGCTTACAGCTATTTACCGGGCTAGCGTGAACGCAGGCTAGAAGATCTTGACATGCTAAATGCACACAATCCACTGAAAGTCGCAACCCAGGTTCATTAAGCTGCATCTCGCGCACAAAACTAAGCAGGTACTCAAATTACAGTAGGTTTAGATACCAGAGAAGCTTGTGGATAAAGAGGAGCTGTACTGAGATCAACAAAAACCTTCAGTGATCTGCCACAGCAGATGCCAAGCTTTAAATGCCGATTCTAAACAATTCACTTTTATTGAGCATAACAAGTCAGATCTAAGGCAGAGCATAGGATAACAGTGACAAGACACAGCAAGAGCATCCTCTTAGAGAAGAGATCAACCAGCTACACAAAAATAACGCAACGCTGTTCCCATAAAAATACATTCGCTTTCCTCCCCGCTACAGCTGAAATCTTCCGAAGTACCAGAAAACAACAACGTGTGGGGCGTTCTGCAAGAGACCCGACTGTGCAAGCACTGCACAGAGCCAGGCTAATCAGCGCCATTCAGCCAAAATATTTATAAACAAGCCTCTTGCTAAAATGAAGCATCCTCTTCCCTCTGCACTCAACGGCAGCTTCTCCAAGGCCAACCTTCTGCAGAAGACAGTTTCAGGAGCATCCACTACTTCACAGCCTGAGCTACCAAGCTCTGGGATGAAGTCTTCCCCAAAGTCATTAAGCAGCTGAGAGACCCTGCTAATAATAATAATAATAAAAAAAATCTATATATCCCGCCCAATCCCTGTGCTTCCCTTGAAAAGAAATGCACACCAAGAGGAAAACATGAAAAAGCAGAAAAAAAGCTCTAATGAGGCTCTCCATAAGGGGGGGGGGGGGCGAAATCACACCGCAACAATGTGACAGCACCGAAGTGACTCCTGCAGGATCATTGCAAGGAAGGAAACTGCTCCGCAACTTGGGAAAGACCGGCGTGGGGGTAAGAAAGGGAAGAAAACTTGCCCTTTCTACAGCAAGAATGTCCTACATTTGACAGCAGCGAGGGCAGGGGAGCCCTGGGACATGGGACCCAGGGAGCAAAAGCCTGTCAGTGACAGGGAGGGGGATGAGAAGTGACCACCAGGCTGCTGGGGACACTAGAAGGCAGAAAAAGGAGGGTAGAAGTGAGCATGGGGAGGAGATGGGACAGGGACGAAAAGGCCGAGGGCAACCTTGCGGCGAATACCCCCAGGTAGAAAGCAGAGGGGCTGTGGAGCCAGGCTCCCACCTAAGCAGGTGCAGGGGGGCTGCTCTTAACTTCGGGGAGGAGATCAAGGAGAAACTCTCTGTCTCCACACATAGGCATTTCTGGGAGCAGGGAAGGCGGCTCCCAGGAGCAGGCAGGTGCGGGACAGGCAGGGGAAAGGAGCAGTGGCCTGGAGCCCTTCCCAGCGCGGGCCGGCCGGCGCTCACCCAGGGTGAAGAAGGGCAGCTCCGTGTTGTCCAGGTCGTCCTGCACCGCGATGCGCCCGGGCAGCTCGTTGCGGACGAAGAGCAGCAGGCGGGACTCGGCGGGGCCGGGGCCGGGGCCGGGGCCGGGGGCGGCGGCGGGCGGGGAGCCGCTCCAGCTGATGTCGTTCTCGCGGAGCACGGGCAGCGTGGACACGGTGACCGTCTTCACCCGGCACGGGCTGTCGGGCTCCCGCGACGCGGACGAGCCAGGCCCGCTGGCCAGCAGCAGCAGCAGCGGCAGCAGAGGGGCCGGCGGCGGCGGCGGAGCGGGCGGCGGCGCGGGCGGCGG
>JAGPOW010003310.1:13963126-13976304 GCA_030014935.1 Caiman crocodilus
ACACACACACACACACAGAGTGTTTGAAGATGTAACAAACTTTGGTTACTGTCAGAAAGTTTTGATGAGGTCGAGAAGCATTAACCCTTCTATTACCAGCAGAACTGGAAGATGTCAGTGGTGACCTCCATCTGCAGGGACATTGGCAGAACCAAGGTTTACCACCCAGCAGTGTCTGGCTGTCAGGCATGTGCTCAGACAGGTCTTTCTGCTCAGTCTTCCCTCTCCTGTCTTCTGTGGTTTCCCCTTCTGTACATGTTCTACTTCTCCAGCTTTCCTGCTATCATCTGAACATTATTATTCTAGTCAGTCCTTAACTTCTCTTCCAGAACCTTATTCCCATCACTTGTTTTCCTCCTTCCTCCCACTTTAAATCACTTCAGTCTTTTCTCCCCCTCTTGTCATTCACCACATCTTCCTTCTAGCGCTTGCTGAATCTATCGTTCATCTTTCCTTCAGCTCAGTCTCCTTCCCTTGCATTTCCCACACCCCCGCCATCCATCAGGCCCCTTCCTTTCTTTTTAGCTCAGTTGACCCCTCCACACCTGGTCCCTTTAACTCTCAACCCCACCTTAAAAAGTCATGGCCTGTGCAACTCCCCTAATACAAACTGGTGTTGGGTCTTGTATACCCATTTTTCCAGCCGTGCCTTTTTCCCCCAGATTTCACTCTTATGCTTTCCCTGGTCTTTATCACTCCAGCCTTTAACCCACCCTTGTCTGACTATCTTAGCATTTCTCTTCCACATGCTGCCTTTAGCTTGTCTTTTTTCCCTCCTAACTGTTAGCTTATTAATATATTTCTGATCTGCTCCTTAACCACTTGGCCTTTTACTCTCTCGCTCATCTTTCCATGTTTTTTTTTCCTTTGCTCCCTCTCTTTTAATCTTCTCCCCTTACATTTTTTTTCCTTCTGCAGTTAGATTTCTCTTATGTCTTCACTGCTTTTTGCATGTAATTTCTTTCTCTTTCTTATTCATGGAGACCAACCCTCTCATCCACATCTCTCTCCTTTCTGGAAATGGTATGCAGCTCATTGCCAGGCACGCCCATAGGCTATTCACTTTTGTTAGACAATCGACTGTACAACAACACAGAAATGTGCTTTGGGTGAGACTTTGCTGGTTATTACTATTTTATAGGTAGATAGGTAAGCTCCTACTTCCAAGGCACACTGAGATTGGCTATACAGATGAACCTAGTTCAGGCAAGCTGGAGGCTTAAGGCCTTAGAATAAGCTTTAATCTGAGACTGCAGGAACCAGGTTTCAAAGGGAAACAGGGAATTTCTGAGTAAAAAACCAACACAATTCAACAGCCTCTAGAAAGTTATCATCTGATGTGTTCTTTGGTGGTAGATGGGAGGAAAGTTATTTGAAGATTGGTTAAGCAGGTTTAACAGCCAGTTCTAGTCATTTGCCTCTGTTTCATTAAGTTAATAGACAATGAATCAACACATACTGAAATAGAGTCCTGTTCAGAGATAATCAAGGTCACTATACATTAGCTGTACAGCTGGGGGTGAATATAAAAGAAGTAGGATCAAGCAAAAGAACAAACAGAAAAAACCCAGCCACCTTCTGCATTCAGACCACTGGATATTTCAAAATAAACCCTAATCATTATTTTAAAAGATTAAAACAAAATGAGCACATTCCCAGTCATAAACAAGGAGGGAAAAGCACTCATATAGTGGGAAAAAGAAAGGTTCCCCAGCTTCAAAACGGCTATTTTAGGGCACAGCTGGTTTGGTTCTATTTTAAAGAGCTGTGCCTCCTCCCAAAAATGCTTGGGGGAAATCTATAATAGGAGGGAATCCTACAGGAGTAGCTCTTATTAGGGTCTACATAGTTGTAGAGAAATGTATTTTGTGGGGGGAAAGGAATGCTTAGATCTGTGCCTAACCAAGGGGCTGAGTTAGTCCTGTAGCATGAGATTTCTCTACTGTTGGAAATGGTGGTGATGAAGAATGATGTTGCTGCTGCACCAGCCTGTTCTATCCTCCTTAAATTGTGTGGGTATAAAAGGTTTTAAGCTGTCAGATAATGTTAGGGAAAGCAATAGGTTGTTTTTGGTTCTCCTGGACAATAAGAAACTTGCTCTGCTGGTACCACGGTGGAGAAAAACATGGTGCTACTGCTATCCAAGTTGTGTGTGGTGTGTTTGAGACAATGTTCTTGTCTACCTTTTCTTTGACTAGGTGCAAGTTTGCTTTCAATCTAGCTGCCTTAAAAAAAATGACCTCCTTCCTCCCCAACAACAGCAAAGGCTTGCAGTTGTAGTTTTTCCTTTTTCTGTGGTCTGTAGTCAAGCAGTTTGACTAGTGTTTGGGGGAGATTAATAGGAGATTGGAGATCAGGAAACTTCGATTTTAATGTTTGTTTTCTTATTAAATGTATGACCTTTAAGTCACTTACCTTACTGTGCTTCAGCATCTTCCGGTGGAAAGTGCAGCTAATATTTACCTGCTGTTTGAGCACTTGGATCTTGGGATGAAAAAATGCTCCTACATATTCATGCATAGAATTGGAGGGAGTGACTTTCTTTTAACTGTTTAGAAAAAAGGAAACAAAAAGAAACTGTCTGCTTAGGTTTATCCTGGATTCTGACCTGTGTAAATGCAAATCTTAAGATTTGCCATTTCCACCCATAAAAAACAGTTTTATTCTCTGTTTCTATACTTCCAAGGAAGAGAAATCCAAACCTTTTTGCACTGTTTGAAAGGCAGCAGTAAAACCCCCAAAGTGAAATGTATCATAAACATAAGTGGATTTCTATTGTCCAAGTGAAGCGCTACTCAAAGGGAAACACAAATTGCATTTTAAAGTTTTCCTTAAAGTTCTAGGGATAGCTAGAAAAGTATGCTTTCAGTGTTTAATGTATGTGTTCTTTCAACCTTCTCTGTTTAGACTGAAAGCTTTCGTTATGAAATATAGCATAGCTCATCATAACTCTGATACGTGTTTCACCTCAAATTAGGGCCCACAGCTATATGGGGAAGGTCCCTTGTAGTTTCCAGTGTCTTTTTACCCACTGTGATCCATAGCAATAAAGGTACTTATCTTTCCCTTTTAACTCCCACCTTCCCTGCCCCCTTTTTAAAAAGAGCCTTAGGATCAGGCATGCTGCCATAAGGTTACAGCGTAACTGGCCATCTCAACAGTGAAGCACTAGTTACGTGTAGTAAGACAATGTCCTTTAGTGGCCAAAGTGCTAAAGGGTTGTCAAGAGACATGGCTTCTATTCTTGCCTCTGCCCCTGACTAGCTAAGGGATATTGATTTACCTCTGCTTTGCTTTCCTCTCTTTATCTTGTCTATTCACACAGTAAACTCCTTGGCTGGACTTGCATTTTACATTGTAGAAAATGTAGCACAAGCAAACCAATTGGACACTACAGTAACACTAGCAATATGGCATTATGGGCTATAGGGAGAGTATTTATAACTGCTTCAAGCTATAAGTAAAGGGGTTCTGCATAGTGCCTTGCAGCACAACTAAGCTGTTACGTATTGTATAAATTGGCTACTAGAGCTGAGTACAACATGCACTTTTAAAAACGTATTGCAAATTGAAAGGAGAGCATAAGAAACTTGGGAAAACTAATAACTGCCTACAGGATAACTGCATGTGCCTAAGTTTAATCATAGATTCTCACCTGGGTGGATTTTAAATGGCACCAAGAAATATTTTATTTATTTTTAAACTTGATCTGGATATATATTTGTTCTCCTGCCAGTTTCTCCTGTACTGCAATATCCATTTTGTGAGCCAGGCCAGCTTGTAATTTTTGTGCCTCTCTGGATATCTGCATGCAGACATCTTAACTGGAAAATACTTCAAATATCAATAAAATCTAAGTTAGAAAATGGGAACTGGCTTTTCTCCCTTTAGTTTAAGTGGCCTTAGGTGGAACATTCTCTGACTTACAACCCTGTGAGCTGGAGTTTTGGACAGCCTGGCCTAATGCATCTTTTATCAACTAGTACAGCAAATTAGGAGGTCATTGCAAAGATATCAATAGAGGCTTTCTGAAGTGGTTTTCAATTGGCCCTCTTACCAAAGATATGTATATACAGCAGCAATCATTAAATGCACTATATATGTATTTACAATATATAAAATGATTTATATAGCTTATAATGGATATGGCAAATCCTGCTCTTGGTGAGTGGAGGGGAAAATAAGTCATATTGTAAAGCTGTGATGTAATCAGAGGCTGATATTTCACACTGCAAGGTTCACATCAGCATTAATAACTCTCTTAAAGAAGAGAACAGGAGGATCTTTATACTCCAAAGGAAATATCACAAAATTAATGTTGCTTCTAAACAGTTGTGTATAAAGGCTGGTCTGCAGCTGTATTGTCTCTAACTGGTCTACAACCTCACCACTCCTATCAGCCAATGCAAGCTACTCGGGGGCAAGTTAGGGCAGCAATTCAGTCGCATAAGTCTTCAGGGAAAAAACAAACAAACTAGGTGACACAGGAGAGTGACATCTAGACATGGCTGCACTTGAGTAGTGTGTGGAGGAATGGGTATTGCAGTTCATACCCTTGATGGAGCTTACTACATGTTTTAGGAACTGCTTAGTGCACCTGCTATAGAAGGGTTGTTCCAGAGACTACAACGTTGTGGTTCGATGACAGCAAAGGCAAGTTCTGTTCAAGTCTTTATCCACTGCCGATCATTCAGTGGGATCTGAGTTTCTTTCAACTCACAATCTTGGCCTAGTTTGACAAACAGCACCCTTGGAGAGCTTTCTGGCTGCAGCAGCACATTTTTTTCCCCACGTAGCACCAGTAGGGAGGCGGGAACTTTTGTTCTATTCTGATATACTGAAGCCAGTTGGATAAGCAACATAAGGCCTGAACTGACTATCATTCCTGAACTTGGACAGATACTTTGTTATGAATCATCTCTTCAAATGGGCTCTTCAAATGTGGCCAGAGAGGGGCGAATGGGCTAACCAGTGGGTGCTGACTTAGCATAGGTCTGGCACCTTGCTGCTATGCTGATAAAACCAAGAGATTGTGAAGGAGGTGGGGGGAAAAAAGCAGATGTCAAGAGATTGCTTGAAAGGCTTAGGCCTACGGCAGGCCCCAGATAGAGATGTACTGCTGCTTAGGGTTAGGATATTTTGCTTGCGCACCCTGACTGCCCATAGGACCTAGTCCATCAAAGTCTACCCTTACAAATCAGCTAGCTAGAAATAACAATAGGTGTCTGCATAAAGTTCCCTCTGTCTTTAGAGAGAAAAGAAACTTTAAATGCATGCATCTCTTGTGTCCTTATTAATCAATCAGTATTTACACGACAAACCTAAACTTTTGATGCATGAAATATTAACATGTGGGGTATTACTGTCTTTTCACGGCACCACTGCTGAAAGAGATGGGCTATGGAAGTGACTAGATAAGCTGCAGGCAGTACATCTTCAACAGGCTGGACTATACGGAGAAATGGATACCAAAATAAAACACCCAAGCCCAATACTTCTTTTTTCCTTCCCTCAGACAATATGTAATTCTACATCCAGCTTTCATGTGTTTATCTCCAGGTTTGCTCATATGACAGGGAAAGGGGGATGGTTCCTTATTGAACTAATCTCCAGATGATTCATTGTTTTATCCTATGGCAGATCCAAGAACGTTGAAAGGGAATGGGCCCCTGGCACAGAGAAAAAGCCTGGTTTGGGAAGAGCTAGGCTGGTTTTTGGTCAGGTGAAACCCTCCAGGAATTCAAGGGGAGGGGAAGGGAGAATGCAGATTTGAAAACTCAGAGCCGAGAGCATTGGGACAGCTCTTGGCTTGTCTCATTTATCATGGCAATTTAGCCCATTCTATTTGAGGTGTTAATGCTTTGCAAATGACCTTTTCACTAGTAAAGATGAGGATGAGAAAACAAACCTCTTGTCTCTTTGTTGTACAGTGCCTCAGTGCATAAGCACATGTATTATTGTTCAAATATTTTAAGGAGCTCTCTCAACTGAGACTACATTGTGCCAGGGAGCTGTACAAATCCAGTCCATGTCGCAAAGAGTTTCAAAGTTAAACAGGTACATCTAGGAAAGGGAAATTATCAGTGCAGAGGACTGATCATAGCAGGTCAATGGCAGAGCTAGGACTAGAACCCAGGTCCCCTGGTACTTGGTCCAGTACCTCGTTCAGTAGACAACACACCCTTCCCCTTTGAATAAAGCTGTGAACAATGCATTTTATGCCTGGAAAACAAAATGGGTTCCAACAACAGAGCCCTGCTTCTATAAAATCACAGCACTTCCCTTTGAAGCAGCATGACAGACATAACCCCTAATGCACCACCCGAGCCAAAAGCGCAAGTAACGGGTTCCTAATAAAGGAGAGATAATGGTGTATGTAGCCCTGTATTAGCTGTATAAAGGGTAATAAATGAATAAATGGGTTAATTATATCCACTACAGAATTTAATTAGAGCACCTCTGTTCACTCAACTCCAGCCAGAATCTCAATTATAAATCTTTATTTTCAGGGTTTTACAGCTCGGATATAAAAATTTGCTCTGGGCTTAAATACGACACACAAGGTCTCTGTTCAGGAAGCAGTCTAATTTTTTTTAACCAAATTAAAAAAAAAAAAAAAAGGTCAGTTTTGGGGACCAGATGGCTCTGGGGACTTGAAAGAAAGATGTGGGGCTTTTCCTCAGGAGGTCATTGGTTCAAATCCAAGCTGGGTTAATAGAGATGGACTGTTATTAATGCCCAATGGGCAGCTTGGGCAAACTCATGCTTGTCTCTTGTTCTTGATGGATAGGAGTCTGCATTGCAAAATAAATCCAGTTTCCACTAATTGCCATCTTTTAGCAGAAAGGCTAAGAACTGAGTGGGTCAAAGGGATGGATTTTCTCTCCCTTTGAAAAGCAATACATACATGTTGGGGGTGAGGCACTACAGCAGGCAAAAGGGAAATTTTCACACCTTTCGCCTATGCTGGACCTGTCTTTTGGAGGGAAGATTTGTCCTGGGCCTCTCAGATCCACCGCTACCAATTTTCATAATTGCGTTATATGTGTTGCAATACTAGGTTGTTTGTTTTTCCCCTCAAAGCCTCAACTCTAAGAATCATGGGATTACTTGGTCTTAATTTTCTTTTCCTTCTTTAGAAGTACTTTTCCAGCTCTTTTCCTAGTGGAGAAAAAAAAAAGCCCTCAAGCACAAAAAAGAAGACAAATTAGAAAGAACCTCATTTTTTTCTTTTAAATCTCAGGATGTTCAAGCTATTCTGGGACTCAACTTTTGAATCTTTGAACACTTGGGATGGTCAGTTCTGAAATCTAGTACCTTCTGCCAAAACTAACTGCCCCTGGAAATAATGCAATCATGTAAAAATATTGACAGTGTTAAAAATATGTAGACTAGTTACAGACACTGCTTTGGGCTCAAGTAACATCACTGGTCAGAGTCTAGCTGGTTTATGGGGGTTGGGTCTTTTTTTCCTTCACTCTGATGGATCTTTCTCATGCACTGAACTGACACATGATAAGAACTGCCGGCAGGGACTTCAATATAAGCTGATGACCTCGTGGAAAAGAGTCCGTGTCCTGTTAGCAGCCGTCCAGTGCCCCTTTTTCTGTGTATATACTGACAACAGGGAATTGTGTGTGATGTAACGAGGAAGACTCTGTCTGTGTTCAAGAAACCTTTACAGATCTCTGCTCCTACTGTACCAGATTTGACCACCCTGAGGTGCCAGTATGTTTTGCAAAAAATTTCCTAAGGATGTTCTTTTGCATACAGCTTGTGTCCTAAATACATATTCACAGGGTAAACTAGAATAAATCCACTGGGTAAGTCAGACTCCAGTAATGCTGAATACATATTTAAACAGCAGATCACAACAGTTTATTGTCTGTTAGGCACACGATGTGTTTTAACCCCTAAAAGCACTGTCATATTCCGGACTGTCAGCCAAATTACTGCTCAGAGGACTATGATATATGAGATGAATTACTGGTAATACAGATAAAGATATATGGGATGGATTAATCAAATCGTAAATTTCTTAAATCTCTACTGTAGTCAATGAATCAAATTGGGCTGTATGTTTCTGGTAATTCTGGCCCCTATTCAACATACTAAATGTAGTGTGCGTGGCCGACATATTCAAAAGCAGATGAAGATCGTTCAAGCAAATGATCTGATACATCTCGCGGCTGATTTTTGGAGGTGTTAATTGACCACCACTCCCACTAGCTCATCCGCAGTTACGGATGCTCAGCAATTCCTGAAAACTAAGCATGGTCTTTCAAGCAGGGCAGGCAAATCATTCTGAAAACTGAAACCCCAATATATCTAGTCATGGGTCAGCTACATGCCCAGCCCTGAGTATATACTTACTGGCAAGTGGTAGTAATCGAGCTTCATGGATTTCAGGTTATAGCAGCACGACAGCCAGGCGAGGATGAATTGGATTCTCCTTTGATCGCCCTTAAAATGCCCTGGTTCACTGCCACCCCATTAGATCCAGCTCTCCCCCCAGTAGTATGCAAGTGTCACTGTGTCCTATTTCTAGGAGGAGACAGAATTCCCTCACACCTACATTTCTGTGATATTAACAGCAAACAGCATCTCCTACTTTGTCCCTCGGTGTAGCTTCCCTGCTGAGACAATTAAACCCTCTCTCAATGCTTTTTTTCCCCCTCAAGGTGGAAAAAATTCCCTGCAAAGACATCTTCTACTCCTGACCCCTGCAGGAAACCTTGACTCTAATCTAGCTTTGATCGGGGCATCAGAAGCCTTCAGGCAAGCTCTAGCTTTTAAAGACCTGTTTGTCAGAGAGTGGCTGGTCTTTGAAGGGGGTGATTCCTTCTGGCCCCTCATGTCATGTGTCTTAGTCTTAGCAAAATAATAGACACTGCCTGCTCGGAGCTGTTCTGATACATTGGCCAAACATCAATATGTATTTACCAGAGGGAGCTCAGAGCTTTAGAAGTTCGATTTCTTGTTGACCATCCACGAGAGAAATGAAACAAGGAGATTAAATGCCAAGAAAAGCCACCAATAAATAATGCCAAGGATTTAAACACACACACACACAAAAAAAGCAAAGTGAGGACATTCATAGTGAAAGCTGCTGCTCTTTCCTCTACCCCAGCGCAGCAGCGCTTTTGAGTTTGTTTACAACAGCGTGCAGCTGAGATCAGAGCATCCACCTTCACTTTGAACCTGGCTTTCTCTCTGCCAGGCTGAATGGAGATCTTGCTTAGATGCTATTTATCAAAGCTGGGCCTTGACCAAGAGACTGCGGCCCTAGTTTTTCAAACCAAAGCTGAAGCCCCAGCGGAAAAGCCTTTCCACTTAAAACTGCAAACACAGAGTCCAAAAGGAAGAAAAGGGGGAGGATGGCACGTGCTGCTAAGAAAGGGTTAAACACGTGAAGGAGCTCTGTTAGCAGAGTGCCACAGCAGCTGCAGCAGCAATAGCCCGGGCTTGTGTATCTTGCAACTCGGGCTGAGCTAAATGCCGATGCCCTCTCTTGGCACCTTTTGGTAATGCACATGGCAATGCAAACCTACAGTTCAGTGAAAATGTGATCCGCTGTTGTCATTAGGCTTTGTACTGTGGTAGTATTTAACAGCCCAAGCCATGCCCAAGGACTCATTACGCTGGGAGCTCTGGGAGCACAAAACGAAAGACCTCTCCCCCCAAAATTATAACCTAATAAGCAATACAGTTCTGCTTCAAGGGAAATGTTCTCCCCTCTTGTGACCCATCAATTTAACCATCTCGAGAGGCATGGGAATGAGAGCAGGAGACTTGGAGTCAGGAGTCCAGGGCTCTTTTCATAACTCCTTATTTATTTTGTGATCTTTAGGAAATAAGACCTCAGTTTGCTTCAATGACCATCTGCCTCCCCTTCAGTTCTCAAGGAGGACGGCATTTTAGGGAGAACGGAGTCAGCACCTACTGGGAAGAGCCTTTGGTTACTGGGCTGCAGCATCTAGCAAAGGGGTGGGCACAGGGGTGGGCAATTATTTTGGGCTGAGGGCTGCTTACTGAGTTTTGGAAAGCCATTGAGGGCCACACGATAGACAGCCAGGGACAGAAAAATGTTAATTTTTAAAATTTTTAGGGACCCTGTGAGCTGGACAGAATGTCCTGGTGGGCTGCATATAGCCCCCAGGCCACATTTTGCCCACCCCTGTGTTGGCAGTTCTGGACAGAGTGTATTAGTGTATTAGAGTGCCAGCTGAGGGGTAGCAGAGAGCTAGGAGTGGAGAAGGCAGCAATAGAGAAGCATGAGTCATTCTTAGATCCAGGTGATGGGATCCTTTGCCTTTCATATGCTGGGAGGAAATGAACCCACCACAAACTGCATTTGGAGAAGAGAGAATGCACTAAAGTTGCTTTAAAAATCCACAAGCTAGTATTTAGTTTGGGCAGGGCCACTACTATTCTCATTCCCACGAAACTATTGCATAGCCCAAACCAACAGGTTGCCCAGCTGTCCTCTGTGTCATGGACGATATTGCCAGCTCTCATTGCAGAATCTTAATCACCAAGGAGCGATATAAGCGATAGCAATGGCCCAGTTTGGATTGTCAGCTTCCAGGTGGATCCTGGGGTATTGGATTAATCTTCTATCATCTTGCAAACTACACCTAAAAGTCACTGCAAGAAGACAGATAAAAATTTCATATAGCAGAAACTGTACTTTAAAGGGCTGCAGCTGAGTTGACTAGAGATCTCAGGCCTATTGCACAAACACAACACGTGAGGCTGTGCTCTGTCCCAAAGAAGGAGCTCCCCACTCAGCAGCCTTTTCTTCTGTTACTGAATGATCAAACTACTTTGTTTGGAGGGTTGCATTCTCCACCATTGCCCTGGGCAGACAGCCACAACCTGCAGTGCCAATCAATAAAGTGAAGATTGGTTAAATTAGCAGCAGGACATGTCAAGACCTTCTTTTTCCCCTAGAAAAATGAGATCTGTACTTGTCCTTTCTGAAATGGTGCAGCTAAGTGAGGGTGGGAGCTGCTGCTCTATGGATACAGAACACCATTTCTCAGTAACTGATCCCTTAAATCTGATTGTTGTATCAGTATTTGTTATGGTGCCAGCAACACCCACCAAATAGCGCTGGCTTTGTGAGGGCACAGGAGTCAGTGTTGGATAGGACTTGCTAGTGGCTGACTCACAGAGCCTGCTGGGCCTATTAATACTGGCTGCTGAGAGAGGGTTGTGGGGCAATTCAAGGTGGGCAGGGAGGCTGGAGTACATGCTGCATATAAACTCCTTAGAGCCTTGCCCTGGGACCGTACTGGGTACAAGTGGTTTAATTCAGGCTATGGACAGATGAAACACCTATACTGAGAGAAAAGCTTGGGGGGGGGGCTTCCTGCTTATGACTGCCTTGTAACTGTTTTAAGTGTAAATAGAAGTTACACCATGGTCATTTAGCAACTGTCTCATTCAGTGGTAAATTGCCCCAGTTTAGCTTCCACTTGGGATAGGGAGGACACAAGAAGCAATTCCACTGGATCAGCTCCATGCATAGTAAGACCTCTTTCAAGTAGGCAAAACTGTTACATCTCTCCATAGTTTCTGCAAGGCACTGAAGTCAATGGGAATACAGCAACTTGTCTAATTGGTCCCTATATTAAATAGCAGCAGCTGATGCCCTTTTCACAGGAAGGATTTCCCCCCATGCCTGTCTTGCATCTTTCCTGTACTATTTCCTTTGAAGTGGCTTGTACCACTCCAAGCAGAAACAGCTCCTTAGAGCCCTGATTTCACCTCGGCTCCAGAACAGATGTTTTGGGTGGTTAGTTTGGTTGTACCCATCTCTCTAGCTCCATAGTCAACCCCTTTGTCTCTGTGTCCTTTTAATCTAAGACAAAGGAGGAAGGGCCTTTGTGGCCTGAAAGGGAATGGAGCTGCTCTATCCCATAATGTAGCCTCTGAGCCCTAGCAGCAGTGTACAGTAACTCAGTGTATATGCATCTCCTTATCCAACCAAGAAACATTTCAGGTTATTATCTAAAAAAATACTGAAAATTCAAAATCAAGAGAAAGAAGATACAGTAGGGGCCAAATGGTCCTAATTGTCATTCTTAAGGCCAACTCAGGGATATGCCTCTTGCCCTTCTAGTCACAAGGGCTGGCGACAGACATTCAAAAAGCTGAGCCTGAACTGACTCAATCTCTGCAGGTTAGTTTAAACTGGCTAGGCTGAACCAGTTTGTAACCATGCAGACATCCCCTCTGGACTGAAGAAATGCTGGTACATGCCTACAGTGGCTCAGGCTAGAAGCTTGGAAGGATGGGAGGCATGAGAGCAGCCCTCCCTTCCCTTCAACAGTGCTAAGCTGTGGGAGTGGGGTGTGGCTAGGCCCCGACAGGATGCTCTGATTGGGGAGGGGTCCCTCTGCCCTTCCCCCCACTCCTCACCAGTGAAGGAGCCTGCAGGGAGTTACACAGCAGGGACTTTCACAAGGAGTTGATAGTATTTATCAGTCCATCCAGAAGACAAGAAATTATCTCACTAGCTCAAGCTCTTCTTAAACAATTTTTTCCAAGGTAGGAATGGAGGGACATTACCAGCTACCTGTTGATTAGCTTCAAAAAGCCCTAAACTGACACTGTCCTGTGTCCTGTGTGCTTTACACAGATACCTCTCACCATTAGCTAGTATATCACATGCTGGCTACTAGGTTTGTGCCAAGCTTTGGGTGCTGATTCGATTCAAAGGAGATTTGGCCCGATTCGGTGGCTGAATTTCTGAATCCAAATCCAATCAGGAGACCAGTTAAATGGTCAGAATTGATTTGAAACTCTCCGAATCTATTCAGAAAAGATTTGGCGAACTTAAGTGATTTGGGCAGTCCCCATTTGCTGCAGCAGGGAGCTGGACCTGGGAGAGTGGGGGCTGGAGGAGGGGGAGGGGACCCTGGGGGGACCCCTGCCAAGCCCCATCCCCTGCGTACTCCCCTAGCCCTCTGAATGCCTGCCAACCCCTGCCCGTTTCTCCCCCCCATGGCTGCACTGCCCACCCCAGCTCCCAGATCTTTAAAAGAAAGCTCTCACTCACCAGCTGCTGCCAGGTGAGGGTCAATCCCTGCTGCCCCCCACTGCCGCATGCTGCATGGGGAGCTATGCCATGAGCCCCTTGACCCTTGCCCACTCTCCCAGCCCTCCCCCCC
>JAGPOW010003310.1:13984984-14003036 GCA_030014935.1 Caiman crocodilus
TCTATCTATCTATCTATCTATCTGCATTAGGGCTCTGTTGCTGGTTGGGATTTCTAGGTGACCCTCTAATACAAATGATAAACAACAACAGCAAAGCAGTGCAACACGTGTTATAGCCACTGGTCCCATCTCTTTGACTCCAGATAGGCAAGTGGATGGTTGAACCCTCCCAGGCAGCCATGGAAGCAGAAGAAAGGGGGAAACAATGGGGCTGCATTTCAGTGTCTACCTACGTGACTGGGAACCTCTGCAATGTGTGGAGCAGTTTCCACAGCCCAGCGTGGGGAGAACAGGCATCTGGGTTCCACCAAGTAACTGGTACCCAGCATTCACCTAGATAATATGGAGAGAATAAGCTAGTCCTGCACCCATGGGGCAGCTGGAGATTTGCTGACAGCAGCAGGCAGCACATGGATGACTTTCCAGTTGGCATTTAAAGGCTTGAATGGCATCCCAGTCCCTTCCCCTCCCTCTCTGGCTCCACTCCTCCTGTCACATCTGTGGGCAGAAAGGAGAGAGGGGCAAGCGGAGAAGATGGTGCCATCATTCCTCTTTAATAACTGAGTTGGCAGACTGGTTTGGGAGGGCTCTGCTGCTGTCTCAGTTTGTGTCTAGCTGCAGCCCAGGGAAGAAAAATGTTTGTAAAGAATTGCTAAAAGCCAAGCTGATTATAAATGTTTCATGGGATCGGTGTCACATGTCTGCCCGAGACAAAGAGAGAGAGAGATGTGTTTAGCTATAATGAAGCTGATCAGCTGTTGTTTTGCTTTCTTTCTGCAGTGGCTCATACCTCCCATCCTTTTGCTTTGATGGACAGAGGGCTGGGGTTCTTCCCATCTGTTTTGTGCAGCATTTCCCATAAGTGCACAAAGCCCACTCACCTCCTCCCCACGTGGAGCTTTGTTAACTGAACTCAACATTGGCATAGGGTATAGGGTCAATAGCCCTGGAGCCTGAGGTGGTCTTTGCTTGGCTGGCAGCAGTGATGCAAGCTTCTTCCACAAAGATATGCCTCAGTGGTCCACTGAGGACTCACCTCTGGAAGAGGGGAGAGTCATTCTCCGTGGCTCACTCAGCTCTTCACCGCGTTGAAATTGTACCAAAGGAGTAGGGGAGGGGGTTAACAGCCCATTGAAACTGTGCCGAGGCCAGAGCGGGTCAGGAAATCAGTCATTTTCCTTGGACATTTTCAAACAATGCTTTTTTTCATTTTCATCAAAATTTTCCGTGGAAATTTTGAACGTCAAAATCCCCAAAGTCTGAAAACCAAAAGCATTTTGTTTTTTTCAATGAAAAATCAGGGTCTTCCGAGAAAAGCATACATTTTTGTGAAGTTTTCCTCTAACCAAAGACTCAATCGGGCATTAAAAAAAGTTTGGATGGCAATTTGTAGCCCAGCCCTAACTGAGACTCACAAGTCACCCCACGAAAGAGGTATTAAACACCAACTTTTAGAAGCACCTCATTTTAACTAGCCTGGACTGGATTCAAATAGCCCACCTAGCTTGGCCACGATCAAGACTTTTGAACCACCTGACCCAACAATATGCCAAAGAAGGACTAGTTCCATCCTATAGTGTCCTAGAAACAGTGCCTGCCTTAGGAATTACAGCAGATAATAGGAAATTACTTCCATGGGACTGAAACCAAAGGCAGTGCCTATATCCATTGCAGAATAAAAGAGATACGAAAGAGTCCATGAAATGCAGTGACTATGTCAAAGCAGGAAATGGTTTTCCTGTCCTGCAATGCTTTTCAAGATTTTAACATTTTCTCCAATGCACATTGGGATGAATCCTAAACCTTTCAAGGTTTTTCATAAACTTCATAAAAGGAGACACACACATGCACTCCAAAGCAGCCAAAAACCTGGTGGTCTAGGCATCAGTCCCCACTCTGAACCCGGCCAAACAGAGACTTGGTCTTGGGTCTAATACATCTGAAAATAAGAGTCCTAATCACCAGTCTCTTTACTGTTCTGGGATTTCTCTTTGGCTCTGCTTTCCAGGCAGAGGAGATGTTAGGGCAATGCAAAATGTGGGGTCCAGCTGCATGTGGACCCAAACTGTATGTGCTCAGGTCTTCCTGTCGTATTACTGTGCACATTGTCTAGTGAAGCACAGAAGCTGGACCCCACATTTTTGCACAGAGCCCCCAGACATCACTAGTTGTACACATGTGTATACATGTGTGTCTTACCAGCAATTCCATTTTGGAGAAACCTTCTTGTCAAAGTGTGAAAAGTTTTGTTTTTGACAAATCAGCCTTTTCTGACCAAAAATGTTTCATCGAAAAATTCCACACCAGTTCTCACTGTCGGAAGGAAGATCTGATACAATGCAGCCCACACTCTTCTAATGTGAGCAGCTTTCAGCTTGCTTGACAATAGGAGATCAAAACCCGGGTGGAAGAGATTTCTAAATATCTTAGTATCTTAATGGGAAATTCTCTAGCAGCTGCTCAGCTCCCTTTATCTACAATTAGATATTAACATGCCAGACCGAGGTATTTTTCAGGTGAGAGTGTGAAATATTGCAAGGCCTTGTCATTGTCTATTTATGCCATTTTTTTCCTCTCTCTTTTTACTCTCAGCCTGATCGGGGACCCAATAAGAAACACGGGCGAGAGAAATACCCAGGAAAGACTGTGAAGGCAAGATAATATGAGGCTCTTTGCACTCTAGCTCTGCTCACCCAGGACCCAATTGACAGATCTTCTCAGATGTTCACAGATAGCCTGGCTGAAAGTTACATTACCCTGAGATTTATTTCTGTGCCACGAAAAATGGGGGAACCGAACTGTTGCTGTCGGTGGGGAGATTATAACCAGAATCTCTTTTTAATGCAAAAATCTTTAACCCGACAAAATATCCATCTCAGAGAAAGGTTTCTGCCATCCGATCCCCCCACCTCTTCCCATCAGAACGTTGCAAAATGTACTTGGAAGAGCAGCGAGTTCATGTTAACCGATAGCATTCAGCGCTTTTTACTGTGCTATTCATCCACATGACAAAGCTGAGAGGGAAGCCCATACTTCTTCCTGACTTTTTATTGCTTTTCAGCCCAGTGGGAACCAGCAGACATGAAAAAAAAGTGGTTTAACTGCAAAATATGTTTAAGTCTCTTTTTTTTCCCCCAGAAAAGGTGGAGGGGGAGAGGTTGAAGGGATCAGCAAAAAACAAAATATTAAGAGGATGAGTGAACAGAAGTCTATTGTAGTATTGGGGTGGAAGAGGTTAGCAAGGGCCTGTAACAGTCCTCCAATACTGAGACTGTCCTGCCATGTGCTGAGGTGCGTGTCGGGATTGTACTCCATGGACCTCATGGGGGCTGCAAGACATTTCTGGGAGGCTATAGGCAAGGCTTGAAATGGGATTTTGCACTCCAGAATAAGTGGTGGAGACGGTGCATAGGGTTGTAATGTCTCTCTGGGCATTCAGGGTTATGGTGCACTGCTAGGAAGCAGTATCTTGAGAGGAGGGAATCTATTTGTTGGTACAACTTAGGCTGGTATCACTGGCTTCAATCTATTTCTGGCTTTATTTTGAGCGATTCTGCTTTTTTTTTAAAGGCGTCAGACTGGAGTCTAGACAGTAGGGTATGCTGGAAAATTCTTGTCATGTGTTAGTACCTGAATCAAGCCACATCACAGCTTAGAAAAGCTGAAAGAGATAACTATCCTGGGTTTTGGAGTCAAAAAATGAACCTGAGACAGACCCAAAAACTCCCAAACCAGATGTTTCAGAAGGTTTAGGAAAGTTGGAGTCAGATCTAGACTCCAGCTGATCTCCAAGGTGAAACACCAGGGGATTGCCAAAGCCGGAGGTCACCAGCGCTTTGATTGTCCAGACAGCTCCGCTCTTAATTGTGCGGTAGATCAAGCTGCCGAGTGCTAATCTTGCTTGGAAAACAGAAAAAAATGTTTCCAGGGGAATTTCCTCTGCCACAGTCAGGACACTTTGCAAAAAAAATGCTGATTTTATTGGAATTTCATTAAGGAGAAAAAAACCCAACCCTGTTTTGACATTTTCAGAATGAAACATTTCTAAGTTTGGTTTAGAAACAGCATTTCTCTTGGAATTATACAGGGTCTTGCAGATGGTTCATTTAAGAAGGGACTGTTTTGTTGATCCAAGACGTTTCCCCTTGTCGACCCAAAATTAAACCTTTTGATCAACCTGAAATGTTGTAGTTTGGGAGGATCCCTTGAAAGATGGCCTTTAAAAATATATTCTCTTTTCTGGGAATTTCGAAATGTTTTAACTGATGCCAGATAATCAAAAGCTTCCTGTAACTGAGTTCCAATCCTCTGTGCCTCAGGAAGAATGGGCTAACCCTTTTCCTCCCAAGTGGCCAGACCCTGTCCCAACATGGCATGAAGTGCGCATGAGTTGTTTGAAGGGATTTGCCTAGGGTGCTATTGCCACACACGTAACTGCACGGCACTTTGCAGGTAAAAACATGACTGGCAGCCCCCAAGGAGCTTACAGACTAATATAAACCAGACCAGAGCTGATAGCAGAGATGGAAGCAAACTTCAGAGGGACACAGGCAGTAAAACAAGAGCAAGAAAATGACATTCTATTTAAAACTGGGATGGGGACATTATGGAAACCCCCCACTTGCTAAAGACCTCCCCTTGGAGCACATAACAGTAGGACCTGCTGTGTGACCTTGAACAACTCAGTGCCTCACTCATCCTGTCTATTAAATGAAGATGCTAAGAGTGTGTATGCAGCTCAAAGGAACATGCCTGAGCTAATTTTCGACTAGTTGGCTCAGGTACACCTGTAGCAAAATTATAGTAGCGCAGGTCATCACTAGCTAGCCAACCAAATAGTGCCTGTAGGTTCTGGCTGGGTTGTGTACCCGTCACCGAGCCCCATGCTACTGTTTCTGGCTCTGCTGCTGTCAGCATGTGACTTAGCTACTTGAAATCCCCACTTCAAATTGCAGTGTAGACACACCCTGGATTGATAGCAGTCTTTTGCAGTTCTGGTTAGTTATTTCCCTGCAACCAGGGAGACTGAATGTGGCTCAGTTTGTTGATGATTTTAGACACCTGCTGCTCTCTGAAGGAGAAGAGAAATAAGTACAATTAAGGCTTCTCATTTTGTACAGATTCCTCCTTCCTTTGCAGAGGGGGGAGCATCAATGATTTTCTAATCTTCTGAGTAACTTAGGCCCCATCTATAGTGAAGATTTGTTTCCTCAGAATGAAGCAGAGCTTGCTCCGGTGCAACCCAAACCAGTAAATTATACTAGTGCAAAATCACTTTAGTTGGCTTTGTGGCAGGGGCCAGAATACATGAGCTAGTGCTCTCTTCTGGCCTTAAAAGCCCATGAATCTGCAATTTCTCCAGTGTAGACAGGGCCTTCTATCTGAGTTTACTTTTACCAAGGTCCAGATTATTACTTCCGGGAACCCTTACTGAAATGCACTACAGATTTTAGTAGGGATGAAACCAAAGGGCTTCATGGAAATTTCACAGAAATTACTCTCTAAAAAACTATAAGACATAGCCATAGGTGGGGTGCAATTTCCTATTACATTTTATAGGATGATTAAGAACTGATTGAAAAGTTCTCATTCTGTGGCCTTCTATACCATAGCCTCCTCCCCAATAGGGCTTTCTCCATTAAGAAATGTTATCAAGCTAACTCATCAAGGCCCTAGGCAATGATTCTCAGCTTCAAGGTTCATTTCCCCAAAGTCAATTTCAATTCACTTTAATAAGACTTTATTGGCACAACGAGTTAGATGCATGTTCCCAAAGTGTTTGGAGAAGACTGACCATGCAGAGGTAAGAGGCATGGGATGGTGGAAACCTGGAATTTCTATTCTGCAGGCATTCAAAAAGCAGTCAGATTCAGAGTCTAAATTAGACATTGGCCCTGGAAATTCTGGGTTTTTCCCCCCCTATTTTGGAAAAAAAATCTTTTTTTGTTTGTTTGTTTGTGCTGGCGTGGGGAGTTGGAAAACCTGAGCACTTTGAGGCACCAGAACGTGTGGCTGGGAGCTTGACAACCCTGGCAGGTACTCAGTGGTCCCTGGTTCTTGGAGAGTTTGCTGGAGGAGCTGTCCCAGAGTAACTGCATTTAGACAGTGGTTCCTTTTTGGTGGTTTCCACTAAAGATCATGCTTTAGTTCATGTCTCAGACCCACCCATTCTTTGCTCACATTCACGACACCTTCTATATGATAGAAACTTTCAGTGGAAACCTTTTTGGTTTCAAGACACTCCTCACGGGCCTCAAGACACCCCTCCATAGATTTTGGGAAAGGAGTGGTACCTCTTTCAAAGATGAATTTACATATTATAGTGCTTGTCTCATTACGTAGGTGCTCAGCTGTGAGGGATCATTTAAGCAGGGACAAGCCTGAGCTGGGCTTATCTGCTTAGCTTATGTGCTTATCTCCTTGCATCTTATATACCCTTCAAAGGATGTGGTGGCACTTTGGTTGAGAATCACTCATTTAGACTGTGCTTGGAGCCCCCATGTCTAGTGTGGTCACTGTTTATGCAGTCAGACAGGAATACAGATCCTCTGGAGATCTTTCCTGGAGGATTTCAGAGGAGTGCCTCTCTTCTAGCACCCATGGCCCTGACTACCGTGTGTAGGATAGTGACAAGGACTCGCCCTGCTTAGCTCCCTTTGGTAGGATGCATGAGACACGAGGCATGCAAGCAACCACAGTGGCTTCATAATACTTTTAATTTGGAAACAGAGGCTCAGTTTTGAATAATCAAAGGCACTGTGATTGCTAGGACAGTTTCCCTTTAAAGATAACGTTAACTGTGCCGGGTCCCTTTTGACACACTGCTGCATTTCCATTAGCAGCCAGGAGGGCTGGAAGAACTCAGGCGAGTTCGGCAGCTGTGAGAGAGTTATTGATTTGTTTGCTTTTTACAAACTGCCATCGAAACCCATTTGGTCCTTTTTAAATGGCTGCTCTGGGATCCGGTTTCTGAGGACAGGGGCTGCCGCCAACTCAGATTGCCAGCAGGGATTGTTTTTCATCCTGGAATTGCAAGGGAAGAGAAAGGGTGGGCTCATTTTCAGAGACGTTGTGCAGGCTCAGCGCCCACTGACTGCAAGGGGCATTGCTGGCTTTCAGCAGTTCCAAGACTCTTTCTTCAACCCCACACGTGAACCAGGCTCTTTGAGGGTTATTTTATATTTAAAGCAAAAAAAAAAAAAAATTCTAAATGGAAAACAATAATAAATGGGAATGAACTGTTCTGAGCTGCTATATTTTGGCTATGGCACCTGCTCAGAAACTTTCGTCCTAATATCTTTCTCCGGTCCAGACAGCACCATTCTATTCTGCTCTCTAATGACTAGCATTAGTTTGCATTAGATGGATTTTATACGATTTCCTTCTGCCTGGTTGCTAAGCCTGCAAGCGATTCAAATTAAGATCATCTCACCGTGCCCCATCTGGCAATAGCAGATCCCCCATTTATGTCTGCTGCCTTCTCAGCTGCTCTCTTCCTTTTGCATCCCGTGGTCTTTTTATCTGTCCGAATTCTGCAGGCCTGTGGCTCTTCGTAGACACCTGCTGGTGTTAATTCCATTCCAGACCTATTCATTTTAAGCAACACATTCTCAGATGCAAAATGGGGAGTAGGGGAAAGAGATGTGTATTAGAGAGCTCTGCAGAGTGGATATTACAGAGAAGATGCAAAAAGTAAGAGTCACTACTCCAATGTCTGGCTAAGATGCTGCATAGAAATTATATGCAAGCTGATAGAGCCAATGCTTATCACATCTGGCAAAGCTACTGGGTAGAAATTATGCACAAAATGATGGAGCCAGTGGTACAGCACGTGCCTGAGATATACCATAGAAATTATCTGCAAAATGATGAAGCTTGCACTATAATTCCTGGTTAAGATACCCTATAGTCATCATATAGAAGATGTCATGAACGTGAGCAAAGAATGGGTGGGTCTGAGACATGGACTAAAGCATGATCTTCAGTCCTTAGCAGTAGGTTTCCTTCTGGTACCCTATTCCTGACTAGTTCAAACTAGTCAAGGGGGACCAGCAGGCATTGGGAGAGTCCCTGTTCCCCTGAGCAATCCCAGGAGTTACAAGAAACAATGGACACAAGATAGCGGAGGGTAGTTTCAGGCTAGACATCAGGAAGCACTACTTCACTGTCAGGGCGGCTAGGACCTGGAACCAGCTTCCAGAAGAAGTGGTGTTGGCTCCTACCCTGGGGGTCTCTAGAAGGAGGCTGGATGAACATCTGGCCGGGCTCGTTTGACCCAAGTACTCTTTCCTGCCACAGCAGGGGGTCGGGCTAGATGATCTCCTCAGGTCCCTTCCAACCCTTACAACTGTGAACTACGAAAAGGCACATGAACAAGTTCCTGGGCACACACAAGTGAAACATTCATCCAAACTGTGCCAGGTTGTGCGATGGTCCAGAAGTGGGGCTCACTTTGGGAACTAAGAACAGACCTTATGCCTTACGAAACATGTAAAATGTGGATGCTTAGCCTACAAATGTACCCTGATGAAACCTGCCACAGGCAGGGCTACAGGAGAGAGGCCTATGCACCAAAGAGGTCACATTTAAGCCATTTAGGCTAGGGACAGAAATTACATGTAAATCGGTACAGGTGATCAGAAACTGGTTCAAATCTGGAACACAACAGAAGTTCAGTGCGCATAAACTGCTTTCAAAATAGCCGAAACTGGTTGAAGATACACCTGGATGGATGTAGTATCAGACTTAAATGATTTTGGTTAAATCAATTTATTGAACTTCTGTCCCAAATCCTCTCTTGATCCAAGTTAATCCACAGTCCTCCAGCAGCCTAGGATGCTTTGCCCCTTCTCTGCCAACCCCCTCGCAGAGTGGGTGAGCTAGCCTTGGTCCAAGCTGCCTGCTGCAGCCAAGCAGGGAGGTGTGCTTGAGCGCCCCCTGGCTTCTGGCCTGGGCCACTGCAGGCATGTGGCTGCATTTCTGCAATCGAAAGTGAACGTCTGTTCCCTTACTTGTCAGTTCAATCTACGCAGTTTAGATTAACCTGCAAAGACTGAATCGATTCAGCCTTGGGCTTTTTGACTGTCTGTACTTAGCCTTAGGATATCGATGCAGCGTAGGTTTTACGCGACAGGTTTAAAAAGGACTTAAGCAGCCTAGAGGCTAGTCCTCTTATGTAGAGGTAATTTAATTCTTCCTGTTGCATAGTAGTACGCCTCAAAGCACCTATGAAAGCAAAACACCTCTGTATGAGAGGCTGAGGGGTCACTATGCCTTGCATCCCTGTTCCTGACATCTGACAGCCCCTCTGAGGTGTTGTAAACTGAGGTTCAGACGTGCTGTGAGAGGCAGGAATAAAGGGTCTCTGAAAAGATGCAGGTAGGAGACAGCTGAGTGAGATGTTCAGGCATGCTGTGAGGGGCAGGAATAAAGTGTCCCTGAAACGATGCAGATAGGCAATGAGGTTCAGACATGCTGTAAGGGGTGGGAATAAAGGGTCCCTGGAAAAAGGCAGATAGGAGATGGTGGAGTGAGAGTAGGAGGTTAAAGGGGGAGAGAGAATATGCAAATGGTGAAGAGACCAACGGCAGCCAGCGCTGGGCTGGTGCCAAGTGGAGATGTAGGAGCAGATCAAACACCACCAGGTTAATGAGAGTGTCATTCCCAGGGCCGCTCTGAAGCGGGGAGAGCGAGGGCTGGGTGGACGGCAGCTCTGAATGATATTCTGTAATTAGCTGGCAAATAGAATATGATATTTAGTGTAATTGCTTGGAATAATGTCTTGCAGCCAGGATACATGCATTACACACCGAGCGTTGCATCCCAGCTGCCACAGTAACTTTGCTTCCCTTTGTTTCCCTTTGCCTGTCATTTCTCATCACATCGTTCCCAAATTTGATTGCATCGTCTTAGAGCTTCGGTTGCCAGGGTAACACCACAAAGTCATTATGTGTATGCAGCGGATGCCTTACCCCTCTGAGGGCCAGTTATTCGGCCACCCCTCCTTGCCCCCAGCTCTGCTCTCTTTGCTGCCCTGTGAAGGCCCTGATCCGGCAACACACAAAGCGAGTGGGAGTTTGAGCGCTGATTTCACCGGGAGACAGAGTTATGGCCCAGGGTGCCGCGTGAAAATGTTAGAAGTCATTCAAAGGTTAGACAAAATGGAGTCTGCTTTGCTGTATAACGGGGACCTGATCCAAAACCTACCAAAATCAGTGAAAAGCCTCCCACTAACTTCAGCGGACTTTGAACTGTGCCTCCTAGGGGCAAGCCATTGGGGCATGTCTGAATAGGACATGCCCCCCACCTGCCTTTCCAACTCATCCCCTGACTGCCTTGTCAGTGCGGCTTGAAATCTCATGCATTCAAGAAAATGCTCACTCTCTCCCCAGCTGTTTTTACATGGTTACACTTATGCTTCGTGATGTCTGTTAACGCTAAAGGAATTCAAGCTGGGAACCCCCCATGCCTAGCACTTACAGTGCTTCTGAACAGTGTGTGTGCAGCAGCAGACACCTGGGGGAAGCTCTTTGCCCATGCCAGTATTTGGAGGATAAGCTGTGATTCCAAGAGGCTGTCAATGAGTTTGGGAGGAGGGGAGAAGTCTTTGATGTCTGCTGGAGCTATGGGTATGACAAACCATATATACAAGATGGCCAGGAGACACATTATGCTGGGCACTTGGGGGGTGACATCTTCATGCCCTTGCTGGTGACTGAGAAGAAGGATTTACACAACTGAGAGTGGGTAGTTAACACAAGTTAATTAAAGTTATAAACCATACCTAACTCTAGGAGGCAGTCAGGGTGAACCTACAATGTGTTAGGCTGACTCAGCCTAACTTTGACCCCTTTTCCTAACTTAGACAAAGCCTGAGTGGAAAAATGGGGGAGATATGAAGAGTTGATCAGAGGCGGTGAATGCATGTGTTTGGGTGAGGGCATGTGTTTGCGGGATAAGGGTGAGTACAAACACATTTTGTGCGCGTGCCCTGTGAAGCCCTGCATGGGAATATTGCCAGCGGGTTCTGAACTGTGAGTATGCTTGTGCATTCATAAGAAGCGTGCAAATGTCTGGCTGTCTGCGAGTGTGCAGTAGTGCATGAGTGCATGTCCCTCTAGATGACAGTGTGGGAGCGTGTGCTCGTGAGGCACTGTGAGTTTGGCTAATGTCTAGCTGTGCGCATTGTGAACCGTGTGTAGCTGGTTATTGGTGCATGTGGTTTTGCAAGAGGTTGTGTGAATGATTAAGTGATCCGGGAGACTGTGGGGCTTCAGTTAAATGGGCAAGTAGAGGACAGGATACAGAGGCCTGCTTAGAAGAGTTACAACAATACACGGAGAGCTGTCTCTTCCAGTGCTGCCCCAATAGCTGCTCAAAGCCATGCCCATCGTACCACCACACCTGCCATCCCTACCCAAGTCAGTGATGACCCCATGTTGCTGCATTGCTGCTGGTGCTTGAGGCAGGTGGCAATCAGGATTGCCCCCAGGATTGTTCCAGCTCTTTCTCCATCTCCATTCAATTACTGCTCCTGTTTGTGAAAGTCAGAACTGATGTGCTCCTGGCCCCACAACAGTGCAGGGAAGGGAGATGAAAGATATTATTTTTCAGGTGGAATAGCTTCCAAAACGGTACATTTGCAGTCAAAGTGCTGCTTGGAATGCATATGAACCACTGCCTGCAGCAACAAGAAACAAAGCCATTAAAGTTTAGATAGCAGTGTTTTTTATTTTTAACCAAATGACTCAGTCTCCCCTCTAGCTCTGAGCCTGAGAGAGACAGGGAGAGACAGAAAGAAGGAGAGACAGAAACTTAGCCAGTGCAAGTTCAGAAAGCTTTAACCCCACTGGGATCCTGCCGCAGGGAAAGTTCAAGCAGCCTGTTCTGTTTAATTGTGCCTAGAAAAAGGTATTTAAACCAAAGTTGCTGCTTTGCTACTACTTCTGTTTTAAAAAGAGATTTCAGGGGTTTGTTGTGACACTGTTCCTCCCCAGTGCATCCTAGTGTCTTTCCTTTTTCTACCTTTTAATGCTGCACTCTTGCTCACAACAGGGAAGGGCTAGACTGAGAAGCAGGAAGGGGCATGAGTGCATGTGACTTAGGACTTTTAATTCTTTTGGTGGCTGTGCTAAAACCAAAGCACATCCTGTATGCGAGGCAGTTGTTTGATTTGGGGGGAAGGGCTCTTTAAGCACCTTGCTGAATCAGGGCTTGACTGCCCAGAAACTTGCAAACTCCAGATGCATGCTGAATCACAATCATATATCCCCAGTAATATCTTTTTTTTCCAGAATGGATGAAAATGTATGCAGATATACAAGTGAGAAATAGGCCCTGGGGCATTTGGCAAATTGGCCAATGCACCATCAGTGCACAAAATATTGGCCATCACTGCTGCTGTAGAAAAGCAGAGTGGCAGAAATGAATTATGTATCCAGCAATTGTCCAGGGAGGAGAGAAATTAATAAGTAATTTTTTTTTTATAATGATAAAAGTAGGAGTAGTAAGAGTAGCAATATGCTTGCTATATTGGTTGGTTGGTGTTGGTTGTAGCCATGTTAGTCTAAGGACAGAGGCAGACAAGGTTCTTTGAGTAAATCCAATGGCTTCTAGTAGACTAACTAAAATAGTTGGAAAAAATCTTCTTTGCAAGCTTTTGGGAAGAAACGTGTCAGGAAGAAAGGTGTTTCAGGGAGAAGGGTGTTTGTACCCGAAAGCTTGCAAAGAAAAAATTTCCCAACAATTTTAGTTGGTTTAATAAATGATATTAGATTTGTCCAAATAACTTTGTCTGCTTATATTCTTTAGAAAATACTCTAAACATCCTCAGCAGTTTTAGCAAGTGTGGGATGCTCAGTGGGGTTTTAACCCACTCTGTGAAAGGTGAGGTACACCCATTATTTTGGGCAAAGAGCAAGTTGTCTACATGCCATTTCGCTTGACTAAATATTATGCGTGCAATCACTGGGATTCATGTGTGCAATTCATGTGGCAGTAAGTCTCATGATGTCCCAACTAGTGCAGAAAGACAATATGTATCCTCAAGACCAGATCACTGCTCCTGCCATGTTAAAAAAAGGGTAGAAACCTGAAGGGGCCAACTGCACATACTGGCCTGTGTAACTTCTCCCACCCCTTTGGTCTATGGGATGAAAGGGACATTGTCCAGGTAGCTTGCACACTCCAGTAATCCTCAAATGGAAGAAAGGCTCTATGTGAGTTTTTTTCTAGCCAAAATATGCTAGAGTATGCACAGGGTATTTGCAGAGGAGATGCAAAGCATCCTGGGATGCTGGGGGACTGTGAGTTAAGTTGAACCAGGAAGGGGGTCTGGGACAGAAGTTCCATAAACCAGTTTGACCTAAATCAATTAAGTTTGATACTACTTCCAAGCAGGTTGATCCTAAACCACATTTGGTCATTTTGAACATGGTTTATGTGCACTGAACTTCAGTTCTATTATAGATTTAATCCAGCTTCTGAGCACTTAACCTGGTTTGCGTGTCATTTAAACTGGTTTATGTGCAACTTCTGTCCCTAGCCTTCATGCTAGTCGCTTTGTTTTCCTGATACTCAAAACCATTTTTGCAGGCAAAAAGCCGGTGGGTTGCATTTTGATGGCCTTTTGGGGAGGGGAGGAAAGTTTGGTGTTGCTGCAGGCTGAGAGAGAGAAAAGTTTGAGTAAAGTTTCTCTACAAAAAAGCTACTTATGTAAATTACAGTTGGAGAAAGCCACAGCTGTGGCAGTTTCCTTGGTGGTTAATAATTATTTGAAGTTCAAACGTTTTTGACATATACATTACCACTTGTGCTTTGAACATGTAAAGATCTATATAAGTGCTAAGTGTTATTATTATTTCAGAAAGATTTATGTCTTGGCTAAATTGTAATTTGGATAATTGCATTCTGTCTACCTCAATCCACCCTGCCGTTTCAATTGAATAGCGAATACTTCTTTGCTCCCTAGCCTAAACTGTTGTGCAGTGTTACTGTGCGTGATTAAACAACTGGCCCTTTCACTCTGCCTACTCACAGTGGTAAAGTTAAGCTCCTATTTGTAGCACTGGGGCCATGGTTTGTGAAAGGAGTGAAAGAGGGTCTGATCTGCAGAGGTGCAAATCTTCTAGCTGATTCATCTACTTAGGTCACTGATGTGTATTCAGATTTTGAGAAAGATCAAGCCGGTTACTGCATTTAAGGCCAAAGTCTTCAGAAGTAAATATGGATTTGGACTGCTCAGCCTGAAGATATGTCTACACTGCAGTCACTGTTTTGTTATACTTTAGGTCTCATGGACTTTAACGGAGAGAAATATCATGCCTGTATCAGAGTTGCTGCTGTGACTGCAGGGTAATGTAGACTTACCTGAGCTAACTTTCATCACTGCTACTGATACCAGTCTTGTCACAGTGACAGAACAGGCCAACTGTCCCAGTATTTGCCCAGCTTCCCTTATGGGGTCTTTAGCTTTAGTAAAGCTACCCAGCTAGCTTGCTTAAAATGAGCATAGGCAGGTCTGTACTACGTTGCCTGAAATAATTTAAAGGAGCCTGCTTTTCAGATAGCGCTGAGCAACCCTCCTTCAATCAGTGCCCTTTTAAGATGTCCAAAACCAGGCACCCCAAATTACTAATCACTTGGAAACTTGCCTGGCCTTCCACTCAGTTCCACTGGTGAACACAGTGCTCCAGGAGCGGCAGAATAATGAGAGCCCAATCGTATCTCTGACAAATTTCCTGAAGTGCCTGAAAGCTGGCATGGAGGGTCTAGCAACAATCAGCGAGGCATTCACTGAGCAAGTTTTTCACTCCCTGAGACAATTATTTTTGAGGTACAAGTGGAAACAGAAAGTTCCCACTTCAGGCAACAGCCCTTAGAGGGGCCTGATTTTAAGACGATGCAGAGTGCCTCCAACTTCAGTTGGCTTAGCCACAAGTGGCGGGTGCTCATCAGCGTCTGCAAATCACAGTATTGCCAACTCAGAGCATTCAAAAATCACGAGATTAGGCAAAAATACTAATAATACATAGTAGATTCTTTTATTCAAGTATGCAGTGCGCACTGCCAGAAGGGCGTGAAATAGGGTTTGTGTTTCAAATACAATCACTTGACTTCAGGAGCCGGGACACGATTCATTCCAAACACAAGTCCTCAAAAATATGATCGTTGGCAGCACTGAGGTTGGGACAAAAGCAGCTCATGTTCAGCACAACATCAAGTGAGGATGCAAAGTGACTGGCATTGTAGAGTCAATAGGGTTATTTTGGGGGGTGATTTACTTGGGAAGTGCCTAGGAAATGCAGTAATGGATGCTTTACCTGCCTACAGCTGAATTGTAATAGGACAAAGAAGAGAAGCAGGGATGGCAGGGACTGGATGAGATGCATCAGAGATGTCTATTTATTCCCTGAGCTTTATCCTGAGTGAGTTTCATTTGCAATTTATGCCTGTAACTGAGAATTCAATTTCTCTACTTCTAAGAAAAAAAGAAAAACATCCTGATTTACTGAAAAATATGAAACAAAGCAGAAAATAATAATAATAATAAAAAATCAAGTGGCAGAGGAAAGCTGCTCACACGGAAAAAAAAAATCTTTATTTCTATGTCTGCGGTCTTTCCCTTTGCTGGTCGGGATGAACCATTTTTCCTTGCAAGTTCTGCATTTTTCAGGATGGGAAATATGACCTCTCTGTGCATACAGGAACTTGTTATTTCATACCTTGCTGCCAGCGTGGATCTTAATCAACCAGAAAAACTCAAAATGACAAACAAACAGTAGACAGCTTTGCTATCTGAGGTTCATTAGCTTCTGGTGACCTTTCAAATCTGCAAGAAACCAAGAAGAAACACGCAAAAAAATGGGAGGGCTTTCAAGTCGTTTTGCTGGTAATTTTCACTGTTCCCCAGATCCCTTCTTTTAATGAGTGGCATATCTTGATTGTTTTCCCAAGGTTCGTACTTATCTGAGTAAACAGAGAGTGGTGCTCTGACCCACCATGGAGATGGGAGGCAGAGGGTGCCCAGAGGAGCAGCACATGTTTTGCATTGCCCAAGGTTATTTGAAACTAGCTCTCAAGGGCATCATCAACTGAGAGGCTAGCAATTCAAGTGAAGGGCACAGTGTCACACGCTTGGCATAAATGTACACTGGGGAGCTGTCAGCAGTGCCCTGCTGCAAGAGGCTAATGGGGAGGAAGATGTGGTCGCCAGAATGGATCTGGGCTCTGGACCACATCCAAAGCAAAGGCAGGGGAACAGGAGAAAGACTGACCTTGAAGGCCAGCCCCATGGCTGCAGGCATCCTGACACCGAGCCAGCAGAATCAGGGAGCAAGGGGAACTGATTTCAAGAATTAATCGTTAATGACAGACATGAGATTCCCTGGACAGCACCACTAGGGCAAGCAACAAGGGCCAAATCCTCAGGTGGCGTAAACCAATGTCTTCCTACTGCTGTCGGTGGTAGAGCTGCCTAGAGCCTCATATGCCATTGGAAAAGACAGTTTTGTCTCTATCAGAAAACTTGGAAAAATTCGCTTGATTTGACCCAAATTTCATTCTGGAAGAAAACCAGGGAGAAATAAAAGAAGTTCTGACAATGATGAATATCCCGGTGTGACATATTTAAACCAAAACATTTCCTTTCCTCTCCTCTCCCCGCTTTGGAAATGGCTTCTGATTTCAAGGGGTTTAATTTTACTCTATTATTCTAACATCACACACAGTAATCAAGTTAGAGTCAACCCAAAGTATTTTGAAGAACCGAAATCAAACTCCCCCCTTCTGCCCCCATCCCAGGCTTTTCCTTTATGGAGAATTCAAACATGTTTAAGTGGCATTCCTAATTGGAAGGCAGCTAAATTTGAAATCTCAAACCCTTCCATAAAATGAAACCTCTGTCATCTGTTTAGCTCTAATTAGCAGCAATTTACACCACCTGAGCATCTGGCTCTCATCAGCTACCTCAGGGAAAGAGGCAGGATTGCAAGCCTGAACAGAGGAGAAAGGGCTGCTTCAGCTGTAACAAGAAATGCTTTGTAACCAGTTCGTGTGCTCCCAAACTGCCTTGTCCTGCTGGATCTATGCACCTAGGGAGCTTAGCAGGGAGCTAACAGGAAAAGAGCAGCAAGCTGTTACAGGGGGAGCACTCAAAAGGGAGCGAAGAGTAAATGTCTGTGCATGGAGAGGGCAGGCATCCTTCTGGGCTCTGGGACTGATTGGATCTAGAGAGTAGGGGCAGCATTGAAGCTGGATGCTGAAAGCTAAGGAGCCTGCCTGAATGTTTCCCATTGCACCTGGACTGCTAGCTCCACCTGGAGCAGTTAGGTAACCAGGGCCATGCCATGGAAACAGCTTCTCAGATGGAGTGACTTTGTTTTGCTAGGAGAAATGAAGAACAGATGTGAAATATGTCATGCGGGTAGCGATGCCCTGTGTGGTGTGCATCCTCCCAAGGTGATAGTTACCTCTCCTTGTAATGGGATAAAAGCAGAAAGGAAAGGGAACCATTGAGCTGAAAAGAGGGGCTATGGAGTAGAGACTGGAAACTCCCTAGGGCTTGCAGGAAAAGCTCCCCACAGCCCCCTCTCTCTGCTCTCAGGCTCCCAGCAAAGTCTGTTGACGTCACTGGGACTTCACTTGTATCCTGCAGGGGTTAGGATCTTCCTGCATCTGGCACTGAGGTGCACTGGCAGCACAGAGGTGGAGGAGCCCTGGGACTGAGCACGATGAAGCTAGAGAAGGTCTATGTCAGTTAAGAGCAGCTGGGAGGGATAATTTGCCATCTGTGCGAAGTGTCTCACCCCGGTGCTGTCGGTTACACTAGAATGCAGAGCAGGAGAGAGACCTGGTGCTGATGGGGGTGAACCATCTGCAGGAAAGAAACAGGACAGCAGGTAGCCGTAGAGAATCACTTGCAGGGAAGCTTGCACTGGAAAGCACCTGGCATGAATCTGGCACCTGTGAGACTGTGGAGCAGGGGTACTATGTGCAGCTGCAGGTAACATGTGGTTATGGCTGTAAAAGGGCAGCAGGTACAAGTCAACAGAGA
>JAGPOW010003310.1:14005820-14025912 GCA_030014935.1 Caiman crocodilus
AGGAAGACAGAAACCTGTAGCCATTTGTCAGCCAAACTAAACCCAGGTTTTCTTATACAGGTGCAAACTGCTGTGCTGACATTCTTCCTTCAGTTTAAATGCACCTTATTCCATATTTTTTTTAAAGTCTCCCCCCCATCCACTGTAGCCAAAGCAAAACAAGCCAGTCTTAAAAACTGCAGTGAGAACTCCACAAAATCCTTTGCACTGGTTTTGTTTAAAACCACATAGCTAGTTAAACTAAAGGACCTCTGAGGATGGGCAAGGCCCTTGGGTTCCCAGCTGCACCTGCACTTCCAGTAGTGCTTGGCTGAGGAAGAACCAAATCTCAGTGGCGGCAAAGCCGTGAACAAAAGCCGTGGAAACTGCCTCTTTAATAAGGGACCAATCACCCTGAACTCATGCAGTGTTTTGTCCTGTTCTGCTCTGTCCTCCAAAGGTCCTTTCACTGCTGTGACATCTGAGAGTCTTCAAGTTGCCTCTTAGGCAGCGTAACCACTATTTGTCTTGTGGTTGTTCTCCTGCGGGGAAGACATGGGTGCAGGGGAGTGTTTGGGGTTGGATCTTTTTAAAAATAGATATATCTATGCCTGTGTGCATGCACATACACTCACATATACACACCCACTCACACCCCTGTTTTGCTCTGTGTTCTCGTTAGAGAAAGCAAAGTTTAGAAGGTGGAGGGGTTCGTGATGGCCTGGAGTTCCTAGGAGAGTCCCCTGCACACAGTCTCAGACCAGCTACAAAGAAGGCGTTGTGTCCTTTCTGAGAACATTTCTAGAAAGTAAGATCCAAGACTCTGAACTTTTTTTGTAGAGCAGTGCAAACATGTTCATCCCATCTCTGGTGAACATCATTTTGCAAGCAGGGACTTTGTAGCTACACTGAATCTGGACCCTAAGGCACAGATGGATACTACCTGCGGTACAATATATGATTTTACACAGAAATGCACTGCTGATACCAACCCTAGCACCCAGTAGCTAACCATTAACTTGAAACTGCCTACATTAGACAGCAGGCCTACTGGAGAAAAGACATTTTTCTACATCTTTGTGAATCATCCTGTGGTACCATAGTATAAGAGATTGTAACAACAGACTCCAGCCCTCTCGTTTCTCTTAATTTCCCACTTTTGTCTATGGCTCAGGGGGCTGGCATTGTGCTCTTTTTTGGTTCGCAGCTGCTAGAAACATCTGCAGAAATCACCTGGCATAGAACAGTAACTGTGCATTAGCAAGTTCTGCACTTTACCTCTGAATCCTAAATGGATTATTGCAGGAAAGGAAAAAAAGAAACCTTTCTGAGTCTTGGGCATTCCTACAGCTATGTGCTGTGACACTTCTCTAAGTTTAGTGAAAATTTAGAGGAGTAACATGTTCAGGCAGTGCTAGTTTGTTAATGTTACCATTTCACACTTCTCCTTCTCTGCTGCCCTTTCTGCTTGACCAGGGGCTTCAAGACTGTTGTCCATGTGATCTAAAGAAAAAAATGGACTGCAGACTTCTAGGGCAAAAACTTCAGCAGGACTTGCCCAGACGCTTGCTGGCTCTGCAGTCTGACAATAAGCCAGTAGCAAAAAATGGTGTCTGGGTGGCTTTGGGATTGACGAAGAAAGACAGGCCTCTTTGCTGCCGGACAGTGAGTTCAAACCCAGCCCAGATTGTGAGTGTGTTCTGCTAGCCTTGAATGTGTGCTTGCCGTCAGCTTAGGTCTTACTGGACCAGCCACATTGTGAGCCATATCTTCCCCCTTAACCACTGGCTGGGGGTCTCAGTAAAAACTATGAGCTGGGTCTATAAAACAGGAATGGACGGTATGTGACAGCTGTTGTCAAACACTCCTCCTTTCTGCCATGCTCAACAGGCAGTGTAGCCTCTTATCCTCCTGATACGGATGGGGGTCAGCTGTAGTAGGAAAAGGTACATGTGGACTCCACACCCATTTGTTCTGGTGGCTGGGCTGCAGATAAAGATGAATGAATTTGCGACTGCTTCAGCTAGCAGAGTTGGGGCTTTTGATTCAAGCAATGAAGGCTCCTGCTTTAAAATCCAGAGGTTTGGGGTTTGCGCCCTACTGCAGACAGCCTCTCTCCTCCTGGGGTACTGGCAGTGGGGTGGGTTATCCATCTCACTTGGTGAGATGATGGGTATAGCCCACTCGGATGCAACTGGGGGTTGCATTTGGCTGACTGCAGCCATGCCATCTGGACAGATGTATGAACGCTGCCTGAAAGAGAGGTCACTGGCTGCCTGTTGTCAAGTATGACTCACTTTCACAGTGCAGGAGTGGAGGGAGTGTTATTCTTTATTGCTGGCAATTTTGACATCAAAATGGGATGCTTTATAACAGACATGAGCTAGTTCAAACTGCAGTTAACAGCAGAGTCCTATGGCCTGTACTAAATACAAGGTCACACTAGACCTTCTGGTCTTACAATTCATGGATATCGGATCAGAACAATGATGCAGCTAAGCCTGGGGCGTCTCCAGCAGCAGCCAGCACTAGGTCCCCCCTAGTGACTAATAACGTGCAGCATAGAGCCAGACTCAAGCACAGTGGTAGGGCAGCCTGTATGGGAGTTTGTCCTCCTGTTTCTTCTATACATAATCTGTGGAAAAACAGTAGGCTTCCCTGTGCAGGGCTGTCTATCTGGCATGAAATTCACTTAAAATTCAAAAAGTAAATTGGAAAAAAAATAGCACCTGAGAGTTCCCCGGAAAATCAATTACGCCGTGTATGAGGGCGATGCCTAGAACAATGTTCTACAAAAATGGCAAAATTCCCTGCAATTTTCATCAATTCCTTCTTCAATTTCCTCCCCATCCCTGGTGGTGTGTCAAAAGAAGGATGTCTTACTTTCTCCAATTTTGGTTGCGCTGCCTGGGGTGGGAGGAGTGGAGGGAATGAGAGAAAAGCCCATTCCAAAAATGTAATTAGGCCTATATTACTATGTGAATTACTCATTATATTTTGTTTAGAGCCATTATTGGCTGGAATGGCCCTGAAATTGAATTGTGCTGCAGTCTCGCAGGCGCATTTCATTTTACCCACATTCATTTGTGGTCAGGGGCTGCGTTAGAATTGGAGAACAAGAAGGTATGTGGAGGGGGGAGGGAATGGGGCTGAGGCAGGGGGATCTCCAGCAGCTCTTTCACTTACAGAAGCTTTCATGAGAGAGGCGAGGAAACCAAATGAAAAACAACTTCTGGCCCCAGGAGGTTGATCTAGGCATTCCCCTTTGATGGACAGGACTCACCAATGATTACATGCCTTCAAATGAGAGGTGAAGTGGGGGTGATGGTTTGATGCTCTTTCCTAATGCAGCAGACAGGCATGACACATGGAGCAATAGGGACCTTTCACGTCTCAGACTTACTGGGCACATGCCCATATGCAGGAGGCAGCAGTTAATGACATCTCTATGGGTCACTTAACCCACAACTTCTCTGCTGACTCTGTCAGCTGTGGTGGAAGACTTACATTTGCATGTGTGGACAGCTATATATTGGGAGCTGACCTTAGACAAGATCAATTGGAAGGGGTCACCGTGCTGCTCTTGATAATACTGACTTTCCCCTGTTTTTGGTAAGTGCTGCTCTGGCTTGGGTTTGAACCAGTGACCTAACAGCAAACATTTCCATATCCAAGCCCCCACTGACTTATTTCACCATCTTTCTTTTGCAGCGGGTATGATCAACGTATATGTAAAAGTGTCACCAGTGACCTCTCAGCTACTTCTGGGCTGACTGCCATGTAGATTGGGCTTTTTTTGAGCGTGTAATTCTTACAAATTGTCTGTCTAGTTGACTGCTTCTTCAGAAGAACATAAGCAGGGGTGGAAGTTAAGGAATATTGTGTGAGTGTGCATGTGTGTGTATGTGTATGCGCACACACGTGTGTATGTATGTGAGCATTAGTTTATTCTGGATTTTGCAGGAGAGAGTGTGTTAGGTCATTTTGAGTAGCCTCAGTGTGCAAAGGGCAGTGCTGCAGTTAGTATTTCATGCACATGGGGTGTGTGCATTGCCACTGAGTGCTGCTGTACACATGAGAGTGGCACACAGAGCAAGCAACTAGGAACCTGTGATTGAGTCCATGCTCGACAACCAACTTGCTATGTAACCTCAGGCAAATCATTTACCCTCTTTCTGTGCCTTAATATTGCATCTGTAAAATGAGGAAATAAGCACTTTCCTTCCTTGCCAGGGTATTATGAGGCTGAACAAAAGATCATCATGTGCTCAGATGTGATGGTGATAGGGCCCCCTAGATGTACTGCTTCCAGGGTACAGGTACGTTTACCCACCCAGGGGTAGGTATGATCGGTGTATGTCACTAATCTACAGCTCCCTGTTTTGGGGCTCAGGTCTCTACCTCCCCATTCCTTTCTCTAGTAAAGCCAACAGTGCCCCTGCTCTCACCTGTGGCCTGGCCTCCAGACACACTGCTTGGTAGAGATGTTGTGGATCAGGCTCCTTTCTCCTGCTGGACAAGGGTTTGTGTTGTGACATAGGGTCACAGCTTCCTTTGCAAGGACTCATGGAAGATGCCAGCTGCTCCAAGGCCTGTTTCTGCTTTCATCTGCAAAGGGGAAAAGGAAGATTTTTTTCCCCTCTCCTTTAAACCATCCCTCGTCTGAATAAAATGGGGAATTAGAAGGGGATTATGTATTGGCAGGAGAGGTGTAATTCATTTCTGCCACTGTCCACATGTCAGGCTCGATTTTAATTTCAGATAATGTCAAAACCAGATTAAAGCCTATGTAAAAACCCAGCCTCCTGCCCCACGTCACTCTGCGCTGAGCACTTTCCGCTCCCCTGTCTCTGCACACACACTTAGGTGTCAGCAGCACTAACTGGTCTTCAATCCCCACGTACTCAGAGCTGGAACAAGCATGTCCCACTTGTTCTTTTCACCTCCAGCCTGGCTATTCCTATAGCAGTGCCCCCTACCCTGCCTGCACCTTTCCCAGTCTGCACTTACTCCCTCAGTGGCTTGTGATTTATTCGATAGGACTGGAAGTGAATGGTAAGGGTAATATGGAAAATACACCTGCTCTAGAATTACAGATGGGGTTATGTTCAATGAGACACCAGGGCAGCAGGCATGGGCACTGAGACTTAATTAGGCCACTAAAAAAGGTGTGATACCAAGCTCTTGGAGACAAGGACTGTCTTTTGGTTCCTTGTTTCTGTGGTGCCTAGCACAGGGTGACCCAGCTTCATATGGACTCTCAGGCACTGCTACAGTAGGCATAATAACGTGTTGGGCACTTGCACTCCAACATAACACTGGAGGAGAGGAAGAAAGCAGGCAAAAGTACCAAAGAGAGTAGATTTCCTGGAGGCTTAGCATCTCAACTGTGTGTGTGTGCTTGCACATATGTGCTTTTGTGTCAGCATTCACATGCATGTGGCCAGGCATGCACCTATTCATGTCTATGCAGGGTGCAATTTTCTCTTTCTTTTCTGCTCAGTTCCTCTGTTTCCACGCCACCCTTTTCTTCTGCTCTTCCTCCTGTTGTCACTAATCTGCCACCCTACTCCCTGCTGCTTTCTGGCTCCTTCTCTCATAATGGTCTCTGCTGTTTTACCTCGGAGGCTAGGAGACATACAACAGATGACTCTCCAGGGGTGAGGACTTTTACTTTTGACTCCCCAGCTAGAACTACTTCCAAAGGGCCATTAAGGGAAGTCCCTTCAGGGTGTTTCCCCAGTCACCCTGTGGGCGACAGACACCACCCCTTGCCCTCAATGGAGCCTGACAGCTAACAGGAAAAACACAATTGCAGCCTCTTCTTTTGTGCTGCTTCCCCTCTCCCTCCTTCCTGCCCTGCCTAGCTGTTCCTCTGTCCCTTCCCTGGGGCAGCCTTGTGATAAGAAACCGGCTTATTGATCTGGGTTCTATTTCAGTCTCTTCAGAGACTTGCTGAAACTAGGGAAGTCACTTAAACCACCGTCATCAAATGCAAAGGGCTAAAAGACACTTAAGTCTATATTTAGGTCACTAATGAAACTCAGCATGATTTTCACTGAAGTCCATAAGCACCGGAGTCCACTGCCCCTCAGAGAACTGGAACAATATTATGTAGGTGGATGCAGGTAAGAGAGAGACCCTTGGCTAGTGTAAACTGGAATATCTCCCCCAAAGTCCATGTGCATTTCTCCCAATTGAAACTCTGACCCATGGCCAGAACAGATGCATGCCTCGGTTTCTCCTTCTGTGAAAGATGCTTAATAGAAAGTATCTGCCTCATAGGATTGAAACAATGCTTAGTAGCTGAGAAAGTGCTTTGAAATCCTTGGATTGCGTGTACAAACTTCTTTCCTTATGTATGGCTTTCCTCAGTGAATACAGACATAGGGATTTCTGCCTTGGCTCTTTTACCATTTATAGTAACTCACTCCTGACAAACATAGAGAAAATGGACTTTATTAAAAATAAACAAATCTCTTGCGATCTTTAATCCCAGGTGAAGATAACTCATTTTGTGTTCTAATATTATTTTGTTTTATTACTTGGCTATTGGAGACACCAGCAGTAAAAAAAATGCTCCTCCTATATCATTACAATGGGCCTGCCAGGGAGCAGTGCGTGTGGATAGGGTGATGGTAGGGGAACACTGATGCTATCATCCCACAGAATTAATGTGCTGGCTGGTGAGTTCTTTTCATTGCAGCTGCAATGCATCAAAGACGGTGTAAATCCAAGGAACTAGATGGGCTTTCCCATTGAAAAAAAATAGGAAATGCACTTTAAAAACTAAAGGGAAGGCGGTATAGCTGCCACAGAGAACCCGCTTTGCACATGGTTGGCATTTCCTGCCATCTCATGCGCACAGCCTTGGAGATGGGTTGCCTAACCTGAGTGAGGGGGCGTGTGTACCAGTGGCCTGCACTACATGAGCTGGATCAAAAATGCACCCAGATTCCCAGAAGCTTAGGGTTGGGAGGGATCTTGTGAGATCATCAAGTCCAACCTCCCTGCTTTTGGCAGGAAAGACTGCTGGGGTCAAACAACGCCAGCAAGGCGAGCTGGATTCTCTTCTCAGCTCTGCTACCCTGGATAAATCAGATCATCTCCTCAATTTCTCCATCTTGAACATGGAAAAAACAGTACTTAGCCTACTTTTTGAGAACTGGGGATGAAAAGCATTCAGTATTATCTGCCACCTTCTTACTATTAGCATTTGGGATTGAGTGGAATAGGCCCTCGTGCCTGCTGGCTTTTACAATATATGGCTGATGGTCTTCAGCAGAACCAAAATCACCCCTCGTTTTGTCCAGTTTTAAGCATCTTTACAATATTTACAAGATCTGGTTACAATAGCAGTGGAGGTGTTGAAACTCATTGGGAGTGACCAAGCCTCCTGTATATTTGTTATGCAAAAGCTGGTGTGTGCAGGTTCCTCCCTGTTGCATATAAGATTTAGCCCATATCCTGCCATGAAATAAAACTACACAAAAATAACCCCAAATATAAACACATGGCACTGCATCCCAGAGCTATGCCTCTACTCTGGTTCTCATGAACTGCTGGCAGGAACCAACACCCCAGCAGAGGCCATTCTCTTTTCATTAAACCCAGACCATCAGACCACAAAAAAGCATCCCATTTAGTTTTAATTATCATGACAATGCATAGAAGATGCAATCACTCAGGTAGTCTGCTTTGCTCAAAGCTTTTGGAGATCATTGGCTAGGTCCTCAGCTAGCCTGAACAATGGGGTTTCTCCAGATCTGGTTTGTTAACACCCAATTCACCATGGACTTGTACCTTCTGCTGTCATTTACAGCAGTGCAAAGCAGATGCAAATGTCTACCCAGTCTAAATGGCAGTGTTTAGTATCCAGTTCACATCATGGCTATAAACAAGCCTGATTTCCTCACTTACAGCCTTGTAAATCTGGAAATGCTGGAATTACTCTATGGTAATCCATGGGATTACATTGATATAAATGGAAGGAGAATTGGGTTTGAAGTCCAGGCCAATAGTTAACAGTAGCCAAAGTATAGCTAAAAAAATAATAGCGTCAGTTGTACCTTAGTCATATCCCACAGCTTCTCTTTACACAATTGACTCCACGGATGCACCAAGAGCATTTGTAACTATACTGCCATCCCCTGAGAGCCGTGTAGCTTGGACGACGGAGAGCCACACTGTATGGCTTCATGCATCACCATTTGAATGACCAGCCAAGCTGCGCTTCCAGAATCTTTATAACTGGTGATGTCTGAAGTGGAACAAGGAGAACACAGCTTTATTTTCAGATACTGGCCTGAGCTCTGAAAGCAGCTCAAAGGGAGTGGTAGAAATCTCTGTTTTGATTTGCAATCCAGGGGCATTTGCTTTGAATGGTCTTGGATAGAGAGTGAATTCAGAAATACCCAGATGCTGTTTCAAATATTTTTGTCTTTGCACTTTTCTGGAAAGAGCTGCTGTTTTGTATTGTGAGCACAGTTGGATGGGGTGGCTCAGGGCACTGCAATGGGAAGATAGCGCTGGCCACCGCTAGGGACCCAAGGCCAGGTTGAGATTGATGTAAAAAAGAATAACTGTTTAGTGTCCCAGGTGAAATGAGCTGGTGAGTCTCTCTGCTCAGATGCCAGTGCCTGGTTGCTCATGTGTTTAAATTACCCATGATTAAATGGGCTATGAAGACCAAGCTAGATAAAGAGGTGTTTGCCTTAGATCAGATCTGAGCTGTAGTGTCTGTTGGAGGTCATTTTATTGCAGTCTGATAAGGATATGAAAGCCACATTCTTATTAAAAGTCCCAAATGGCACAAGACATAGCAAGGACACAGGTGGCCAGAGGCACATCGTTCAGCTGCTTTGCCCCGGCTCTATCATAGGGTCCCTCCTCTGAGCATCTACTAGTAACAGAGCACCAAGACACAGCTACCCCGACTCAGTTTCGTCAACAGACTTTCCTTTCCGTGGCACCGTTTCAACTCTCAGGACCCACCTTTTGCCTTAAATGAGTTGTCCCCTTTCTCAGCCTGAGTCCACACCCATCATCAGGTCCTGGACTAACCCCAATGGGTCAGAGTTGGGCCTGCCTTCCTTCTAACAAGGTTCTGGCCAGTCTCAATCTGACTTCATGCTAGTCAGCAAAGACAGGCCAATGGTAAGAGCTTGACGTCAATGGCAGCTGACTTAGGCCAATGGTGGGAAATGACCTTCAACTTCAGTAGAGCCAGACCAGTGCTAAGCACTTGCTTTTAGCAGGAATACAGCTAAGCCAATGCAGAGCGTGTTTCAAAGCCACACCTCTCCCAGTCATCCAGGGCACTGTATTTTAAAATATAATGAGTGGAGTGGGGAGCAGGGGTGTGGGGAAGAGTTGTTTGGTTTACTGTGAAGATGGCACCTCATGAGATGGGGGTCGGGAGAAACATCACGCCAGACTGGAGTCCCGAGATCCATTCCCACCCCCAGTTATCATCAACGCACGCTGCTATGATAACACTGATACACACAGGAGCATTTGAGAATGTTCCTATTGATCGAAAATGAATAATTATCACCCTCTTTCTCTGTTCCAGGGTTTCGCGGTGAACAGAAGAGCGGAAGCACTAAGCGGGATTAATAACTACTTTTCATTACTTTTAATGCAAACTATTGATTTTAAAGTGTTGTAGGGTATGACAGTTTATTACAATAAGACAATAAAACAGACTATATGAAATAATTGAGAATAATCTCTTCCCTTTTCCTGCACGACGCGAGGACATTATGTTCTGTGCATGTGGAGACATTTATGGCAAACTCTATCCAGCAATGGCAGCTTAAGCACTCTATAAAACAGCACTTTGGAGCCGGAGTATTATAAATAATAGGTAATAAAACTGGTAAATGGGGCTTTAATTTGATTCCATTATGTCATGGAATGACAGGAGGGGAGGGGGGCAGAGCTGCGAGGGGATGGGATGCTGTATTCAGTTTGCAAACGCCTGGCACCATGCAAGAGGGCAGGCAACGGTGGTGCAATGGGCTGCACAATTCTAGTGTGACCAGCAGCAGCAGGCAGGGATTCAGGCCTGATCCTGTGAGTAGAGATGCCAACAACCTCAAGCCCTGAGGCAGAGCTGAAGTCAGGGCTCCCCCCTACCCTGCATCTGATATTTTAGGCAATATTCAAGCTGCTTCTGTTGCCTCTGCTTTGCCTGCAGGTGGTGTGGGCCCACTGGTTGCCATGTGTCGAGTCTTGTCATCCCACCATCTCTGCAGAAGCTGCTTCTCATCCTGTGCCCTGCAGGTAGCTAATGGTTTCTGTGCACACTCAGCTAGAGCACACGTATCCTTTTTCCAAGGAAGCTGGCTTAATTCTGAGCCTCGTACACATAACACCAGTATCTCCTCAACCACCATACAGTGAACTCCCTTCTTGAGGGTCTTTGCTGAAAGACCCTGAAGGGTTACAACCTCCACAGCCTACATGGAGCCCCCTCCAACTACCGTGGCTCACTTTTCAGCTGGCACATCGAGTATTAGTAGCAGTAATATTGCGCTAGCGTGCAGAGGCCCCAGGCCAGTGCCAGACTCCTGTTTGCTTGATGCTGCACGTGCACAAGACAGTCTGCTCCAGAGAGCTTAAACAACACTATGAATACCAAGTGCCAGAGCAACCAGAATCATTACAAAGCTCAACTGCCTTTCACATATCCTGCATGAAGTATTAACCCATTGCTGTTTGATTCAGGGTGCCTAGTGAAGCCCTGCTTTGCCATGCTCATTCTCTCCATCCTGTACCTGGAGCCTGAAAGCTACCTTTGCCTTTTTGAAACTTGATGCCAGCTAGCTGGGGCTCCAGAAACTGAGCAGCACAGGCTGTATGACTAACACATTTTCCCCCTGTGTAGTTGGCCCTGCACAGCAGCAGAAGGTGCCAAGCAGAGGCCTGGGAGAAGATCCTTGCATGCATTTTACTGCATGCAGCAGAAATACAATTGATTAAGAACAGATTTCTGAAAAAGACCCAGCGCAGGCACAACTATCATGGTTCATATCTAATGTGCCGCAGAAGAACTGCAGTGATAATGGCCTCGGCAAACAAACACCACTAATTCCTGAATACTCTGGAAAATCAGCATAGCGGCTCCTTGCTGGGCTTTCTTTGTGTATCCTTTGCGAGCCATACATCCACAAACTGCCAATGGGCGTCATTTCCTTGGCAGCCTATAGGAATCGATATGCAAGACCAGCCCCGCTTCTCAGAAGGGCTGCTCTGAAGCCAGAGAGAGTCAGGACCAGGAGAGCACAGTTATTAGGGAGATAACTGGATGCCTTGGGAGACTGGTAATGGGCTACGTGGCGTTTCATCTCCAGCTTACCAGCTTAAATCCCATTGCAGAGAAAGTCATTGACATCTGATGCCCATTCAGTGCCTGGCAAGATGTCAGATGAATCTGGGGTCTCAGCCCAGTGGTACATTTTCACTGACATGTATGGAAAATCTCCCCTTTGCATGCTGACTGAACTTGTTCCACCACAAGAAAGTCCAAAGACTCGATCTAGCAAAACATTGAGCCTGAAAATCTCCCCTTTGCATGCTGACTGAACTTGTTCCACCACAAGAGAGTCCAAAGACTCGATCTAGCAAAACATTTGAGCCTATATTGGCCTTAAAGTATGGGAGCAGTCCCACCGGCTCCAATTCAGCTACTTGCCTACTTAAACTTAGGGGTGTGCTCGAGTGCCTTGCTGCGCGACAACCAGAGAGGAGAAGGGTCCATTGACATCACTTTACACACCTCTGAACCTCACCGAGATCCCCAGGGCAGGACTGACATGCTGTGCTAAGAAGTATTATGCATGGGAAAACAATTACCAGCTTCTTTGAGGAGGATATTCCAGAAGGGACTAAGCTACAGCATCACAATTCTCTGAACCCACTGAACTGAATTCTGATGAACCTCAAGCCAAGGATTTTTGTTTAGATCACTATGGGTAAAGAAGTGCTGTAGCAAGCAGGGCCAGGCTGGGGGGGGTAGTGAGTAGGGCAACTGCCCTGGGTGCCGAAAAAAGGGTTGCCAATAGATGCTGCCGAGCTGGGGCAGGGAGCGGGACAGAGCCACAAGCGGCTTATTTCGGGGGGTGCTGGGACAGGGGGAGGGTGACTCTCACTGCTGCATGCATTCCTGGGCAAGCGGTTGGGGGGGTGCCTCCTGGACCTGTGTGTGGGGTGAGGGGAGGCTGCCATACGGGCTTTGCCCCAGGCACCAAACTTCATTTCTGGGGCAAAGCCATGCAGCATTACTACAGCACTCTATATACTATCTGAACAGCCTTGCTGTCTTCCAATCATCTGTCATAGTCCACTGCACGAGCACTAAATATAATCTCATTAGAGTAGGAAACATCCTTTTGTTCTTGGTTTTGCTCCTCTCGTTCCCCCTAAACTTGGAAGATGAGCCAGGCTTATGGACATGGGACATACTCGCAAATCAAGTCCGATCACAGCATTTCCCAGCAGCGGAGAAGGGAGGAGGAAGCCAGTCCCTTTACTGACACAGAGTGCCTAATATACTGCTGCAGAATGCAAAGTGGGGCCAGTGCTCTGTGCAAAATTGCACAGTAGGAGCCCAGGGGCTGCTGGTGCATGTAATGGGATAATACTGAATTGCTGTGGACCAGCTGAATCCATATGACATGTAAAAAGTATGGGGCAGGTGTCATGTGAAAGGTCAGGACTTAAACACCGCCTGGAGAGGTCAGGAGTGCCCTGAATTTACTCTTTCAGCCCTGGAAGCGTAGCAAAAGCTGACTTGGATTGCACTGGCACTAAGGAGCCTGCAGCTATGAGCCATGACCCCGTTGAGCTTGGCACTGTGCAAACATATGAGCTGCATCCCTTCCTTCTCTTTCCTTCCATCTCCATGATTTGACACACAGAAGATGACTGGAGGGCAGGTCGTCAACCCTTTCACATGGGTTGGCTGATCATGTCGGTCCCAATGTCATTTAAGCAATATTACAACTAAGATTTGGGGAGGGAAGTAGCAGGAAAGGAAGGGTTCCTTATTTCTGTCATTTTCAACTCTAAAAGTCAAGTGTTTCCTAGTTCTTCTAAAAAGAGCACTGATATCCCTGGAGCCTTTCCAGCTTTTCGCCTAAGCACATAATCAGGCAGGGCTGTGTTTTTTAGAGAGGGGATTACACACACAATAGAGCTGAAGAGCCCCATCGGAGCTATTCCAATCTATTAGGATCTGCACTCCATCCAAAGTAAACATTAGAAGGAGAAATAATGAACTAACTTTGCTGCCCGTGCTATGCAGACAGGAGGGTGCTGTGTGTGTGTGTGTGTGTGGTGCATTTTCCCTGCACAGTCTTTTCTTTTGTGGTGCTACTCTGTGTTTTTCAACCACAACAAAACACGTGCTCCTGCCTCTCAGCCCTGGTACACAGAGTCACTATCACACTGCCTATGCAGCGGCAGAAGGCGGGAGGCGTCAAAACCATCAATAGCAGAGGGAGCCACAGGAAGTGCCCCACCATTTAGTGCATCACAAACTAATAAACTGGCATTTGTGTCCATGCCAAAGGGGCCTGGTCTGCAAAGAGAGCAGCTGGGAAAGGCTCAAGAGGGCAACAGCAGCTGCTGAGTGTCCCTTAAAGGGAGAGACAACTCTCGGGCAGAGACCTTTTCGGGAAGGGGCTGGGACAGTGTGGAAACTGCAGCTGTGAGATCCTGGAGAGGGAGACAGGCCAAGGCAGGAGAGGAAGAGACTGCAGCTGGCCAGTTGCTCTGGGCAAAGAAGCCAGCACAGAGAAGATCAAATTCATCCCTGTCCAGCAGAATCACACCAGGGATACATTTGGATTACAGACTTTAGCTCTAGGGGGAGAAGCCCGTCCAGGGGAGAGATTCCAGCTGGGATGTGGCTGCAGAGGAAGGACAGGGGAGCAATACCTTCCAGGCTTGGACAAGAAATGCACCCAATGGTCCCAGCTGGGCAGAGGCCCAGGGGAGAGCAGGCAGAGGGGAGGAAGGAGACATCCCAAGTGAATTGCTCTCCTTCCCGCCTGTGCCCTGCCCAGACCTGCCCTTTGCACATGCCCTGCATAGCTGGAAATCCTCCTCCCTGGGCTGGGGCTGGGGTGCAGGAGGGAGGGGGGAAGTGGACTTTGTTCCTGCAAATCTGTTAGCTGGCAGCATTGCCATGGTAACCGGAGGCTTCCTAGGAGGAGAAGGTGAGAAGTAGAAGCAAAACAGGCCAGCGAGCTCAGCTCTGCCATGGGATTTGAGCTGGGAGGAAGTTTTACACCAGGAGGAAAAGAGCAGTGTAAACAACCCAGGCACGTGGGGATTCTCAGCCCCGGCTGCTGAAAGTCCCCAGCAGGAGAAGCAGGTGAATACATGGCCTGGGAAGGATGCACTTGCATCAGACAGACCTAGCTTCATTTGCAGGGGCTTCCAGCTCCCTGATGCAGCCGCCGTGGAGCAGATACAACCTTCCTTCCTCCCTTCCTTCCACCTGCACTTAACAATAACCATCCAGGGCACTTCTGTTTCTCTAGCCGCTGCTCTCGGAGGACATCAGACCCCTCTGAATTCAGCCGCCTGACTGTCCTCTGGGCGGGGAGCTCTGGTTGTGTTTCTGCAAGTGAGGGAACTGAAGCATGAGGAAGTGTCATGGCCTATCCAATGTCATGCAGTGTCTCATCTGGGAGCAGAATGCATCTTTCCTGCATCCCATGCCAAACCCAGCGCTATTTCTACTCCCTGCCCCCCGGAAGCGATACACCACGGGAAGGCTTTCCTGCCGTCTCCCTCTGTATTTCCACGGTCTCTCACTTCACTTAAGATCTCTGAACTGAAGGGGATGTATTTTTGAGAAAAGGATGTGAAACTTGGGCTGCTGTTACCTCCTGCTTCTGCTGGTTGAGGGTGGAAATCCTTTCCCAGCTTGGCCAGGCCTCAGGCTGGGAAAAAAATCAAGTGGTGACACTGTCTACATTGCAGTCTCCATGGCTTTCAAATACGAGGCCTCTCACTGTGCAGCCGTGAATTATAAGATCATTTTTACCCTTCGGCACTCCCTGGCAAGCAGAGGACAGGTAATTAAGTTGACATTTATATTGTCACCATTAGGTTCCAGGGTAAATGTTAACTGAGGGGAAAAGGTGCAGGTCACACCTCTTACACACATCATTTCAACCTATCTGCAGGCTCAGGTGCGGGTTGCGTTTGCTTTATAATTTGCAGCTATCACTGGGACTATAACATCTACAGACTTTTTTTTTTTTTAATGAAAGCCATGTCACAAACTTGTTACGTGAACAGTGACAAGTCACTAAGTATTTGGTGCCTGTCTGTAAAATGGGCACAATGAATTTCCCCAACTACCAGAGGTATTCAAAGGTGTGCAGGTTACAAGGTGCTCAGGTATGGTAGATGGGGGGGTCCATAAGAAGACCGGACAGGGGTCTCTTATTTGTAGACTTTTTGGTGGCAATACAGCACATATTAGTTTCAGTAAATAAAGCATGACAGTCCTTCCTCCTCACTCTCTCATCTCCTTTTGGTAAAAACTACACCAGCAAGCCATAGGTACATAAAGGAACCCATCAATATTAATCCAGCATTAGTCCCGTCCTGCAAATCCAGGTTACACGGAAACAAATTCCAGTTCCACGGCCAATGGGGGGGGAATTCCTGCTTGAGAAATTGGGCATGGGCGATGTGGGGAGCGTGTATGACTATTGTATGGCAGGCACCAGAATGGAGGGGCAGGGGGCGTGAGGAACTGTTATTTCTGCATTTGAAACATGAGAGAGAGCGCAGCAAAGCCAAAGCAATGGGTGGGATGAGCAAGTGGATGGTATACATGACAAGAGTAGAGATCACATTTAAAGATAACAGTCCTCTCCCCCTCTGCTTATGTGTCCCAGGGGACCCAGTTAATAGAGCTGTTAGGTGGAAAAGCATTTGCATTAATAAAGAGCTCAATGATGGACTTTATTCTTGCTGCTGTTTCCTCTCCCAGTCAAATCAGCTTGCACAGTCCTCCCCAGAGAGGGATTCCTAGGAGGGATGAGCTGCCTGAAAAGCAGAAAGAACACATTTCATACCATAATCACTGCAGGAAGAGGCAGCCTGTTTGCCCAACACCAAATTGCTTTTGAAGTGCGATGCAGGGCCTAGTGGTCTTGCGGCATGGTCATTGTGTAGGCTGTCTCCTAAGAGCCTGGCTTTCAGACTGGAGCAGAGTCATTTCTCTGAGAAGCGAGATGGGCTTGTGCAGCTTGGCCATTAGGTGGTCTGGGCTCACCTCTGGTTCAGAGCCTTACAGTGGGGCTAATACATCTTTTCTCCCACACTTTGTCTACCTTCTCTAAGCTCTTTTAAGAAGGGTCTCATTGACTAGAGGTCTTTACAGCACCTAGCACAAAGGGACATTTCTGTGATACTGGGCACTTCTATACAGGATGTTTACTAAGTAGTCTAATTAGCTCTGCAGTAAATACTCTCATCTACTGGTGTCACCCTATTAGGCCATAGGAAACCAATTAACCCTGTAGTAGGGTAGTACTTATAAATGTGAGTACTGTTCTGCTGCACAGATTTTTACTCTGCAGCAGTACAAGTATAAACACTGACATGGCCCGCTAGGGCACGATGGTACTTCAGTGTGGGGCTGCCTGCTGACTAACCCCTCCTTGGAGCACCTTCGTGCCCCAGGCAGCCCCTCTGCAGCACATTAACCCTGTGGGCCCCGTGCCACCTGTGGCTGCTCCGACCTGGCTTAACATGCTGCCGTCCTGGCTCCGTGTTCAAACAGCACACGTGGAAGCAATAAACTTGAGTGCAATACGCACCCGAGTTTATTGCTGTATGCACTCAGTGGGCACTTGTACACTTGACGGTTGTCACAATGTACACATGACGAAAATGTCATTTGTGTGGCTTAATGGCATCGCGAATTACACATGATGCAAGTTTTGGGGGTTTTAAATGAGTTTGCAGCATTGCAAACTAAACTACATCCAGATGTAGTTTCGTTTGCAACGGTGCATTGCAGTTGTCAGCTCGCTCCACTTGACCCCCAACCCCGGTTGCAGGAGAGGTGGGCAGCCTCCTTAGGAAAAGAGGATTGGGTCTCTTGCCATTTCTGCTTTTCAGCAGGTGCCTACTGAAGGCAGAAGTTGTGGGAGGCCTAATCCTCTTTTTTTTCCAGCGGAGCCTGCCTGCCTCTACCAGGGCTGGGTGGTGAGTTGCTGGTAGACCAAGCAGCCCATGAGCTGTGGGCATTCTGGTCCTTCCCTCCGTGGCATTGGCACCCCCAGGGCTGCCCAGACAGGCTGCTAGCAGGCTAGGGGCTGCCCCAGCTCAGACGTAGCACCTGGCTTGATCTAACTGTTCTCCAAGCCTTCCCGGGAAGCAACGCCCGGCGGGCAGACTCTGGCTTTGACAAAAAAAAAAAGGATCGTGCTCCTTGCCATAATGGGAGGGAAAAATTGAAACGGTGGGCTTCAATAAAAAAAACCACCATTTCAATTTAGGGGGCACAGACGAAAACCTTAAGGATTACACCCCATCACATGTAGAAGCACCCAATGTCACACAAATAACGCTGGTAATGGCAAATGAACACCTTAAAATATTCACCCCCAGTGACTTGAGTTACAACAAAGACACCTTACAGGGCTCTACCCTTTTTTTGGGACTCCCAAAGCATTTAATAGATTCAGCTTTACAGTGCCCGTTTGGGGCAGGTGAGTGAGAGTGCTTTCGATATAGGGAAACAGAGATAACGTGATTATGACCGAGTTTATTATTTGTATTGTGTCCAGGAGCCCTCATCATAGGCCAAGCCCCCGCTGAGCTGCCACTGTAAAGACACAGTCATTGCCCCAAGGAACTTGCAAGCCTGAGAAACATCTTGCACAGGGTCACACAATAAGCCTCTATACAGCTGGAAATACACCAACACAAGGGATAGTCTTGCTGCCTTGCTAGTACCTGTTCTTCTGTGCAAGGCAGTGCGTTTAAATATGCTGGAGACGTTTCCTTGCTCCTTTCTTCAGGCTGCATTTCTGTATGGAGGGAGTCTCCCAGGCCGTCTGTGGTGAGGAGCAGGTCGCACACACCATGCTGTCTTTCATGGGGGCACACCACGAGGCCTGCAAAGTCGCTCTCTGGTGTTTCCCTGACAGTCTGACATGAATGCCTGTGCTCTGTGCCTGAGAAAGGGACCGTTCCTGACTATTGAAATGGGAGACTGGCCGTGCCGTGCTTGGCAGCTTCAAATGGCTCCCATTGAACATGCCCTCCAAAGAGACAGGGAAATTACCCAGCACCGATTCATTCTTCTCCATTTATTTATTTCATTTAAAATGCTTTGCTGGCTGGGACGGCCCCAAGCGAGCGGCATCTCATTTCCATGAGGCTTCTAGGGGCACCACAGCCATGCAGCTTCACGCCAACTCAGAGCAAGTGCTGTACGGGACTGCTGAAAACGCGGGGGCACCAAGCAGCCTGCTTTCCTTTCCAGGAGAAGAAGGAGCAAGTGTAAGGGGAGACCTGCCTGACTCAGACCCAGCTGAAGAGGAGGAGGAAGCAGCATGGTGGGGAAGGGCTTTCCACATCCAGCTCCTGGCTGCCAGGTCATTATTATCAGCTCCGTGCGCCTGTAAGTGTTCTTTCTGAGCAGGGACCTGGGAGCTGGGAGTGCAGTTCAGCTGAGTGTATTATTGGATTATCAGCTGATTAGAGCTGTTAAGAATCCACTCTTGAATAATAAACATGGCGGGCTTTTGCTGCTGTGTGGTGTGATTAGGGGATGACGTGATGTGCAGCGTAGCTGATACAATGCACTAAATGAGCCTCGGGCCTTACCATCCAGGGCCAGAGATGGACAAAGACGGACCTCGCTGGCTGACTGTGGTACCTGCCTGCCCCACACCGTCCTACCATGTCTTTCATGCTCCAAAGTTAAAACTTGTCTGGGATTTTAACCTGCAGGCTCCCTTCATTGCACACTACTGGCTCAGGATTTTGCATTGCTGCCCTATATGTTAGGCTTAGGAGTACCCTTGAATCCCCCAGAGGGGATGCCACAGTACAATGGCATGAGGTCTTCATATCATGGGTCCATGAGATGGTGTTACCACCGTGGTCACCAATGGGGCTTCATTGTGTCCTTGTCTTCCCTAGCTGCCTGCTCTTGCTTGCATTTGATTCAGATTGTGGGGTCTTTGTGGCAGGGACTATCTTTCTTTGGTGTTTCTACAGAGCTGAATACAATAGGGTGCTGGACCAGGCCTGAGATCCCTACACACGAATCAGAGACAATATTTCCATTTTACCCATCCTTTGGTGTGCACAGGTGATAGGGTGGAGGGGGAATTCCTACTGGCAATTGTACAGAGCAATCTGCACTGAGAAAGGACAGTGTGGCTGCTCTAGGATGAGCAATGGTGGGATCCGCTGTCTGCCTTGGTGTTTTAGATATCACTGGACAAAGCAAAGCGGGGCTGGTAAAGGGGAGATAAAAGGATTCCCAGGGTCTGCACTGCACTGGTTATCTCCTTGCAGAGGGGAGGTGAAAACAAGGAGGCCATAGTGTGTGCAGGCAGCTCAGGTAGGTTGGAAAGTGCAGCCGGTGTAGGCTCATTTCTTACAAATAGGAGCCTGCAGGTGGGTTGAGGTGGGATGTGCAAATTGTTTAGGACCCCACGTGACCCAGGAGACAAGTCAAGGAAAGGCCTATGGTGATGCAACGGCTTGATGACTGTTGTGGTAAGGGGAGGGGAGGGAGCTGGAAATGCTCAGGAAAGGAGATGAGTTTGCAAGACAGTTTTATAAAGAAGCAGTCAGTTTGGACATGTAATAATTGGAAAGCATAATTATTCCCTTTCCCTATATCTGCTTTTCTGCAATGATTGTCCAACATGTCTTGGCACTTGGGATTATTACTGCAGACTCCTGTAGGATAAGAACTCCTGCTCTCCCTGGGTTTAAGCTGTTCCTTGAGCCGGAACAGGTTCTTGAAGCTGCACCTGCTATGTGGGAGCTTAAAGCGTGGGCAGAGAGACTGAGCTGCCTGCTCCCTGAAGCTATATCCCTCTGGCCACAG
>JAGPOW010003310.1:14035111-14073453 GCA_030014935.1 Caiman crocodilus
GCTCTTCTTCACCAAAAGAAACTGTTTTAATTTTGTAGAGGCAAGAGCTTGGGACATGACAGGAATGAGACTGCTTATACAACCTTAGTTCTGCCCCCCTGTGCAAATGCACTAGGATGCAACCTTTTATTACACAGTCCCTTGCCAGGCTGAATAAGGAATTTAGTGTACGGGGTGAATGGTGTACAACGTGTGACATCTACGGGATGAACGGTGCTTAGCGAAAAAGTCATGGTTATCGTCATTCAGGAAGCGGCAGGCTGTAGGACTTTTGTTTCATTCAGTGCACAGGACAACACCTTTCCCTTCTACTCATGCCAGAGTCTCCCTGACCCCACTCACTGCTGCCCACACACCTCTTCCAGCAGCCAGAAGAAAGAGGAACTGGAAACCCCTCCGCAGAGACCGGCTGTAAAAAAGAGGTGCAGCACATCGATCCTGAACTCTATAGTAACTCTAGCATCACAGGAGAGTTTTTACAGCACGTCAATAAAGGACCCCGAGGCCAAATGGAAATTGAGCGGCAGCTTGAATTGCTTGTGGGGAAAGAAACACATTCAAAGACGTTTTTATTAAATTAAACATTCAAATGAATGACATGATCAATATTGCCACACAGAGTTTAGTTCAAGACCCTTTGTCCTTCTCATGCTTTCTAATGCATCTTTCTAAGCTCCACTCAGCCACAGAACTGGGGATCCTTAGGCTATGGAAATAGGGAGGGGGGGATGCACTGCCGTCCAAATGATGCACGAGGGGCCACAAGGAGCACAGAGCACTTGCTCTGGCTCCTTCACAGTTGTCGTCTTGTTCAGCATTCGTCCCTGTGACTGGGATTTTCAGATGGGCTATGGGCCCATTTCTGGGGGGCTGGTTATTTCAGGAAAGCTTGGCACAGTAGATGATGAGCCCTTTGGGGTATCCAGCCATGGGTATCGTAACAGGAGTGGTTGGAAGTTGAGCCCTGAAAATGTGACCTCTCTCTTTGGAACATTCGGTCCTACGTGTCCGGGATAACGATGACAACAAGGGGACCAGAAATGAGCACAGCGCATATGTGCTATTCCACTGGAGCTTTGCAAGAAAGGATGGCTGTCACCCAACCCCCTGCCGGGAGGTATCCATGCCTGCATCCCAAGCTGCAGAAGCCATTTTGGTATGCGTATCATGCTGCATGCTCCTTCTAATTTGCTTCCCGTTCTAACCTGCAGGTCTCTCAGTATCATGCTCCCCAGCTCATTCCCTCCCACTCAGCATACACGTGTCAAATTCATTTTCCACTGGATTCATTAATAGCCATTTTTTCTCCACAATCTATAAATGATTTTCTGATCTTTTCTCTGAGGCTCCTTGGGCCCTGATCCAAAGCCCGTTGCCTCTAAGAGGAGACCTTCCTCTGAGTCCATCAGGCTTCAGATCAGGCCCTGGGTTGCTGTGCATTATATAGCTGTCTTCATTAATGCTTGGACCATCTCCCGTTTGAGCATTACCTGCAAATTAAAGGCAGAGTAAATCATAGAAGGGGTAACAGGATTTAACTGTGCTTCAAATAGTCCACTGTGCCTGGAACGCAGTGCTGAAAGTAAACCCTGAGCTTAGCCTTTATTAGCGCTTCTACTCTTTTTCTGCTGTTTTCCTCCCGTTCTTATTTCCCTTAACCCTTTTGGCTAGAATTAGCTCAGCTGTGTTATTCTCCACTTTTTTTCCTCCCAGTAAATCTGGGTGATAGCCACAGGGTCCCTCTTCTCCATTCCTTCGATGCACTGTTGGTGCTTTATAAATAATACATAAATGGCTAATTAGCTCTTAGGATCTCTCAGCAGCTGTTTGGAAATCCATCTGGACCACTTCTTGTCCTATTCATTCTTTGTTTCCCAGGGAACTTACACTCAGGTGCTTCTGAATTACAGAGCCCTGTAGGAGTCTCCAGTTGCCCTTCATAATGGACATCCTTGACTTCGCTTTATGGCTTCTTGTACAGAATTCTTCTTGGAAATCCCATTTCTTTGCGTTAGGGCTTTCTTTGGCCCTTGTGCTCAATGGTGGTGAGTTCAAGAGGACAGATGCTGAACTTGCTTATGCTGGTGCCAATCAGGACTTACTCCATAGAAGTCCATGGAGCTCTGCCAGACTAAAGTTAGGGTAAGTAAGATGAGAATCAGGCCCAGTGTGCTGGGTGGGTTATAGTCATCAAGCTTCCTACAGTATTCTGCAGGATTCATGGTTTCCTCCTCCAGGAGCCTATCCATCATCCACCAATGTCAATGGGAGATTCCCATTGGCTTCTCTGGGCTTTGGGTAAGGCCTCAGATATGTTACCCCCGTGCTCCAGACTATATGAGATCCCAAGGATCAGGCCTACAATTCTTTACTGAGGAAAAGCAATGGCAGCAACACATTTCTTTTTATATCCTTAGTATGTCAGGGTGGGAGGGAGTGGGGAGAACTTGTACCATCAAGGGAAAACTCTGTGTGTGTGGTGGGGGGGCAGCTGCAAAAGGACTGACTGCTCCCAGAAGTTTCTGGGTGACATTATTTTGCCTCTAGGGTCTCACTCTTCTCCATTTCTCCTGTCCTCCATCTTCTCCCTTCTGTTTCTCACCCCCACATCTGGATGCTGGCCCACCAGATCCTGCTCCCTCTGTTACTGTGGTTAGGAGGACAAGTGAATGTATGACTTTGCTCTCTCTCAAGTTCAACCCTATTGGTAAACCCAGTGTTAGTGTAGTTTCTCTCCATCATAAGGGGGGAGGGAATCAGGAGTATCTGCACATTAAAACAAGCTCACTTTGTATTGAGTGCTGTTGTCCTGGTTATTGGCATTGTATAATGTGATTCATTGCATCTTGTGTAACTAGCCATGCCCTGTGTTTCTGCACATCCTTGCTATAGACTGTAACTGGGGACTCGGAGCTTCTATATTGTCCTTCACAGTTTAAGCAGAGCTGGGCAAGAACAGCTGCAGCCCTGTTGCAAAGTCTCACATTCAGCACCTCATCTTTGTTCTCCCTCCTGGTCCTATGACCACTCACCTCTCCATTAACTGCAAGCCCTGGCACCTGTGTCATTATCTTTGGTCTAATGATGAAATAATGGCTTGTTGCTTAGAATTGCCACCAGGATTATTATCTGCACAGATGGCCCAGTATTTTATTCGGGGAATGGAAACAGTCAAGGGATTAGCCACTGGCTAGAAGAGTCAGGTGTCCTTCCTGGCTCTCATTTCTGCTTTACTCCATGCCATCTTTAAAGAAGAAAACTGCAGGCTGGCTGAGGTTTCATTTGAAGCGTACATGGGAAGCCATCAGTCTGTCCCTTCCACATCCTTAAAGTCTGGAAGCAGCATGGTCTATTAGATGGGGCATCTTCTTATGCCTGCCTCTTCTTGGGCATTACCCTTGGGTAATTCTCTTCTCTTGGCAGTTTATTCTCCTGCCTTTGGTCTGCCTTATTCACCCGTAAATGTTTTGGGGCTGGGATTGTCTCCTAGAAATGTATGAACAGTGACTTGTACAGTAGGGTCAACCCAGTCTCAGATGGGCTGTACTGAAATGCAAGAAGAAAGACAGCCACAAAAGGACCTGCCCAGTTTTTCAACCAGTCCTAGTGTATTTTGGGACAGAAGTTTGGAATTTGTAATTGCTGCAGCATCCAGATGGGTTGCTCATTTCTAAGGCAACTGCCGGTCCCTTACATTAAGTGCGTGAGTCTCAGTGCATCAGCAGAGGCAGACTGGGGCACAGTGCACTGGCTTTGGTTATGAAAAGAACTCTTTTAATCCTTAGATGGAGGAATCATCCATCTGACAGAGCTCCCTTTGGCCCACTGAAGGGATGTTTAGAGCCACCATCCATTTGGAAATTCAAACTACCTTCCTCAGCCACCTGCTTCCCATTTGCTTGTTGTTTTAATCTTCCCTACCCTGGTCTGGAGCAGGAGGAGAAAGGCTGATTGACAGCTTAACTATTTCAAATCAATAGAAGGAGCACTTGGAGATTAAAGCAATTTAAACAAGGTGTTTATGTGGTTTGGAGCTAAAACTGCACTTGAAGAAAACAAGCAAAGAAGATGAAGGAATTGGGTCAGCAATGAGACACAGAGAAATGGCGTGAGCCGAGGTGAGATTACAACAGTAGGCTGGAACGGCTTTTTCATCAAAGGGAGATCACTTCTTTCCATAAAGGGGCCCTAATCTCGAAATTGCTTTAGCCTCCAACTGATTGTTCCATCGATTTAAACACACCAGCCCTGCCCCCTCTCTCTGTCCTGACACTCTCTAATCTCTGGCACATCTCTGTTTCTCTCTCTCCCTCTGATCCAAAGCTGTTGTAACTTGGCTGTCGAGGCACCACCTCACATCGTAAGCATCCTCCTTACCTTTAAGATGCCTCTTGGCTATGTGGAGATTGCCGAGCTGGGCGTACAGTGCCATGTTGCACAGAACGACTTACACTGAGACTCCTACCTACAGATGACCAAGGGCCTCTGTGGCCTCTTTCAAGGAATCCCTGAGGTCTAATATCTCCTTCTACCTAAAGGCCCCATGTTCTCTACTGGGTCACTTGGCTTGCTCCCTTTTCACCCCAGTCTCTTAAGAGGTCATTCTAGACACACTGAATTATATATTCAGGATAGGTGACCCAGTTCAGAAACAAGCCGGTTTGGTCCTCATCCACTCCTTCAATCAAATTCTTTGGTGCTCAAGAATAATCTGAGTTCACTTGGCCCCTTTTCCTTTTCGTTGTTATCATGTAGGTTCTCCACAAACACAGAACAGACTAACAGTCTGTGCTTCAAAGAGCTTGGAGTCTAAGTAATTTCCATCGGCCTGGTGCACACTCCTAAGTAGTACGATTGCACTAGAGCAGAATGTGGAAGTCCTTGCTGGGATTGGGGCTCTGTTTGGCGAGGCAGTGCATGTACTCAAAGAAGCCCCCTCTGCCCCAAAGAGCATGCCATGTAAATAGAAGACAAGGAAGGGAGATGAAACAGAGGTAACAGGCCCTGCCTAAGTTCAAATGAGTGCAAAATAAGGAACAGAGCCAAGGTCTTCTAATCTCCCTTGCAGTTAGTTACCCACAGCCACACCACACCATCACTAGAAATGCCAATGGATACAGAAGGGTTTCTGACTCATTGCATTTCCAAGTGGGATAAGAAAACTCGGATCTCCATCCTCACTGCTCTCCAGCGTTTTTCTCTCTGGACATTATGGCTTTTCACTAGGGTTATGTCCAAAATTAGGCAGGTTCTACTGAACACTTTTTTCCCCAAGAGGGTAGGGGAAGTGGCCTAGAAAAAGTTTTCTTTTATGTTCAGCCTCATATCACTGAAGCACTATTATATTTCTAGGACTATCCACATACTGACTGTGCATTCAGAGTGAGCCCAGGCCTTGGAATCGAAGTCCAGATTTGGATCTGGTCTTCCAGACTTTCAGATACATTTTGTCTCAGTAAAGAGGCTGGGCAAGAAAGTTGTGTTCAGTCCTGGATCTGGATGCTCACCAAGTCTCAGTTGTATTTATCTACCTCAGTCAATAGCCTCTCAACAGCACTGTGGCCCATGGAGGACACTAATCAGCACAGCACATTTGCTTGGTATGGAGAAGAGTCAGCACCATTTAGCACAGAAATCCCTAAAACCAAGCTTAACCAACCAAGCAGTGCATGATTTCCCAGGATTGTTAATCAGCTCAGGTTGGCCACATAACACACAACCCTGAGCCGCATCCTCTCCTAATGTCACCCAGGATAGCTCTGTGGTAGTCAGTAGATCAACCTTGATTGGCACCAGCTGCAAACTTAGTCCCTGTCCCCGGATCAAGTAAGTTTCAATGGTTTCTGAGTTTGAAGTTGGACTGCACCCGAAGAGTTAACACCACTGACATGGGCAGTAATTTCTTATGTCACGGGGGTATTATTCCTCACCAGGCCTTTTCATAATGTGAGTTGCCAGGTCTCTCCCTCTCTCACTACTTTGCTGTGGTAGACTCTATGGCAACTTGGTTAATGGCGTGCTTTCCCCAGGGGGCATCGTGGACTGGCTTGTGAGTGTATCAAGTGCCAATTATATCTTTTGCTTATTACTGGGGAAACACTGATTTTAAAGGCAGCTGGCACAAATCAGCATTAAGTCTATTGACTTCAGTGAGGCCATCCCTATCTGCAAAAGCTGAGGATTTGGCCCTCTTTGCTCAGCACTATGCAAGAAGGATAATGAGGGCATGCTGGGCTCCAAAGAGCTGAAAACCAGGTGAAGAACTCAAACGTATGGGGAAGTTGAGAGCAGGGGAAGGTTAATTTTGGTTATATATAATCCCCAGGTCCTCAGCTGCAGTAAATCTTCTGAGTAATATTGACTTCAACTGGAGACACTTTGATTTACACTAGCTGAGGATCCGGCCCATTGCATTTATTTCCATCACAGAAGAAACGAGAACCTGATTTCCCTTCCCTCTGCCCAGCCTTATGACAGCACAATTCTGTCAACTTCATTAGAGTGGTTCCTGATTTATATCTGCCTCAGTGAGGAGATGTCAAGCCCCACTTTCCTTAGCAGGGACTCAAAAGCAAAGTGGGTGGCAAATTGCTGTTTACACCTCTGTGTCCCTAGAAAAATGCAGCAGGATCCAGCAGGTCTGACGTCACCAGAAGAGCAATAAGTGGAAACACCTGCTCCATTAATTGTGGACTCCTATGTAGCTGGAAGGCCATATATAGAATTGATGTTTTCCATTTCTATGAATGAATTCCTTTTTACGTTATCCATACTGCCTGAATTTACAAGTAAGACAGCCCCACAATAAGTCAGCTGGCTCTCATTAGCCAGCGCAACAAAACTAGATTGCCCCGAACAAAGCATCTTGCAGACTTTCTGGCTTAGATTATGCTCATGCTGGCTAGGGACAGAAGTTACACACAAACCAGTTTAAGTCATCAGAAACTGATTTAACCCTGTAACAGAACAGGTGCATACAGACCAGTTTCAAAATGGCTGAAACTGGTTTAAGATAAACCTGGTTGAATGTAGTATCAGATTTAATTGATTTGGGTCAAACTGGTTTATGGAATTTCTGTCCCAGACCACTTCCTAGGTCAAGTTAAATCACAGTCTACTAGCATCCCAGCATAATTTGCAGCCCTGGGCTAGGTTGTGCTTTCTGCTCCAGAAGAGAAGGGGTGGGGGAGGCAGGGACTGCCCTGCCCAGGCAAACTCCACCTGGGGCTTGGGGCCAGGGAGGGGGTTAACCTCCCCTTCCTGAAGTAAATCCCCCCAGCCCCGGATACAGAGCTGCCCTGCTGCTAAACTTACTGAAACTTACTGCTTGCTGCAACTGTGGACTACAAATCCTAGAGGCAGCTGGAAGCAGGAAGAGGAAGTAATGAGCAACCCAACAGAGTCCTGTGGCTATGATGCTGGACTGCAAATCCCAGAGACCTCGGGGCAGCAGGAAGAGGAAGTGAACAGAGACCATGCTGGCAACATGCCAGAGGGCCACAGCCTAGCACACCCTGGCTTCTAACCTGAGCCACTGCAGGCATGTAGTTGCATTTCCTGAATCAGAAGTGAATGTGTGGCCATGTGTTCCTCAATTCAATCTTAGCCTAGTCTACAAAGACTGAATTGATTCAGCCTCAGGCTTTTTGATTGTCTGTATTTAGTCAGTGCGTCTCAGCAGTGTCTGGTCTAACTTTTACTCGCTGTCCTTTGCAGTGGGAGTACCTTCCTCTGTTCAATGTGTGTACGGCACTTCAGGCTTATAGAAAAACGCTCCTGCTTGGTTAATTTCCATGGGATGAATCCATTAGTCTCCATATAGGAGATAGCTACTGGATTATTCTTTGGAGGACTGAGGTTCTCTTCCTATTTCTGCTACTGACTTAGTTCAAATGACCTCACCTCTTTGTCATTTAGCTTCTCCCTGTACACAATGAGATCATGATAATTACCTGTTTTGAATGCTATGCCTGAAAAGTGCTACATAAAAATCACACTCAGTTTCTAGTAATTGGAGACAGCGCTGCAGAGGCTCTTCTGTTAAATCTTTGTTAAGAAAGAGGGAGTGACTAGTCGGAGTGTATGTGAGAATTATGTGGCACGCTGATATATACAACAGGAACCTGGGCCTCACACGTGACTGGCATCTCACCAGGAGGGCAATCGTGTTACAGGGACAGAGCAATGAGATCAGCCTCAGAGGAGAGCCAGGATGTGTGGAGGGGTAGCACTGGCTCTGCTGCTTTCCTGCTTTCCTGCAAAGATGCTTGATTTAGCAGAGGCTTATTTATTTAGTGGAAATGCTCTGTGTAAGATGATGGCTGCCAGGCGGTGTGCACATGCCAGTATTCTCATTGCTGTTCATTACTGATGAAGAATCTCTTCCATATGAAATGGCAGCAACGTAGGCCCCTGCAGGACACAGGCCAGGCTTCTATCGCCAGAGCTGCACAGATGTGAGCTGGTAGCTGACTGATCGCAGTGTCTGAACACATGCAGCTCATGGATACCACTACATCAGATCAGGGGGCACCTAGAGAAAGCAGAGCTATGGTCCGGCAGCACGGAGACTAGGGCATCTGATGTGGCAGGCATGGATTGCTGAAAGGAAATGCAATCCAGGTTGACACAGGAGTGAGGAAGCTCTCCTGAACAGCTGGCTTCTCCTCACTTTTAGTTTCCTGGCAAGTATAGGCGATGCTGATTATCCAGGGCGGAAGGGAACATTGGTGGTGTCAATGTGTGGTCAACCAGTCACAAACAGGTGGCATCTGAGGTTCACTCTTTACCAGGAAAGGATGATGGCCCACCCCTGAGTGCTCCAGGATGAGAAGGGAGAATAATTGCACCGCATTGTGGCTTCTATTTCCTTTCCTGTCTGCGTTCATGCATTCTAGATCTTGGGTCAGTTCCTATCCCTCCTGCCCCACCTTGAGCAAAACCTGGGCTCCTGCATAATCTGCCAGCTGACAGGCTCAGCAGTGGTGGATTAGCTGAGATGGAGAAGGGCTATTTGGATCCAGGAATGCAGGAGAGGCTGATGGAAGAAGCTGCTTGTCAACCAGTGGGAGTGAAAAGGGCATGGTGGGTGGGAGCAGCATTCTCCTGTCCAAGCTTGAGAGGAAGCAGGAAGAAATGAGAAGTATGAACCAGGTCCCAGAAGATGTTTGGGTGGCTGCTTCTCTCAATCCACTCTCTTGTTCTTTTAAGGTTGCTCTCTAGCGGTGTGTCTACACTGTCTTGGTGAAGTGCTTGTGACCTTGTGCTGCAGCAGACCCCTACCCACATGATCCTATTTGGCACATGCTGAATCCCAAAATTCCCACTCTTAATGCTGCACTCCCCTTGAAATGTGGCACATTTCCAAAGACTAGCCAAGCCACCCAAACATATTGAACTACTGGAATAAAAGAGCACTGAGCCTCTCTCCACCCATCCAGGAATGTTGCCCATGATCAAATCAAAGTTAACATTTCCTTTTTGCAATCAAAAACATCTTTCTTTGACTGGGTCCACAACTTGGACAATGCAGTGACTCCAGGACAGATTAGATCCTCACTCTATAACAAATAGAAATCTACCTGGGTTTGCAGAAGAATAATCGAGCTGAGCCTTGAAAGGCCAACCTGCTTGCATGGTTGAGAAGCAGGAGGGATTTGCATTTGTTGAGTTAGGTTGATAATGCAGTAAAGGCAGCGCTGGACTGAAAGGTGAAGATTATTGTGTCCTCTTGAGGGCTTTCTAACTAACTGACTAAATACCGGACAGTTCCTATCCACTGCATAGATGCAGATGAACAAGGAGCAAAGGGAGACAGGGACATTTTGCTCAAAACAGAACCTTTCTTTCATGCCTCCTAATCACTCACAGCGTGGCTGTCAGCCTCCACAAGTCACCTCACCTAAACTCAGGATCTAATGTCACATGTCACAATAAAGGATATCAAAGGTCATATTATCCCTTATACAAAGAGAGACCACGAAGGGAAAGAAACCGTCATGAGTTTCCATCCCATTTTTGGTTCCAGGTTAAGCCCTGAACCCCCAACTTTCCCCATATTTAGAGGATAGAGCCATTTGTCCATGGATTTTTTGGGCTCTCATGGAAACATGATTTCTTAGTGCTTCTCCAGAAGCTGTTATTAGGAGGCCTAGTGGGCTTTGCCTTATGTGGAGATGGGTCTCTATAGTGATAACATTATACTGAAGACTATTGCTGTTTCTCTCAGTCCGTGTTGCCGCAGAGTGGCGTCCGCAGAAAGTGGGAAGATCCGTGAGAGGGGTCGCAGGTGCACTTCTCTTTTGTGTTTGCCAGGCCAGATCCCATCAATATGGATCAGGTCTGCTCGTGAAGTAGAAGAGATAATGTGTTTCAGAACGCAGCTGTGTGCGCAACACTGGGCTAGTCAGCATGGCTTGAAATCCTGCAGGGACCATAGTAATAGTATGTATAGTAAATTGTGCCAGATCATGGGATGTGTCTCACTGCATCACTAAATGCCTCTCAAGGATTTCTGAACCTGGGTCTCTAGTTACTTTCCCTGGCTACAACCAAGTGGTTTTGGGGACAAGGGTGTGATATGCAATGGGGGCAGGTGGAAGAATTCCCTTCTTGGTGGGTCCTGTGGTCTGTCAACACTGTGAAGCGTGAGATTTCATTACTGCATGTCCTCCCCTACTCCCAGGTATAATGACATAGTCTTAATGGCTGTAAAATTATAGAGCTCCTTTTTAACTCCATCTACAGTATATCACTCTGTGACCTCCTGCAGTAGTGAATTATACAAGCTGACTGCACAGTGCATTAGGTGGTGTTTCTTTTAACCTGTATTAAATTTACCTAACCATTAATCTAATGGAGTAACACCCTTGTTCTCTAATTACGAGACAGGGCAAGAAGAGAGATGGATCACTTTTACTATACCTTTTATAATGCTAAATACCCCTGCCATCTATGCTCTTTCCCAGGCTAAATAATCCTACCCAAGTCCTTGCTGTCTCTTGTCATATATAATCCCCATCCAGACTTATAACAATCTCTGGTGCCCTTAGGTGGAACATTTCAGATGCAATTACATCACAATGTCTTCCTTAATATGAAATGACCTGAATGGGATGAAGTGCTCTGCATGATATAGCCAAATTCTTATGCAGGGATTGCCTTCCCTATTGGCTATGTGCCACGGTCACTGGCTGTTTGTCAGACACAACACACGAGGGCCTGGATCCTCTGTTGACTTGGGTCAGGTTTTCTTCATATTAATGGAGTGGTACCACTGTGTTGAGAGCGCTGACCGAATCCTCTGCTGCTCCTGATTGCCCCATAACTTAGCATGCTCATGGAGACTTAAGAAATGTAGGACTGGACGGGACCCCATGGGTCTCTGAATCTCATTGCCTGCTATTGAATGTAATTGTACCATATACAGACAAGGTTCCTTGGGTGAATCTGTTATCTTGTATTACACCAACCCAAATAGTTGGAGAATAGTTATTAAGCAACCTACACCACTGTACCATTAATCATTTTCAGGAATCCCTTTTCATGCAGAGGGCTGGTTATCTAGAACACATGGGATGTTGGTTTAATCTGGTAGGGGGGTCTTGGTGGGGCAGGAGGGGGCTTGGATTCCCCATTATTAAAATGTTTATGTTGCTTGAATCAAATGTGATGTTCGATTGGTTTAGAGGTAGACGCTATAATCATCATCCCTGGCATAGCTGCACTTATATATGCCAAAGGACATCTCCCAGTGTATCTTGGGTGGAAGAACCACTGAAAATTGAGCTCTGAGTGGCTGATGCCATAAACAGAAGCAACTCCACTAACCAACCTTGTCTGAAGTGTCTATTTATGCACCATGCGGCATCAATATTCTGGAATACTACAATCATTATGTGCTGCCAGCCTCACTTGTATATCTTTTGACCATTGGTTGCTGTTCTGTCTTGATTTACCACAAAGCCTATATTAAATATTGTAAAATATGCGAGACACCATTTTCAACTGGAGAAGATGATCACAGTCTTTATAACAGAATAGTAGTATTCTATTATAATAACACCCTGTGGGTCTACAGGATCTTAAAATGCTTCGAAAATGTAGAAGAGCAGAGCTGGTAATGGAAGTGCTTGCCCCATATCATCCAGCAAAGCAGTTGGAGAGCCAGGATAGATCCCAGGGGTCCTGATTCCAAGCCCCAGAGAGTCACTAAACTGCTTGCAAAGCTCCCAGGCACAGAGAGCACCAAGAATACTCTAGTGGGCTGGATTTCAACCAGATGGAAAAGGAGATCACATGAAGCCCAGATTAAGCAAATGAAATCCTCTCTGGGACTTCAGATTTAATTGGCTGTTTTATGACCCAAAAAGCCCGCCCCCAGCAGCATGTCTGGCCATATCCCCGTCCTGCAGCTGAACAAGCCGATAAATTCCAAACTGAGTCCTGTAAACAGGCCACCTCTTCTGTTTCCAAGCTCTTTGTCTTGGCTGGTGCTCAGCAATTCCTGTCTCTTTTTTTATGAGGTTAGGTCGGGCCTTTTTTAAAGATCCAACTCAACCAGCTTCAGCTGTTTGTTTCAGTTCAGGGATGTGTGCAGCTGGGATTAGACACCTCCTAAATAAAACCCTCATGTCCTTCTCTAAGGGCCATGACTGAGACAGTATGTGCCAGGATTGCAGGGCCTTCTGTAGGGATCAGGGCAAACAAAAACTACCTTTTCCCTCACAAAGCCATATAATCAGCTTGGATGCTAGAAATATAGCACTGTGGAGGCAGCCAGACCCCAGAGGCAACAAAGGAGAGGTCTGTTGCTCCCAAAAGATGAGAGCAAGAATAGTATCTGTATATACCAAGAGCGTGACATAGTTTTCTTCTCTTCTCATATTGACTCCTGCTCATCCTGGGCTGCATGTGTGCTTTATTTTGTATCTACTTGCTTTACTCTTTCTCTATCTTTCTCTCTTTGAGGGTGAAAAATACAACCTCTTGCCCGTGTTGCTGACTCAACCAGACTTTGGTGGTGCCACAGACTTAGCTGTGTCTTTGGGTTCATGGAATTCTTGGTATTTTTAGGTATTTCCATAGTCACAGAAGCTGGCTGAAGCTGAATTTGATTAGGGGCAGTTTAGCTGCTTGGGTTCAGAGGGGTATTTGTAGTAATGGGGGTTGACCGATGCTGTAGTATCAGGAGAAGTTGTAGAGAAACTGCAGGCCACCTTAAAATGACCTCCCCAGAACCATTACTCCCTCCCTCCCCGTCCTCCCCACCAAAAAAATTAAAAAAGGACACAGCCCGAGCCTGACGGTATGAGCTGTGACCTCAATTTAATAACTGACTTTTGCAATGAGTAAAGGCAAGTTGAACAAGGAACCATCATAATCGCTATTGAGAATGCATAGGCTGAATAACATTGAGACAAACATGTAGTGAGAGAGAGAGAGAGAGGGAACAGGACATCCGCATTGGATGATCATATTATACAGAAGGATATTATTATTGAACATCACAGGAAAAAAAAATAGAGGCTAAAGGATGCAAACACCTATTCCATTTGTAGCTCAAGTAAACAGCATTGCTCATGCATCGGGTCCCAATCTAAAGGCTATACAGTTATTGTGCTCTGGTCCCATCTAGCCCACCTGATAACTGATTGCCACTTCAGTTTATCTCAGCTCTGGCCCAGACTCAAGCATGGGAAATAGGGCTGCTGCGAGGATATACTACACATCAGAAAGCCAAACCTACGCACTGAGATGTGCAGATGTTGGGCCTGGCGTAAACAACCGGGCAAGGCAGATCTCTTCCTCCAACAGACCCAAAAGGATGAAGAAACCCACGGGCCGTTCCTGCCCCACTGGCAGAGCTGCCCATACCATAGCTATCCTTTCTTAGATGTAGGGGGGGTAACCCGTAGAGCTTCATGATATGGAGGACAGACCGGAGCCTTGTGTCTGTTACTCGTCTCTAGCGGCTCTGGAAATGCCTTAAGTGTTTTTTTCTCTCATTGCTTCTGAAGGCAGCCAACAAGCCAGTTCTGTTAAGCTGCCAAGAGAGAAAAATACAAGTAAATATTATGTCAGCATGCATTTGCTGTGGGCTTAGAAAGATCTGGGTGATTATAAAAAGAAGGAGAACTCAGAGGCATACACAACACCTCCTGTCTGATCACAGAGCCCCTTTAAACACGCCAAGCCTCACATTTTACTCCAGGGCTTCTAACAAACCTTAGACCCACCCCCCGCTCTATTACGATGTCAGGAGAATGATTATTGCTGTTGTTCTTGTCCCCGCTGTAGTTTGGGGCAGCTTATTTTTGAAGATGGATGTTAATTATGGGGGCTTCCTCTTTTGTGGGGGTCTGACACAAAATACCTGGGGCCTGATTTAGAGAAGTGCTGTACAACTCCCATTCTAGTGGAAGTCCATGGGGGCTGCAGATGCTCAGCACCTCTGAAAATCAGCCTGCATCTAAAAGGAAAGAGTTGGATGCATACAGCTTGCCCATAGTGGACAAGGGAGTTAGTGGCAGGACTGAGACAAGAGGATTTTGGAGATCTTGGTGCCTAGCCTATGCTTTAGGCATTAAACAGCAATACCTCTTCAAGCTGAGAAGGGAACCTGCATCCTGACTCCCAGTACCCTGCTCTAACCACTGGGCCAGGGGGCTGTGCTAATGCAAGCAGTGACTTTTAAAGTTTTGGGTCCTTTCAAGTTACCCATAGACCTTTCAAAGCCTCAGCATTTGGGTCCTGGGATCTATAGACCTCTGGAAACATTGCATCTCCTGAAGTGGGAGCGCCGGCAGATTGTCTCTAAGACCTTCTCTCTTATTTTATATCTCATGCTCACAGTGGCCCTGAGTGAGAGGGCTTTTTGGCTGCTCCTCCAGTCACCTCACGATGGAGCTAGAGTGGCATGTGAGCTGGTTCTCCGAGCTGGATGAGCAGTACCTGCCAGGGGTGGGGGCACGGGCATCCGTGCAGCTCGCTGTAATTTCTCTAATGGCTTTCTTCGGCTTGATAGATATTGAAGGAAGGAGCTTGTTGCCGGGGCAATTTCCATGGAGAGATAATAAGAGATCATTTTCAAGTGAGCGAAACTTTAATGGCACATTCTGGTAATGAGGCAGCGAGGAGAGTAATGACCGGAGACCTCAGAGTACGAGCACATCATGAGAGAGGGGGGAGGCACTCCTAGCACAGTGTCTCAGACAGAAATTCAGGACCTGATCTTGGTCCCCTTGATGTTAGTGTGGGATTTTGTCATTGACTGCGGTGAAAGCAGGAGAAAGGTCTAAGAGCTGTTAATAGGCCTGGGTGGTTGTGTTCAGAGGTCACAGTGAATTTGTTCGGAGAGGAAAAGGGCACTGGTGGGGCCTTTGCAGCAAGCCCTCCCTCTTCCTCGCGCTGCTACCAAAACAGTCAGGATGAAAACAAAGCCCCAGAGAACCTATTATTCGACCGCACGGTATCATTAACTCCCACCTTAAACTGATGCCAGCTGTTCTTAGGCTCTGGGTATGCAGAGTTGGCCTGAGTTCACAGACATCGGAAAAAAAGCATGGGGAAGAGACTCTGTGGGAGCAGTCCCTCCCTGTGTTCAATCCGAATGAAAGGCTCTCCGAGAACTGAAGGGAAGCAATGAGGAGGAAGCAGACATGTCCCTTTGGAAACTTGTGTGATTGTGCAGATGTAACCTGTGGATTGATGTGAGTGTAAAACAACCTTCTAATGTTAAGCCTACTTCACCCTGGTTGGAAGAAGTGCACAACGCTCGAGGCAGTGGGGAATCTGTTCCTCTCCGCCAGCAGCTCTGAAGACACCTTGTGGAAAGCCGGTCTAACGTGAACCCCAATTTCTCAAACCCACAGCATTCGATTAAGGTCCCAAGAAGCAGCCAACTATTTTGGGTCCTTATCAAACCCTGTGACAGGCCCAATAAGCTGGAAAATATGCATCAGCCAAAGGTTTGGATCAAATCTTTGGGCTCTGGATTTTGGGTTTGGATGATTCATTATCTAAGGTGAACCCAGGGAGGCTTGTCCATGATTTCAACAGGTGACAAGGAGTGGGATATTCTCCTATGAGCTGTCTCCATCCCTTTAGTTCCTGGTCCCCTTCTCAGCAGTCCAGTGGTGCCCCTCTCCAGCAGTTGCTTGAGGGCAGCCAAAAGCAAGTTGGTTTGGGATATTGTTTCTCTTTTCTCAGAAAAAGGGAGGTGAAGGGCCTCTTTCCTTCCAGCCTTGTTAACAGTTGTTTCATTAATCACAGTTTTCTCTTCAAAATCGGAGACAATCTGTCCAATTAACATTAAGGCTCCGGCAGCCGCTTGTGACGGTGGGGCTTTTTGCGAGTGGCGCTTTGACAACCATCGCTAATAAGTCTAGCATTTAAAAGCTGCTCGCAAACAAAGCAGCCTGTCTGCGTCTCATTAATGCCTGAGCTCTCCCTGCCTTAATGAGCCATGGAGCCATCCTACTTTTCCTGTCCCCCTTCCCACTGGACCTCAGCAGAGTATTCCCTACTTGCCAAAAGCACTTGCCCATCCTTGACAAAACCTGACCCCTTCCCTGCTCACCGCACTCCTAATGCTTTTGGGTCTAGTGACCCGCTATGCACTTCCTGGCCTCTCCTTAGGACACATGCATGGAATAATGACCTAGATTTCCTACCACTTTTCTGGCTACTTTGCATCTCTCAGGTGTTTCTAAAGCAACCAACTAAATTCCTCCCCAACTCCATTTATGGCATTTCATGTACAGGGATCAGTGCAGTAATAAAAGGGCTCCATTTGGACTGTAGCAACTGGATCTTTATTAAGTGCATGGTATTCAGTGCTGCTGCTTGCAACTTTGGGGTGCAGTGTGCTTAGCGGTATTGCCCTCAAAATTGTCTCTCCTATGATTTCTGTTCCCATCTGCAGTTCCCAGTTCCCTGTTACATATGGCTTCCAACCAGGCATGCCTATAGAAGACATAAGGCAATCAGGACTGGTAGTAGGATGATATCATTTATTAGACCAACAAGGTTTTTTCAAAAAAAAATTCTTATTTTTTTTTTTTGCAAAAATCTTGTTGGTTTAATAAAAGATATCATCTCTACTACGAGTCCTGATTGCCTTTTCCTCTAGATGAATATGGCTACAACCTGGATACCTGTAGAAGAGATAGGCACTTGCCTAGTAGCTACTTTGAACCTAGCCAGCATGCATAACAGAAACAGTGAGGTTATAGCGATGTAGGCTTCAACCCAGGCCAGCAACCAGACCAGACTAGTAAACCAGAGCCTTCTGTGGGCTTGTGCTCTGGTTGCTCAACTGTCCTATCATGTCTTCATGGCCCTTGTTACTCTTACAGCTTAGTGAAGCTATGGCTACCTGTGCTATCTAGAAAAGCCTAAACTGTGCCCACAAAGTGGGGTTTGAATCATGACAGCTAGCTTGGTTGTTTTGCAAAGCTCATTTCCCCTCGTCTATGTGTCTCTTGTGCCAGCCTGTGAGTCATTTATTCAACCAGCACTTGCATTTTGCTGGTGCTTTATGTTTGCCTTATTTTCAGGCATTTCATGAAAATGGGACAACCATTTGTCAGTGAGCAAATTGCAGCCTCAGAGGCGTTGCTGGGAAAATTGCAGCAGCGTTGCTGGGAAAATATTCCTCTGGTTTGTCCTAGTAGAGCTTGGATCTAAAACACCCATTAATGCATTGTCCAGCATGTGCCTGAAATGTGGAGGGCTTGGTGTCCCAGTTTGTATACTGCTGCCAAACATGCTGAGATCCAGGAGGACAGTCTTGGATGAAATCAGAGTGGGAAACAGCAGGGCTGCTCAAGGTGAGATGCGTTTGGAAAGGGAAGGGGAGGGGTGATGGAGAGCCCCTTGGTTATCATTCCAGGCTTCTTCTCAGGTTTGGATCAGCAGCTCTCAGGTTGTAATTACATGTAAATGCTCAGCACTGTGGGGAGAAAGGTGTTTAAAGAATTTTTTAAAGAGTTTTTGTCTCCTGTTGTGACTATTACATTAGCTATTGCCAGGCATCCACGAACCTGTAGGGGTCTGAGCAGGGAAGGAGCAGAGCTGGATAATAGGGATTGTCGGTGGCCTGCCACCTCTTAAAAAGGAATCTATGTATCTGGCTGCATATCACATGGGACAGGCAGATTGCCTGACCTTTATTGTCTGTGCTCTGTCTGTCTGTCTGTTGGTCCTACACTCATGCTCCCTTTCATATACATACACAGACTGGCACACTTCTGCATGCAGGCATTTACCTATGCTTTTCCTTCTAGCAAATCATCATCATAATCTTTTGCATGTCTAGTGTCCCCTTGTCATCTGCTCTCAGGGATCTTTAATTTATCAGATGGAGCTACTGAGTATCATGGGACTCATTTTGCAAAGAGGGGACTTAGGCACAAAAATGTTTGGGTAACTTGCCCGAAATCACATGGAGACACAGATTTAGAGTTGGCAAAAGGACCAAAGAGATCAGCTACTCAGGCACTTAGACAAAATCTAGCCCTTCTGACTCTTGCGCTTTAATTGCAAGAGTAGCCTTCCTTGTCCTCATCCTGAAGGGTATCAGCACAGCACATGGGCTCACGCCTGGTATTCTCAATAACTGGTCACTAGGGAGTCACTCATTTCTTTCCCTGAGCTTCCCCTTGCCACTGCAGTTAATGAGCTATTGATAAAGAGGTGTGCTCTGGCACAAGGCGGCTTGGCTAGGGCCAGAAGTCCCTGTATCAGACGTGTGTGTGATGCAGGGAGCCCTCCCTGTGTTTGTGTCGAGCGCCCTCCACCTCCCCACTCCTGAAGGGATTGCAGTGCTGACAGGTTGATGGGAAACCTCTGAATGTTAGCATTTGTTCCCTCTAGAAAAGGTCAAGGCCCCAGCATGACTGGGCTGTGACACCGTGACCTTTTCAAAGCATGGACAGACGGAAAGGGCTCCATTGAAAAAGGCCAGGACATTAGGGCAGCAGGCAGCTTTTCCCAGAGTCAGTTTTAGTGGCAGAACATAACATTCTCCCCACTACCCCCTACCCCCAGGTGCACATACACATGTATGGGCAGGTTTTCAGCTCCAGGTATAGGTCTAGTGATTTCCACCAGGCTGAAGCAGTTTAGGCTAGTCAAGAATGTAGCTCATCTTACCCTCATCTACCTCCCTGGTTTTCAATGGCTGCATTATTTTTTAAAGCCTCCCCAGACACCTATAACCACACCTGGTGTTCCAGTTCTCTCATCTCATTACTCTGTTAGGGTCCAATTCTCCACTTCCCAGGACCCAGTAGAGTAATTTACCTGTGTGGGCGTGAAATGATACAAAATCAGATTTCCCTACTTATATTGCCGGCCATGCTTCCCACCCACATTGCAGCGATGCTAGTAATGACACTATGTGTATATTCAGATAGTCAGACCTGTTACCTTTTATGTGCTGTCAAACGTACTATATTTGCCCATCACCAGACACCCCAAGTAGAAATCTGCAGAGCACTGGTTGTCTTGATGGTACCTCCAGCTGGTACACATTCATCACAAAGATGCTGCACCAGAAGTCTGCATGTAGTGATGCTGCCTATGAATTCTAGTCCAGTCTGGGGAATACATTCTCTCCTGGCAAAACGTCAATGAAATTAAGGTTGTTATGCCGAGGTAACAGCCTACACCTTGGCTGACGCCAGGGGTTGACTTGGGGACCTCTGGAGTTAAAAGCAGGAGGTGCTTTCTGTACTTCACATGCTGATTCAATCATGGTTATGCTAATTCAATGACACTAGCATTGCTTCAGCAGCAAATTTGCCAATACTCAGAGAAAACGAACTAGAAAGAGACCTGAAGTGATTACAACCGTAGAGGCTGAAGTGAAAGAGGGGAGCACTTTGGGCTCCATGAAGTATAAAATGCTAGCATAAAATGCTGTGCTATAAAATGCTATAACTAGAGAGAAGAGACAAACAGCACAAAAACAGAGCAGAAGGATGGACTGCCACATTCACAGCACTACAGTGAGCTTATTTCTGCCTACTCACTACAGCACAAATGGTTTATCTTTTTACCAAACACTTTTCTTACTGCACCTACCTGGGAGGCTGGGAGCAGACGATCTCCATTTTAAGAAATGGGTCCCAGCTTTGGCAGCTGATCCCATGAGAGGCACTCGTGGAGGCACCAGAAACCAAGAAAGGTCAAACATTGGAAAAATTGTACTAAACCATTCTGCGCCTGTTAGGATGGTGGGATGGCCAGATTAACTAGAAACGGGGCTGGTATCAGAGGTCTGGAGGCACCTCTGGTAAAGTCTGGACATCCTATGGTCTAACTACTTGTCGGAGTATTGCAAAGTTGTGTACACTGTGCATATTTGTGTTAATTCACTAAAGGGGTGAAAGGATAGAAACCAGGTGTTTCCTTCTTAATGAATGGTGAGGCCATGAATACAATGCAAGAACAATTAGTTTCTGGCCTCGTTCTCCCCCAGAGCAACACAACCAGTTGGACGAAGCTCTTACAATACAGGGAAACAAGCGCTGGCAGCTAGACAGAAGAAGGATTTGGTATGTCTGCTGTGCAGTTTCAGCTCATGTAGCTCTCCTTGTGATTCACTGCGGGCTGAAAAGTCCACAGAGGCTCCTGGGTATATTCAAGTGGCAAATCTGTGCTGAGCTCCATGCAGCCGAAGCTGTTATTGGTTATTTGTCCCTGAAGTGGTGAGCGGGGGTGTGCTGTCACAAACAATGAGTGCACCGAGATTGGAAAGTTAGATATACACCATGGCACAGGGAGAAACGACATGGGAGATGTGGAAGAGGCCTTGCATTTTGTTGTGTGAGAACGATGGCCATGAGGTCTCTTATTTGCAGGTGATGTCCATGTATTTCTGCATGTATAATTTTGTCACGTGTCTTCGGATGCCAAGTCAAGCGAGTCGGAGTCAATGGCACCTCTGAGCCCCTGGTGATCTCCTCAAGGACATCTCTGCTTAGTTTTCAGGGGTCCAACCTTTCCCTCCAGACTTGGGTCTTAGACTGGCGACTCTTGCAGTTCCTGCTCATCACCTCAGTATATCTGACTTGATTTCAGTACCTGCCGTTGTGTTGCTTGATCAGGCTGTGTTGCCAGCTCTTCTGACATAAAGTACTGTTGATCCAGGCCAAAACCATTTCAGAGGAGCAATGCAGAGCTTACGTGCATACCTAGCCCTCCTAGTGGGTCAGCCATTCCTGCACGGAGACTCGGGCAGGTTTCAGATACCTCCAGGCCTGGGCCTTGTCAGTTCATATTTCCGATAATGACAATTATTTCCAAGGCATGGCTGTTCTTTTGATGTTGTTTAAAATCTTTTGAATGCAGTCAAATCCACAAGTGTGCTTTTTCTCTGTGGACTTGACAAGTGAAACCTGAAAAAACCTTCTCACCTGCATGGATGAAATATCATGGGTTTGCTTTAATGATGCACCACTGGCACTCGTTTCTGCAGGAAAATTCTTTACCTTATCCTGTTAACTAGGGGTACTGTTGTTAGCAAGCCTGTGAAGCGACATATGATATGAATAATATTAATACAGTCTCCAGATATTCCTTGATTCTACAGCATCTGTCCCAATTGCAGCAGGTTTGATTCTTGATGTCAGTCCTATGACAGGGCCAGTGTTGCTTCCATATGGCTGGGTCTTTGCACCCACATGCTACTCATTGAAATCCCTGGAGCTGAATATGGAAACATGCCTTCCATAGGTAATATTGAAGGGGGAAGAAACTCTAGAAACAAGTTGAATATAGCCAGACATCTCAGCATGTACTTAACATAAGGTGTGTAAAAAACACCATAGAAAATAATGGATCTATTAGCATGCTAAATATTAGGTGACCTTACATATGGTGCTGAAATGGGACCTAAATGCAGAACCCAGAGCAACTATGTATGTATGCTGAGCTACTTCAGAGCCAAGGAAAAAAGGGAAAAAGAAGAAGCCATACCCTCAGGAGAACACAGTCGGGTAAAATTGTCTTACTGGCCAAATGAGATGAAGCGTGGAGCAGGTTTAATTTGTGTGCTACATTCTTGTTAATAACAATATCTAATTAAGGCATCTAGCGACAACTTAATGGGGAGAAAAGGAAAAAAAAATCAAGAAGGCTTTATTGAATTTTTCTTTCGACTCCAGCTCTCTGGATTTGAATGAATCCATCATCAGGGACAGAACCGTGTTTGCCTAAATCTGTCTCTAATCTTGCAGTATAAGTTCTAGCTTTATTGTCTGGGACCTAGCTCTTAAATTAAACTCGTCATTCTTATGACAATGATTGCTTGAAGGGGGAATTAACCTTAACAATGTGATGATTGTGGTTATTGTTGTTCTTCCTTCCAAGAGCCTGTGAAGGGAGCTGGTAAAAGCTGGAAGGTGTCTTAGGGGTGGAAACTGGGGGACTTCTTAGGGGATGTCTTAGGGATGGAGACTGGGGAGAGCCACCAACACCCTGTTTCAAAAGACTGGTTATTATGGGATTGTTAATACCAAAAAAGGGAAGTCAATGGTTGACCTAGGTTTTAAACTCTTTTGCACAGGGGCCATCTATCCATTATATGTGTGGGCAGTACCTAGTACAAAGAGCGGGGAAAAGGGGTGATTCTAGATGTTAGCTCGGTGTGAAAAAACGCATAATAAAGGATCCAGGCCTGCAAAACCGTATGGTGGGAAGAACAGCCTTACAAAACATTGTGGGCAAGATTCCCAATGGGAATTTATCAGTAGAGCTCCTCTGCAGCTGGTGGAGTAATGCTGATTTTTCCCAGGCAGAAGGTCTGGCCTTTTGTGTTTAAAGGCAAGTTGATTTACTGGTGGACTTCTGGAGTCTGTATTCAAGGTGTGTTATACTTTTACCTTTCTCTGATCTCTGTCCCCCTCCAGAGAAGATGGACCCTTTACCCCCCTACACTCTGTACTCTTTGTGCTTTCTCCAGAAACATTGTGTTGGTTCTTTCTTGTTACTTTTTCTTCAAATTACATACATCAGGATCAATGTTACTACTGGGTTTGCATTTCGGGAATGGCCTGTACATGGAGGTGTACATTAGGGGCAAAATATGTAACTGCAGCCTATCCTGGAGCTAGCTTTAAACTAGCTAACTTGGCTACTGATACCAGTGTAGAAGTACAAGTCAACAGAGTATTTTCCTAGGGCTGTGGTTGGGTTTTGCAGTCTATGCTGCGATGAGGCTGTGTTCTCAGAAATGGTACCTTCGTTAGTACCAAACTAGGTACTGGTAAAGCTGGCTCTTGTATGTCTACACAAACTGCAATCATACCATTGGCTAATACCATAGACATACCTGAAGCATCCAAGCAACTTGTTCTGTCCTCACTTGTGCTTTCAGATACTCATCCCTCAAGTTTCCAGGAAGGTTATACGAGCATAAATGAGGACAGAATCTGGCCCTACCTGACTGACTCATATATAAGAGTAAGCCGAACTGTTTTGATCTGTCCATTTATTCTTAATCAATCTCCCACAATAGGACACATGGAATAAACCAGCAGCAACACTATTCATATCACTGAGCATATTAATAGAACGGCTTGGAGTTTCTCTGCATTATTGCTTTTCTCCATCTGACACCTGTTTAGATGAGTGACACAAAGGGGGAGGAAACAAAAAAAGGATTCTGAAGACTCTGTAATTGAGTGTATATTAGGGTTTGTGAAGAGAGCACTGTAATAACTGTATACTTTACCTCAAGGAACAGCTGCTATTTGAACATGCCAGTGGACTAGTTTCTTGGCTATGATCTTACTTCCAAGATGCTTTCTCTATATTAACTTAAAATCACCCTTGCCCCAGAGCCATGAATACAGTCTGAGTAATGATCTGAGTGCAAAATAAAGATGGGAATAAGGAATGAGATGAAGACATATTCAAAGCCTGCAAACTGAGCGCTGAAATAAAAGTAGCCTGATATTTCAGAAGTACTTTGCTTCCACAACTTCCAATAAGTATAGTGCCTCTGAAAATCAGGCCACATTGATTTATATCGCTGGAGCAGCCAGAGAGCTGGGCCTCATTGTGTTAGGCATTTTCAGACCCAGCGAGAAACAATCTCTATTCTTAAGGGCTTCCAGTCAGATAGATAAGACAGACAAAGCATGGGAAAGGGAACTGGGGCATTGATGGGTGAAATAGTTTGTGGTAAAATAGCAGGCCAGCAGCTCAGCCAGGAGTAGGAGCCCTCAGTCAAGGAGCTCGACCTATCTGGATGGCTTACACTTTAGGCCCCACTGCCTAACATCAGTTTTAATGCTGAAGTAACTCCTTTCAGGTCACACTAACATGAATCTGGTGTACGGTGATATTAATCCTGCTCCCCTGGGCTATTTGTAGAGGCAGGACTAGATCCTTTGCTGGAGTATGCTGGCATGGTACTGCCACCAACCTCCGAATGTGGACCTGGAGAAGATCTAAAATCTAGAAACTTTGGTCCTGAGAACGAGCTCCTTTAGCTTTGTAGGGAATGTGCTGGCAGAAAGGACATTGAGAGTCCCACTTTATCAGGCCTCCTTCCTTACTGAATGCATTATGCAAGATCACTCACAGGGTCTTGGGGCTCTCCCTCGCTAAGTCCAGCATGCTGCCTTCCCACTCTCTTCCAGCCTAGCTGTCTCACTTTTCCTCTCACCTTTCCTCCTTAGTTTCCCTCTGCCTCTCCTCCTCTCTATCACCTATTGGCCTCTCTTTTGCTTCTCACTTGTGCATCACTTTTTCTAACCCTTTCTTTCTCCCTCCCCTTCTCTGTTCCAACTTTTCCTGCCTCTCGCCACCTCTCTTCTTCTCCTTTCCCTCCTGGCCCTCGATCACACTCTCCATTCAGTTTTTTTCTCTCACACACCTATGCAGATGTGTGCACACAGACACTGAATCACTTGTCCACTATGGCTTATATGTGCTGTGAACAGGTCTGGCTAGCACATAGTATGGATTTAAGTGATGTCCTGTCACCTCCTGCCCATTTTGTGCTCTCCTTCTCCTCTTGGAACAATGATCTATCGCTGAAGACCAGTAACCTCATCCGGGAAGAATGATGTTACAATTATACTCCCCTCAGCAGCTCTTCCCCCTGCTCTTTCCTGAAGGAAACTGTGGGCAAGAAAAATCTTTTATTACTCTCCAAATCATATCAAATATTTATCAGGGTAATTCTCTAGTTATCGCCACTGATCACAATCCTTAGTCATGTAGTAAATCTTGTTAGTGTCATTGCAGGAACGTGCCTCATCTGTCTCCCAGGTCTGGCTCTGAATAAACCAACCAACTGCCTGAGAAACATGGCTTATGGGACGGTGAGTAAAGAAGGAGTTGTTAGAGATGATGGGTGATGGGTAGTTCCTCTGCCTGTTGGTAGGGATGGATGGGTGCTGCACACCCTGACCCCTTGACTTAGGCTCAAACCACAAAATATGGCTTTGAATTTCAAGTGGCCAGGCTTTTGGATATGAGGAACCTTTGGACACCCTCTGTTTTGACTGAACTCAGGAGAGAAGCACAGAACGTGGCAAGGTAGGGCCCAAAATGATTAGATTAGGGTGTTCCACTAGGACTACAGGCCTGAGTCACTCCACTGAACGCCTTTGAGAGACATTTGGATGTCTATCTCGCTGGGATCCTATAACCCTTGCTGACTTCCTGCCCCATAGGCAGGGGTTGGACTTGATCTTCTGAGCTCCTTTCCGGCTCTAATGTCTATGAATCTATGAATTGGTTAAGTACGGACAGTCAAAAAGCCCGAAGCTGAATCAATTCAGTTTTTTACTCTAAAAAGTAGAGATTAAACTAAGAAACAACTGGACACGTATTATTTTTGATTCAAGAAATGCAGCCATCTACCTGCAGTGGCTCAGGCCAGAAGTCAGGGGATGCTATATCATATTGCTCTGGGCTGTGTGTTTGCTTCCTGTTGCTCCTGAGGTCTCTGGGATTTGCAGTCCAGAATCACAGAAGCAGGACCCTGCAGGGTTGCTCATCACTTCCTCTTCCAGATGCCTCTGAGATTTGTAGCCCACAGTCACAGCCAGCAGAAAGTTTCAGTAAGTTTAGCAGCAGGGCAGCGCCATACTCAGGGGAAGATGGGTTTAACTCCTTCCTCTCTGACCCCAGACCCTGGTCCCTGCCTCTTCCCCAACACTTCTCTGTTGGAGCAGACAGCACAGCCTAGCTCAGGGCTGGAAAGTATGTTGGGGGATTACAATTTAACTTGAACCAAGAAGAGGTCTGAGACAGAAGTTTCATAAACTGGTTTGACCCAAATCAGTTAAGTTTGATACTACATTCAACCAGGTTTATTTTAAACCAGTTTCAGTGATTTTGAAACTGGTTTACATGCACTGAGTTTATGTTCAGTTACAGGTGTAAACCAGTTTCTGTTGACTTAAGCTGATTATTGTGTAACTTCTGTCCCTAGCCATTGGGGTTAAGGTCCTTTATGCTGATAGGAACTGGAGGTTGAGGTTTTAGTCCCAGGTTCAGTCTTCATTGATGGCACATGGTGGAGCTGGTTCTCTAAAGCTAGAAACACATTTAAGCCTTGGTGTCCCACATCGCAGGTGAGAGTCAATCTTTCACTGGTCCAATTAGTATTTAATTATTTAATTCAAAAGGCAATATCTCTAACAGGCTTGAGGCTTGTGCCAGCCAACAGCATGGCATTTAGGACCCTCATCTCTGGAGTGTGGGGAAGGACCTTCTCTGAGCTCACCAGGCACTTGGCCATGGGTCTCCTATCTCCTAGATGAGTACACTGGTTTCCAAGCTACTGGCCATGCGGGAGCCTGTCTGTGCGACTGTTTCGCTTGAGTTTTCCTAGGAATGTTTGGAAGATTTCAGCGTCATCCCAGTGCAGCATGAGAATAGATTCTGGAGATGTGAACAGTTTTATGGGCTACATAGCAATCACTTATTTAGCTTTCGTAACATAGTCTATGGTCACAGTCTCAGGCGCCAGACTCCTCTAGGTGGGTTGTGTACAATAATAAGGGGAAAGAATACGGGCAATTCCACATGCAGTAAAGAAACATGCAGATCAGAATAAAAGAGACCTTCCTCATTTAGAAGTGGCCTAAGAGTAATGCCTTCATAGTGTTAACCCATTCACTGCTGACCTCCGTAAAAGGTTCTGTGTAAAGCAAAATGGCAGAGTATGGCAGGGTGATACCCGAAGGATGTTACAAGCTCTGGGACAACAGCACTCAAATGATCACTATTTATATTATATAACAGCTAGAGGACTCAGCAGAGGTCAGCTTCCTCCCTACCCCTCCCAAGTCTGCTACACTGTCAAGATAATGAGAGACAGGCTCTGTCCTTAAAAGCCTGCATCCTAAACAGGCTAAGTGAAAGGGAAAGATTATTACCCCCATTTTACAAATGGGCAGATGGAGAACAGAGAGATGAAGTGACATAGCCAAGGTCAAATAAGGAGTCTGTGGCAGAGCTAAGAGCAGACCCTGGGCTCCCTGAGTCCACTGCCAATGCCATAAAGGCAAAGCCATCCATGTTGCACTGTTAGGCAGTGACAGGTTTTAAATAGAGTTGTTCTTGGTATCAGTGTAAGTCAGTAGTGACCTTTATGTCTAGGAGAACTTTGCCAAGGATTCCCTCTTCTTCCCCTCCCACCCACCCATGAACGGGATAAAAAGACAGCCACTCTTTAGTTTCTTGGCACTGAAATGCTTCCAGATTGCACCTATTTTTACATTGTTTATTGGGTCAGGTTTGGACAGCTTGGATATTTCAACCCTTCCCTCTCCCCCAGCACACGTAACTCATCACTGCGAGGGGGAAGAGAGAATAGCGAGATTTCTCTGCCAGAGCCAATCAATCTGGCACTTGTCATCAGCATCCAAACGGCTATAAAATATTTAATTTCTTAATGATGAATTGGCAGATTGTTTTAAAAAGACAACAAGGAAACAAAGCAAAGGAAACAGACACCGGCAATCTGCAGTGGTGCTCTCTGCCAGACTGAGCGTTTGAAACCAATGAAAGGGAATTTGCTTTTCCTCCTACACTACCTGACACTATTGCCTATCAACAAGAAGCTGCCTTTAGCTTTGGGAAGTTTCAATCCAGATGGTCATTGCCCCCTTCCTTTAGTTTCAGTGCCTTTATAGTCTAATAAGGTTGCATTTTGTAACGAAGGCTGTCCAATCATGCAGTTGGTTCAGTACAAGCCATCACCCACAAATATCCTTGTCTCTCACTCCGTAACTACACTTTCCTTTATTCTGTGCATGCTGGCGGCTTTGGTCAACATCCCAGTTCCAAGGAGAGCTCCATGGACATAGGAGGCTGAATCTGGGATGAATCTCCAGTGGAAAAACAGTGCGTAAACCTGAGTCAAACTTTCAAGCCCACATTCATTTTAAAGCCCTGCATGACTTCTCCCAGCTTCACTCATATATGAACTCTCCAAAGCCAATAAAAATAGGAACATTTCCACAAGCCGGCAGAGGAGAGTCTACTTAACTTGGCCTGGCTGACTTGGTACAGAGACAAGGCCAAAGCAAAGCTATCAGAGCTCACTTCAATTCTTGGTTAGCTCTGTTTTAGACATGAGGCTTGAAAAGGAAACTGCCACATTCCTCCTCCCGGTCTAATAACTCGGAAAGCTTTAAATGAAAACCAGTCTGTTTATCTCTACTCAACGCTGTGTCTTTCTCTGCCTGTGAACTGAAACAGCAGAGGAGCCTGGCCCCCTTGGAGCGCGGCACTGCCTTAGCCACGCTGCGAGCAGGCCACTCCCACTGTGCCATCGATCAGCATGTTTTCCAGATACATAAGCAGGTAATTAGGAAGCCAGCGATTCATATATAAATGATATCTGATTGCACTATATTAAGCTCCAGACAGCAGGAAGATCACTCTCCCACTGCTTGTTGAAATGAAGTGACGCACCGCTGAAGACTATGAAGGGCGGATTGAGGGTAGGGTGAAGAGGTGAAGTAGGGCCAGGGGGGTGATCAACAGAGGCCCTGATTCAGAAGAGCACCTAGGAAAATGCTTAAAACACATTAACATCAATGAGATCTAAAATTATAAACAGGCTTAAGTGCTTTCTTGGTGGGGCTGGAGAGAATAGCTCCTGCGCTTGGTATGTAGGAAGATTGAGAGCTTGGTTAGTTGGAAGGAGTGAGTCATGATAAAGTGTCCTCAAGCTACTGCAGTAAAGACGAGTATCTGCTCTGTGCAACTCCAGGCAAAGAATGGAGCAAATGGTCTCCCATTTTCACCCGTGGCAGACTGGGGTTGGCAGTACAGGGAAATGCTTTTTGTAGTGCACCAAAGATGACTTCTCCAGCTCAAATACGCTGTGAACAATTAGCTGGAGAAAAAAGCAAAGAAGAAAAAAATGCAGATGAAGGGCTAAATTATATAGTGCCCTGCTCTGTGTGTGGTCATTTATATTAATACAAAGTGAATGTAATGCATTGTTCTGGTCTCATGCCATTTTACACTTGCTTTGCACTGATGTAAATGAGAACTGCTTGAAATTATGCCAATTAAATTGTTTTTCAGCAGAAAATTGGGTTTGGACTAAAGTTGATTTGTTTGGTCAAGAGTGTCTGCCTGACAGGAGGACACTGATACATCTTGGCAGATGTAAACTTGACCCAAGAGTTTTGCGTAGAGGGGGGTCAGGGACCATGACCCACCCAACCTAGACCTCCTGTGAGGTCCCTTGGCTTTAGTTCATAAACCAAAAATATTTCAATTTCTATCCATCCCAGCCAGGCTGCTGATCAATTGGCTGAAAAGTCAGATTTTGCTGGAAAACTTTGATAAAATGAGTTTGAAGTGTTCCATAAAACCCATCCCCTCATTTCCTGACTGGCATTATTGTAAAGGTTGAGGTTGGTAGGTGTTTGCAGGGCAATGAGGACTCATTCCCAACCTTTTCTAAGTCTTGCTACCGTATGCCAAGTGCCAATTAAGCCTGTGCAAACTCTGTTGTAAACACACAGCCTGAATGAACAGCTTGGAGAGAGAAATAGGTTTTCTCCATTCACCTTCAAGGGCAATGATGGTGGCTCCTGTTGTTTTATCAGGAAGCATGTGACCTTTGGTGCGGTTTTAAAGCCCCAGCTCCTGGAGTCATATGAGGAAGGGAACTGGGCCTTTGGTTTTATTTAAAGGAGAAATTCAGTCCCTAGCCCTCCTGGGTGTGGAGAAAGACCTGAAACTGTAATTGTACCTTAAAATCACACACACACACACACACACCTCAGAGGATAAACAAGCCTTTATTTCTTAATAAATAAAATCCCACAGTTTTGGATGAGCTAATTCAAACTCAGATGCCGGCAAGCCTGCTGCTGAAGTGTTCACTTTGCATATTGTCCCCTCGTGCTGTTTAAATGTCAACGTTGTTCACACGTTTTCCCAGGCGGTGGGGAGAGGAGATGGAAGCGGTGTGAAGATCACCACAAGCTCTTCAAATATGAATTCACGCAAACAACCCCATGGGGTAGGGAAAGAAGCCTGAGCAGGTAGGAAGCTGAGACACAGAGAAACTAGTCAGGAGTTTCTTCATTACAGTACCTACAGCTTGGGTCCTCTAAGTAGAGACTGCAAAACTCATCCGAATATCTACCTAACATCTCAAGCAAGCTGTTCAAACCACACTGATTTCAGTGGCCACACTGCCAGTAGTAGTAGCCCAAGCAGCCTCGAGGAGAGGAAGTAATTGAATCTGGGGGTCATCCAGTACCATAATCACAAGCTCATCCTTCCACAGCTTTCCTATTAACCTTTGTTCCTGACGGGAATTTGTATGACTCCTGTGTCAGCTTGCCTCTATTCCAAAGTGGCAGTGATGTGATCTACCCAGCAGATGGCACTGCCCATCCCAAATTCAGCTGCCTTCCAGCTGAGCTTGTTCCACAAGGAAGCTGGCTTAGGAAGAAATGGGTCACATAACAGCTGGTAATGATCAGAGCAAGCCCTACGCAGCTCACCTGTGTGCAAGACAAGCGGGGTTATAGTGGCTGTAAGTAGCCTGGGTCCTGATGATTTGGCAGGGTTGTCCTGGCTTTTATAACATGCACTGGGTTTGCCTTTTTGTGTGTGGACAGGACCTAGTGCAATGGGGACAGGTTTCATCTGGATTAGGAGCAGAAGATGCTGCAGTGGGCTGCCTGGCTGGCCTGCCCTCAGAGCTTTTCAGCACCAACTAAGGCAGCACAGGGGGAGCTCAAATGCTCAGGGGAGGCTCTTGTCAGTGCTTAGATGTCAACTCCCCAGCCAGAAAGGGCTAGATCCTCTTTGGCTTTCTTTTCCTGTAACTGTTTTTGAAAAGGAGGTGGGAATGGATGGAGTAATATGCTACCAAATCAATATTACTTAGTGCTGGGGTTTTCCCTCTTTTGGCCCTGGGGAAGGATGTAGTGATCATAAGGTTCAATAAACATGCAAACATGAATGAGAAGAACGAAACAACAACTCTTGATTGTGGAGTAGTAGCAGTGTTGCCAATTCTCATGGTTTTTTGGTATTGTTCTTAAAGTCTACACTTTGGGAATGTGAAAACCATAGTTCTTGTATAAGTGCTTGGGTCAGACAGGATCAAGGGATACACAGTGGGCCAGACACACACCATCTGTGGGCTGGATCTGGCCTGTGGTCCATATTTTGTCCACCTTTCTTTTTAATATTAACTTCTATGGCTATATAAGGAGCTCCAGCGGGACAGACCCTTCCTCCTATGCCTTGTGGAGCCATTCATACCACTGCAATAAGGATGGAAAATGCTGCTAAATCAAACTTCTGCACATTTTGCATGGATTAAATGGGCATGTCAGCTGCAAAGCTATGGGGGAATCAGGACCACAAGCTGCAGTGGAGGATTGAGCCTTGGGGTACATGCTCCACACCATTCCTGCTGGGGACTCCAGAGATGAGGTTTGTGATTCTGGAAGGCTAGGACCAGACATTCAAAAAGCCTAAGACTGAATTGATTCAACTTTTGCAGGTTAGTCTAGTTTCCAACCATATAGACAGTCCCTCTGAATGGAGGAAATTCAGGCGCATGCCAGCAGTGGCTCAGGCTGGAAGCCGGGGGCACTAGAGCAGCCCACCCTTCCATTGCAGAGTTGAGCTGAGACGGGTGTAGCCAGGTCCCAGCAGGAGGCTCTGATTAGGGAGGGGTATGAACCCCTAGCCTGCTTGCAGTCCCAGGCTTTTCCTGGCTCGCTTCTCAAGGGGTAAGAGTGTTGCCAGCCCTCAGGTAGCACTGAGGCAAGGTGGGTGCAGTGCATGCATCTGTTGATGATACGGAGCTTTTCAATCTCCCTCCTTGCTTCTGTATACCGTCTGCAGCAAACTGACAGGCAAGCAAGCTGGGGGCGGGGGAGGCTAATAACAGTGTCATCCCTGTTTCAGTGTTTATCACCTCATTATGAACACAGAGGGACATTTACCAGCTACCTGCTGACCCTGCCTGGGACAGACATTGCATAAACTGGTTTGCCCCTCAAACTGGTTTCAGCCATTTTCAAACTGGTTTATGTGCACTGAACATCTGTTCTGTTACAGGTTTAAACCAGTTTCTGATCACTTAAACTGGTTTATATGTAATGTCTGTCCCTAGCCTAAAGGCATTTCACTGGATGTCGCTGTTTTACTGCAGTCAGATCTTTCAAACAAGGGGCTTCCTCAAGGGGGCTGCTCTGAACAACACGCTCTGGAAACCTGGGAGTTTTTGGCTGAATACAGAAGAGAAGCCAGAATCGGACAAGCAGACATAGAGGAGATGAGAGCAGCAAGGGGAATGGCAGAGAGTCCTCTCTGCCTGTCCAGTTTGATCCCCCGTGGGACACAGACCAAAGGACCTCATCCACCACATGGCTGTCCCTGGAGAATACCAAGAGACGCTTTTTTAGCCTCATTGCACAAGTGGGGAAACTGAGGCACGGAACGGCAACGTGCCCTAATTCCTGCTAACACATAGCAATTGAAAATATAGGCCAGGTTTCCTGAAGCCCAGCCCTGAGCTTTAGTCTCTTGGTCAGGCCTCCTTTTGGTGCTGCAGGAGGGATTGTCACATCTGGGCCCTGAAGTCAGACCTAGAGCAGCCGTAACCCAGAGAGACAACCTGTGTGTGATGAAGGAGGTACCGTAGCTCCGAGGGCTAGGGGCAGCCTTGGAAATAACCTTGTTCAAAGGCCTGCTGGACCTGACCACAGGGAACTGGGCAGGTCCTCTGTGGAGCAGCTTTTCCGCAGCATTGCCTAATTTCTCAGCATTCCCTCTTGCCATGAAGCAGGGGTTTCTCTTCAGCCCCACACTCTCCCTTCCCCTGTCACCGAAGAGAATCACAGTTGATCCAGCCATTTAAACCATGCTGCAAAGAAAACCCATCCTTGGAGAGAGCATGGTGATGCTGTCTGCTGGTTTGGCCTCCATCCTTCCCTAACACCATAAGGTGTAATCAGGTAGGGAAGGGAGAGGGATCAGAAACAGCAAGTGTCCAGGAGACTCCCCCTGCCAGGCAGAGAAACCCACTCAGAGGAAAAACTTGGGTGTTTAGAGGCAGCAGGTGATGGAAGACCTGCCTCGTGCCCCCAGAGGACAGGCTGGCTGCCCTTCCTTCCCCAGGGAGACCCCACAGCGGACAGGAAAGATGCACCACTTGTTAGGAGGCAGCTCTCTTGCCTTTTTCAGCACAGCTCTGCCGGGCAAGAGGCCAGGAAGCCAGATGGTTCCTGAGCAGACACTGGAGAGAAAACTTGGCAGCAGCGTGGCTGTCCTCTGCTGGACAGGGATGGCTGGATCGTGGGGGCTCCCAGGAGGACAGCATGACTTGCCACTGCCTGCAGGAAAAGCACAGCAATCCAGCCCTACTACCTCCTTCCCTGGGAGACCGATATCCCACCCCTGACCCTGACGAATACCAGCCTCGCTAAACCTTGCAGCAATGGCTTCTTTGCTTTGGGGTTCCTGCCTCTGCCACAACCCAGTCTTTGCCCTGAGAGGAAACATCGTGCTTGCTTTAGCACTGCTTTTATTCGGTGTGTGTGTGTGTGTGTGTGTGTGTAAGGGGCCCTCCCATGCTTTACCTCATCTTAGCACAGAGGCTTACATTTTGCTACCCTTGATCCACGTCCCAGACATGCCCCTGTGTAGCCTCAGAAGACAGCAATGACTTTACTACCCTTTCCTTCTCCCTGGCAATTTATTTCTCCCTCTCTCTGTAGCCCCAGGAACCAGAAACAAGTTTTATGAGGCAGTGATCATCTACCCTGTGTTCATGTGGCTGCTAGCATCTTGGGCCTGAAACTAGGGCTCCTGGGAAGGACCTCAGTGCACAATAATAATCCTAATCCCTGTTAAGTGTCTGCTCTCATACAGCGAAGCTGGGTTGTGTCTATGTCCAGCCTCCTCTGGCCATAGCCATTTAGTGGAGAACGGTGTGCTAAGAGGGGTTTTTTCTTTGATCATGATGTGGTCACGTTGCCCAGCAGTTCTCCTCCCTCTCATCCCTTTAGTTTGGCTGTGTGGTTGTGCCAGGGCTCTGGACTGCTACTCACACAGGCTCACCTGCAGAGACAGACCCATGCCCAGTCCTGGTTGAACACCTGTCAATACTGTCACCCTGAGAAGGTGGCTCTGGGGAATAGTGGATGAGGTGGCAGAGAAGCTGTGTCCAGCAGGTAGCTAATACCTCTCTCAGGGCTTCCCAGGGATCAGGGGAGTCCAAGTCATCTTGTCCTGCAGGGCTCGGCGCCTGGAGGAAAAGGAAACGCAGAGAGCTGAAGAGCTGCACTGAGAGCATATGAGCACTTCCTGCAGGAGGACATTTGTTCCTCTGGTTGCTGAGCATGACTCCCGCAACTGGATCTCCTCTCCTCCCTTAGCTGCCCAGACAGCACTCCTGTTCCCAGCTCCACCTGCCTGGCCCTCCTGGGGTGTGCTGGGGCCAGGCCGGTGTACAAGTTACTGTTGTCGTCACTCACCAGGGCACTTTGCAGCTGTCACCGTAGGTGCTGTCAAGCTCCTGCGATGCCACTTGTTAAGGTTGTTAATGAGCACTTTCTCCCAGGGACTGTTATTAACACAGGAGACTTGCTTAACTCCATGGCACATCTCCTGCTGACATGAGCTACGGACCTGCCAGTGCTAGATTAGGGCTTTTAAAGATGAGCAAAGGGCTGGTTTGGAAATTTCCAGCACAAAGAACTTTGCAACTAAAACTTGGGGGTGGAAACCATGGAGGCTTGTGTGATGTCTTCCACCTACAATCTCAGCCTGGCATCTCCTTCCCGAGGGATTCTGCTCTTGGGTGTTGCCTTTTTGCTGAGCAGGAGAGAGGGTCTGCAAGAATTGGCTGGAGGATACTACTTGCTAAGCATGTCTGTGGACCCAGACATTGGTGCTGGATGGAGTTTGGCTCCTCTAGGTTCCTGGCTAACATAAGAAACATTACTATAAGGCTCATCGCAGAGCCTGGATTTGCACCTGGATTCTAACTCCAAGTGAAGCCTCGCAGTCTGGTTTTAAAGTTTCCACCACTGCTGGTTAGAGAGGCCCTACCTGGATTGTCCATGTAGACCTTACTGCCATATCTGTCAACCGCAGCTATGGAAACTTGTGTCTTCATGGTCCAAATGCAGCAAAATGACCAGGTGACCTGCCTTGGCCAAAGCAGAGGGGCTGCCTTAACCTCCTCTCTTCCAGGGGTTTCTTTTTGCAAACACCCTCAGATCTGAACTCCCTCCAACCTCCCTGTTGGATCAGAGGGTTGATTCACTGTCACCGCAGGCAGAAGGGCCAGCTGGGCCAGTTGAGCCCAGAATTTTGTTACAGGGCCATCTCTGGATTTCATTGATGGCTCCACTCTTCACCCTGGCTCCAGATCAGCTCAGGGGCACCCGATGTGATAGCCACTTCTGCAGATGGCAAGTGCTTCCCATCTCTCCCACCTCTTCTGCCTCATGCAAATCTCCTTAGATTTTTATATTGTCACCCACACAGAAGCTTAAAGATGTGCAAAGCTGACAGTAAAAGAAAAGACCCCCTGTCACTGCATAATAGATGCAAGAACATATTGCAAGGATGACTGCACTGAGAGGCAAGGGATGAGAGGAAGCATGAGGTTATTTTCACTTGGTGTCTATAGGATGTGGTTGTGGGTCTCAGACCAGTTTTGACCCGTGGTTTGAGAAGGCCCTAGTGCAAGGTTTGGAAAAGGCATTGGCTTGCTGTTTCCCAGGGTGATTGACCAGAGATTTTAAAGGAAAAGATGCCAGAAGTCAAAACTCTCAGCCAACAGAGTGTAATTTTCCTGGGCCGGCGTGGTCTCATACTGGAACTTTTGGCCTTCAACAAATTATGCAGGAAAGACATTTGTGTTATGTTTCTCCAAGACCCTTCCAGCCTTTATGTTCATAAGGCCAGGGACTGAATGCTAGAGGTGGGGGCCAGGGAGGCCGGGCAGGATGCGCAGGTGTCTGGCCTTGTTCACACAGCAAGACCTGCACTAAAACTTTCCCAAAGCACCTATGACCCCTGAGGCTGAGGTTCTAGAGCTGTGCTCAGGTACAGACACCAGCTGAAATTATCCTCCCCTTCTGAGAAGTGTCACTTGGGCCCTGCTGAGCTATGCAGGGTAGCGTTAGCCAGGCACCCAGGGCTGGCCATCAGCACTCACCTTGCAGCTGCCCCCACTGTCACGGAGGCACGTTAGGGGCTGTAGTGACAAGACCCAGCACATGAAGCAGCCCGGTCCTTCCCATCCAGGTAGACTGTCACATTCTGGGACTCGTCTGTGAGGCTGCTTGGTGGAGCAGGGAGGGAGGAGGGGGACACGGTTTTACTTGGGCTCTATTTGGTCACTACTTGTGGGAGGGAGATGGGCATGAGTAGGACTAGCTGCCTTCAAGTGAGATGCAAGGAGAACAGGGACCTGGATGGGGCTCTGCCAGACCATGCAAGGCTCTGGTAGTGGCAAATTCTTTCCCACTTCCTTCGCTCCTCTTGAAACAGGCTGGGAAGCTTTTGGCCGTGCGTACATCAGCCACACGATGGCACTGCAAGAGCACAAAAGTGCCCTGGTGCCTGTGACTCATCTGTCCGGCTGGATCAAGTTTATTAACCCCTGGAAGGAGATGAATTTGCTGTGGGTGCCCGGGCTCAGCAGAGTTTGAGAAGTGGAGTGTAGGGAGGAGGGTGGCAGGGGTGAAGGGGGGAGAGGATGCTCATGTGGCCTGCAGCTGATGGTAATGGTGTTGCTGCCACAGCCAGAGCAGAGCCAGGAGTCTTTCCTAGCTGCTGGTCCAGCTCTGCATCAGTGAAGATGTGCAGGGCATCCTGGGGTCTGTGTCTGGGGCCGGGGGGTACATCAGTACAGACATGCCCGTTTCTGTTCTCAGGTCAAGACGCTGTGTGCATCACTGCCAGAGGCAGGAGGAATCTTCTCACTGATGCTGGGGCGTGCGTGTGCCTGTATCAGTGCCTGATGTGCCTAACAACTTTTTGCAGGGGATACTAGAGAGGTAGACTCCAGCCTTTCTAGCCAAAACAGCCACCACATTTCCATCACATGCTCTGAGCGGGCCACCAGCATACCCAGGGAGCAATAGGTCCCTAGACATAGGTAGTATTGCGTGAGGGTTAATAATTTCTATCCATGTTCCCGCATTCCAAAGTCCTTTCCGCAGATCCTTTCCATTACCACAAGTGGGAGAGTTTTCTTCATTTCCATCCTGGCTTCAGACAGGTGGACAGAAGAGTTTCACGTTGTGAAGAAGGAGGCTAGGTGAGCTGCAGAGCCAGTGGGAAACATTTTTTTGGGGGGGCTCAGTGTGCAAAGGACTTACTTTAAGTAATACTTGTAAATAGTTTTCTGTGCAGGACAGCTATATGCCCTTTTCACCCTAGGGGCAGATGGCAGTCTGGGTCTGGCAGCAGGGCCCAGAGACTGAGCCTTGATTTGTCCCTATGACTTCACATTTCATTGTGTTGGGTAACTGTTGTCCCCAGGTTAAAACTATATATTTTTTTCTAACTTTTTTGTTACAAGTGTGGCTGACTGATCCTGGGGGGAATGAACGAAGCTCTGACACAGAGATGAACCAGGAGAGAAAGTCCCAGGGCAGAGAGAGAAAAGCAATGGTCCCAGTGAGGACAGAATAAAGTCTGAGTAAGGATGGAGGGAGCTGGAATGGCACAATAAAGACTGCTGGTTTTGCAGCAGTGATTGTTGTGCTGTTGGAGACTAGCAGCACGTTGATAACCCTCTTCTAAAGAAGAAAACACCGCCTGCTCCTCCTTCCCAGGAGCTGATTGAAAAG
>JAGPOW010003310.1:14082643-14093452 GCA_030014935.1 Caiman crocodilus
TTAAAGATACCTTTACCCTGTTTTCCTATCACACCATTCAGCATCCCATGGATGCAAGGCATAATGCAGTAGAGAGGAGGGGGGCAGAGATGAACTGCAATCATTTGGATTGGGATTCAGCTGTTTTGGAGGACAGCGATTCACTTTGGAGATTTGGATCACTGTCCTGAATCAATTTGGCCAAATCAGCTTTGGAAGATTCGGCGCCGATTTGGAGAGATTCGACCATAGACTATAAAAGGGAGTCACTGAAATACCTATAACTTTGTCAGGTTTTGGTTGATTCAGCTAAAAATTGTAGAGACAATAGCTCCTCCTGAGAGCATGAAGTCTGCCAAGCTTAAAGGAGATAGGTTTAGGGATTTCTGGGAAACTGCACCTCAAACTGCTGAAAGCTAAAATCCTTTCATGTGTGTGTGTGAAGGCAGATTTGGATGAAAACAGCAAGAATTGTTGCCCCTTCTGAGAGTGTGTGTGAAGGCAGATTTGGATGAAAACAGCAAGAATTGTTGCCCCTTCTGAGAGCATGAAGCTTAATAAGTTTCAAGGAGATAGGTGCACGGGTTTCTGGGAAACTGTACCTCAAAGTCTTTAAAGCAAAACTTATGTCACGTACATATGTTAAGTTACATCAGGGTGAAAAGTGCAGGAATGATAGTCCCTTCTAAGGGTGTGACACCTGCCAAGTTTCAAGGGGATAGATTCAGGGGTTTCTGGGAAACTGCACCTCATGCTGCTGACAAGCAAAACTTGTGATGTGTGACACTGTGTGTGTGTTAAGGTGCCCCTTCACTGGCGCTGAGGCCTTGACACGACATGGTAGTGCGCCCCAATGAGGTCTCCTCCTCCCCTAAAGCCTCCCCCAGAGCACTGTGATTGGAAGGGGACTCAGGAAAAGATCACAGTCACTGGCCAGCTAGAGATGTCAGTCTTTTCTCCCCTGCTCCCCCTCCCTCTTCTCAGTTTCTATTCCCCTGAAAGACTGCCTTCCTTTAATCAATTTAGAGGTTTTTTCCTTCTCCCAATTCGATTCGGATTTGGTCATTTGGCCTCCGAATTGGGCCAAGTCTTCTCTGAATAGAATCGCATACTTCTCATAGGGAAGGAAGGGGAAAAGAAAGGAAAAGTAGCAGGAAAGAGAAAGACAGGAAAGGCTTAATTATAATTCTAGTTTCCAACAGACTGGAACTTGTGGGGGAAGTAGAAGTGATGTGGTAATTGGCATTTATAGTGCAAAATCACACAGGGCTAGCAGTAGCTGGAGGGAATGGTGTGGAGAGTGTTAAGAAGAGACACTTATATATTAGCTTTTATGCATCAGTATATCTGTGGCACTGTTTAACTGATAATGAAATCTGAGGTTTGATTTTTCAGTAAGAGTGTCAGCATTTGCAGGGCATGCTTTTCATTTCTGCTAGTCGCTTTCTGTTCATCCGGGGACTTTTGCAGAGGGAGTGCTGGGTTGATTTTGGCAATGGGTGTAGTGGCCAGGGAAATCTGGAGTGCCTCCAGTAGACAGGAAGGGAGATGCAGATGCGTTTAATTGACCAGTGCACAATGAGCCCTGGTACTGTCATGAATTAAATATACAAGACCAGGACAGCCTAATATCAGTGTACATCTAGGACGGGGTAGAAATCTAGGCAACAGGAAGAGAGGCAGAGCATGGTTAGTTGGTGAATGGTGATGTGTTGGTACTCCTGTGAAGTAAATGAGTAATCCAACATAAGAGCCAAAGAGGAAACACATGTGGAAATGGAGTCTGAGCCTCCACCCTTCGGTAGAGAAATCAGCACCTGACTCAGCATTTTCCAGTCCCCTAGTTACACATGCATGGGGAAGAAATAGCAGAACTGATCAAAGAGGTGATTTCACAATCACAGCTGAACTGAAACAAAAGCAGAGCCAGCAAACATTCAATCTGAGGGTCACAGCTGGTAGCTTGGGCATATCCGAGCAGAGCAAAGAAGCATTCAAATGTCCTATGTCCAGCAGCGTTTAAAGCCCTTTTGGAGAAATTGGTGCCTTCTTCCTGGGAGATGCCCCGAGTCTCTCTTCTTAGGCTTGAGCATCATGGGATCCCTTCTTGATCAGCATAGAGTTATTCTGGATGAAAAACGCCCTTGCCAAGGGACAGCTGAATAATGGTCTCCAGTTCCATAGGCTTCCTTTTGGACTGCGATGTTCAGGTACAGCATTTCCTTCTTCCTGGGGCCCTCTTGGTTTATAATTAATCTGCAGGATTGTGGAGTAAATCTGTGCTTTACAAAAGCTTCTCCCTACACAGCCACCCAATTTACAGGGACTGCTAGGTTGGAAGAGGTGTTGGAAGTACCCTAGGGCTCATTAGACCCAAGGCCTAGTAGTCTGTAAGCGGGAGGTTAGAGTCTAAGAGAGTCAGCTCTCCATCAGTGGATGGGAACTTTTTCAAAGGACTATGGTAGTTGGCAGAGATCAAGAAAAGGGCTAATTCACTGATTCCATTCCTTACCTATGCCAGGAGGAGCACAGGGGAAGCACTCTGCTGTTAAAGCCTTAGCTTGCTTGCACTGCAGTGAATGGCCAATATCCCAGTGACCCCTTGATGGAGCTGCAATGCGATCTTTCTTCTGTGCCAGTCCAGGGGTGACATGGTAAATGCTATTTACAACATGGAGCAATAGAAGAGGGAGGAGAAAGGCTAGTTTGACTCAAGCACTTATAAAAGGGTCTGGATCAGTATTTGGCCCAGCTCTCCAGTGCAAGATATGCATCTGTATATCTGTGGTACTGTTTAACTCATAATGAAATGTGAAGCTCGCTTGTCCCAGAAGAGGAGGAAGGTGCTTGGTGGGATGGGCCATGGTGGTGGGAAGTCATGGAGTTTTTTTTCTGGAGAGATGTATCAGACAATGCCAACAATGAACGGTTTGAGGCCGTGGATTTCAACTCACCAAGGGAGGGTCCACTGAGGGAAGGGAATGAAGCGAAGGTCCTTTATTGAGTTTGGGGGATCCAGGTCACCTGAGATAATGGTAAACTTATTTATAAAGAACTGGGGAGCATCTCCAAATGGGCGGGGGTGGGTGGGTTAGGGGGGATGTTTGGGGAGTGGTCCTTCAAATTTCGGGGTACTTCAAACCATCCTAACAGGAACAGTGGGGTGAGCTAAGAATCTTGCCCAGTCTTCTCCTAGTTTCATCTTCCCTGTTAATGGTTTAATCACTGTGTAGTACCTAAACCTACAATGCTGAACCCACTGAGAATAGGAAATGAGCTGTTGGATCAGGATCCTTCCTCTGTGGCTTAACCCCATCGACGTTCATAGGACTGCCCACAGAGCAAAGGGTGGCTGAGTTTGAGCACGGGAACCTTTGTAACAGGGAGAGATGGAGGCTGAGAAATCTTCAGTTACCAGCTCCCATTTGCATCTTTGGAAATGTTGTCGTTGTGAACTTGCCACTTGCGTGTTATCCAATGGCATTGGTGTACCACACCCCATAGGCCTCATGTTGCCTCGGTATTTATTATCCACAGGCATTATAGCTTTTTATGCCTGCTGTCTGCCTTCTTTTCTGTTGCTTGGGGTATTGAAACTTGTCTGAAATCTTCATCTCTGCCCTCCCTGTACAGGCAGTTAAAGGGTCTTTGCACCCTCCCTATCACAAATGGAACTGGAATACCACCCCCTTGAGGAACTTTCCACCCCTCCATCATCTGTGATGTATCATACAAGCTGCTTTAACTGAATAAACTGGACAAGGTATGGACCTGACCCTGGATCACATCTGGCTATGACAAATGTCTCTAGCCTCCACGTGCCCTCATTGACTCGGTGCCTTAATGCTTCAGTGCAATACACTGTTGCCTAAGGGAAACTCCTAGAAAACAGAGAAGGGAAAGAAAAAGACCTAATTACTTAAATCAGTAGCAACACTTCCTGCCAGGGCAAGGTGTTGTCCTGAAGCCTGGCATCCAGGGCTCTGGCCAGTCTAGCTCTAAATGGTTCCATTATATCCCTTGGGAAAAAGGAACCAAAAAACAGGCTGGTTTGGAGGTATTATTGATATCCAGCTTATATTTCCCTTTCTCAGTTTTACTCCCTCACTCTTTGTCATGCAACATTTAATAATCTTTCCAGGAACTTGGCAGGGATCTCCTGGCTCTTTGAATCCTGCCCCCGCTATACTGGGCAAACATATCATGTAATTCCTTTTATGCACACTTAAGTTTTCTTTCTTCCCATCATAGAGACGTGTACAAATAACAGGCTACTGCAAGAAGGGGCAAATTTAGGTTGCCAATCCTCAAAGCAATGTGATATGAAAGAGAATTCAAGTTGAATGCTGCTTGATGCCAGCTCCTCTGTAACATTTGTTTCCCATTCATTGGAGCACCGAGGATTATTTTGTTAATAGTACGATAATATGTTGTCTTTTGTCCTGATGATCTTTGAGATGGTGCCTTAAAACCATTAATTAAGATTAAGCCTCCCAGCCACCACTATGAGGTAGGGAAGCATTACTGTCTGTATTAATTGTGGGGAAATTTGAGGTGCAGCATGACTAAATGACTTGTTCAAGGTCACCCAATGATTCTCAGCCAGAGCTGGGATTATGTCTCCTGACTTCCAAACTTGAGGCTTCAAAAATGCTTATCCCTGTTAAATGTCTTGAAAGGTGGTATAATTCAGGCAAAAAGTGCTAAGTGGTTACTTAGATACTGGAAAAATGGAGGGTATGTTCCCTGCTGAGCAGAGCTCTGAGGCTGTTCCTCTTGATCTCATTTTTTTAATGTAGGTGTGCGTTTGTCAATGCCCATGTTGTCCATAAATGAACGAATGGGTCTTTGTAACACTTAGGCTACGAACAAGAATTTAATGCACACACTAGAATTTAGCATGATCCTGACACCCGGGAGCATCTCCACAAACAAGACATGTCCAGAAGTCAGGAGAGGACAGAAGCACCGGATGCTCCGGGTGGTGTGCAGACATTGTTTGCAAGCACGAGTCTTTCCAAATGCTCCTTTATGTGCCATGTAGTTAAGGCGTTCCCTTTCCTAAGGCCTTATTTTCCCCACTAGCTACACTGTTCTGCACAATGTCACCTTAAGCAGGCACACCTTGTTTGTGTGTCTTCGGAAAGGTTTGAGCTGGAAACTGCTCATCACTTTTTCTTGTCTTTTTAGAGTAAGGGGGAATGAAGGGGGTCAGTTGGTCATAAATGTGGCAGGTTGCATAGTGCTGGGACTGTGAAGTTGAATTCAACGTTCATAGTGTAATTTCAGAATGTGTTTGTATTTTTTTTATCCAGAAATATGCTACCACCAGAATCTCTCCTTTATCTCAGCCCCCTGAGCTGAGAGGTATGAGCTGAGAGGTCAGAGCTGTAGGATTTGGATACCTGAACAACGAGGCAGTAGGTTTACACTTTTTGGAATAAGCTGCTCCTTTAGGTGATGCTTCTTGGATGAAACTGGAGCTGCCACCATTCTTATACCATTCCCCATAATAATTTCTTTTCTTTTCTTTTCCAATCAGATTATCCAGTCATGGAATTGTTCAGAAATGGACATTGCTCTTTCTACATGCACTCAACCTTAAATCCAAATCCACTTTTTTAAGTGGATGAAGCTAAACTGAAATAAATCACTGCTTTTTGGACTAGGAGTGGTGACACACGGAGTTATTGTGTGCAGTATAATAGATATCATATCTAACAGGCATTGTTGTGTATACATTAAGTTGTTTCAGTTTAGTTTAATGTCACACAGGGAGAGGTTTAAGATATATCGGAAAAGCTACTCGTCTACCACAATAAGAACATGGCTGAGGAGTCTTTCCTATAACAAGCCTTTAAAACTGGTAAAGCCCCAAAGAGATAAGGCTTTATTTTACTTTTTCCTCCCCTTGCCACAGGACATCCCCTCCTCGTCCGGTCACAACTGCTAGTTTGCTATGGCACTTCCTATTCCATGACTGTCATCTTTTGTCTGAGTTACTTCTCTTTTTTGACTCAGTTCCATCTCCCTGACGGAGGCTTTTTGTGTACTTCACTTGGTATCATCAGCTCATGTGCTTTAGGAGTAAATGGAAGAGCCTGAGAAAGTTGGCTGCTTAAGCAGAAATAGGTAGACAGAAGAGGGGCTCTGGGAAGCATTCAATGCATGCTTATCTAGAGAGCTGAGTAGAGAAGTCAGCAGTAAAGCAAGGCAGGCAGTCTCATGATTATATGTTTAAGCATCCATCCCATCTTTTGCTCAGTGCTGGGGTGTGACATCCTTGCTTTCTTTGCAACATTAACAGTAGGTAGTAACCACACGGCCACAGTAATGTTCTAAATAACAGTGATCACTAGATACATACAAAGATATAAGCCTTGGTGCATTTGCGTGCTGCTGGTCTGGCGCTTTCTTGCTGTAACAGAACTTCTGTCCTGGAAAACAAGAATCGTGACCCACTGCTAATGCTCTGTATCGGTTAAATTCATTCAGTATACCTCAGGCCATATAAATAGAACATCTACTGCAATCAAAAACACGTGCTTCATCAGTGGACCAGGATAGTTTATGTAGATTTGTTGCCATGGCATAGTTGAGTGTCCCCAAGTTTGCAAAAGAGCACAGTAGGTATTTGCTGCTCCTGTTGACGACTATGAGACTGCTTTGTTATTTCCCCTCTCATATTTCATTTGTTGGGTCCCGGCCATGACATTCATTTTACAATACCCAGATAGCTTTTGCCTAATTCTTGGGATGTATATGAATTCAGCTTTGTCAGAATAATCATTCTGGTGCTATCCTAGGTAACCTTGATATATGCTTACCCATTGTTTTCTTGCAAAAACGCTGGGCACAGTTGTTTATGCGCATAAACCCATTGTAAAGTCAGCCACTATAGCTGCACTGGATCGTTTCAGTTTTGTGTTGTGCCATGGCATTTGTCTCTGGCAAGGGTTCACAGTTTGTGCCATATAGAACATATCGACTTTCTCTTGTTCCCCGGCATGATGCTTATCTCCCACTTTCAATGACAGGCATGACAAGCAATTTGCTTTTGCCTGCTGATTGAACCTTTTGAACTCAATACTATAACACCAAGCGCCTAAGAAGACTGCTGTATTTGCACTGCAGCCATTGCTAGTGCTGTTTTTCTGTTTTAAAAAATAGGAAGCGTGTAGCTTAATGATCTGTAACAAGAGTAAATCGTTCTTCATACAGATATTGGTGAAACTTCTTAACACCCTGGACTAAACTCAGAGCTTCTCTATCAATTTGTGTATAGTTCCATTCTACAAAGGTAAGAGATCTAGAAACAAAGGCAATAGGCCCTCTGCTATGATCTTCCATCAAGTGTGAAATTACTGCACCTCTTCCATATGGGGAAGTGTCACAAGCTAACTTTATAGGCGAAGGTGCACTGTAGTGTGTCAGGGCCCTTTCAGATAATATTAGATTTTTGGCTGCATCACAAGCCTGGGTGCGCTGTGTGGGTTAACACTATTTCTGTCCGTTGTAGCTGTTCATTCAAGTGATATTGCATAGAGGCTATGTTAGTTATTGCCATACATTTCTAATTGAATGTCTGCAAGGAGGAATGTCATTGTGACACATTTTGAGTTTAGTTCCCTTATGGATATCTCCTGCTTTTTCCTTGTGCTTCATGCACATCCTTTGTCAATATTACCGCCTCCGTATGCAACCACTTCTTTGAAAAATTTACATTTTCCCTTATTTGCACTCAAACTGTACTCACAGACTTTCGCAAGTACTTGTTGCAGGTTCTCAAGGTGTTCTTGTTTGCTAGCTCCCACCACAGTATATCACTCAAGTAACACAGGAATACCCTGTGGTATCTGGTCCATGGACCATTGCCAAATGGTGGGAACAGATGTTATTCCAAACACTAATCTGTTATATTGAAATAAGATCTTTTTGTGTAAATCCCAAGCTGTGTCTTGTCACAATCTTCAATCTCCATTTGCAGCCGGGCTTAGAGAAATGCTTAGCATCCATTAATGAAGCAAATATATCCTCTATTCTTGGCAAAGGATATTGATCTCCATGAAGTACTGGGTGAATTGTGACCTTGGAATCATCATGGATGCGGACACCCACATTTGTTTTTATCACTGCCAGTATGTGGGTGTTTCATTCACTACAGTTACCCTTAAATATAATTCCAACATTTTGTACGAGCTGCTTTGCTGTTCAGTCTCTGTCTTTGCAAAGCTCATGCAATACCTTTTGCAACATGCCCAAAGTTTAGGACTTGCTCCCTCTTTGAGCACAAGCTTTTGCTTCTGTATGTGCCATGTTTCCAGCAAACATTAGCTCTCTTGTCCAAAAGTTCAACTAAATTTTATTTTAGACTGGAGGTCATAGTATTTTTGAAGGCTCGAAGACTTCACACTTCTTAGTCTAGCTAAATCTCTCTCAGCCATTCTTTACTAAATAATGCATGACCTTTTGGCTTTACCACATATAGGTTTAGCATGTTTATAATTGTATATTCTCCTCTGGATTTCCTCTAAGTTTTTAGAAACTCTGAGGTTTTCTTTGTAACTTGATTTTTTTAAAGTGGTCTCATATAATCCTGCCAGGAAATTTACAGAACCAACAGGTCCAAAATCAAGCTTTATTTTGAGTACCCTTTCAATACAAATAATAATCACTAGAGGATAATCCAATAATAATCAAACTGGGGGGCTGGGACCTGGGGGCAGTGGGTTGGGAGTGAGGGGTACTAGGTCAGGACTGACTGTCAATGTTTACAAATGGGTCCTGGTACAAGAAAGGTTGAGAAGCACTCTTCTACATTAAAGAGTGGAGGAGATTTACAGATACCTTGCACATTGACCAGATGACTTAATATTATTTGGTATTCTCCTTGTAAGATGATGGTGGTGCATTTGTGCTCACCTGCATGTGTCTGGAATATGTCCAGTTTCTAGTTTGCTCAGCAATTTTTTGCATGCCGAGACAATTTCCTGCAAAGAGACCAGCTTTTCAGTGTGCTGCATGCCATGCTTTCTCTTGGACTCCCAGTTTATATTTTGCATGGATTTCATGATGCCTTTACAACTCTGTGGCCTCGTTAGTAGTAGTTTCTATTGAAACAGTGATCTCTAGGGCATGCTTAAGTGTCAAATTAGCGTCAGTCAATAGCCATTTTTAGGTTGCTATTGTTTACAGACTTAATACCTAACTGGACCCTTTACATGTCAGGCAAACTCTCTAAATCATCAATGTTCTGTTAATGTCTTAATCCAGTCACATATTCAGCCACTGTTTCATTACCCCTTGGATTCCATCTGTAAAAGACGAAATGCTCAGTGATCCCTATCGACTTTGGGGATGGGTTTCTGTGGAGTTTACACAATCTTGGCTGGTTGAATAGGACAGAAGCTGCTAGGCTGTGGAGCAGGTTATAGATTTTAGCTCGCTAACACTACCACCTCTTTTTCAGTGCTGCTATCACAAGCGATTATGGACTGTTCCAGGCCCTCAGTAGTCCTCTGCTGAACTATGGAAGAAGTCTAATTTCCCCAAAGAGTCAGACCTTTTAAACCCCTTTCCTTCTACAACAGCAAGTGACTCATTGCCCTGGTGTTGCAATCTGCACTTTTATAGTTTCACTTTTCGGTCTCTATAGGTATGCTGTGTTCCATCGTATTCCTGAATTAGGATCCCATCATTGTCACCAACATTAGTTATACCCAGAAACTACACAGGCATAGGTAGGTTCCAAAATAATGGTGCTTACTATGTGCAAATGCACAGGCCTAGCAAGAGGTGGATGCTGATGCTCTTGCAGGGGTAGTTACTGAATAGAAAACAAGGAGGCTCCCTAGAGGAATTCTACTTTTGTGAAAGGATTTCAATTCCAATAGTCTACAAAGGGTTACCCAGAAACAGCGGGAATGAACAAATCATTACATGACAATGAGCTAAAAGTGGGGGTGAGGACTCAGCTCAGAGAAGCGAAACCAAGGCCCCGTTACAGTGAGTGTTACGTTGGCCCCATTTAGATTTCACACACTGAGAGTGGGCACACAACTATTACCATGCGTCTCCTGCTCGGCTCTAACTCCCTGCTTGTTTGGCCTTGCTACAATTCTACGGTTTGCCCAAATCTGCTGGCTCTGGTTCGGACAGTTGTTCCTGTCTTTATTTGTCTTCAATAGGCAATGGCTCTTCCCACTGTGTTTCTTATTTACGCTTTTCTGTTGGCCAATTAAGCAAGATGTCTGCAGTGATTTTGTTCACAAGCTGCTGCTCTGTAATTTGCAGCCCCTTGCTTATACCTGGAATATTGCAAAACTGCGGCCCAGTAAACCATGCAAATGCTTTATCAACTAGGGATATTTACCCCTTCTGAAATCTCATCTATATTTCATTCAGATTGTAACACAATGGCGTGGAAGGTCTCGCTGTCGCAGTGAAGGGCAAAGCCCAGAAAATGTTTGATGGTCATTGCTGAAAGTAGAAGAACTATTCACTGTCTGTCTTCTCTGATCCAAAGCACAGGAGTGGCAGGTTCTCAGCAAGGGATGTATCTTATAACTGCATGATACAGGGTATGGAAAAGCATACCAGTCTCAGGCTGGACTCCTGGGTTTTCTTCCCAGCTCTGCCACTGACTCACTGTACCATTGTGAGGAAGGAGTTGTTTGCACAGCACTTTGTAGCATTGCTGTTAAGCAACGCCCCACTCGCTCATGCCTGGAAGTGAAGCAATGTAGCTGCCTTAGAGTGTCCCTGAGTGCACTCCAGTAAGCACACGTGAGACAGCGTGCCTAGGACCATCTCTAGACGTGCTTGCTTATG
>JAGPOW010003310.1:14093552-14112341 GCA_030014935.1 Caiman crocodilus
CGGGTTGCAGCCTGGTACCAGGCCATGAAGGTTTGGCTGCTGAGCTGCCAGCAATCACATGCGGGGTTAAGAAAGCTGAGCAGCGGGGTATCCCTGGCAGGGAGGCAGCCAGCTCTACTGCTCCCCATCCCACTCCTGCTGCCATGGCCGTGCCTGGCGAGGTGCTGCCTACACAGCAGGTTTGGTTTGGTTTTTTTATAAAACATTTTATTAGAAAACCATACTATAACAAAAGACTCAAAACGACCCCAAACAGAGGCCTCACAAAAGGATAATACAACATTTCAAATAACATAATACACAACATTGGAATTGATATCAGGTCCCAGAGCCCATGCCAGGCCATCCGCGGCTGGGAGTGAGGGGATGCAGGCAGGGAAATGCTTGGGGTGGAGGGTGGGGAGCCAGTTTGGCTGCTTGCTCTTAGGGAAGGCAGTGGAGACCCTTCTTCCTGGGCAGCCCCAGCTGGGTTCCCCCGCGCCACCTCCTGCACAGCCCCTCCTCTGTAGGGCTCTCTCGTGCCCATGGCTGCAGTTCCCCAACCTAATCCAATTTTTGCAACCCTCCCCAATTAAATTTAAATATGCAAATGAACATTTAAACATGCAAATTTAAACAACAAGTTAAATTTAAATATGCTTGCCAGTCCACAGTTTTGAAAATGTTGGGAACCACTGGCCTAAAGGTTGACTACATCCCAGAGTTGATGCATGCAGGATTGAATGGCACACAAGCAGCATGCATATGCCATCACTCATGACTTCGGGGTGCCTCAGGAGAAGCGGGGATAACATTTACCCGTCTCATAGAAGGCTTATGAGGGCTGCTTCATATCTGCAACTTGCTCTGAGATCTGTTGCTAGGAAGTACCTTGACAGCATTTATTGTAGCAGGATAGGAAGGAAGTGTCAAACCCAGAACTTTCTAAACATGGATGAACTTTCAACCCCTGAATGAACTACACTGCCTCTTTACTGGCATGAGTTACTGTATCTAGGGGCAAAATGTTTCTGTAGTGTTGTGCGGGGTTTCGGGAGGGAGAAGAAATTAAAGATTTTAGGGACATGCAGCAAGAGGATAAAGGGGCATGGCTTTGTCCTACTGGACCTGGAAAAGCAGCAGGGATGGCTTACAAAGGTAGTTTTGCATTCTGTGCGCCGGAGCAGCCACAGCTCTTCTGTTTTCATTATCCCACGATATCACTTCCCAGCCCATTGTCATTTTTAAAACTCCAGTGCTTACCTAGCGCCATGCTCATCCCTGTTCTGCTAGAGCTGGAAACAGGCCACAGGGACCAGATAACACCTTGGCAATTCTCTAGCCTTTATGGGAAAACAAAGCACATGATTATAACTTGTGCAAAGATGCAGTGCATCTAATTCATTGAAACATAGCCATGTTACCGTATTTTGAGCATCTGACCTGTCTTCCTCATAATGTCTGGGTGTTGATGCAATGGCTGGTTTCCATGCAATCTTCTGTTTTCATTCAGTTTACTCCAAGCAAGGCTGAGGTACTAGTCAAATGACTTCTTCTGAAGATATTTTGGTTCCTCTTGGCTCCATGCCTTCCCATGATTTATATATATATATATATATATATATATTTTCCTGTTAAGTCACGGAAAAGAAGATCACTGTACAGCGAGCACGTCTTGGAGCTGATTAATTTTCAGTTTCACTTCCCCTGCCTCCTCCATTTGCACTTGAGAACACATCAGGACGAGGAGAATGAGATGCAGCATTTTAGGAGTTTTCCTTAGCCAGATTTTTTGATTTTCAGTCATGGTTATTTCTACTGGACTTTCACATCTGGAAGATGCTCAGGAGAGGGGTTTGCTCCCCATCAACACTCTTCACGCTCTCTTTGGCCATGCCTTTTCTGTCACAGTGCGCAGCTGGCAACTTCAGTCCCTGCTTGGAGGTACGTGATCTCTGCATAAGTGTGATATCTTATTTTGGGGGGGGGGGGGACCTTTCTTTTGCCATCTGGGACTGTGAGAATGTGTTTGCTATGCAGTTAGGTAGGCTACACTGTCATTTTCTGATGGTATCATCATCTTACGCTTTGAGGAAAAGCCTGTTAATTTGTGAATTGGGTTTGTGAATGTTGCAGGTGGTTCCTGGCCTCACTTACAAATGCATGGATTTGAATCTCTCCAGAGTTCCTGCTGAAATCCCGCCTTCCACCCAGAACCTAGATCTGAGTTACAATCCACTGGGATCACTGGGCTCAAATAACTTCTCAGCAGTCCCTGCATTGAAGTTTCTGGATCTTGCTCGGTAATGATCCTTTCGTATTACTATTCAGGAAGATGCAGTAAACATATTACATTTTGAAAATGCTAGATTGCAGTGTTCCAGCTTTTCCAGCTTCATTCTTTTTTTTATTTTTGGCTGAAAACTAGTTACAATATTTGAATATGCAAATCATTTCAGTTGCTCCCCCCCAGCTCTCTTTTTCAACGAATAAACAAACTATTTAACCAACACAATTTTTTCAGCTTTCCTGGCATAAGTGAAACGGTGTTGGGTGACATGGTGGACCTCTTATATTCTTTTAGATGCTCTCTTGGTTGAGAAGTTAAATTACTTTCACCACAAAAACTGATGAAAAATGGACTAGGTAAATTAGATTAACGTTTTGTTTCTTACTAAATAAATCTGCTTTATGGGAGCATCCCTCTTTTTTTTTTTTTTTTTTTTTTGCTTCTATTGGCCCTGCAAAAACAACTCCGAGGGAGTGAATGGGATTTTCTTTTGTGTGCATCATCAACAGAATTATTTACTGACCCCCCAGTCAGTGGCTCCTAGGGTTTGACAGCATAGTGGATGCAAAGGATGGCTGCAGACATAATTTGAAGGCCATTAGGAAGTGCAGGTAGAAGTGAAGGCCCTGTTCGACTTGCAGAATCTTAAGTGCTGGTGACCACACGTAGGATGGACGCACAAGATTGAAAGTCCTAGCCTGGCTCTTGGGTGGATTTTATAGCCTGGCAGTAATGAAATGAACATCTTTCTACTTGTATATGCAGCATGTTTGTTCTGCACCTCATCTAGACGTAATAAATACAGCAACCCACAGCTGTCCCCCTTGCAGAATAAGATTGCACTTTACAGATCTAATGGGAACAATGAATAATAATAATAGTAATGATTATATATGTGGTGGCATTGGTATGCATGGCACTCTGTAGACATGGGTAAATTAAGATTCCCTACCCACAGAGCCTGCCTGTAATAACCTGCCATTCAGACTGTGTCCTTTCTGAACCATGTCCTCTTCTGAAAGAAGTCTGTCTGCCGGCAGAGGGCCCGTGCCTGGCTGTACAAGTCACTAGAGCCTCCCATGGACCTTGAGCTATAGTGACAGGGGATGCCTAAGGGCCTTGCATGACAGATCTGCCCAGGGCAGAATTTCACTCTTCTACAGAGCACATCCAAAGATGTCGAGTGACTGCTGCCTTCTGCATTTGCCCAGGGTGTGCCCTAGTCTCTATATTTTATTCCCTTCTGAATTCAGGTATCTGCCCCATACATTGTTACAGGTTTACAAGTGGATGTCTGCATATCTGTAATCTAATTACTGGTGAACTCTCATTGCTTGAGTGAGTGCTTGACCCTGGTTTTTCAATGGGACAGTGGCTGCCAACTGGCAGCACGTGCCACAAGCGGCACATGCAGCAGCTTTGTGTGGCATCTAGAGCGTCCCGCAGGGAGAACGGCAGCACATAGAGCGAGGAGAAGAGTGCAGAGCAATGGATCAGGGAGCTGGAAAGCACTGGAGCGGCACTGAGGGAGGGGGCAGGTCTTAGCTTGTGGCATGGCTGCCAAAAAAGGTTGCCCCCTTCCTCCACTCCAGTATTAAGATATTAGGAGTTGCAGGTCATGTTCTCTCCTACTTTATGGATAGTTTTCTTTTGATTACTAGGACCTCAACTTTCATATCTCATTAAATGCATGTGCCTGACTTCACATATACCCCTCTTGCTTGAATGGAAAAACGGAGGCTCTAGTTCCATAAAATCTTCGAACACGTTTAGGCATACCCCATATTCAACTAAGTGCTTAAGTACAGACATAAGTGTAGGCTGAAGTTTTTCAGATGGACAGCTCAAATTAGGCCAACATCTTTTAGACTAGTGGGGGCCAGTATTTTTGGCAGGCATGCTATAAAGCCCCATGCCCTCCCTGAGTGCCACTCTGATTCCCTTCCCATGCCCAACCGCCAATCTGCCACTCTGCATCTGTGCTTCCTGCCCTGTCTTCTCTGACCTGCTTGTCTGCTTTCTGCTCCCCGCCTTTCTGTTCCCTGCTTGATCTCTTGCTCTGCTTTTTGTTTCCCACGCTATCTGTCACTGTGTTCCCTGTTTCTTTCCTTTCCTTCCATACACAGAGGCTGCTCTCATACCACTTCTGGTGCATATGCTACAGGTTGGCCAGCCCTGTTTTAGACCAAACTTTAGAAGTTTATGGTTACAGAGACCAAGTTTCTGAGCTTAAACTTTACTGTGTACCTAAGTTGATTGGTTGTGGTAGTGCCAAACATCAGTCTGGTGTCTATACCCTGGTGCTCCAGGGTGAGGGCGGGGGTTGCTGCTTAAAATGTTGCAGTATCGTGTGTATTCAGCATCCCATGTTTCAAAATGGCCACAGGAGTGCTTGTAAGTAAAGCCCGTTCAACGAGTTTTAATTAAAGTGCCCCCGCCACCATTTTGAAACAAGGAACGCTGAGTACACATGACACTGCAGCATGCTGGAGTGTTCCAATTAGAACACAGCAGCAGACACAATTAGTCTAATCTAATTAGAACACATCAGAGCATGTGCATAGGCGCCCTTGGTGCTCAGGTCAAATATATAACCTCATGCTAAGGGAATATGGGGAGTTTGCACAAAGGATTTCTTGGTCTGCTACTGTTTTCAGCTAATGGGTTTGGTCTGTTAGATCAAATGACTGAAGAAATTGGGTTCAAATCATGCTGTGCAGTCCAGGCAGATTCCTTTACATATGCACCAGAGAATTTCCATGCAGGAATCCAGATGTAAGGTCTTTGGTTTCTTGGTAACTCCACTGTATTCCTGTGGGTCCTTAAAAGTAATGTAAGCTGAGTGCCAAACTGAGCACCCCATTCCATTGAAAATAAATAGGAGATTGGTTTTCAAATCTCCTAGGTGCCATCTAAAATCCGAGTCTGTTGTTCAGGCACGCTTGATTATGCAGAAACTTTGGAGCTTCTTTGCATGCTGCTGATGAAGACTGAGAGATGTTAAATGAAGCCTGACTCTGTCTGACTCTAACCAGAGTAGTAAATCCCACGCTTTTACATTTAATTCCAGATTTAGGCAGGAGAGGTGAGATGTGAGAGATGCTTACTATGTGTCAGTGCTCATATGCTTTCCCTAAGATGACTTCTTTTTGCCTGATTGGGCAATTGTGCATCTGTAGGTGATAATGTTGTGTTCTCACATAGGGCTAGGTGATAATACTGCCCTGACTTAATAATGTTGTGCCAGTAATGTTACTTTGTTTGGTAATGCTGCATATGGGGAACTTCACCTGCCATGATATTCCTGCATCTGTGCCCGGTACAGTTCCCTGGCACCTGTGTACATGCATATTGGAAGTGACAACATTTCATGTACGTTATTCTTCTTTCTTGTATAACAGGTGTTGCCTCCAGACAATTGAAAATTATGCCTTTGAGGATCTTTGTAACCTGTCCACCTTGATTTTGACTGGAAATCCCCTCCGGTACCTTGGCCCATCAGCCTTCTTTGGTTTGTCATCCCTGCAAAGACTAATAGCTGTAGAAACCAACATATCCTCTCTGGCTGACCTCCCCATCAGACACTTACATACCCTGGAGGAGTTGAATGTGGGCAACAACCACATAGAGTCTTTGACACTACCAACATATTTCACCAACCTGACCTCCCTCAGCATCTTGAGACTTCAATCAAATAGGATCTCATACATCTCCAAAGGACAGCTGGATGTCCTGCAGGAAAGAAAGGGACCCTATCTCACGTTAGTGCTGTTTTTGAATGATATAAAATATATTCAGCCAGGTGCCTTTGAAGGCATTCAGCTCCATGAGCTGTCCTTGAGAGCTTGTTTTAACAATTTTACAGTTATGAAGGATTGCCTCCAGGGTCTTGCTGGTTTGCAGGTCAATAGACTCATCCTGGGGGAGTTCCGCAATATTTGGAAAGTGGAGAACTTTCAAAATGGGCTCCTGGAAGGACTGTGTCAAGTACAGATGCAGGAGTTTGTGTTCATCTGCTTCAAAAGGTTCAAAAATAACACGGACACGCTCTTCGATTGCCTTCTCAATGTCTCCACCATCCGATTTGTGGACCTCTACCTCAGCCAATTGTCAGCGGTTCCTGAGTTCTCCCAAGTACAAAGCCTGGAATGCAAATTGTGCAAGTTTCAGGAGGTTCCTGCAGTGAAGCTGTCCCTCTTCAAGAAGCTAAGAGTGCTCCGGTTTACCAAGAGCAAGTACCTCACTAACTTCGTGAAGGGCTTTAAGGATCTGCCTAGCCTAGAGGTGCTAGATCTGAGTGAGAATGAGCTCAGTTTCTCCATGTGCTGCTCCTTTTTTTCGGCTGGAACCCCAAATTTGAGGCACTTGAACCTAAGTTTCAATCATGTCATCAGCTTGAAGGACCCTTTTAATTGCCTGAATGGACTGTTATCCCTGGATTTTCAGCACTCGATACTAAAAAACTTTGGTACGATACCTCTCTTCCGCTCCTTCACAAATCTCACCTACCTTGATATTTCCTACACTAGTGTTCAGATCTTGTCCGAAAGTGTCTTTTGGGACCTGGTATCCCTGCAGGTGCTCAAGATGGCTGGCAACTTCTTTAAGGACAACAGCCTAGCTGACAACTTCAGGGATCTAACCCAGCTGCGCACCCTGGATGTTTCCAATTGCCAATTGTTGCAGGTGTCTTCAAGCACATTTGCAAACCTCCAGAACCTGCGAGATCTCAACATCAGCAACAACAGGTTGAAGACTCTTGACAGTATGACCTACCTGCCTCTGCAGGCCCTCATTGTCTTGGATTTCAGCAACAACCAGCTAACATTCCTGATGCATACAGCTCTGAAGACCCTGACAGACAGGCTGATCTACCTGGACCTCTCTCACAACATGTTTGATTGTTCCTGCACCCATTTAAGCTTCTTTGAGTGGGTCAAGAAACAGAAGCAGTTGCTTCAAAACATTGAGAGGATGGTTTGTAGTAGCCCTGTTAACATGAAGAATGTGAGTGTGCTGAACTTTGATCTGTCCTACTGTCAGCTCAGCATAAGCCTGGTGGTTGTTTTAGCAAGCATGGCCCTTGTTGCAGTCCTCATCATGTTCCTCATTTACAAGTACTATTTCCACCTGTACTATGCAGTGGTGCTGCTCAGTGGGTGTAAGCATTCCTCTGAGAGGGGAGACACCTATGATGCTTTCGTCATCCACTCCAGCAAAGATGTTGACTGGGTTAACGAGGAGCTGGTGAAAACCATAGAGGAGGGAGTTCCCCCCTTCCGCCTCTGCATCCACTACAGAGACTTTGTGCCCGGGGTGCCCATCGTCTCCAACATTGTCCAGGAAGGATTCCTGAGGAGCAGGAAGGTCATTGCTGTCATCTCCAGCCACTTCCTAGAGAGCCATTGGTGTAAATTTGAGTTTGAGATTGCCCAGTCCTGGCAGTTCGTGGAGGGCAAAGCTGGAATCATCCTGATTGTTCTGGAGGAAGTGGATAAGGCAATGCAGCGGCGTCTGCTGGGGTTGTCCCGGTATCTGAGGAGGAACACCTACCTGGAGTGGAAGGACAAAGAGGTCAGCAAGCACGTCTTCTGGAGGCAGCTGAGGACAGCCTTGCTAGATGGCAAAACATGGACCCACGAAGAGGTCAGACTAATGTGAACAGGCCACCACAGGCTTCTCTACATCCTGTTCCTTCTCTCTCCACCGGGTTCTGGCTGAAAGCTAGTGTTATGGTGCTGGTTCTGCAGGAGGCATGTCCCTCAAGCAGCCCGTTAGAGTTGGAGGAATTTAACTGGAAGAGGAGAGTGGCAGATCCTGCAAAATGCTTGCTGTTGCTTCTGCTGCAGCCTTTAAAATAGGGGTTGGTTGGCAACTTACAGCCTGTAGGCTGGATCCAGCTTGTGAAACTATAGGATCCAGAGCATGCATGCAGAAGTTCAGCTATATTTGGAGATGGAGAGTTTTGGCCAGGGGTGATCTCCCCATGCTGCTGTGGAGATAAGCACAATTGGCTGCTGGGTCCCAGCAGCTGCTTGGCTCTAGGCAGACTTCCCCTGGGCCAAGGACCGCAGGACTCCAGAGTCCCCTGTTGGGAGACAGACAGCCATGCTGGAGCTTCCAAGCAATATACTTTTGAGCCGGTATGCCAAAAGCCCTAGGAGTCCCAGCTTTAATTGTGGCAAAATAACTTGCAAGGTGGAAGCCCTGTTTTTTGGCTTGTGCTGCTACCATGCTTTCCATCTTTGGTCCTGAGCACTTGTGGTCAATGAAATCAGTGAGTCACTGAAAACCAATGGAAGTCACTTGTGTTCAGCAGCTCTGAAAATCAAACTACTCCTTTTCTGCGATTGCTTCTGGCCTTTCTACTGTGGCTATTTAAGGAGGTGTCACCAGAGACTGCCCTACTTGCACAGGCGTAGAGTTGATTGTGTTCACGGTACTTGTATGTTGTGGCCAAAGTTAGTCTGTGGGTAAGCAAGTGCCACTCCCTGATTATCACTGCTTACACCAGTGTCTGTAAAGTGCTTTGGTGGCCTATGGGGTCAAATGAGCTGTAGACATTTTAACCGATGAAGTTGTTTTTTTTCCAGCGTTCTGATGATAAATTATGAGGGCCAGCTCCTGGGAGTTTTGCCTTTGGTTTATTGGGAGCAGGTTTGACCTTTAGTATTGCCATGTAGTGGAATTTCTGCCTCTAATAAATGAATGAAGGAGGGGAGGTACATAGGTTAATGCAGTGGAGAACTGAGTGTATCCCTGCCTTGAGAAAAGTCTTCTCTTGGACAAAGTGTTTGAGAGGAGTCTTCGGGGATGTATTGCTAAATAACAGATTGCCCTTTTTATATAACTATTTGGAAGGCCTCAGGTATGATTAATCAGTGAGTCAGCCAACTCTTTTTTAAGCTAGCACAACCCTAATGAAATCAGTGACACTTTCCTAATGTAAAACAGGAGCAATGCAGTCATGAATCAGATCTGTTATTTATTCAAGAAGAGAGGCCTGATACTCCTCTCTTTCCCATGGGTGCAGGTCAAGAATATCTCCATTGAAGCCAGGTATAATTGATAACAGAATGAGGCAAAAGCCTGCTCAGAGATCATTTTAGACTTTGTGGCTTGTGCTGGCATAAGCCAGATTCCCTTTTCCTCCTTATGTGGTGGATGAATACTCACTGCTGGAAAAAAAAAAAAAAAGTTCACTCTCTGGTGTCTTTTGTTTCAAGGGAGGAACTCTAAACGACTAATAAAAGGGGGATCCACTCCGCATTTGCATTCTCTAGTGAGTTTGTCTTCATTTTGTATTTGCTAATTATTGTTGCAGTAATTTCCAAAGTGCCGTGTCTTTTATGTCAGGTGTGATTGACAGCCCTTAAGCACAGGGTCTTGCCAAACAAACCTGCCTCTTCACCCTGGGGTGGAGGCACCTGAAGCCCAGGGAGGGGCTCTCCTCATTGAAATGACTCCAAGGTTCAGTAAACAAGGGCATTTTTCAAGGTACCTGGGACTGAGGCTAAAAGAGAGTAGAGGACAAAATAAATATGAGTCTGGATTTCAGCAGCTACAATTTAAATTAGAAAATGAAAAGGGGAAAAATTAAATGGCATGGGAGTTACTGCTCCTGAATTTAACGACACTGAAGCAGCATCTTCCGCCCGCTCTGTGGCTCCTCCACAAACAATTCACTGTATAAATGTATTTCTGGCACAAATAGCAGTGTCCTAAGATTCTTGATTATAATGATAATAATGGGTTTCTGAAAGCCTGCAAGTAGTTCCGGGAATTATAATAAGGGTTTAGGACAGATGTGTTGTTTCGACAGTGAGTGTTTGTTGATTATTGAAACAAGCTGAACAGAATAGCTGGGGCTGTGCCCATAAGAAGCTTGGAGATACACAATTTAAACACAAGCCATTCAGTCATCATCCTCCTTCACTTCAAATATACACAGCATCCCCCTTGCTGAGACAGATTCACAAACTGCTCCAGTTGCTGGCTGGGAGCATGTGCAAAGACCGTAAGTGCTTTTGGAAGGTGTAAGCAGAAACCAAACCCAACAAGCTGGGACCTGGAGACAGGCTATGCCTTTCCAAGGGCTTGCAGTGCCCTGGGACAGTGTCAAACACATGTTCTCAGGCTTTGTTGTTTTTTTTTTAATTTAATTATTATTTATCTTCAAGTAAGGAAATTACTCTGTCCCCTGGTAGCCCCTCACGATCTATCCTTCCCGTTTTTTCAAACGCATGCATAGTTGGACTTAGTGTCGCTTGGCTTTCATACTGGTTTGGCTTCTGAGAACATGGCAAGTTGATTTCTCGACCTGCAGATCTTGGGCAATATACTCTGGTATAGACGGTAGCTGTTTCCTTAGTGGTTGGAGTGAGCATCATTTACAAAGGGTAATAGGAAATGCTATGTGGAGCACCAGTGCTCAAAGGAACATGAACATCTCTAGATGGGCTCTGGTCTCCACCATGGGCAAAAATTACCCGTGCAAATGCAAAAGTAGGCAGCACTTGTGCCAGAGAGAGCACACAGAGCCTCCAAGCTGGAATCAGCAGCACCTGCTGTCCATGATGAAATGCTTTGTGGACAAGGTAAAGAGTATTCTCAGAGCAGCTCCAGCTCCTAAAATATCCTCTGACCAGCAAGGAGAAGATACTCCATGTGTCTGGCCTCAGGAACATTGTGCATTTGTTGCTCTGGGACAGAAAGGTAGCCAACCAGAGTCTTATGTGAAAAACTGATTCTTGCATCTACAGGCTACACTGAAAAATAACAACAAATAATTTCATTCAAAATTAGTATTATATATTCCTGGGTGAAGCAAGCAAAGAAAAGAAAGTTGAGGTTGATAAAAACGTTATTTCATTTTTGTTTTGTATTTTAAGGCCCTTTTAAAAAAAAAAATGAATGTTGGGAATTTTCCAAACGAGCAATCAAAATAAAGAGACCTCCTTTTACTCAAAAAACATTTATTTCAGTTCAAAAGTGCCTATTAAATTCAGGCTGAATTTGGTAAATATATTTTGGTTGTGCCCAAGACTACATATCTCTGTGATTAGACTGGTGTAAAAAAATGTCACCTATCTCTGTTGCCTGCCCCCACTTCCACAAGGTGTACATAACTAGAGATGTCTGCCTGCTGTACCTGTCTCTGGTTCAAGTCATTGCACTCAAGCCACTGAGTGCAAAAGCAATTTACAATTCAGATTCCCAAAATCTTTAGGCCAGCATGGGCATAGTGATTTGACCACAGGGTACTGGAGCTGATTCTGTGTAGAGAAGGGAAATGGCAAAAAAATTGGTCCCCTAATGGTAAGGTTGGCTCTGCTTGTTCTGATCATTACTGGTAAGGCTATTTCTTTACTTAAAAATTTGATCTGAGTGAGGCCCTTGCTACTGTGAAGTAGTGATCTCCATGTTATTGCAAAACTGCCTTTATCTTGAGGATTTCTTGGATGCTGACTCCTGGAGTGGTGCAAGGTGAGTGATGTTCTACATTACTTTTATCCTGTTCCTTCCAATGCATTAGTAAGTACTGTCAATGCCAACATTTTTTGGGGGGGGGGAAGGAGGGGTTGTTGATTTTTTTTTTTTTTTTTTTTTGGAGCAACTGGTTCTTGACAAGGGCTACTAAAGAACTTCCTACTGGAAAACACTGCTTTTTTCTAAACAAAAGCTTCCTTTTGTTGTGGGAACATATTGGCTTGGGTGATTTTTGGGGCAGGGCATTTCAACAAAGTTGAAATATTCCACTTCACCATGTTCTGAAAGGCAGGTTCGGGCGGTTTGGCTTGACTCTTATACCATTTGTTTTCTTTCCTATTACCAAGCCAATAAAAAAGCTAGAAAGAAAATATTGTCCGTGCAAAATGTCTGGGTTGAGCCCAAGCAGTCAGCCCTTTTGTTTCATGGGAGATTTCAGAATCTTTTGGTTTTGCTCCAGATCAGCAGTTTCTCACAAAATGCACATTTGTGTCTGCACAACTCTTCCCCTGACTTTGTGCTGGTTTCTACACAGGGTGTGGGTAGCTCTGTATATGAAGCAGACTTCCCTGACAATTGGGAACCACTTGTAAAATATACCAAATAAAGTGCCTTTTGCAAAATATCTTGGATCACGCACGGTTGATCAATACAAACTGTCTGGGGTCAAGAGCGACGGAGTGCGGCAGCAAGCAAACGCTTCTTTAACCTGCTTTGTAATCCTAACTCCGGCTCAGAGTTATGACTAGCAGTATGAACACACAATCTGCAGAGGAGGGGGCCCAGTAACTACAATCCCAACCTCCCTCTGCTTCAAGGTTGTATCCAGGGCATATTCAGTCAGCTGATCTGACCACACCAGTCCAGTGGGAAGCGATAGGAGTCCGAGGGGGCTGTTTTATTAAGGGCTCTGAAAATCAAAAGGAGACCTGGGGGGAAAAAAAAATCAATGCAGGACTTAACTGGAAGCTATTATAAAAATGTAACTGTGCTGTGGCTGCATAAATGCAGACTGAAGAGGGGGTAGATCCTGGGACCTTGCGCCCTCAGGATGAAACTCACTTCTTACCAGGGGGCATATGGGCCAGTGAAGCTACAAGTGGCCAGCACAAAGACAAGGCAACACCTCAGCTCTTAAGATCTTCATTAACATTGAGATGAGAGGGTGAGTTGCTTTTGAAAGTAGTATCCCTGATAATGTGTTATTTTGATGCCAGGTTTTGGTGCATGTGCATGGAGCCATGAGCCATATCTATGCAGAAACTCCTCCACCAGTACCTGTTAGAGCTAAACTGGGACTGCAGTGACTTCTCTAGTGTTTTAACACTATGGTCTACAATGACTTCTGGAGGCTGAAACTGGAAGTGGAGATGCTGACATTCACAGCATTACCTGCTGTGATTTCTGCTGGGAGAGGCTGAGATTGCAAGAGCAGAGGGCCTTTGCTTAGCATCTCTACACTTCTCCCTGTGTTGCCTCCCACAGAGGTGGGCAGTGGGGACTGAGCATTGGTCAGTGCAGAGCCTGTCCTCTAAAAATCCCAGCTCCAGACAATATACAGCAGTGTAGCTTGCGTGTTTCTCTCCTTGTCCTGAGTATCAGCAGTTACAGGAGAACAGATTCGTTTGAACAATTTTTCATTACCTACAGTCATCAGCCTGTTCTTTTCCACATGGTGAATGGGACAAGAGAGGGACTGAGTCACTGTTTAAATCTATTTAAATGCAAATGAAACTCTTGTCCTGAAGCCCCATTATGTGTGCAGTCCATACTATGTTGCAAGATCCTCTCATACATTCTGAAATACTCCATTTACCCATGATCCAAGTGTTTGCAATAAGCACCACTGTCTTTCTAGTCATCTAATCACATACATATTAGAGAAGCAAAAACAGCATCTTAGGTAACCAGAGTCTCCACAATCTTAACCGCTTCATCCCAGTGACTCTTCCGTTCTCAGAAAACCCTGGTGTCTTCTGCCAGGCTATGGTGGAGGTTGTCCAGAACCCAGACTGGGTATGGTTCAACACCGTAGGCTGTATAGGGAAAGAGGGAAATGTCAGTGTTGCTTGGTTACCAGACCTCTTTTCAGCATGTAAACTGCTGGTACTAGCTTTCATTTGGGATTGCAGCTGGTCACAGCTTTACCAGACAGATAGCTGGAATCAACCAAGCTCAGCATCCTCCAGAGAGTCACAGCCTGGAAAGGTGAAGGCCTCCCTTCTCCGCTCCATATCTATATCTATCACTGTTTCTTGCATGTTGGCAGATCTGCATGCATGTGAGCCCTTAAAGGTTGTTTAACTTTCTTTATCGTACATCTAAGAAGCACCATTAGACAGACACAGTCCAATGTTATACATAAATCCAGACCTGCTATAGTTGTTTTTTCTCCTTCCCATGGTACAGATACAAAACTATTCATGCAGATAAAACCCCATGGGAATGGATAGTTGCTCAGTCAAGCCAAATCTTTACTTGCAGTGTAAATACCTCTCAACATCATAATGTTGCTGTGTCCGTAATCCTCAGCTGACCTCCTTTCACTAAAGCCAGGGTTCTTTGTCAAATGAGCTGAGGATCAACCTGTTTGGGCTTTCTCACCAAACCATATTTACAGAGTATTGGGGGTAGGGGATGGGGTGGACCCATAGGAAGGTACCTGTAATATACAACATGACCTGGGATCCTCAGTGTGGTTCTAGTGGGAAGATGTCTCCACATCACATAAAATATTACCACCCATTGGATCCTATGTTATGAATAATATTATTAGATTCATCACGACAGTGCCTTTTCCCACAGTACTAGCTGGTGGTCTCAGCTAGGATGGAAGGGTCTGGAGACCAAGCTCCCCCTCTTCTCTTTGGGTTGCTCTTTCTCAGACAGTGTTTAGCAATGTTCTCATGGAAGCTCACGGAAAACTTGATGTGCTGCTGCCTATCTATGCAGGCCCTAATTCAAAAAGGTGTTTAAGCACAATCCTAACCTTAGGCACATCAGGAAGCCCCATATGACATCAATAAGTTTGTATAGTGGAACATAGCTTGAGGTGTCTCCTTTCATCTGCCCCAAAACTTCCTCAACAATGGTATTCAAAAGAAAGGCTAGTATGTTTAAACAAACTCATTGGAACTGAAACTCCCATTAGCTCATATTACCATGGCACCACTGGTAGTGGTGACAGTTCCTTGATTTGAGGATGATTTCTACTCTGGCTCACTGATGGGTCTTGAGGTGACTTAAAACTCCAATCCTTGAGTTACAGACTCATCCACAGAAGTTTCAGATCTTTCCACAGAGGAGAGTAAGATGTAGACTAGTATTTCTCTTCTTTTCCTTCCTCTGTTCTCTCTTTTCTGCTTCAAGAGCAAGACACTTTACCTCAAAACAAGTGGCCACTTGGTTCAATTTGCAATGCCATTGGAATTGGTTGACAGCCAACTTCTCTCAGCTCTTGATGCTGGCATCCATTTTTTTTTGAGCTATGCCTTCAATATGTCCTTGTAGAATTTCCTTTGGCCACTGCAAGATTTCAGGCAATTACTAAGTTGAGAGCAGAGCACTTGTTTTGGGAGTCCAGAGTAGGGCATCTGTGCACAATGTCTGGTCCAGGGAAGTTGGTTCTTGAGGATCATTCACTCAATGCTGGTAACACTGGCTTCAGCAAGGATACTGGCATCTGTGCAGTGATCTTCCCATTAGATGTGGAGGATTTTCTGGAGACATTGTTGGTGGTATTCTCCAGGATCTTGAGATGATGATAGTAGGCCACCCACATTTCACATCCATAGAGAAGAGCGGGATGTGCCTCAAAATGCTCTTTCCATCCAGCTTGGATAGATTAATTGCATCTGAGAAGCATCAAGCCATCTAGGGATCTCAGGAAAGTAGGATCATGTGAAGTTGGGCCATAGATTGCTCTCATTGCCTAGAAAAAGCTATACGTGTCATAACTGTCACAGCGGGGGGCAGCAGGGAATAGAGGGTGCTCTGTTTACCAGGCTCCCCTTGGGGTTACCAGAAATAATGGCCACAAAGTAAAGGAGAATAGGTTTAGATTGGACATAAGGAAGAAATTCTTTACGGTGAGGGTTGCCAAAATATGGAATTGGGCTTCCAAGGGAGGTGGTGCTTTCCCTTATCATGGAGGTGTTCAAGAAGAGATTGGATAGACATCTGGCTGGGGTTACTTAACCCCAGCACTCTTGCCTGTCTCGAGCAGGGGGTCGGACCCAGTGATCTGCCAGGTCCCTTCTGACCCTAGAAATCTATGAAATCTATTAAATCTACCTCCAAGGAGTTTTAGTTTGCTGCCCTACAGCTGCAGAACAAAGCACGGGGCTCTGTGCGGCTCAGGGCCTCTGCAGGCAGCCTGGCAGCAGCCCGGGAAGGCAGACTCCACCGAAGAGAAAACAAAAATGGTGAGCATGATCTTTGCTGTTTTTATTTTGTTCCCTTGGAGCCTGCTGAGCTGCACGGGGACCTGGTCCTTCCCTTCGTGGCTGCAGCGCTCCCTGGGACTGTCCAAGCTGGGTGCTGCCAGGGGGAGCTGGAGGGAGCCATCGCTGCCACGGAGGGCAGCCCCCTACAACCCAGGGACCACTCCGCCTGCCGGCAGCTCGCCCTCCCCTCCCCACTGTCAGAGAGGGAGGTAAGACGGGGATGTACACAACATGGGCGTTTACTTCGCCTTTTTAAAAACCCACCGCTTCAATTTAGGGCGAAGTAAACTCTCATTTTGTCTACACATGCCCGGAGGTGTCAGTGCTTAAAGTGAACATCTCCACGTGTCCTTGTATTTGTCACTGTCTGAAGATGGTGTTCAGGATGACAATACCACGCTGTGCACATTTGCGCAGGAGAAGCATGCCGTGACACTTGGCAGGGCCTTTGGAGGTTCGTGTAGGAAAGCATGTTGTTTCCTGTGGTAGAAGCTTGCACGTGACTTTGTTTAATGCGAGGAAGCTGGTGTGTGGAAACAGCAACCACAGACTCTTGACAAGGTAGAAACTTAAGCCCGCTGACAAGGGAGAACCCTAGATGACAGGAGACATCCATCTTGCTGCAGCCTTCTTCTGTCTTTGCAGCTGTTGAGATCCTGACGTCTTTTCTGGCCTGATCTGCTGTTGAGGATTTGGAGTGTGAGCTGTGGTTTGACTGGAACATCCCCTCAGGCCTGTTTGCCATGGATGACTCTGGCAGGAGTGTAAGACTCTGGGCCACGTAACTCTGAGGGTCATTGGGACATACGAGCCTCCCCACCACTGCAGGGTCTCGGTCCATGATGAGGGCCGAGCGTGCTTATAATGGTGAAAAAGGGAAAAATACAACCTGGGCAGAAAGACAGCACAAGGGCCAGGTAACCTGTTGCAGGAGCAGCTATTTGATGTTCTCTTTTCTTCCTGCTTGTGCTTTTCATGCCAAAGGAAGCAAATCCTGGGAAGCCTCTGCAGTGGCTCAGCAGGGGCATAGAAATCTGGACACATACTGAAGGCCTGGTCATGGACCTGGAAAAATGAGTGTATTTTCTTCTGACCAATTAACACTGCTGCAATGCTGTTAATTAACAACTTGGAGGGTTGATTGTCAGCTGGTGCCAATGGAAATAAATGGTTTGCTTCAGTGAACCCATGCTGATCTACATCAACTGGGGATCAGGCCTCATCACCATAGCCCTTGGTGTGTCAAATAGCACCCAGCTGCTATGTGGTAATATACTGCCTGCAATCTCGCTCTGTCTCACGTTCCTGTCTCTCTCCTCTCCAGGGGGTGACACCATGTGCATTTATCTCACTATCTTGTGATCTGTTTAACTCACAATGGCATATTGTGGGGAGGAGAAAATTGAAGTGGAGTTTACTCTCCCCGAGTGGGTAACCTGGAGCCTCTGTCCAAATCTAATCTCCTGTCTCTATCTTTTCTCTTCTTTTTCTTCCCCTGCATTCCTCCTCTCTTCATTCTTTGCATATCTCTGCTTGCCGTTTGGTGACCAGGAAAAGGGAACAATCTGTGCTGGGGTTTATGAAAAGAAGGTGTCTTTTTATTATTATTTTTAAATGCTCTTTAATTCCTTTGGAGTGTTTGGGCCCTGAAGTAGGATTAGCCGTAATTCCCCTGTCATCGTTCGCTTCTGATTAGCTGACAATTCATTCCTCCAAGATCCCTTAAACTCACTGCTGAATACATTAGCCAAAGGACAATGGAGCGGGCCTGATTAGATTGTAATAAGTGCAGGTGGTTTCACTATTGTCTGGATATTCAGTTTAATGTAACTGCCAGGGACCAGTGGGTGCACGTTGCCTTTCCTATTAAACTGAACAGGAGACAGCGTGGAGGCCTCTGCAGTCAGACTGCAGTGTGGAGTGGCAGCCCAGACTTGTTCCTGGTGCATGTATTTTAAAATCAAACTGTTTTGTTTAAAGAATCGTAATCGCACAATTTTTCCCCTCCTCTGTTGTCAGCAGCGTGGCCACTAGTTTTTTTTTTTTTTTTTTTTTTGGTTTGTTTATGCTTCTTTGGCAAGTGCAGACACTGGAGCTGCCAGGACTGGACCAACAGCCAGCTTGTTCCCTCTCCCCTGGAGGTTAGCGGCAGCTGGAGGTCTTGTTCTCTTGCCTTGTGCAAACTGCATCGCTCTGGCAGCTCCAGTTCTCTGTGTGCGCGGTGTTGCTTTCTGATATCTTCCCGTCTATCTTGCAGAGGCCAGGCGGGCAGCTTGCCCAGAGCACACAATGTTTCCCCTGCCCCAGATGGAAACTGAGGACGACGATATCACTTAGTGAGATGGGACCTCCAAGGAATAACAGGCACCCACTGGGTGCCAGGGCATTGGTGGTTGCAACAGTCAGCCACAGGGAGCTGGCAAGGAGCACAGCTTGTTGCCCATCAAAACCTGCTGGGGCAAACCCAGACCCCTCTCCTTCCCTTACGGATGGCGTCTTTGCAGTGGAGTCCCAATACTAGGGGAGAGAGATGGATGCAGCCTCCTGATATTTCCCCAGTATGAAGCCATGTAAGCCCTCTGCACT
>JAGPOW010003310.1:14112741-14145522 GCA_030014935.1 Caiman crocodilus
CAGCATTAGCCAGTGGACTGTAACAGCCACCTTCTAGTAGCTCCAGAGCTGCCCCATGACCTTGCTGCTCCCTGCTTTGCTTATCTAACACTCAGCCGGCCTTAGCTGAGCTCTGGAAGTTGGCTGCTTCCCATCCTCTCCCTTGCCAAAAGCTGGAGGGCAAGTGCTGTGAATGGAAAGGGCTGAGCAGAGTCTGAGGGACTGATCACCCCGAGTGATAGCTGCTTTCCTGGAGAAAGGGAATATTTTATAAAGAGCTTTGTAAAAGCGAAGGCACAGCGGCCCTCAGCAAGCGGAGACTAAGAGCGATAGAGGAGCATCCCCCTGGATTCATCTGCCAGAGGTTATTCACCTCCGGAACTGGCAAATAAAAGCTACAAAAGCCCAGTAAAAGGGGGCGTATTATTTGCTCCCTTCAAAACAGGATGGGAAGCAAAAATAAAAGAGGAGGCTCCTTAGGTCCCAGTTGGCTGCATTTGTCAAGGACAAAGATTTCATGGAGATCTCCCTGGGTGACCCAGTTTTTGATACACATGCACCGTGCTGCAATCCACAACTTTAATAATGCTGTGACATACAAAGGAGATTTTGATGCAAAGTGAACCTGACAGAGAAGTGTAGGGAAGTATCTGCCTTTTTCAGAGCCATGCCAGGATTACATCCAAGGTGGCTGTAACCTTCAGCAAGGGCTGTTGTTGTGTCTTATTTTTTCAGCTGGTTTGCTTTTAATGGTATTTAACAAGAAATGGGATCATGTTTTGTGTTGTCTTTTTTCTGAGAGAGTTTACTAGGACTGTCAGGATTAGGTGTGCATGGAGTGAGGAGCTCTGCTGCTGCTATCCACGGAGAACAGGATGGTGTGCACGTGTGGCCGTGTCTCTGCGGTGATACAGCCTGGATGAAACATCTGTGCATGTCGACACGATCGTGAGGCTGTGTGCAGGGCAACATGGCTGTACAGGAATAATTGTACAGTCATGACTGTTTGTCTACCTATAAACACACATGGAAAAGGGTGTTTAAAGGCACGTCTGACTCAGTTGTGTTGACATTAAACCATATGAATTGAAGAAGCTGCAGATGTGACTGCCTGCAAGGCCATTTCCTTGATTCTGTGTGAGCGCATGTGGCTGGAAACACAGCTGAACGTGCACTGACTGTCCTCATATGTGGATAGCATCCATAAAGGATGGACTTCTTTTGAAATTCACAGACCCTGTACAATGAGGAGAGGTTTTATGTGGACTTCAAGACACTTGGTATGCCTCATTCCACTATCGGGTTCTGGAAGTTGCAGCCACCTCAGTAACAAGGGAATCTTCTTGTTACAGAGACTGCAGAGGTCTGGTGAAGAAGTTTGTCAGCTTTAAGAGATGATAGATCTAGTCCCACCTGCGATGCAGTTGGCTCATCTTACCAGGTGGAGAAAATGAGCAAAGGCACAGGATAAGCAGGTCATTTGGTTAAATCCAGCTGCCTGCGGTAGAGGAAGGATAGAAAGCCTTGAAAGGAGGTGTGGAGTGGGTTTGGTGTTCAGGTGAAGGCGGTTGTTGTTTGCTGTGTCTGACCTCACCCTAGTTTTACCTTGGCCAGTGGAAGATGTTAGACTTTGGGCAGCTGTACTCACGTGCACTAATCCCTGAGCATTTGAAGCATCTGTAAGGGAAGAGTGCTCATCAGTGTGTTGTGGGCATGCTGGAGTGCTGTCAGAGAAGGAGTTAGGATTGAAAAACTAGCAGAAGAAACTCATAAAGAGCAAGGAGCACACATGATGCATGTCCTCTGTAACCCCTCATGGGCAGGGCTCCAACTCATGTGGCACCTTAGATTTGCTGACGTTAAAAGGCATGTTATTTTGTGTCACTTGGTTACTCTGACAAAGGGCTGCCTGCACGTTTCTGGCTTCAGCAGATCTCTAATGTTCCTGGCTTATACATAGGTTTTCTTTGCTGTGTGTCTCAGCTTGGTGTGCCTCAACTTGCAATTGCAAGGTTTATCCTTGCTAGCTTTTCAACATAGCTTCTCCGAAGGGGCAGTGGGTATGCTCTAGCTATGATACACCCTGACCAGCTAAGATCAGTCTGGGTGGGGATCAATGAATAGTGTGGCGCTCCCCTTCCCGTCCCCCCATGCACACACACAGTAGGACAACCAGGTGTCTTTGTAAAGTGTTGTTTGTAGGGAGAGATTTTTTGTGAACTCTGCCACCACATGATCCCAAGCATGGATCTATCACGCTGTCCAGTGTCCCCAGAAGTCTCGGGAAATCTTACGTCTGAGGAGCCACGTATCTACTGGTAGTAGAGAGAGAAAAAATGAGTGCTGCTTTCTGCTTAAAGGCCAATCTTCACTATAGTGGAGCTAGTGCTCCTATGAGGCAGCCAAGGGAAAGAGGAATATTCGTCTGTGTCTGTGTGCGCATGTAAATACAGGATTATGGATGTGTGCGTGCAGGAGAAACAAGAAATCAACCTAGATGGAAATTTGTCATTTAATTCCAACTTTTTTTTTTTTTCTTGCAGTGCAAATAATGAAAGACAGCATATTCCCCCTCTACTCCATGCTCCCAGGAGTCAGTCTCAAGTTGATAGGGGCTGGGGAAGGCTGGGTACATTCAATGGAAGGGCAGAGTATGAAACAGAGTATATGAATAATTCTGTGACTGCATTTGATAGGCCTGTTCCAGCCTGCAGCACTAGCTGTAGTTATTTCCTGGTGAAGCTGGGAGCAGACTTTTTTGGGATATGTAAAATGGGCTCATTTCCACTAGCTTAGTAGGATGCATCCATGATGGGCATACACTTTACTACTGCTGTTTGTATCTGAAACCCAAATTGCTAGCAGTGCAGTACAGAGAAATGATGATAACAGTACATGCACCCCTGACATCGACAGAATATAGCTATTTCTGTGAAAATGGGGCCACTGCCTCCCAGCTACACTCTGAACTTCTCTTTAAGTAAAGGAGCCGTGATTAGAATCGTCTATGTTTTATATCACATTGCACCTGAAAATCCCCTTCAGAGCAGCATTTTGAAAGACCTCCTTCCTATGGCTGCCTGAGAGGGCTGCTATACAATGAAAGAAACCCTATAGTTATTGTGGCTTGCTTTCTAAACCTTTACAGTACTCCTGTTGCATGCATGATAGGGGAAGATGCTGTGTAGACCTAGGCAATACAGTTCATAAAAGGAGCTGGTTAATTCATATTGCCCCGTTTCAAGCTCACAAGAATGTTTTGCTTAGAAGCTTAAACTCAAAGGTTGTTTGGGCTGTTTTTCAGTAAGAGGATTATACAGGGACATGGGAGAGATAGTGAGCTAATAGAAGCAAAAGATACAGAGTAAAATTTTGAAAAAAACTACCTACATGATTTAGGAGCCTAAATGCCATTGACTTTCAATGCAAGTTAAATACCCAATGCCCAAGGAGCAGATTTGCAAAGGTATTCGTTTCACTGTGATGCAGGTTGGTGTCTAGTGAGACTTTTCCAAAGCACCAAACTCCCCTTGAAATCAGTACCTTTGAAAACCCCACTAGGAGTTTTAAGGTCTTTTGTAAGTCCATGGGATTTAGCTTCCAAATTACTGAAATGACTTAAGTTCTTTTGAAAATATCATCCACAGTCTGCGAAACGTGGACAGGACTTCTGGTAACCAGTACAGCTCCTGTATGTGGAGCATGCAGGTTCTTTGCTAATGGTGGCAGTGGTTGTGTTTTGAAAAGTAAATTCAGGTTGAACCTACTGGAGAAAAAAAAGCTACAGACGTGGGTCAGATTTCTGAATTTCACAAGAAGCAGTCTGTGTGATTCCCAAACATGTGTTTTTGGAGATTCATCCCTGTGTGGTTTAAATGTATATGACACCTAAATTGATATAACTAATATAGTATAGGGTTTGTGTTGGACTCTTAGAAACCAGGTTTGGTGGGTGTTGTTGAAAGACTTCCTGCGAAAAAGTGAATTTATAAAGATTTTCTAGAATGAAAAACAAGAGGCTGTTTCCCATGTTATATAACGGGTTGTTGGACTGGATAGAGAGCTTCAGGGGGAGTGTGGGGGAGAGCTGTAGAAGAAAGTGCCAGGGTAAAAATAGGAGACAGATTCACTTCATGCTCCTTCTTGATCCTTCTACCTGCTAACTCCATTCATATTCTACGTGCTGCAGAAATCAGGAACCTTGGCTATAAAATCATAAGCATCCATGCCTTTTATCTAAAGGCAGAAATTGTAGTTGCGTGCTACCAGTATTGAGCCTTCTTCCCCGAGAGTGGTGAACCAACCCCCTGTGCCTGTTTGTAGTATGCAAGGGGCCCAGCAGGAGGAAGAAGATGAGTCCAGCCCCTGCCCTTGGTTAGGGTAGCTATGCAGCTGGCATAAAGTGGTCAGGATAGAGTACACCTATATAATGGTGTTTTCCAACCCCTCTTATATATATGCAAAAAGAAGTGTTCTTGGAGTCTGGGTCGAATGGGACTCTAAAATCAGTAAACCAGAGAAGAGAGTTCAGTAGTGAGTGGGTGGTCAAAGAGAAGTGTTGTCCAGGCCTGGCGGGTGTTAGCTCCCAGTGGGGATGAAGGAGTGGCTATTGCAGGCTGCTAATGCACTGAACCTGAGAGGTCCAGAGACAGTGGCGCAACCGCAACCATGAATGGAGGAATAAGACTGTGTCCCAAGATGAGGACAGCACTGGGGCTTGCAGATAGACTAAGGTAGGAAAGGCCACAAGGTTATGTGTGGAGCTATGGGAGGAGAATGGTCTTGTTAGCTAGCCCTGCTTACAGCCATTTAATGGTACGGACTAAGTAGTAGTGGAGCAGGGTGTACATAGGTCCCCCACCTTATTCCTACCCTTTGGGACTGCAGACACTTACCATGAGGAGGTAAGGTAGTGGAATGAATGTTTGGCTTGATATACCTCCCTTGTCTTGTGCACTAATTTTTCTCACCTTACGCTCTGCTTTCTGCACGTCCTTTCACAGCATCTGGAAAAGTGAACTTTAGTCCATGAAAGCTTGCACTCTCCATATGTACCTCATTTAGTTAGCCATGTTAACCTGAAGTCAGTGAGAAGGCAGGGTAGATACGCACCTTCCTAGACTAACTCACACTGGCTTGGTATGCACCGCAAGAGAAACAACACTGTTTGGCGAAGGGGCTGTGCCAACAGCCTGTGGACTCTGCTGACAGAAGTACCCACTTCCAAACTCATCCCAATCTGACATTAAATCTAGAGGGCCAGAGCTTTTTTTTTTAAATGCAGACACATTCAGCTCTCAGCACTGGCTCATTATGCAGAGACCTGTTTCAAAAAGACCTCCCCAGCTTTCTACCACGCCGGTTAATAGGTCTCTTGGAAAACAGCTGAAGCAGCACTGGAAAACCACTTGGAAAACCACTGAAGCACAGCTTCTTGGAAAATCACCGAAGCACAGGCCACATGGCCTTGTTTCTGCCTTCTGATTTATTGATTGGCCCTTCACCACAGTTTCACCCCTGTCTAATTATTAGTCATACTGGGGCACACAAAAAAACTTCTACCTTTAAACGAATCTTGTCTGTGGGCCTCAAAATGGCCATTTTCGAGCAATCATGTGAACAAAATGCTGGCTTCGTGAATGTTTGCCAAGTGCAAACATCAAAGGGATGGAGGGAACAAAGTCAAAAGCCAGTCTTATGAATGGTTTGCTATTCATGAACAGATTTTTACCCTATTTAAATATAACTTTTTCATTCTCTAAATGGCATGGGCTAGGTGCATTCTAGTTCTCTTAAGAAGAGGAAGCAAATTAGTCTAAGCAGAATTGACATGGGATCATTCATGCCCCTCTAATCATTAGTGTCTCTATACCACAATGACTTCGGCCAACATGTATGTATGCACATGTGTCTGCAGGTGTAATTAAGGGCCTTACACTATGTCTGGGAGTAGAGTGCTCTGTTAACATTTAGAAAGCATGTCTTGATTCAATACATACCAAAGCAGCCTATAGTTTACATGATCGCACTGTGAATACTCTGCAATATTAAACAGACTTATCCAGTTGCCAAGCTAGTTCTCACTTTGTTCAATGCAGGACACCGGGGATTTGAAAGCTGTTCCATTTTGGTATGAAAGTACTATTTTTAAAGCTGAACATTAAGTTAGCCCTTTATTGACTTTCAATTTCTATCCTCTTACATTTCCATGGCAACTCTGGCCATTTATCTCTGTGTTTAACTTTCCCCTTTCATTTTGTTGCAAGATGATTTGAATGGTGCTAAAGGGTTAAACCATCCTCTTAAAAATGCCCAATTCCAAGCAATTATTTGAATTTATTTATTTTTTTTTAGACTAAATTGCCGAGTTTGTGGTTTAATGAAAACTGTCTCTGGAATATTTGCCCTGAAGAATCCTTCAGGGTGATAACAAGTACAAGTCACAAACTCGCTCCCTCTCACCCAGACTTCTATTATTACTGCTTTCCAAATTCTAATATAGCATCTGAGGTTGCAATTGCAGTAGCTATAGCAATAAAGTAGGTTGCAGGCAAGATTTTATTCCGGTAACACAAACACTTTGTTTAGAGTTTACATGTGGCCTTGTTGTGGGAAAGGTTGGCTTTCATTGCTTCCAAAGTTTGGGGAAAAGAGGATAGCCCTACCCACTCTGAGCTCAGCTATGTCATTCACACAAGGTCTACATGGAGGGAAGAGGAGGGGTGATGGGGGACACAAAATAGCTGTATCACTACTGCTAGAAAGTGCATCAAGGAATGTGCTTTGTGCAGACATGATCTCTCGTTCAGCTGAGGGATATACACATATCCATATGGCTGGAACCAATTCCCTGCTCTCCCCATTGCCAAATCTTTCCACCCTGTGAAGTAGTACATAGATAGACAAAGCCATGCCTTTCCCCTTTCTGGGGGATAATATCCCTGGAGGAAGCCATGTTGTGAAGTCCTGATGAAACGGGGCACACTGAGTCATACCTGCCTTCATGTGCAAAGTGGGATCACAATGTAACTCCCATTCATTTCCATTGAATGAATTATTGGGCTAAGTACAGACAGTCAAAAAACCTGAGGTTGAATCTATTCAATCTTCACAGGCTAGTCTAAGCTGCATAGATCGAACTGATACCTGGCTAGTATTCGCATCAGATTCAGATTCAGCCCAATTCAATCTGGCTGAATCTCCCAGCCCTGCAATGGTTGCCCCGCCTGCCCTCCTCCACCCCCAAGGGGCCTCGTCCAGCCCAGGTCTGGCCCTTTAAGAAAAAAAACCCCCAAACCTCAGACTCACTGTTCCTGCCAGCAGGGATGTGTGTGGGGGGGTGATCCCTGCTGCCCCCCATTGCCCCACGCCACATGGGGAGCTGTGCACAAGGCCCACAAAGCCTCAAGGCCACTACAGGAGTGGTGAGTCCCCAGGGCTTTTCTTGTTGTATTTCTTCTTAATGGGCTGGAGCTGGCCCATGCGGGTGGGGCAGAGGGAGCAAGAGGGGATTGGGGGCTCATGGCAAAGCCCCCAGTGCAGCATGGGGCAGCAGGGATTGCCTCCCCCCCAACAGCAGCTGGTGAGCACTGGGGCTTTTTTTTTAAGTACTGGGAGCTGGAGCAGGCAGGGCTGGGGGAGTGGGGGGAATCGGGGAGCTGGCAGGGGTCCCCCCCATGGTTCCCTCCCCCAGACCCCTACTTAGCAGCTCAGAGTTGTCTACAGCTCCCTGCTGCAGCCACTGGGGACTGCCCGAATCATCAAAGCTCTTTGAATCGTTTCCCAAGATTCGGAGAGCTTTGAATCAATTCAGACCTTTTAATTGGTCCCCTGATTTGATTTGGATTTGGAGATTTGGCCACTGAATCAGGCTGAATCTCCTCTGAATCAAATCACCACCCAAAGCTTCGTACAACCCTAGTGAAGAGACATTCACTCTTGATTCTGGAAATGCAGCCACATGCCTGCAGTGGCTCAGGTCAGAAACTGGGAGTGGGCTGGGGTAGTGCTACAGCATGCTTCCCTGCTCAGCTGGAGCAGACAGCTTGGGCCAAGGCTAGCCTGCCCACCTTGCAAGGGGGGGGAGGGGTTATAGGGAAGGTGCAAAGCATCCTGGGATGTGGGGGGACTGTGACTTAACTTGAATCTGGAGGTAATCTGGGACCAAAATTCAATAAATCAATTTGAATCTAAGTCAGTTAAGTCTAATACTACATCTATCCAGGTTTATCTTATACCGGTTTTGGCTCTTTTGAAAGTGATTTATTTGCCCTGAACTTGTGTTGTGTTAAAGATTTGAACCGGACTTATACTGGTTTATATGTAATTTCTGTCCCTAGCCCACGAGAATTAGAGCAGTTCCCTAGAGTGCTGCTGATATAGTAACTAAATGATCTGCATGGGCCAGTCTTTCATGTTGGATCTTGTCCCAGCTGTGAGTGTTGGCTACCCGTGCCTTGCTGACTTCCTGGGGCTTTTGACTAGGAACATATCTGCAGGTTAAAGAGCATTGTAACGTTCATTCCATCACTTCTCATTATTCCTCAATGAACCACCCTAAATAATTCCACCCTTACCTTAACATTGACACCTTCCAAGTATTTTCAGGCCATTATTAAATCACCTCTTTACTCATCCTTTATCTGAGCCGTACATAATTAGTTCCTTTAATCTTTCTTCATAGGTCAATCCTGCTAAACCCTTAATCATTTTTACCTCCTTTTCCTGGATCCCGTCCAGTTTGCTGACTGTCTTTTTTTTTTCTCATTGAGGAATGTAGTGGTTGTACTGTAGTCTGCTGTGTACGCTCCATGACAGTTGAAGTTGGGGCTTTGGGTGGCAGTGGTTGTTAGTCAATTCAAGTATGTCAAAGCCAGAGAGAAGCCCTGAAAACAATCACACCTACATGTAGTATAGGAACATGGCCACATTGACAACCTTCCTCCTCTCCCTAGGTGGCATCAATTTGTACTAGTTAAAGAACTTTTTGTCAATATAGCTTAGACTTGCCTTCCTGCACAACCTTGTATATCAGCAAGCAGGCTCCTTTTATTGGCATAAGCTATGTCTCTACCAGGGGTTTTGCCAGTAGAGCTTTTGTTGTATAGCATTGCCTGGGATTCCATTGGCATATATACTCGTTTCAGCTGTAGACCCATACTCAGTTACACCAGCTGAGAATAGGGCCTTTGATCTTTTATCCAGCCACCTACAGATTCACTGCAATTGTCCCACTCTCCAAGGCTTTGTATGACTGCTATAGGCTACTGACAGCTGAATGCAGCATTCCAAATGCATTCACATCCGTGCTGTATCCTGCCCAGCTCTGTGACGTGAAGCCTTTGCTCATACAGCCCAGAATAGCACGGCCTTTTCTTTTTCTTCCTTTCGCTCCTTTTTTTTTTTTTTTTGCATTGCTACTAATAATGCTACTTCTGCATTTTCCTGCTGCTTCTCTCCTAGGATTTGAAACCCTTTTTCAAATGTTCTTGAACTCGCCTTCATTTAATCTTTGTCACGTTAGGTAACTGTACATCTGGGGAAAGTGAGGCACAGCTGGTTTTTCTAAGACTGTGCTGTTCTTGAGTAACATGGAAAAGGAGCAGAATGCAGGAGTCCTGGCTTCTTGGCCAGTACTTTGAGGGTCATGCTTTTATTAAACCAAATACAAATAGTTGGGAAAAATTTCATTTGTAAGCTTTCAGGTACAAACACCCTTCATTAGGCTGAGGAAGTATCTGCAGTTGGTCAGCGCTTTTCCTGAATGGACTGAATGGAAGCCAGAGGCCAGTGTGCATGTGAGAATACCAGTCAGTGAAAAAGCAAATTGTGGAAGTCAATGGGTGAGAGACAGGTGGTGGTTGGCCGGGAAGGGAAATGTAGACCTAGTAATAAGACTATAGCTGGTAAATAGTAGAGAGGTTACCTGGGGTATCAGATGTTAGGCAGGTTATAATGTGTCATAAATCTAATATCTATATTAGTCCATGATTTTTTGCATTTGATAGGTTGATAAAGTGAAGTTCATAGGCTTATCTGCAAAAGGTGTTTTGTAAATTCCTTTTGAGCAGTACCTATGCAAAAAAGCCACTCAGTTTTAAAAAGTAAATTGATTTACCCAAAGATCCTTGTCTGCCTATACTCTTAGACCAACATGGCTACAACCTATACCCCTAAAATTTCCCACATTTCATGGTAAATTTCCATGTCCTGAAAAAGGAGATAACTATACCATTTTTGTACAGTCTGGCATGAAACACCTAACCCAAGTCTTCGCAACTGCACTGTCTGGGACTCACATGCACATGTCATGTCTGCTTGTCAGAGAGCAGCTTCTTCCTGGCAATCACTCATAGACTGAAGAGTACCAATCAGTCAGGGAAGACAGCACATGGAACATTAGAGACCGGGGTTTAGATTTCCCCAATGCCTACATGTGAGTTAGGATGCCTGGTCAGCTTATCCATGTCCAAAGTCAGACAGAGAGGAAGAAGGGGATAGCATCTCCTTGTGATCATAAAAAGAGCACCTCACAATGGCCAGACTATGAAATGCATTTGTCATCCCTCCATTCTGCCCCTAATTTATTGGCTCTTTCCTCCTTATTTTAAGAACACATGCACACACCATACTAATTGCATTGCAGTTTCCCAGTGCTCAGATACCTTCCTTTAGAAGAAATTCCAGACCCAGTCTCACATATAGCATTAGGGAACATAAAAATGCATACATGATTTACGCTACCCGCATGGAGTTTCAATCCGCAGGAGACAGGTGGTGGCTGCAGGCAAAGGTGGAGACAAGAGGGTGGAGGGAGGAGGGGAAGGGAATGGGACTAGCAGGTAAAAAGTGGAGGGTTTACCTGGGGAGTCAGATGTTCCGCAGGTTACAGTGTGTCATACATCCAATGTCTGCATTTAGTCCGTGGTTTTTTGTATCCAGTAGACTGGTGAAAGCTCATAGGCTTATCTGTTCATAGGCTTGTCTGTGAAAGCTGTTTCTTAAAAGTCCCTTTTGAGGATTAGAACTGAGAGATTGGAGAGAGAGTAGTTTTCTTGTGAGAAATGTTCCCCCGCAGGTAAGTAATTGGGTATTCTTGTCTTTGGTGGATTTTCGGTGTACATTCATTCTGGTACACAGTTGGCGTTTGGTTTCTCCTACATATCTTCCATCAGGGTATTTCGTGCACTGGATGAGATACAAAACATTTGTGGAAATGCAGGTGTAAGACCCAGGAATGGTGATGGTTCTGTTGCAGGGTGTAGTTATTGTGGGGCTTGTGGGGATGTGTTGGCAGGTTTTACATTTCTTGTCATAATATGGTCTGCATCTATTCAGTGAATATGGATGCACAACAAGGTGTGTTTGGCCTTCCTTACTGCGTCCCCACATTGGTGGCCCATGTTCATCTTGGAATCAATAGTGATTCCAAGATCCTTTTCTGCCTCTGGGCTGACAAGAAGGGATTTCCCCAGCCTGTAGGTATGATGCTGGTTCTTCCTCCCCAGGTGCAACACCTTGTATTTTTCCACATTGAAACGCATCCTATTCTCATCTGCCCACCTCTGTAACCAATCCAGATTTAGTTGTAGCCTGTCTCTCTCTTCTAGCATGCTCACCACTCCCCACATCTTAGTGTCATCTGCAAACTTGAACAAGGTGCATTTCACTCACCCAAATCACCGATAAAGATATTGAGCAGTGCAGGCCTGAGGACCAAGCCCTGGGGAACCCTACTGCCCACATCTCTCCAGGTCAAAAATGACCTGTCCACCACCACTCTCTGGGTGTGGCCCTCCACCTAATTTGTGACCCGTCTGACTGTAGATGTCAACACCATAGACGCCTAATTTTTTAATAAGGGTGGGGTGAGAGACAGTGTTGAAGGCCTTCCTAAAGTCCAGGAAGACTACATTCACCACGATACCTGCATCCAAGGTTTTTGTGACCCTGGTCATAGAAGGCCACCAGGTTGGTCTGACAGGACCTGCCTCTAATGAACCCATGTTAGTTGCCCCTAAGCATAATCTCCCCTGCTGGTCCCTCACAACTGTGCTCCTGGATAATTTTCTCAAAGAGCTTCCCCAGGACTGAGATAAGACTAACTGGTCTATAGTTTCCTGGGTCCTCTTTCCTCCCTTTTTTGAAAATGGGGACCACATTGGCCCTTTTCCAGTCATCAGGCACCTCACCGGAGCACCACGAGTGCTTGTAAAAGTGTGCCAGGGGTCCTGCAATGACCTCTGCCAGTTCCCTAAGCACTCGGGAGTGGAGATTGTCAGGACCTGCTGATTTGAACACATTTAGTCCTTCAAGAAGTTCCCTGACTAGGTCCTCACTGACCCTGGGCCTGGCTGTGCCTCCCCTGGGTCTGTCCAGTATCCCAGTGTGGGGGATGTCTTTGTCTCTGCTCAGAACAATGGAAGCAAAAAATCTGTTAAAGAGATTAGCTTTGTTGTCTGGAGCTACCACCAGATTATCAAGCATATCCTGCAGAGGCCCCACTTTATTTGCCACCTTCTTTTTACCCCCTGTGTGTTTAACAAGAAGTCCTTTTTTATCTTTGATCTGGGTCACTAGTTCCAGTTACATCTCTGCCTTAGCCTTCCTAACAGCACCCCTACAATCTTGAACCAAGGAGGTATAATCCTCCTTGGTGATAGCCCCCCCTTCCATTGGGTGTACGCTTCCTTTTTGGCTCTAAAGCATTCATGGATGTTTTTGGTGAGCCGTGTGGGCTTTTGATTACTCTTGCCCCCTTTGATCTGCATGGGGATGGTTACCCTTCGGGTCTGGAGGATCGTCTCATTAAGGAATGACCACTCTTCTTGGACTCCCAACTCCACTCCCATCTGGGACCTCAATGTCTCCCCAACTAGTCTCCTTACGTTATTGAAATCTGCCTTCCTGAAGTCCAGGGCTGCTGCCTTGCTGCAAGCCTTTGACACCCTGCACTGGATGGTGAATTCCAGTATGCGATGGTCTCTATCACCTAGGTAGTTGAGCACCCACAGTCCCCTCACCAGGTCTTTGCCTGTGGCCAGGACCAGGTCCAACAAGGCATTTCCGCTGCTGGGACAGTTCAGTGAAAGCCCTTTTGATATTTCATAGTTGTTAGGGGCTGGAAGGGACCTTACAGATCATTGGGTCCAGCCCTCCTGCACTTGGGCAGGAAAGACTGCTAGGATCAGATGACCCCAGCAACATGGGTGTCAAGATGCTTTTTGAAGATCACCAGGGTGGATGACTATACCCATTCTGGGGGGAGCCTGTTCCAAACCCTTGACACTCAGCTTATAAATAAGTATTTCCTTATGTCTAGCTTGAAGCAATCCTCAATCAGCTTGTGCCCATTATTTTTTGTTCTCCCGTGGGGGGGTCTTGGTGAACAGATGCTCCCCCAGGCCCTGATGTAAGCCCTTCATATACTTATAGGCTGCCACCAAGTCCCCTTCCAAGCCTTCTTTTCTCCAGGCTGAACAGTCCCAAGTTTTGCAGCCTCTCCTTATATAACATGGTCTCTAGGCCTTGAATCATGCCATGCATGTGGCCCTTCTTTGGACTCTCTTGAGCTTCTCCACATCCTTCCTGAAGTGCAGTGCCCACAGCTGGACATAGAACTCCAGCTTCAGTGTCACCACGGCCAAGTAGAGAGGGAGGATGGCCTCCTTAGCCTTGCTTGAGATGCATTGTTAGATGAATGCCAGTGTTTGATTAGCTCTGCCGGCTTTGGCATTGCATTGGTTGCTCGTATTCATTTTGTTCTCTATCATGCCGCTCAGGTCTCATTCAGATGTGGTGTTAGCAAGCATAGGACTGCCGAGCCTGTAAGTGTGGTGTGGATTATTTCTCCCCAGATGGAGCACTTTGCATTTTTCTGTATTAAATAACATCTGGTGAGGTCTGCCCACCTGACGAGCCTGTCCATGTTGGTTTGGACTGCCAGTCTATCTTTGAGCATGACCATTCTTCCCTGCAGTTTGGTGTTGTCAGTTAACTTTGCTAGATTGCTTTTAATACTAGAATCCAAATCATTGATGAACATGTTGAAAAGTACTAGTCTGAGTACTGAAGCCTGAGGTGTGCCACTGGTCACCCTCTACCATGATGACTCAGTTCCTTCAATCAGTACTCTCTGCATCCTACCACAGAGCCAGTTACCTTGCTACCAGACCATGAAGTAGTTGAGGCCACGTTTTCCCAATTTTTTTCCTGAGAACTTTGTGTAAGACCAGGTCAAAGGCCTTTTTGAAGTCCAAATATATGACATCAACTTTATTTCCCCCATCCAGGTGGTGAGTAACCTGATTTATAGAAGGAAATGAGGTTGGTCTGCTATGACCTGCCCATAACGAAGTCATGTTGGCTGTCCTTCAGAATACTGCCTTCTGCTAGCCTGTCTGTGATGTATTCTTTGATAATTTTCTCCAGGATTTTACCAGGGATTGGCCTGTAATTTCCTGGGTCCTCCTTTCTCTCTTTCTTAAAGATAGGCACCATGTTGGCCTTCTTCCAGTCTTCTGGGACCTCTTCTGAGTGCCACAAATCATCAAATAACTTTGCTATCAGTTGCACGATGACATTGGCCAGTTCTTTTAGCACCCTCAGGTGTAGTCTGGTCCTGCTGACTTATAGATATTTAGCCTTTGTAGGTGCTCCCCCACAAGATCTATGTAAACTATGCAAGGGTGGTCACCCCCATCATGGTCACCCTGTATCCTGTCAAGCAGGCTAACACCCTTGGACTGGGGGAACACTGATGTGAAGTATTTATTCAGGAGTTCAGTTTTGTCCTGAGTGCCAGTTATCAGCTGTCTCATTTCATTCATCAAGGGCCCTATACTTCCCTTATTTTTCACCCAACTTCCTACATATCTAAAGAAGGACTTTTTGATGTCTTTGATTCTGGTTGTCAATCTGTATTTGGTTTGTGCTTTTGCTGTTCAGATCTGCTCCCTACAGATTTGGGTTGTTGCTGAGTCTTCCTCCTTGGTAGCTATTCCTGACTTCTATCCTCTGTAGGCTTCTTGTTTTTGTTTCAGGAGGTCCATGACTTCCCTGTTGAGCTAAGGGGGTCTTCCAGCCCTTTTGCTGCCTTTTTTATGAAAGGGAATGGATGTCCTTTGAGCTTTTAGGATCGCTTTTTTGAGAAATGACCACTCTTCTTGAATACCCTTCCTCGTCGGATCATGGTCCTGTAGGGCCTCACCAACCAATCTCCTAAGCTTGGGGAAATCAGCTTTCCTGAAATCAAGGATTTCTACTTTACTGGCTAATTCTTTCTGATTTATGGTGGATGGAGAAAATGATCATCTCGTGGTCACTGTGGCCCAATTTCCTTTTGATCCTCAGATTTCTGACTAGATTGTCCCCTTTGGCCAGAACCAAGTCTAGCAGTGCCTTACCCCTGGTCAGCCTGTTGACTTTTTGTATTCCATGCAAATGAGGAAGCTTTGTGATTGGATTTAGCTGAGTGCTCAACCCATGAGATGTCTGGGTACTTCAAGTCACCCATGATGACCATGCTTCGAGAGCATGCAGCCTCTGCTAGTTCTCCAAAGAATTCCTGGTTGAGTTCCTCTTGGTTTGGAGGCGTGTAATAAGCTCCTATGGTCAAATCCCCTTCCCCACACTCTGCCCATATCGTGACCCAGAGTGTCTCAAGTCACCCTTCTTTGTTTCCAATCTTCACTTCTGGGGAGGCTTAATGTTCCTTCATGTAGAGAGCAACTCCACTGCCCTTTTTCCTAACATGATCCCTCCTATATAGGGTATATCCACCTATGCCTGTGGTCCAGTCATAGGTGGAGTCCCACCAGGTCTCTGTGATCCCTATGAGATTGCATTGGTTGTTGGTTAATAGGAGAGCCAATTCCTCCTGCTTGTTTCTCATACTTCCGTCATTACTGTATGGACACCTAAGCCTCCCATTGGAGGTTCTAGGCTTTTGGGTGAGTTGTGAAATAACCTGTCCATTGGCCAGTACTGGAGAAAACATCGTATCATACCCTTGGATGCTGGTTTTGAGGTTGCCATTTTTTTGATTGATTGCCCATCCCCTGGTGATCTCACTTTAAAGCCCTATCTGAGAGGTCTGCCATTCTAGCCAACAGCATCTTCCCCTCTGGTGTGAGGTGGATGCCATCCCTTCCCAACAGGCTGCAGTCCTGGAGGTGTGTGCCATGGTTAAAGAAGTTGAAGCTCTTGCGGTAGCACCAGTGCCAGAGTCTTCTGTTTACTACCTGTACGCATTTGTGAGGTGGCAATCATGGGTGTTCTCCCCAGGGCAAATTCAGTGGTATCAGAGGGCTTGGCTGTAAATTACAGCTTTCTTTGTGTGTTTAGAGTGATTTCTGGTTCTGTGGAAATATGTATGTTGGTCTGTGGGTTTTGTGTATATGGTGGACTGTAAGACTCTAGTCTTCAAAAGCAGGGCTTAGTGGCCTAGCTGGATCTGCTTTCCTAGTGTGGGATCTGTTGTAGGGTAGGTGTGTCAGTGCCAAGGCTGTAGAGAACATGTTCTGGGATTGGCACCAAAAAACCCCGCCTTCGGTGCATTTCAGTCAATTGCTTAGCAGCAACAGCAGAGAGGAATATTCAAAATATCCTTGGAGTTAAAGAATGAACCATCTAAAAAGCTGCTTTGGAGCCAGTTGCCCATTAGCAGCAGGCAGCTGCACTATATATGTGGATCAAAAAAGGAATGAGATGCCAGTGGCATACTTCAGCTGGAGGGATGAGTTGCAAGCTACATGAGATGGAAAGTGTCTTTGCTAAATGAATCAGCATGAGAAAATAGCATTAGGGAATCTGGTCCACCAAATGATCTTTCCTTTCTTTTTTTCAGTCCATAGCTTGAGCCACTATTACGGGGGACTAAGGAGGAAAGAAACTAGAAAACTGACCACTGACTTGGTAAACTGCTTGATGGACCTTCCCAGAAGATCCTCAGGAGTGACCCAGGCAGGAGCTGATGGTTTCTGGCTGGATGCATTGCTAATGTATTTTGTGAGAAATTCACTGGGTTTGGGCATAGGGAGAGTATTCAATGTCTTGTCTAGGCAATACTTTGGGCTGTTTGCAATTCTTTTTCCCTGAAACACATGAAGAAGCCTCTTTCTTTGCTAGGTGCTCACAACAGGGTTGTCTCTGATTCCTTGTTGATCAGGAAAAGTGAAAAAAAGATCCTTCCTAGCTATTAATATATATTGTGCGTGTGGACATGTGCATGATGATTGTTTTTTTCTTTTGGGGGATTTGGACCCTATCACAGAACCTGTCTCACATTTGATTGTTCCCAGTACAACAGTTGGGCTTGATTTATTCCCTGCAGAGATGGTGAAATCTACATGTTGCCGTGTTTTTAACAGGTCACAGGCTTTTTTCGTGCCTTACCAACTCGGGTAACTGGTGTGCAGTAGCCCTGTTCCATCCTGAAAACTCTACCAAAAGGTTTCAGTTAGAAGATGGTAATACGATTTTTTTTTCTAAGTAACTTGAGTGCAGATGATATGATAAAAATGGAGCAGTTAAAGGGGGCAGGAAAATAAAGTCAGGTGCCTGCTCTTGTTCTTTTCCTTCCCTACGAAATACTTGATTAGCGATGATGGGCCTGAACCTGAGCCTTAGATCTAAACTTTTCTGAGATTTGAAAAAATTCAGATCTGAACTTGATTGCTGGGCACTTATTATAGCAGACCAAGCGAGAGAAAAAGCACTTGTACTGTGGTGTAGGTACAACGTGCACATAGACTGAATTTCCTTTGTTCCCATGCCGCAAAGCTGAGAAACTTCTCTGATCTTTGCTCATACTGCTACTGCACCAGAAGAGTCCTTCATAATCTTTTAATTACCATCTTTAATTACCGCAGAATGCTCAAGTGTGTGTGTGACCTTTGTTCCATGGCATGTTGTATATGTGAACATTAGAGTTGTGGGAAGCGGGTCCTATTTGATTTGGATTCAGCCTGAACTGGGGACAGTAATTTGAGTCATTGATTCAGATCATTGTCCCTGATTTAATTTGGCCAAATCTGAATCTGAAGATTCGATGCTGATGTGGAGAATCAGCAATTAGGACATACATGCAGCTTTAAAAGTTTTTCTTATGTACCTTGAGGTAACAGGCGTGGCTTGTGATCACTGCAATGCTGGGGTGCCTGGAGCGTCCCGCAGGAGTGCGGGAGGGGGGCCCTCCATGTGCTTGGCATGTACTTCTGGATCCACTTCTAGGTCTGCCGGGAGTGTGCTGGGGGCCCTCCCCATGTCTCCCTGGCTTGGCAATCGGCTGTGGGGAGACCCCAGATGCCCCTCCCACCCCGACCCAGGAGGCATTAGTTGCCAAGCTGGGGTGGTGTGGGGGCAGGCTGCCAACTCCTTGGCGGCTTTGGAAGTGGGCCTGAAGTGCTTGTGGTCCACTTCTGGATCTGCTGCTGAGCATGCTGGGGAGCCTCCCGTGCTTCTGTGGGACGCTGCATGCGCCCCAGCATCGCAGCACTCACTAGCCCCTGCTACCTAGAGGTATGTAGAAAAAACATTTAAAGCTGTGTCTATGTCCGAATCGCTAAATCTTTCTGAATCTCTCTGAATTGATTCGGAGGGTTCCGATTTGATTCGGAGAGATTAAAGGGTTCTTTGATTCGATTCGGAGATTCAGCCACCGAATCGGATTGAATCTCCACCGCATCGAATCAGGGACTGAAGTTTGGCACAGCCCTAGTGAACATGTTCGTGTTTGGCTGGGTTTATGTTTGTCCATAGCATATGTAACTTTAGGATAGTGAGTGTCCAAAGACACTTTCCATCTCTAAGTATTCCACTTGTACTGTGTGGATTTCTGCTTATGATACATGAGTGCCAGTGGGACTGAGAAAGTCCGTGCCTTTACAGGGTCTCTCTATTTACATGTGAGCTGGGGTAGCATGTTGTGTGTGACCTTAGATATAGCTCTGTTTTCAGTGGATTAGGGGCTTGTTCTCAGGAAAGCGCTAATTTTAGAGGGTCTTAAAATACTCTATCAGTGAATTGGAGGGCACTTTGAGTGCTAGAAATGACTTACTGGAAATGGCTTGATTTTTATAGAACACAGGTTGAGTGTGATCATGTTCTATCATAATTTTATCCCATTTGGATGCATCTCTCCCAGGAATGAAAGAATTGTTTTAAGAACAGGAAGACTCAAACTGGAACTTTTTTATCCAGATGTCTCCTTTTCCCTCAGTGGGTCTGGATAAAACAAAACTTGTATCTAAACCCCACCCCTGCAAATCCAGAACAAGCTCCATCTCTGGTTACTGTTACAATGGTGAACGGCAGGTTTGGGTGCTGAGGGTGCCACCTTGTTCAAAGAGAAGCCAAGGAAATTAGGAAGGGAAATGAGTGCATCCTCCTGCCTCCTTCCAAAACTGATGGAGAATTGAGATGCTGAACATCTACCCTCTGTCCCTGATGCTGACCTAGTATCCCAGTCCTGGATGCCTCCAACTTTTTTCCAGTCCAAAGGTTACAGTGTATGGCTATCAGAAGGTCACATGCAGCTTCTCTCCCAATCCCACTCCTCTCTCTAGCTGGCATGGGGCTGCACCATGGACCATTACATGTACATTTAGGTTCCAGTCCATTCCCCTGTATTCTTGTTATCTGTACCATAGGAAATGAGGACAGGGTGTACAACATCCCCATAAAGGCTTTTATTGGGAGCCATGCATATGTTTCTTGCTGCACCAAATTATCTCTACCACTTCTAGCTCCTTATGGGCTGTGATGTTTCCATATGGGCCTATTATCCTCAATGAGTACATGCAACTGTAAATATTGACATAAATGCTACTTGAGAAGCTTGGCATGGGATTGACTCTCCAACCTCTGTGCTCTTTGTGCAGTTGTCCAACTCAAAGCAAGCTCTATGGTCCCAGAGGTTTCAGCATCAGAGATCTGCACTGAAGTGACTTTTAGGTTATGGCCAAGTCTCAACTCCTATGACAGATGAATACCACAACCAAATAAAGGAACCCAGATGGTCATAATATCTAGTGGGAAATGCAGTGAAGTGGGCCATACATCCTGGCTGTTGTTAGTGCTGGGATGTGGGCAGCCAGACCTGAGGGATAATTAGGGATTGAGCTTACTGGACTGGGGGAAAGGTTAAAATTGAAGAGGCTCAGAAATGAGCCAAGTCAGGAAGCCAGTAGGTTAAGCAGCAAGCAAGCAAGTTAGCAGAGTGTAATCTAGGATCTAGTGGCATCCTGTTGCCCAGACACTTCCTGCTCTTCTTTTTCCTGGTCTTATATAGGGGAAGTGGAAGGCCAGGTGGTAGGAACCAGCCACTCAGGTATCAGGGAGTGGGGTTCAAGGCTGGGTTCAAGGCTGCAGGCCTGATGGCACTGCTGTTGATCTTGTGTTGGTTGATCACCATTATCTAGTCTGTTTAGATGAGCTGCTCTCCCTAGCTACATATTATAGTCTCTATATACACAAAGAGGTACCAATCTCAATGAGAGCTTCTCCTGTAATATTAAGCAGAGAGCAGTAGGAAAACTACAGCAGTAGATCTGTCCTTCTTGTGATGGATGTTTCACAGAGTCCACATTTGGAAAAGGAATGACCTGGGTTCTTACACCCACTGGAAATGAACCTCCAAATCTAGCCATGAGAGGGTCTGTTACTTTACTGCCTGTAGCAGGGGCAGGCAGTTATTTCGGGCGGAGGGCCACTTACTGAGTTTTGGCAAGCCATCGAGAGCCGCATGACAGGCAGCCAGGGGCAGATAAATATTAATTTTCTAAATTTTTTAGGGGCCCCATGGGCTGGATAGTGGCCTGGTGGGGCGCATTCAGCCCATGGGCTGCATTTTGCCCACCCCTGGCCTATAGAGATAAAGGCAGAAATAGTATCACATATTTATTATAAACTCAGAGAAGGCAGGGTTTGGCTTCCCGTCTCCCTTATGATTTCCTTCCTAAGGAAGCCAGGGTTGCGACCGAGCATCATTGTCACATTTTCCCATGTAGCTTGAAAGCCTGGACCAGTTCAAGTCAAACTGCAAAATTCCCCTTGATTTCAGTTCAGGATCAATGTCACCTGGACTACTGCCACTGATATCCTCAAAAAACTCAGCAGGGATATTCAAAGCAGATGGCTTTCTCTGAGTGCAAGTGTTTCTAAATAAAGTGCTATCTGATTCCATTCTTTTTGTGATAGTTCTTTCACTGAGATCTTTCATTAGAGCATACAGGTCCGCTCTCCCTATGCATGCCAGACTACGAAGGGTTGTAGCTGGCTGTTCCACAACGGATGTAGACACTAGACAGCCCCCAGTTGAGGGTTATCCCCGAATGAAGACCTATTAAATTCTATCAACCATATACTCCATACAAATAAATTCTCTACTTTCAGTTTTCTGAGAGCGAAAAGTACCTTACAGTACTTTCAATGGTTGCTTCTAGCATTAGATGGGTTCTGCTATTAGATGCTGCCATGGCCATGGTATGCCTGGGGATAAATTATTTACCTGGTATGGCAAGATCCTGGGTTTGAACAATAAAGTATTTAGTACCTTCCCAATAGAAATGAGCTTGCAGTGAAAGAAGAATGTACTCCAAATCTAAAGTCTTCCTCTGTTTTGTCGCATGCCAGAAATGGAGTCTCACCTAAAAAGTACTGGATTTCTGTGATTTTTGGGGTTTCTTCAAAAGGGGAACATTTCTTTTCAATGAAAATAAAAAAAGAGCTCATTTATTTTGCTGAAATACAGCTTGGAAGTCAGACTGTGCAATTTGGCATTAAGGACAGATAGTCATTGATTTGGAGAGGAAAAAATGACATTCCAAGGGCATAGAATAAAGTAAGTAGCTGAACTTCACAAAGTGCAAATGTTTGTATGAAACTCCTTGGAGACCGATTCACCCCATTCACACATCTTTATTTCTCGAATACTTCCCTCTCCCTCCTGGACATACACACTAGGTATGCAATAAAATGCATGGTGACTCTCGGGAGCTGGAGACCAGAATGATAATAGCATATAGTGCCTTTCATTTCCATGAAAGCAGGCTGACTCGGATCTTGGTTGGAAATGATCAATAGCCCATGAAGGGCTTGATTCTGAACATGCTGGAAGTGATTTGGCAAAGAACCTAAACGTGTCAGTAGTTGCACTGGATGTGAATGGTGCTACTTAGGTGCTTTAAAACAGGGGTGTCAAAGATACAGACCATGGACTGGATTTGGCCCCAAAAGCTCCATTACCTGGCCCCCAGTGCTACCCCTGGGTCTTGAGTTGACCCACAGGTGGTGTGTTCAGGACCATCCAGCATGCAGGTCTTGGCACCCATGCCAACATAGCACCTGCCCTGGCCAGTCCAAGACACGCGGTGCCAGCTCTAGGACCATGCAGGACCAGGACGGGGCCCCCACATGCTGGATCTAGAGACTGCAGCATCCCCTTAAGAACTGCGCCACATGCCGCAGTTGCTTCAGCTAGTCTGGGGCAGGCACTGCATGTCGCATAGGTCCTGAACTGGCTGCACCAGATGCTGCATTTGGCATGTGTGCCAGATTGGCTGTAGTGGGTGCTGCAGTTGCTCAATCCTGCAGAGGAAGGCTATCCATCAGCCAAATCTGGCCCGTGGTTCTGGCCGCACGCCATTCATCTGGCCCGTATCTCGGTCCCAGTCTGCAGGGCCAGATGAGTGTCATGCCCCTGCTTTAAACCAAGTGTGTTTTTAGATGCTTTGCTAGACGAGGGCCAGAGAACTAAACCCCTTGCAAGATCAAGCCCTAATTGAACTTGTAAACATTGCATTACTCAAAAGAAGTTAGACAGTAGGTCTGGAAGGACCACAAGAGGTTGTTTGGTCCTTGCCTCTGTCCCAAGGCAGGATCAACTATATCTAAACTATTCCAAGCAGATGTGTTTATATAAACTCCAGCAGAGTCATGATGTGATTCCCAATGCCAAACAGCTTCTTGCCTACACAGAAAATTGTACCAATATAATTATACCGCTGTAGTTAAACTGCTGCAGTTGTGCTGGCGTTGCTCCCTGTGAAGAGGCACTTATTGTATAATAAGTGTTTTTTTGTAGTTATGCTTAAAACTGCCTCCAACAAATATAAACTCTTAGACTTGAATGGAAGCATTCCCATGGGGAGACATGTTGGTATTACTCTACATTTTAAATCCTAAAAGCTTGTTTTGCACTGGTAGTCTGATGTAGAAAAGCGTTGGTGAGAAATGCAGAAGCCAGCTCTCTTCAATCGGAGGGCTTTGCCACTTGGCAGCGATCTGTATGAAAAGGATGTAATGCTTTCATCCATTTCCTTGTGGTCATGGATCTTTGCCCTCAAACACACCAATACAACCAACACTTTCTGATCCCTTGTTGTTTGTGGGGTTCTTCATTAGGGGACCCAAAGATGGTATGGCCATAGGGAGTCTCAGCTGTCCTGTCTCCTGAAGAGCAGACCACGTCCTAGCTCAGGCCTGAGCTATCAGAGGCCCTCAGGCGTGGAAGTGTTGCAGAGCTTCTGCTCTGTTATTCATAAAGAGAGGATGTGTATATGGTGAACTGTCAATCCAACACCTTTCACATGCTTTAAAAATAAAACTTTGACATATCTTCTCATTTTGATTAGTGTTGGATAAAAACTACTTCTCGAATATCAGCAGTTTTTGGTGGGACAGACGTTCTCATTTTAAAGCAACTCTAATAATAATACTTATCATTCACAAAGGACGCTTTCATTCCTCCCAGGACATTCTGCAGCTCAGACCCAACACACTTTTAATCACATGAGTAATCACTATACATATCTTGACTCATGCGAGAGGTCCCATTTATTCAAGTGTAAATAGACAAGAACTTGTCACGTTAATTAGGGACCCGTCCTAATGTCCTTTTTCTTTTTGTGTGCTTCTGCAAAACAGCTACTTCCTTGCAGCTCTTGTTCATGTTCTGCAGCAGCCTCAGAAGCAAAACTTTAATGAGAGAAAGTTAAAAATATAACCATCAGTTGGAACGAGCCATCAGCTAGTGTAAAGCCAGCCATCGGGTTCTCTAAATCCACGATCTCTTTGGTGAAGGGGCAGTTTAAGACCCCCTCATCCATCTGATATCCCAAAGCAGACCCAACATAATATAATAATAAAATAACTGAATAAAGAAAAAAAAAAAGCCTGGGAGATCTGATAAGCAAAGGCTTTTCCCCCCTTCCGGGCATTGATGTGCAAATAGTGTCTGAGATTTACAGCCCACACTGAGTTGCACTGTTTTCTCCCCCAATCTCACACAATCATAATAAGAAAAGCTGAAGGGAACTCTGTAGGGAGCATAGCATTTACACAGCCCATTGTGTCACTGGCCCATATTAGCAAATTACGTTTGAGATGCGCTTTCAAGCCATCAGTCCCTTTCAAAACAGGACTTTGAAAACCCGGGCTCCCTTGACTCTCTGGACTGAAGTGAGAGACTTTAGTGCCTTTGAGAAAATGGTTTTAGATATATAATATATAAATGAGAGAAAAATAAAAGGACAAAGACTATTCTGTCGTCTGCTTTCCCCCCTTCTTTATTTACTAAAAGAACCTTAAGGGCTAATGGAGTTTTCTCTGGCCACTGGGAACAGAGATAGATTGAAGTCTGAAATATGAAAGGTTTCTCTTGTTTTTTAACAAGTTTAGATCACTCTAGTTAACTCTCAGTTTGAGTTCAAAGCAGAACAGGAGACAGAAAAACAAAAACAGGTTTCCATTTGAGCAAGGTGAGAAATGGTTTTCCCATCCTAGAAAAAAGATGTTGAAATTGTAAATGTTCCTTTGGGAGGAAAGGTCAAAATCTCCAATTTTTGTGACGTGGTCACCTGGAAAGATATTCAGTTTTTTGGATTTACTGGATTTTTCCATTTTTCAGCGTATCAAAATACTTCAGTATTTTAATACTAATATTTTATCGCGACTATCTTAAATTTTGAAAGACACAATTATTTGGAAGAAAAAATATGAAACGCTGGGCATGTCTACAAGTGCATTTATGACAGCTTAAATTTACTGTGCAGTCAGTGGGAATAGGCTGGTGTCTACACATGAAGGAGTTAAAGTGCATTAACGCTGTGTGTGTCCCAAGTCAGTCCACACGCACACTGTTACTGGACAGTAAGACATCTACACGTGCATTACTGCACATTAACTAATGGGGCATAAATTTGACACCTCTATGATGCAGGTATCAAATTTATGGTCAAGTTGGCATAAGTTGCCATATTTACTGCACAGTATTGGCATGCATGTATAGATGCACACCTGTATTGCACAGTAATTTTGGGAAACGTGCATGTGTAGACACACCCTCTGTGTTGAAAATAAGTTCCATTGTTTTTGTTCAAAATACAAAATTCCTTACAAGTCTTTCATATCTGTGAACAGCTACAATTTAGAGAAGCCATCTTTTTCCAAAGAAAAATGGTTTTATGGAAATATTCTAGGAATATAATATGGAATCTATGAATTCCAAACTAGCTCTCCTGGAAAGTGTAGGAAAGGGTGGGGGTTATGAGAAGGTTGTAGAGGAGAAGATCTTTGGCCACCCTCTGTACTTGGCTGGGGGTGTCTTCAAGGCCCTTCCCTGTGTCTCATTTTTCCCATCTGAAAAAGCAGAGGGGGATAAGAGTATCTCTATCACAGTAATGTACTAATATGTACAGATTTAGGTTTGCCATAGATATATGCAGGTAGCAGGCAGGCAAATATTGTTATTAACATTGTCCTTATGGAAACAAGGTGGAAAAGAGGAACTTGACTCAGAGCCACTCTGAGGATTATATTTGAGACTCTTCTAATCCTGGTTCTTCTGAATCTAATTTACTTTGTGACTGTGGGTCAGTTATATAATCTCTCTTGGCCAATTTCTCCACCTGTAAAAAGAGAACAGTGTTTTTTATTTACTGCAGAGGGGAGATGGGCTTCCTAGCCAAAGAAATATCCATTCAAGCCAAACTATGGAAGGAGGAGTGTTTTCTCACTCCTAAGCCCCAAGGGGAGCTGAGGATGGGGCTGTTGTCTTACCAGTAGGAGGCAGCTTCCCACATTCCTCAGAAAACCATTGCTTCTCTTCTTGCTCTTGCTCACCTCCCTTGCTTTGAGCATCTTTTCACTGAGAAAAGATCATGATGAACTGAAAGAAAAAAATAATCATTCAGATTGTCTCCCTGAGATCTTGTCATCCTGGATAGCACCTGGGAGGGCCACACAGCGGAGTATACACGTTTTCCTCTCGGTATGGCAGGATGAGTGATGGATCTAGGTCAGTCAGCCCGAACTCATTTGTCTAATGAAGGGAAGCTGTGAAAGAGGAACATCTAAAGCAGTGATCCTCAGCCCATGGCGCTCATTGCTTGCTCCTACAACCCTCTGAGGTGCCTTGCCACCACAGGAAATTAAAACACATTGACGAGGAGAGGAAAGTATAATGTTGCCTGTAGCATGTTACTTGCTCAGGGTAGTTGCCTATAAGCCAGTGAAGTTTCCATCCAGAGAAAAGGAAGAAGGGAGATGTAAATGTGTAAATAATTTTCCATCGTTGACACCCCCATGCTGAGAGAAGAGCCTTAGACACACACAGAAATCTGACTTTGAGACCCTCAACCTTGCTCATCCTCCCCACCCCCCTTACTAAAGCCAGAGAGACATGTCCTTAGATGCCTCCTTGATTAAAGACACTCCAACCTTGAAGCATCCCTGAAAGGACAGATGTTACAGATAGATAGTTATGAGGGAGGACAAATCAAGGGAGCAGGTTGGGCAAGTTCAGGGATATTAGCCCTGACAGACTGGCAGCAGAGGAGAGATCATGGATCCTGTCTTCTTCCCCTTAGCCTAAGTTTAAAGTTTTAACCATTAATTCCCTTATCAGAAGTTTGCGCTAAGAACCCTTATCTGGATTTTACAGGCAGTTCCTGGCGCTGGGCCAAACGCAGAGGAAAGCATTTCATTCTTCTCCAGTTGTTAAATGAAGGCAACATTATAAGCTAACAATATTATTCTCATTAATGGGAAGGGAATGTTAATGATGGGAACATATGTGCTCAGCTTTCAAATGAGATCCAACGTCTCTTCCTCCCTCTAACCCGGTGCGGCTTAGCGGGACTAAATCGCTTTTAAAAGCCTGATGGAATGAACCTTAATTGAGGCATTAAAAACACACTCATTTGATCTTACTGGGACCCACAATTCTCTCATTACTGATGTCCTGCTTCTGATTGCACATGCAGGCAGCTAGAGAGAGTCCTGAAACCAAATGCACTGCCCGAGGGCTGCTGGGTTGGCTCTCCCTCCGTGCCTCCCCTCTTTTTCTCTTTCAAACTTAATTGAAAGTTTAAACCATATTTATTTATCTGTTTGATATATTTGAAATTGCAAGCGCCTTGATCTCTGCATTCATTTCTCTGCCCTTTAATGTGGACCTGAATCAAATCCTCCTCTCTTTCAAAGCTGTTTATTAGTTTGGTTGCACTTCCCTTACTTAGTCTTCAGCTGTGTTGGAAATGAGCAGCCTTCAGCCCAGCTCACTCTGGGCTGCGGCCCATGCAAAAGGTGTCCTGAGGAGTCCAAGGTGAATCCCGTTGTGTTCAAGAAGATCCTAAGCTTGTATCTTTATAAGGCACCTGCCTTGATGCAGCTGAGAAAAAAAGGCAACTTTAAAGGGCTGTTCTCAGGGTAAATTTGCTTGTCAAGTCACTGGATGGTGAACGTGCCTCTAGGTGAAGGGGCTAAGATGGAAATAGGGGCTGAAAAGTAGCATTTCTGCATTGTCAGGCATTGTATGGACACTCAAGGCCTGGTCTCCTGCCAGAGCTGAAGTTGCTGCCTTCCTCCCTCCCCACACTGTGACCCATGTTAAAGGCAATGATGTTACTATCAGGTACTTGACAGGGGAAGGGGATTTTCTGTGGCCAAGTGGCAATCACTTAGGAAGGGAAATAGAAAGGGATCACACATGCAGAAAAATGGGGCACAACGGGGAGCCTGTCTGCTTTCCGTGTTTCTCGCCTCTGTTTCCTGAGTTGCCCCCAACGCAAGCACAAGTAGGACCTTATTGGCACTCAGGGAGAATCTGGGCTTCCACCCTAGGAAAATCTCTAGTAACTTGAAGTAGGAAATACCCAAGCAACCAAGTGATTATACTTTATGTTTTCCTCACTTGATCACCTGGCTGGGTGCTGTTCCTATTCTCTCCCCAGGGATGCCTCATTGGGGTTGCTTTAGCCCAGGAGTTCCCAGATGTTTTCAGCTGGATAGAGATGTAAAAAATGCCCCCTCATGCCAAGAATACTGTGCAAAGAAAGGAGTCTAGGGGACAACGTGAGGCTGCACCCCCCTCCTAAGCAAGTCTCCCTGTATATAACAGGGCTTTGAATTTGCTCCCCTTGCTGGAAGACCTTAGAGAGTGTGGGCATTAGGTATATGGCACTTACGACAGATGGACGTCCCAGTAAGGAGGGTGGCAAAAAGCAGGCCATAAAGAATACTACTACTACTACTACTATTAATAATAATACCCACGTCTTTTCATCAGTAGATCTCAAAGCCTTTGGCAAAGGAGGTCAGTAGTATCCCTAACTCCATTAACTGATGGAGAAATTGAAGGACAGAGAGGAAAAGTCCCTTGCTAAAGGTCACTGAATAGGCAAGTGGCAGAGTTAGGACTACAACACCATTTTGCCAAGTTGTAGCAGATTGTGTTCTCCATCGTGTCTCCCTTAGGAGCCTGAAAGGGGATTATTGTGGTCAAGATGGGTATACTGAGGTGACATTTAGGGAGAAGTTTCTGCTAAAGCTACCTACCTATTGCTGTTTTTTAGCTAAATAGAAATCTCCTTGTTGTACAGTATCTTTCGCTGACATTAAATCCACACCGCTTGGTTTTAATTGCACGGGGGATGTTTGCTCGGGAGTCTAGTTGCTTTTCCGGCTTGTCACAGAGATGCGGTGATAAACAGATCAAAAGTGGGGCTAGGGGCATGGCGAGATCAGACTGCTCCATGTGCTGCCACCTCGCTCTATCGGGTCAAGACCGCGGGTTGTGGGAGATGTGATAAGGCAGTTATTGCAAGTATCCCTACCTCCCGTGCTCCTGGGCCCTCGTGCCTAGAGGGACGCGTGGAGCAGATGAACTGCTTCTCAGTGGTGAAAATGGCTACTCTTCTTTTTTTTTTTCCCCTGGCCTCTCTTTTTATCCCCTTATCTTCACCTGTATTCGATAGATTAATGCATGTCTCTGGAAGATAAATGCACTCTCAGATCTTCAGAAGGAGACGCAGGCTCTGAAAGCCAGCGCTTACAACATCCCTTTGGCTTCTGACAAGGCAGGCAGGAGGATGACACGACTTTCGGCTCAGCCTCCAAGGTCGCTCCTCAGACACAAGGCCTGGGGCCTGATGGCAGATATTAGTGGGGCTCCTAGTATCGCTGTTTGACACGTCAGCTGTGTGACATTTCAGTTTAGTTGTGGTCCCTGGCGGGGCAGCTCCCCCTGGAAAGTGCCTAGGCTAACTTCATAGGCAGAAAGAGAGAAAGTCAGAAGGAAGAGAGGGGAAGAGCGAGCAAAAGAGAGAGGGGGCCAAACGAGCTGCTGTTATAATTTCGCTGGAGTCCGTAAAGTTACCCTAGAAGAGAACTTGGCTGAGAGCATGTGAAATGGAAGAGAGGGAGAGAGATAAAATAGTGTAAAAAGGCAGAGGAAGGACGTTAGGGAGTCCAAGGGAGGTAAAGGGAGAGTTGGAGAGGCAATGAAGTGAGGATGAAGGGACAGGGTGTCAGAGAGCTGGAAAAACCTAGTGGGTTCACAGTTTTCTCTCAGAAGCCTGCTGCTGCATGCTGTGTTTAGTAAAAGCTTCGGGAGTTTGAAACTGCAGCTGTGATGGGTTTCCCCACCGCCTGGCCTATGAACCAGCTGTAGCTCTTTTCCACTTTGATTTCCCTCATCATATGCTACATCCTAATGCTCGGCAAAGGCACCCCCAACCTACTCCTGTCAAGCTTATAGCAACAGGAAGATGCTTATACCAGTAGGATCTCTATACTGGCATGCTTATACCAGTAGGGAGATATTTCTATTATAGTGGCTGTTTCCCTAAACTAATAGTGTAAGTGCAAATAACAGGATCAGCACCCTTTTGGCTGAGGCTGAAATCCTGGACCTACAATATTATAGCTAAAAGAGAAACAAGTGGGTAATTAATTAATTTCCCAATGGTCAGAAAGCACTATTTTCTCACACTGGCTAGACAGCTAACTAGTGTAAATCAGGGCAAGGACATTTGAAATCAATGGTGCTTACACTAGTCAGGGATGAGGCCTTCTGCGTTGCTGAGTGGCTTGTCATGTCCAGTTCTAAATGTCTCAAGTACAGGGCTTTTTTGGGTGACTATTCCAAGGTGTTGAGGGATTCTCTGTGCAGATTTTGGGCTAGGTGTAGCATATGAGCTTAAGGGATTTAGCTATCCACTCTCCATCCAAGATAATAAAGGGTAGGGCTTCTTTGCCTTCAGAGGGCTTTGCAATGTGTTTCCCTCTGATTTTTATTCCTGGGACAGGTTTCTGTGCAATGTCTCCTCTAGCAACCAGGAGTCATAGTTTAAATTTCTTTGCAACTGTTTTGCATGATGATTCAGAGAGAGGTGGAAAATAGAGAGGAGGGGGCTACATGGGGTCGAGGGAAGCAAAGAGTTGTGTACACAGTGTTTAAGTGATGGCTCTGGGGTGGGAGAAAATGTAATTCTGTTTGAGCAGTTTGTAGACGTTTTGCCGCTCGTCCCTGTGAATTAGGGGCCGAGTGAAGTCATTAAGCCCTAATCAAAAGCAGCTAATCAGGAATCAGTGGGAGATCTTCCAATTAATCGCGGCTGGAGCTCCGCAGAGCTGAAGTGCTGGAGGCTGGGAGAATAAAAATAATGAAATTAAGGGCAGTGCTGCGCTTCGAAAAACCCTCTCTGAGCATGTTGTGCAGGACTTGCTTGCCTCTGCCACGGAGGTGTTCCCCATCACTGCACCCTACTGCCTTCCAGGGCTGGGAGGTGGTGCTGGAAATACTTTGGGGCTCTGGCCTGTATTAAGGTAAAGGCAGTGGCACGTGCTGCTACTAGACCAATGATGTTTAGGGTCTAAGAGAAGTCTGATTCAGTCACGGCATTGCTTTAGTCCACGGACTTGTAGCACTTTATGCCCGGGAGTTAGGAAGCGTATTGTACACAGGTACAACTATACATGCAGTGATTCTTCTACTGCTGTGATTCTCAGCCAGGGTGCCAATGAACCCTGGTGTCCTTTGAAATCCTTTCAAGGGTGCTGTGGGGTGCGATGCAATGTTAGCTTGGTTAGATGCTCAAACATGATTCACAAGAAAACACAGAAACTTCAAATAGCAATCTGTAGCGTTCAAAACGTGTTGACCTGTTGTGGCCTTTCTGAGTTCTTTGCAGCAGAAGAATTGCTTTAGTATTTTTCTGTAGTCAAAAATGTGTGAAAACTAGGATCTGGCATTTTCCAAGGGGGGCCTCCTAGTCTACTGAGGGGTGCTTTGAAGTCTATCAAAGGATGCCTTGAGTATAAAAATGTTGAGAACCGCTGTTCTTTATCATGTAGCATATTAGGATCTCTAAGCACTTCACAGATCTGGTAGTTAAATATCATTATCCCTATTTTACAGAGGGGAAAATGGAAGCATAGCATTGTACCATGACTTCCTTAACTCATTTCATTCTGATTCAAAACTGAGTTTTTGCTTGAACATGCTTGGTGTCCTCACCCACGTCCCAAGGCAGAAGGCAAGGTCTGAGTTAGTGTATCTTGTATTTTGCTGCCCCAAAACGATTGCAGAGAACATGCCTCACCACACCCCATCAACAAGCAGTGGATAGTGGTTTGCTGCCCCCTTCCCAAAAATGTCCCTGTGCATCAAATTCTTGACACCGCCCGACTGGAACTTGTAACTGCGAGTCACCGCCTCCATCAGCACTGCCCCTGGCGTGAATCTTTGAACCTCTGTTCATGTTTGTGGCCACTTATGCACCCCCCCTACAGAAAGCAGGGGCACAGTTGGGCTTTTCTAGAGACAGGCCCACACCTTGAGGCAGGTCCTTCTTTATGCGGATGCTTGTGGGATTGTGCCTTGTTGCAGGAGATGCCCTACTACAAACGGCATGACCACAAGGAGTGGTGCTTGGCAGCCTCCAAGCAAATGCTGGTCAAGGTCAGTGACTCCCATGCTACCCCACTGCTCACGTTGGCGTCTCTACCAAAGAAACGTTGTCTTCATAGAAGCTAACAGCTGTCGGCTCTGCCTATTGGGGTGAACAAAATCCATAACTTCAGCCTAAGGGGTCAATAAACACATTATCCCACCAGCATGGGTCCTGCAAAGAAATGACTCTTCCAGAGCTAGGTTGTTTCTTCCCATGCTTCCCAGAGCGGGCAGAAAAGTTACCCCGCATATCCTAAGCAAGCAAGCACCGAGGGGTCCACGAAACGGCGATGCTATGATTTTTGGCATACCTGCCCATGTATCCGTATTGTCCCTCAGAAGCAGGCAAAGGGCCAGCGCAGCTGTTGGCTTGTGACAGCAGTGCACAAAGCTAAATGGCGTAGTCACGCTCTGCTGAGTTAGCCTTACTGCAAGGTTACTAACTTGCCATCGCCCACGTTGTGGTTAGTCTACAATAAGGACGTGTCCACAGTAAGTCGGGAGTAGGGCCAAGGAGCAGGAAGAGAGAAGTCTGACTTCCAGCTCCCTGTTTTGAGCTGTGCTCCTTC
>JAGPOW010003310.1:14145923-14176279 GCA_030014935.1 Caiman crocodilus
AAGTGACAAATACCCAGGACTCCCAACTCCCAGCACTTGCTGCTGAGTCTCTAAGGTCTGCTTTCAGGAGGGTAGGGGAGCTGGGAAGAAAAATCCAGGGGGGAGCAAAGAGACCGGGCCCTTCAGGGAACGGATGGCTCCACTCAAAGCTTGGCCACAGTTCATCTTTCCCTTCGGATGCAGCTGTAAACTGCTGCTGTTATTGCTGATGAGGCCAATCTTGTCCTTTTATCGGTTCCATTAAAAACATGGCAGTTCTCTCACATCACTAAAATCACCACAGCAAAGAAGAGATACTCCAGCGTCTGCAATGCTCCCTTCCTCTACTGAACCCCCCTCACCTCTCCAGTCGCTGAGAAACTTCTCTCTACATCTTACCCTGCCTTAGCCCCCCTCCTCCTTTTTTTTTTTAGCTTCTGCTTGAGCGCCTCTCTAACATTGCTCTGACACTGCTGTATTCAGGTTGCGCTCTAAAAAGAAAAAAAAATGCATTGTGTCGTATTGGGCACATCTATAAATTCTCTTCAGGTTTCATTTGGCACAAATTGGATTCTCCCGCGCCTGTGTTCAGAGGTTTCCCAAGCACCTTTTAAACTTGCCAAAGAGGAAATGCAATTTAGTTTAAGTAACCAAAGCGAAAGTGAAAAGGCACATAAAGTTGTTGCAGTGCATTAACCTCTTGAGGGCAAGGTTTGAACGAGACGGCAGCGGCACTAAACTTGGAAACCCCCCTCATCAACACAGATGGATGCACGCAGCAAATTTAGATTGGGTGTTTTCAGTCCCCCTCAACCCTCTCTCTGCCAAGGATTAAGTGGGGTTTATGTCTTAGGTTCAGCTTTGCCAAGGAGGTTGGCTCCCTATTAGGCAGCAGAACAAGTCGCCTGGATAGATCCAATGCATTGGAGTTGTCACGCGGCACTTCTGAAAATCTAGTGTTAGTGCCTGAATAGAGGTTAGAATAGGATTGGGAGGGACACCATGGCCAGCCCGTTGCACAGAAGCTGGATTTGTTGTTCCCATACCAGGACAGAGGCTAGACCATGTAAGCTGCTGAAAGTCTGTCCCTTTTATAATCATCTATCTGGAGCCTAAGCACACTTGGCAGTTCAGGTCCAAATGTGGGTGCTGAGCTCTTGAAAACCTGGCATATTTTAGCAGCTAAAGCATTACGGCAGTTGTTCAAGACTTCTGGGTTTGGCCAGTGATTTGCGGGTGGGCTGCTTGGCTTATCTGTGCCTTTGTTTCTCCTGTATTGAACAAGGGATGTTGCGGCACGCGTTTGCAAAGAGCACTGACTTGCGTGGCCTTTAAGCTCCGATTTTTGTTTTTGCAGAGAAAAATTCCCTTTGTGGAAGTCAGAGGGCCAGCTTCCAATAGTGGGTTCCCAAAAGTTCAGGGGTATTTCAGTTTTCGATAGGGTCTTCCCCACTCAGGTTCATCTCCATAGCAAGCTTCATTTTATTGCTATCCTCTCTTCTTGCCTCTGCCACTTCTGCACCGTATAAATAACTCTGCTGAGCTATTGATTTCTGGCTGGCTCATTTTCTAGATTTTTTGGTGCCCCAAAGGGAAGGTCAAGATAAATTGGCAATTTGTCTCCGGCTTGGATCTCATGTTCCTTCCTGGAGGTCCCCACCGCTGTCATCTTCTTTGCTGTGATTTCACTGCCAGGCACCATCCTCGCCCTCCTCTGGACTCCCAGAAGAGCTATTATTTATGACTAGTGGAACAAAACCAAATGATGCAAGCTTGTTTCCAGCCTAAGAGAGGACATCCATCAGCAGGGACTTTCAGAGAAAGCCCTTTGTTTAATTATTGGATCATTCAGGTTCTTTACAATCTGATTTTTCATACAATCTCTTTGTGAGTATCCCAGAGGGTACTTCATTCTCCATAGGGGATTAACAACTTGCAGGAGCGCTCAAGACCTTTGGATACTGCCTGTCTGGCTGGCTGCTGATGTGGACCCTTCCTTCCTGCTCTTCATATTCAGTACTAGGGGAGAAGTGGACAAGGAGTCACCAACTTATTTTTAGAGTCAGTTGGGAACTAATTATTTTGCATGAAAAATCTAGGAGAAAAGGAAATATTTTGATCTTTTTTTTCCCCCTGAACTTTCCTGCTGAATTTTTCAGGAATTCTTTTCTTTTTTTTTTTTTAAAAAAAGAAAAACCTGCCATTTTTTTTTTTCACTTTGTGGTAGAAATTTTCAACCCCCTCCCCCATAAAAGACCTGGAAAACTTCCAATGAAACCCAAATCCTTCATGAAATGTTTATGCAGTAAAAAAGGCCAATCTTCACTGGACAGAACATATTAATGGAAGAGTTTTCCTCAACTCTGATTCAAGAGATGCAGGACTCTGGTGCTTATTCAGCAGAGGGTGACGTAATGGTGTGGCCTGTGCTGACTCTATTAGCTAAACCAGGTTCATCCATTCTTTGCAAGTCCTAACCTGCCGCCCCCTTCTCTTCTAGTTCTGCCTCCCCAGTTCTGTTACCGTGCCTCAGTCTCAGCCTTTACCACTGCCTGCTCTTCCAGTCCTAATCCTCTGCTGCATTGCATAGTCACTAAATTGATGTGGCCTATACATTTATGACTTGGACTAAGGACTCCTGAGCACTTGCCCAAGCTAGACTCTAACCCCTGCTCCAGAGGTGGAAGGCTGTCTGGGCTCTAGTTCAGTGAAGCATTTTTGTACTGAATCTTCCCTATCATGTTTCTTCTATGGCTGATGCAGCAGGCAGATCTATCCCCAAGATACAAGCTACCTGCCACATATATCTTTCGTAATCCTCCATTTTTCATATTATCCATGAAAGAGAAAGCCCTAGGGCCACTGGCCCCTAAGAGAGTTCAGCTTGGGTCCCGGAGCCTCTGACAGGTTTGCTGGAGATTTTCTGATCATCTCAAGACATTCTTGGCTTGATGTCCCACAGTGTACAGAATAGATGAGGCTTGGTCAAAGAGAAGATCTCAATCTCCCTCAAGGCTTTGTGGATTGGCTATCGAGTATGTGGGTTCCTGCTTTACTGCCTTCTAAACCTCTATATTACCCATTCACCTGACCTTTTTGCTATTTTGCGGTTTCTAGATCTATTAGCCTGTCTGGGCTGGAACGCATTAAACTGCTGCAAATGGGCTTCTCTAATCCGTCTTGGTTACTTTGGCACTCTATTAAAATGAGAAGTGGTAAGAAACCAGAAAGTTTTTGGAGACAGCTTGGTGCTAGCATTAAGAGGCGTTTTCTAAGGCACTGTTGACAAGTGGGAAAGACTGTATAATTGAATGCAAACTGGTAGTGAGCTTGCACCACATTATGAATAATAAATAGCAGTAATAACAATGGGGGAGCAATATTTTAAGAGCTAGCCGACTGGTGTCCAGGCTCCAATCTTCCCAGTATTACCATGTATTCTCCCAACTCTGCTATGTGGTAGGGAAGAAGGATCACTTTTCCTCTACAGGGAAGAACTGAAGCAGATAGAGATCAAGCACGTTGTCCAAGGTCCTAGAGGCAGCCTGGCTGCCGGAGGCCTTGCATGCGAGGGGGTTGACTGGGAACATCTGTGGAACATGGTGCCGCATGCATCAGAAAGGGTGGAGCCTGTCATGATGTAAGTGACCAATCAAAATGGCACTTACATTGCAGTTCAACAGAGGACAAATTAGTTCATTCACTTTTGGTAGGGTGAGAAGAAATAAATTTCAAACACTCAAAGGCTCGGAGCATCTTCAGCTTGACATGTGTGCATGAGTTAGCTGTGGTGCAGTCAGTGATGTTCTTGACATCTGTTGGGCTAAAATGTATGGTGGATTGAAAGCACAGCTCCTCAAGCCCTTCATACCCTCCCTTTTGGCTGAGATTAGTTGTCCTGCCTTTAGTCCCTGGATTCTTTGGTTCATGGATATATGGAAAGATACATTTTGACCACAAATCTGGTAATGTTGCCAATTCTTGGGCTTGCCTTCCTGATCTTGTGGTACTTGGTGGTTTTCTTAACCTCAGTTACTGGCACTTCTGGAGAGTACAGCTTTACTGAGACCTAGGTATGCCTTGCATTGAAGCCAGGTTAATAAAAATAAGTGGAACTGGTTGAAAACCAGAATTTCTTTTCCTTGGGGAAACTGACATTTTAAAATCACTTTTCATTCCTGATCAGATTGAAACGCAGAAATTTTGACATTTGACATTTCCTGCAGAACAAAAACTTCCAAATTTTTTCACTCAGAATCATCTAAAAGTTTCATTTAGATGCTGTCAACTTTTTTGCCATTCAGATGAGATAAAGTATTTCAATTCGATAATGTCAAAATATGACAATAGGAAATATAGAAGTATAATGTTCAAAGTAATATTTAATATATGACAAAATGAAATTAATCAAAATGACAGCTAAAACAAAGCATTTTTTTTATTAAAGACAACCAAAAAAGTCAAAGTGATTTTTTTTTTCCTGTCAAAAAGTCCACCAACACTAGCATGTTCCCTTGAAACATGCTCATTGACATAAAACTGCATTTTCCAATGGAAGATGGTTCTGTCAAAACCTGGTTCGCGCTAAACATTTGAGGTAAAAAGTTCTCTTTCTAGGAGCAAGTGGAAGTGTCAAAGTTTTCCATTCTGTTACCATAGAAAGCTTTGCTCCCTAGACTAGCTAGCTGGAGGAACCAAATCACAGTGCTTGCTATTCATATTAAGTATGGCAGTACCAACCTGATTAAGCTCAGGTTTTGTATCATGCTAGGCACTCCATAACAGTCCCTGCCTCAAAAAGCTGGCTGTGAGAGCCCGCATCAGCCATGTACCCCAGGTTTTCCCATACAAGATCAAGGCTGATATATGCAGTCTGGGGTTCTGTGGTTTCCAAGCCTCAATCAGTGTTTCTATCTCCTCTGGAAGGAAGGAAGAAGTTGTCTGAGCAGTGTGAATTCAGTCAATACTGGAATCACAGTAATGGATCGAGGACTATATCATTGTTATTGTTGTTATTATTATTATTATTAGTTTGATTTGATTTTTATTCCTTCCCTTCTGATTCCATTGCAGTAAATCCTCCTTGGGTTTTGCAGCCTGCATATCCACCCTCCCTCCCCCTTTTGGTGTAATTCAATTTATGTATCTCCCCTGCCTTCTACCAAGGCGAAAAATAAACGCTGTCTCTCATTGCTCTCTCTCTTGCTTTTGCTCTCTGTTGCTGTTTCCCAGTCACAAACACAGTTTCTATTCCACTGCAGTCCTTGGGGGGAGACCTATAAAATTTGACTCATGAAGGGAAAGGGAAAAAAAAAAAAAAAAGAAAGCATAGGAAGGGAAAGTAATACAGGCAGAAAATGAAAGAGATTTAAAGCAGCTATCAATCGGTCGCTGTTCCAGCTTTAAGAGTCTGTTGAAACAACATAATAAAAGGCAATAAAGGTGGGATTTATGACCTACCTGGTGGAAATAGCTTGCTGCATCTATTGTGTGGGGTGAACCCAGTGGATGAGTCTGGGGGGTTAGTGGCTGTACTACCCAGTGTGCTTAAAGTGGTGCGACGCACAAACGGCCCAGTTAACAGACACTTTAAAAGGCTATGAGCCAATTCCATGGTTTTTCTCCATTGCCCACCCCCCTCCAACTCCAGGCCTTATGAGCCCCTGTATTTATGGGCTTAGCATTTTGTGTTTTAAAGACTCCGTTTTGTTCAGTTTGACTAGTAAACCTGAGACAATTCTCTGAGATCGATGGCAGTGGGCTGGAATTTTAAGGGCCAGGTATTTTACCACTGGGGTTGGGTCCTCAAGCTAAATCTTGAAGGAAGGGAAAGAGGAAAAAAAAAACACCATGCAGGCAGCAGAGGGAAAGTCTCGTAAACCTCTGGCAGATATTTAAATTGCAGTAAAATCTCCAGGGAGAAATAAATCTGCAAATATAAAACCAAAGCAAAACAAAAAGAGATGGGAGAGTTTTACTACCAGCTTTGTGGACAAAACCATGCTATTAAAAGATGGGAGTTCATAATGGAGGCCACTTAGCACAAAGCCTGAACAATTAGGGCTGCACGTACATTTGTGGGTCTTCTGCCTAGTGCTCTGCAAACAGACAAGGCAGAAGCTCACAGAGGCAGCGGTGCGATGCATGGAGTCTTGGACTGGGAGGCAGCAGACCTGCAATGAAATCCTGGCTTCAGTGAATCCAATGACAAAACCTCCATTGACTCGAATGAGATCAGGGTTTCATCCCTTGGTCACTATTGTGACCGCTGCCATATTGTGAGTGCTGCCATAGGCATCTTGTGTGTTCGCTGGCAACTTATGTGGCTCTCTTGTGCCTCGGTTTCCCATTCTGGATGATTGAGATAATGGAGCTTATACCTCTTTGTCATGTGATCCAAGAATCAGGTGCAAAAGGAACCATCTGAAAGCTGGGCAATACCGTAGCAGAATTGGAAACGGCCACATATGTGTCAGCGCCACACGGTTGTCAGCAGGAGTTAGCACTGAGATCCTCTATTTCTAGTGCATAAATTGTTGGCATTTGGGTTCAGGAGGTTACTCTCCTAGCTGTGAGTGGAAGGCTGTTATCCTGGATGTGGGTCAGCCACTAAAGGGCATCATGGACCTAGGCCATATACTACTACTCATATACTTTCAAGGCGGCCATGGATTTTTCATGCTTCCATTTGGGGAGTGTCCAACTTGAGTCACTTTGAGCCCGATTTTCCCAGAGCACCGAGGTGGACGTGCTCAGCACGTCCTGAATGTTTCTCACCTTGAGACTTCCTGAATGAGCTCTTCCCCACAAAAAGGTGGTAGAAGGATGATCCAGTGGTTTGGCCACTAGTCTAGGACTTGAGAGATGTGGGCTCAAGCCTCTCTTAAGTTATAAGCAGCCAGGGTGACCCTCCCTGCATCATGCCTCGCAAATTTTAAATAAGGGATATGAACACCGTGGTACCTAAGAGATATTAAAGGTCAATTTGAGCCTAGTTTCAATCATCCAGCTCTAGAGAAGGGACAGCAGTTTCTGTAACCAGCGGTGCATGCAGGAAAATTGCAGCAAATCCAGACTCGTTTGTCCTTGACTCTGCAGTCTACGCAACCCATTGACTGGGGGCAGCTTTCCGCATACGTCTAGGGCAAGGTCTCAGGACCCCATGATGAAACACTTAAATGGCTCTGTCCCACCTCCTAGCAGTGAATGAGCCTAAATATATTAAAGATTGTGCGGGGCACTGATTGCATGAGAACAGGGGACAGATACGTACTCCATGAGTTGGCCTTAACTTCTGTTGGCTGGAGCGAGAGCCGTGGTGTTCAGGCTCTGGTAAAATAGGACTTTAAACACTCTGCTTTGAGGGTCTGGCACGATGCCTTCTCTTATAATTCATCCCCGTCCCTTTCCTCCTTGGAAAGAGTTTTAACCTTCTCCCTGTCACTCTTGCTTTCCGGCCACAAGTTACATGCTTTTGTCTTGTGAAGTGCAGTAAATCTTAACGGTGGAATGAAAAGCTCTGACATATCCGATGCCATTTGTTCTTTCGGAGGAAGAGGAGGGGGAGGGGGAGGGGAGAAAAATCAATCTAGGATATAAAAAGAGAGATGCAGCATGGCACAATGGCATAATCCAGCGGAGCCAAGGGAAGAGAGAGACAGATCTGGGACGGAGGGAGGAGGTGCCGGGGGGATGCTGCAGTCCCGTGACCCTCTTAAAACTTCAGTGTGGAACAGAACCCTGGTTAGACACAAATAATGTGTAGGGAGTGGCAGAACAGGCTAACTACATCCCCACGAAGCCAGATCGAATGACCTTGTGAGCCAGCACTGAAGCTGCACCATAAACACTGTGAGACAAGACCCCGCTAATTGTAAAAGCCCAATCGGAGGGACCAGGGGCCACAACATGATGGATTAGTTCAGGGGCATGAATGCCAAGCTTGTACAAGGAAGCCACACATGTCCCCTTCCCTCCTGCTATCTTGGAAGACTTTGGTTACTTAAAAAAATCCAGACAGACAACATTCAAAGCTAGGAGCCTCTGGGGTGGATTTACACTGTGAAGGTATGTAAGGGCGAGGGAAGAGCAACCTGCGGTGGTATTGTGCAGCAGGGTGGCTTTACCCTGCGTGCTCTGTAGCCTTATGGGATAATGTTTGTCCATTTTTATCATTGCAGACATGTTCAGCACAAGAGCATCTTGTCTTGTACATCTGTGTCTGTATCTCTGCATATGCCTGTGTGCACACAACTTCAGCACAAATGTGTGTGTGGGCATGCAAGTCCACATAATATTAGCAGTAATAATAAGAGAGGTAATAGTCAACTGTGGTATACCTAGGAGCTCCTTTCATAGAATCAGAAAATGAGAGTTGGAAGGGACCTCAGGAGGTCATCTAGTCTAACCCCCTGCTCAAAGCTGGACCAGCCCCAAGTACAGCATCCCAGCCAAGGCTTTGTCTAGCTGGGTCTTAAAAACTTCCAAGGATGGAGAGTCTGCAACCTTTCTGGGTAACCTGTTCCAGTGCTTTACTACCCTCCTGCTGAGAGAGGTTTTTTTCTAAGATGTAATCTAAACTTCCCTTGCTGTAACTTGAGACCATTGCTCCTTGTTCTGTCATCTGCCACCACTGAGAACAGTTTATCTCCGTCCTCTTTGAACCCCCTTTCAAGTAGTTGAAGGCTGCTGTTAAATCCCCTCTCAGTCTTCTCTTCTGCAGACTAAATTAGCCCAGTTCTGTCAGCCTCTCCTTGTAAATCACGTCCCGAACCATTTTCTTTCCCCTCTGCTGGACTGTCTCCATTTTATCCACAACCTTTCTGTAGTTGGGGCCCCAAAACTGGACATAGTAATCCTGATGTGGCTTCCCCAGTGCTGAATAGAGGGAGCTAATCACTTCCCTCCATCTGCTGGCAACACTTCTACCAATGCAGCCCAGTTTGCCATTAGCCTTCTTGGCAACAAGAGCACACTGTTGGCTTATTTTCAGCTCATTGTCCACTGTAAACCCCAGGTCATTTTCTGCAAAGCTGATGCTTAGCCAGTCAGCCCCCAGCCTTTACTGGTGTATAGGCTTGTTCTGTCCTAAGTGCAGGACTTTGCACTTGTCCTTGGTGAGATTTCTTATGGTCCAATCCTCCAGTTGTTCAAGGTCTCTCTGAATCCCTAGCCTTACCCTCTAGTGTATTTATTGCTACCCCCAGCGTGGTGTCCTCTGCAGACTTGCTGAGGATGTACTTCATCTCATTTTCCAGGTCATTGATGAAAATATTGAACAAAAATGACTCCAGGACTGACCTCTGGGACACTCCGCTTGATGTCGGCTGCCAACTAGACATCGAGCCATTGTCTACTACCCTCTGAGGCCAATGATCCAGACAGTTTTCTATCTACCTTATAGACCATTCATCCTACCTGTAGCTTGTTTGCATTGAAGGAAGGATTGAGTGTCAGATACTGTACAAATGCAATGCAAAGGAATGGTTTCAGCTCCAAGGAGATTACAGTTTGAAGGGCAAGATTACTAAGGAGATGTGCGTGAGGCTTCTTGGGAGCACAATGGGGATATGCTAGGGGGCAGCTTGTGTGCTTTTCTGCCTGTCTGCAGGAGTGGACATATAATTGTGCGAGTGGGGTGGAGGGGTGTTTGTGTTTGTATATGGGTCTTTAAAAGTGACAATACGCATATGGGAAAAGTGCTTGAATAAACTAGGGGATACATATGTTTGCATCATAGTTACCTGAAGTTTGGGCTACTACCATTGGGGCATGGAATAGACCTATTCAGGATAAAGCTTCTGGGTCAGGAATAGGGATGTACACGTATTCCCTGCTTAGAAGGAGGATGGAAATAGACTGATGTGAATAACTGTTGTTTTGAGCCTGTGGGCTGAACTGAAAAATCAGGAGAAGTGCTTTGTTACAGGCCAACCGAAAACAGAAATCTTTTTTTTTTTGTCCCTGCATTGAAACAAACATCATAAAAAAAATGTCATTTCTAGTGAATGAAATATTTCCTTTTCTTTTCAGGGCTTCTTTTCATATGTCAAAAAAAATCTTTAGGTATATTGGAAAAAAACAACAACCCTGCAACACTGAATCCCTTTCTTTAAAATATGAGATGTACTTTTTGATGTTTTCAGCTGTTTTTTGGCCCAAACTATTTGCAAGTGTTGGCACAAATTCACAAACTATTTTGGTTGACACAAATCTGTATTTGTTCACAAAGTACATATTTCACCAAAAGAGTTTCTCTGACCTCAGCAAATGAATGATCTGGATTCTGGAGTAGTATCACTCCTGATTCGCGGTCTGATCCGGTTTTTCCTGTAGGTGTTCTTAATGAGAGTTATTAAGCAGGCAAAATCCAGAGCAACTTCAATTTTTCAAAGCTTTGCATCTCATAAGCAAATCCCATATTATCCAGATCAGAAGGCAGGTGAGTAAAGGGGGTGAAATGTTGTTGGGTAGATGGTTTTCAATTTGGTCAGTTGGGTGGTGCAAGCCCAGAGCTGCCATAATCCCCTCTCTCTTAGCAGAGAGAAATGAATATGCTTCTGACCTGGTCCTTTCTAAAAGGGAAAACAATGCACACCTATTTCCTAATTGTACTTCCTACAATGAAGGTAGAAAAGTAACACTCCCTACTGTACTTAGTGGCATCTGTTGGCAAGGGTTTTTTGTGTGTGTGTGAGGTTCTGGTTATGCAAAGTAGTAGCAAATTCCCACAACTTCCCCTAATAGACAAACTATTATTTAGTACTGCTCATGACCCTTTCGAAACACCCAGGTTAAAAAGACAAACAATCTCCATCTCCTAGAGAAAAATCCTGGCTTGGGTCATTACTAAATGAATATTTACAAAATTCCTTTGCTTTTCATTCTTGTTCTTGTTTTCAGAGGTTCATGTCTATATAATGCAAAAAAGACACATCAAGCTCACGTTTGTTTGGAATCACTGTCATCTTCTGGCCTTTGTGCTCAGCCACAGAGCTGCAATGTCCAAGCGGCAAACACTGCGGTAGGCATGTTATTTTATGAAAAGGCCCCTAATTCTGGAACAAAAACCACGGGAGTGTGGAAACATATCTGTTGGGTTGAGCCTTTAGTTTTGCAAAATCTTCATGTAGAGCTAGAGCTGGTTGACATGTTGGACTTTTTGGTCTTTTTGAAAATTCCACATAAATAATGAGAATATTTTTGATGCATTGCCCATACAAAAAATGCCCTGTTTTTCAACAAACATTCTTTGTATTTAAATTTCTTTCATTTTTTAAAAATAAATACAGTTGATACTTGAAATAAACAGCCAATGATCTTCTCACACTATCTTCATCTGGGCCTCTATTTGACCTACTACCACTTAGAAATAACGCCAGTCCAGAGATCAAGAAGACATCCAGTGTAACATTAGGGTGAACTTGGAACTTGTCAAAACAATACAATATAGCCTTCTTACTTCTTACTAGTTTTATTACTCATTGCAATTTGTAACAACAATGGTGTTTACTAAGTTCAATAGTTTTCATGTTCGATTCCCTTTCTAAAGAAAGTTTGATGAAATTGCATTTTCCAGGAAAATGTTGTGTCAGAAAACCTTCAACCAGCTCTCTATGGCAAGGTAACATAGGTGATAATATGACTTCTGCTTTTAACCAAGACAGTGCTATAGGATCTACTCACAAACCCGTAGAATAAGTGAATGTTGCATAGCAATGTCTGTAAATATTTTTGTGAATCCCAACATGCTGTCCAGTTCATTGGGATTGCAATATCTGCCATTTATGGAGCATGATTTTGTTTGCACCAATAAGGTTGTAAATGGTGGTTTTGGGTAATGGGGCAGAGTTAAGGGTGATGCTGGAACCGTAATCAAGTCCTCTCACAGTTTTTGACATTATGTTGTTGTTGTTGTTTTTTTTAATGAATGCTCTTAAATACTGTTTCCCAAACTTGAGTTGTAATTTTGCATTTGTATATCCTGACTTTCAAATAGTAGGATTTTTTTTTTTTAATAACTGCAATGTTCTAATTATGTTCTGTAAATTAATGGTCTATTTACCATCTTAACCTGTCTCCACAAAGATTTTGTTTGGGAATAGATTACTAATGAAAAAGCTTTGGCATCTTAACACTCTCATGGGTAAATCGTTAGAACAGATTCCAAATGCAATTAAAGGAGGGCTTTTTTTAACTACTGTATTAGCAGATAAATAGGTATATTCTCCCCTTTGAATGATCATTTGCAAAATCACTGAAATACTATTAGCTCCCTGCTCCTTGCTGCAAATTTGTCTGCTGCCGATGGGTAATAATGGGGAGATGATTGTGTGAAAAAGGAAAAGTGCTGCTGATGGACAGAGTAGGTTATTCTGCTGACAAGTGGAAAAAAGGGAATTTCCTGGAGGCAGCAGAATCATCATCGGGGGGCTGGAAGGAAGAATATTGATTTGGGACTATGAGTCTTAAGTGAATTGTTGAAGGTGATTATGATCACTCAAGAACAGAGCATGCTGGGAGTCCGGGGAAAGAAGATGTTTTGGGAGCATCCGGTTGCATTGTCTCTTGCGTTCGAGCCACAGGGACATTGGTGACTGCAGGAGCTTTGAAAAAGTGCATAAAGGAAGCCGGGGTTTTAGGAAATGGTGCAACCTGCATTGCGGGAAGGTCAAGGATTGAAAGAGTGCATGTGTGCACTAATAAAGCTTGGGATGCTTGAGCAAACCTCATAACACACACCAGCTCTGAGCAGCAGATCCTTCACTTTTCTTCTGTCCCTCTGGACAGAGATCGTCTCAGCCTCTCCAGAATGTGGACCATCCGTTCATCCCAGGACACCTCTTCTTCCAGCACTTGCTTTTCTCAAGCTCTGTGTAGGTAAACTCTATAGCCACTGGTGTTTGACATACAGGAGGGGCTCTATGTGAGGCTGTGTTGCCTGCTTATCCCTCATTCATCCAATTACGTAGTTTAGGCACCAACCAATGCCACCAGAGACCTGATTGGCAGGGTAAAGGAAGATGCTCCAGGGAGTCAGGCCTATGTGCAACCTTGCATCTGTTGAGTAATACAAAATTTGGGGGAGGGACAGGAGAGCTAGTGAGTTGGGAAAATGTCTTCTTTATCCCCCAGCCCTTTGAGAGAGTCCAGTCAACGTGGCATCAGACCTAAGACTGTCTCAAGGAGCTGTACATTCCCCTGCTCTCCCCTCTTCAGAGGTGTGTCTCACTAGGGCACTGCCTGGAAATCCAAGAGCGAGCCAGAAGGCAGCAGATCCAAGGACTCTTCTTTGTCATTGGCACGAAAAACCAGGAGTCTTAAGTCCAAAAAGCCCTTTCTCCTGACTTCCTTCAGTGACGTTATATCAAGCTGGAAGTGCTCAGGAACCTGGATTTAAGATACTTTTTTGCAAGAATTTCAGGCATTTCAGGGAGGTCTGTGGCTATGTTGCCAGCTCTCGTGATCTTTTTCATGAACCCGACCATTTGGGGGGATTTCTGTAAAGTCCCCAACTAAGCAATCCTATTATTACCTGGGAATCTTGGTTTTCATTTATAATAAAAAAAGAGAAGTTTCTAGGCTTCCTTGCTGCAGGGTAAAGCTTGCAACACCAGAAGACAAATATGTCTCCAGCACGAGGAAACAAATAAAAAGAACCCAACACATATTATTTTATAAGCCTTGTGGTTTACAAATCTATTGAGCAACTTCTCAGGGTCCTGCACCTTTGTTTTTGGATGTTTGGGATTTGTAATGCTGGTTTCAGGGTGTTTGGGTCCTTCCCTTGAAGTCTTTGAAATAACAAGTTGCTCTGGGGCTCTGCAGTGTTCTGGTTTGCATTTAAACTGCGTCTAGTCCTGGAAGCCAAGGGCTTGTCATGGTGAACTCCATTCTCTTTGCCACCTATAAACCATCACTTGTCATGCAGGCACAACCCAGGCTCACTGTAGAGGTGCTTTCATAACCAGTGACAACAGAACAAAGAAAGAGAGACAGCTACGTGACACACAACTGATTTTCCAAGGCTATTCTTCCCTTCTCCTCACTCTTGGGTTCCTGTCATCTTGGATCTAAGGTGGTTCTTGGAGAAGCACCGAGAATTTGTAGGAATTTACCCCATGGATTCTGTGAGCAACTTGGAATCTGCTGTCAAGGTCCTTATATCTGGATATCTGGACATCTGTCCCCTCTGTGGACTGAAAGAAGCTTGTCTTCATATATTTTCTAGCCTTGGCTAGGCTGTGACAGGTCCTGTAATAATACTGAGCATGATTCTAGTCAAATTGCTTTACAGGCATCAATTCATTCCTCCTCCCAGCCCTTCTGTGTGGTAGGCATTACTATACTTCTTAATGGATGGGGAAGCTGAGGTACAGAGATACGGTAACATGCTCACGTCCACAAAGTGAGCCAGTGTCAGCAGGGATAGGACTCAGGGGTTTCCAGGAAAATTCCTCCTTTACAAATCATCCTAGCTTCAATGATGTCAATGGGACGCTGGCTACCTACATCAGCTGAGGCTGTCTCTCTGTCGCTCTATGTTCAGACCATGGACTGTACTGCTGTCTCATCGGTGCAAAGTCAAGTTAGAGAATGACCAATAACAAGAAAAAACCCAAACAGTCCTAATGATATGGGATGGCCAGGGTGAGGTTGAACTATTACCCTATATCAATGTTGACCATGTGAAGGAATACCTTGAAAGGTTGGACACCTTCAAGTCAGCTGGCCCAGACAGTTTATACCCCAAGGTACTTATCTTTTTCAACATCTTCATTAACGATGTGAACATTGGTATCAGAAGTGGACTGGCCAAATTTACTGATGACACAAAACTTTGGGGTAAAGTGTCCCCACCTGAGGAGAGGCTGGTCAGGCCAACCTTAACAGGCTTGGAAAATGGGTGGATGAAAACCTGATGGCCTTCAACTCTGAGAAATGCAAGGTAATCCACCTTGGGAAGAAAAACCCACAGCATGCTTATAGGCTCGGCAGTGCTACGCTTGCTAGCACCATGGCTGAAAGGGACTTGGGGGTCATGATTGACCGCAAGATGAATATGAGCCACCAATGTGATGTTGCAGCTGGCAAAGTGAGTGAAACTCTGACTTGCATCCATAGCTGCTTCTCTAGCAAATCCCAGGATGTCATCTTCCCGCTGTACCCCGCTTTGGTGAGGCCACAGCTGGAGTTCTGTATTCAATTTTGGGCTCTATAATGCAAAAAGGATGTGGAGAAGCTTGAGAGAGTCCAGAGAAGAGCAATGTGCATGATCACAGGGAAGGAAAATGGGCCTTATGATAAGAGGCTGAGAGCTATGGGACTCTTCAGCCTGGAATAGTTCAGGCTCAGGGGTGATCTGGTGGCTGCCTTTAAGTATACAAGGGGTGTACATCAGGATCTGGGGAATGCCTGTTCAGTAGAGCACCCCATGGGATGACAAGGTCAAAGGGTCACAAACTTCTCCAAAACCATTTCAGGCTGGGCATAAGGAAGAACTTTGTACTCCGAGCCCCTAAGACCTGGAACAGACTGCCTCCGAGGTGGTGCCAGCACCTACTCTGGACTCCTTTAAGAGTCAACTGGATTTTTACCTTGCTGGGATCCTGTGACCCCAGCTGACTTCCTGCCCCTAGGGCAGGGGGCTGGACTCGATGATCTTCCAAGGCCCCTTCCAGCCCTCATGTCTGAAATCTATGAAACTTATGGAGAAGTTTCATCCAAAGCTACATCCCAACTTCAAGCGTCGTTCCTTTTGAACACAGACATGTTGACAGCTGGACAAAACCCTATAGATACTAAGGATCTCTCAGTATCTTAGAATTCTCCCGCAGGTTAGAAAATGTTAGTAAGTGAAAAGAAAGAGAGAAAGAAGGAGATGCGTTGCAAAGAATCTGACCTTATTTCCTGCAAGTGTGTGACTAAATCATACAGCTAAAAATAGGGAAGTGATTTGCCTTTGATGCAGCAACGTTTTGCTGATACCACTTTTGTTACACATATAAATATAGAGATTTAATGGAATATTTCCCTTGATGCAGTGCCTTCTATCCAGATACTGCTGAATTCTTGAGAGTAGCTGTCTGTCTGCTGTTTTAAGCTGGGAATGACATGCCTAGACTCTTTGGTTCTGTAATTAGCTCTGCCACTGACTTTCCACATGACCTGCGGTCAGAAACTTCTGCTAAAGTTTTTCACAGTCCCTGTTGCTTTGGAGAAGGGCTGTGTGATGCTTCCGGTGCGGATTCGATTCAGAGGAGATTCGGCCCAATTTGGTGGCCGAATCTCTGAATTGAATCAGGGGACCAATGAAAAGATCTGAATCGATTTGAAGCTCCCCAAATTGATTTGAAAAAGATTTGGAGAGCTTTGGTGAGTTGGGCAGTCCCTGCCCGCTGCAACAGGGAGCTGGCCCTGGACTCTGTGCTAGTAAGTAGGGGGCAGGGGATGGGGGCTGAAGGAAAGGGGAGGGCACCATGGAGAGACCTCTGCAAGGCCCCATCCCCTGCCTGCTCCCCATGACCCACACCTGAATGCCCCCCAACCCACTCCTGCTCCCCCGGCCCCCCCATGGCTGCCCTGCTTACCCCACCTCCTGGCCCTTTAAATAAAATAAACCCCAAAAAGCTCTGCACTCACCAGCTGCTGCAGCGGCCGCAGGGCTGCTGGGGGCTTGTGGAAGAGCTCCCACACAGTGTGAGGCAGCGGGGACAGCAGGGATCGCCCTCCTGCTGGGCAGGGGCCAGTGAGTGGGGGTTTTACTTATTTATTTAAAGGCCAGGAGCTGGGGCAGGCGAGGTAGCAATGGGCGGGGGGGCTGGGACAGTGGGGCAGGGGGCTCATGTCAGAGTCCCTCACACAGCATTGGGCAGTGCGGGGCAGTGGGGAGCACCCCCCTGCCTGGCACCGAATCAAATCACTGTCCTCCAAATTGGCCAGATCCGAAGCGGATAGTAGCCGCTTCGCACAGGCCTACTTTGGAATATCTGTATTTCAAGTCTCAGCACAAAAACACAGGCTTCCCAAATACAGCAACCACTTTGAAAACTATTGAGCCCAATAGCTTTGTGCCTCATTTTTCCCTCCTGTAAAATGGGGATAATAAAATAGACCTGCCTCAAAAGGCTGTTGCAGGGCTACATAATCTGTTGGTTCTAAATAGCTTTGAGATGTTCGGAGGGAATTGGTGTGGGCAGGTAAAATATGAGCACAAAGCTACCGAGGGAGCACAGGAGTATTTAGGAAGCACTAGCTACTGTTCCCACAGCTACTGGGGGGGCATGACATTTATATCAGGAGATGGTAGATACAGGATCCTGTGCCTTTTTCAACACTTCAGCTAGTTTTTGTCTCACCTCCCATTTCCTGGAATAGTCTGTGACTCACTGCAGGTGCTCCTCCATGTCGGGTTATAACAACTACGTTAAGAGACAGGTGGGGAAGAGAAAGATAATCCATAGGCCATGGCAGGTATCCCAGTGATGGGATCACCACAAGTCTCCACCAGACTGGGGTTTCTGGCTCATGGCTGGTTCTATCCCTGCCTGTGACTAAGCTGAGGCTGTCTGCTTTGCAAGGCGCCTGCATTTTGAAATATCCAAACAGCGAATTATTTAGCGGTAAACAATTATTCTGCTGCATAAAAGCTCTCACATTTGTTTACTGCGGATCCCACACTGAAATCCAGCCCTGAGACAAAACTGTCAGCGAGCAGGAGAGCAGAGGCTGGAGTTTATGTAAATGCGATGTATTGCGTCTCGCCAGCCACTGTCTCGCTATTAGCTTTTTATTTCCGTCTGTCGCTTTTTTTCCTTTCCTTGATTACAGTGAGACTCTGTACTTTCGGTACATTGGCCTTCTTGATGATGCCCTCCCTTGCTGTTCTTCAGCTCTCCCAGCCCTTCCTCCCCATGCTTTGTCCTACGTGCAGCCCAGCACGTTAATCACCTTTTCCACCTAAGGGACTCATTTTTGAGGTTCCTTCTGAAAGGAGGGAACCATTGTTATACCTATGTTCTGGAAGAAAATACAAAGACACATGAGGATGAGATGGTTTGCCAAAGAATCACTCCGGGACCCGGTGGCATGGCTGCAAACAGAAGCCAGGAGAGCCGGGCTGAATCGCAAGCCCTTCCTGCCCATCTCTTTTCTTTCCTAGTGCTGCATTCCAGTCTGTGCGGCCATGCTTACTGGCCCCCGGCAAAGGGGAACACGTGTTCAGATGAACTGCGCTCCTTGCCGAGGCCTGGATAAATAATGCCAATCAGAAACTATGTGGGGGGTGCCAAGCACCATCAAAGTGGAGACCACCAGTCTGTCGCCCACCCCTGCTCTCGACAGGCCCGCTTTGGCTGAAGGGATTCCTCGCTGTGGACCCCATTTATCTCCGAGTCAGAGGATTTACATCAGCCATCTATTGTGGGCTGGTAAATCTGCCACTGAAGCTTGGAGGCAGAATTTATCTGTGAGCGTCCCTCCGCAAAGCTTGGGATTCTCCAAACACTGGCTCAGCCCTGTGTTTGAACGTGACTTGCTGCCTCTGTGGCAGGCAGCCGGTTTGGCTCAGGGGGACTCTTAGCAGCCATAAAATGTGCAATTAAAACCCCCTCTTACTTCAAACTGTCTCCTCGGGCGCCCCAGCTAGGCAAACATTACAGCTGTGAAGAGATGATCCTGCTGCTTCCCGCCTGCAGCTGCAGCTTGGCTCACCAACAAAAGTCAGTGTTTAGAAACCAGACCTCTTTCTGCACTCCCCATGGTCAGCCAACGGCTGCGGGGCCAGGACGTGGCATCGGCTGCCCTGTCCGCTGCCTGCTTTCACCGGGCTAACAACCAGCATAGCCATGCCCACACTAATGGGGCATGCATCGTCTCATAGCTGACTTTCTACAGAGCTGATAGGAAAATTAATTTAGTGCTTTTATAGCGCCTTTCGGTCAAGGAGCTGAACACCTTTTACAGACGTTAATTGAGCCTCACAGTTAATGAAGCCTCACTAACAGGTCTGCAGGGTAAAGCAGTGTTTTTATTATCTCTGGTCTGCAGGGGTCATATGTAGATCTAGACTATCTCCCTCACCCCCCCAAAATAAACAAGAGGTTTTTTTCCTCCTCAAAATGGAAATTTTCAGCATGCTGAACATAATTCTTTCAGGTTTCACCTGAAAAACAAGCAGAAGGAGGAGTTTCATGGAAGGAGAAAGTGTGTTTGTTCTCATCAAAACTTCCAGGGGAACAGGACAACCTTTCCCAACCAGCTCTTGAGATACAGAGAGCAGTGAGTGGAAAGTCCTGTGGGGATGGGACCATAAGCTGTGACCTGAATGGTGTCAAACACTCTTTGGGGTTTTGTCAAAGGAATTGCATATTAGCTGTGAGAATAAAAGACCTTTCCCATGGTGACAGAGTGCAGAGAAGAAGCTAGACCCTGGGCTCGCAGTGCACCCCTCTTAGCATTTGTTGTGCATCCACCTATTCATAGTGTCACAGCTGGCATCCAGCTTTTTCAAGAGCTCATATCCCATTGATATCTAGGGTATTCAAAGGATGTAGTTATGTTGGATAGAGGTACCAGGGGCACTAATAATGAGAACCTGGACTTTTAAGTTCAATACAAAAACCAATGAGTGTCCTTCCATAGCCTCGTACTAGTTAGAGCCATACTCTTCCAAGTGCTAAGCCTCTACCCTAAATAGGAGTTCAAAATCTATCTATAATGATCAACCGTTGATCCTTCTGCATCATGGTGTATGCCTGAGAGGTCACCCAGACCTTTAATGCATATGCCTAGGCAGGAGTTTTGGAGGAGTGGAGGCTACCCAGACCTTCCATCCCTAATTATCAGATGAAGTAACTAATCCCAGGACATCCAAGGAATCTGTGGCAAAGCCAAGAATAAAACCAAGCCTTTCCTGAGCACATTCATCACAAGATTAACCTTCCTAGGCTTCCCAATCCTGCATACCACAATTTCCTTCCCATTTCGTGTCTCAGCTGACCCACGTTCACTAGGTGTGGATATCCCTATTGCAATTTCACTCTTTGAGCAGCCATTAGCACTGTTCCAGGGTGGAAACTGCTCATGAAAGTCTGTCTATAGTCCAGCTTTATTCCCTCCACCCACATCAGCTGGTTAGACCTTCTCTTGATGCACTTCCCAGTTGCTGGCCAAAGCAAATGTATGGCTTCAGTTTGCCTTTCAGCGGCAGGGGTAGGAAAATCCTGATTCTGTGGAGACCAGACCCCTTCCCCACCCTCCCTGCTTTGCTCCATGGACCTATGCCAGCAGGAAAAGCAGCCTGAAGCACGTCTCAGGAAATCCAGACATGCTCACTCCTGGCACTGTTGCCCTTGCTTCATAACTGAGGTGAAGCCAATAATCATTTGTACAACTTTTAACTTTCCTGGTGTGTTCTCTTCTGTGTCCTCTTCAAACAGCAGTGTTTCTTCTGATCCATCACAGTCAGCATCCTTATCAAAGGAAAACGTGTGCAGGAAGGGAGTGTGGAAACTCAGATAATCCTGTGTGCTCCCCTCTCTCTGCCCCATGTCTGCCTCTGTGAAACAACTGGTGTAGACGGAAGAGAGAGAGAAAGAGAAAGAGAGGCAGAGAAAGCGAAATCCTGCTGTCCTTTCTCTGTGCTGTCAGTGGAACTCATGCATCCTTGGCAATAGGAGGGGTTAGGTCCAGAGCTCAGAGTTATTGACCTTCATCTTCAAAACCTGACCACGATCTTTGGGCAAATCTGATCTCTTTTATTAGACCAACCAAAATATTTGGAAAAAAAAATGTCTTTGCAAGCTTGTGGGTACAAACACCTGTCTTCCAAAAGCTTGCAAAGAATAATTTTTCCAACTATTTTAGTTGGTCTAAGAAAAGAGATCAGATTTGCTCAAAGAACCTTGTCTGCCTACGTCCTTAGACCAACACAGCTACAACCAAACCCCCTAAAGCCTGACCAGTTATTTTTGGTTCCTAGATTGCAATAGCAAAGGCCCCCTGGACCATGTTTGATTTAGACCAGCTGAGGATCTGGCACTGAGTTCTGCTTACAACATGGCCAGTTATTCTGGACTTCTATATTCCAGTCCTGATCTTGCAACATCTTAACAGGCCCTGTTTTTAAGACCTGCCCTTAGACAGACTGTCTCAAGTCAGGCACCCACAAACGAAGGCACCCAAAGTGAATGGCCACTTTTGAAAAGTGAAAGCTTGCTAGTATTCCTTAGACATGTCCTTAGAATATTTCTAGAGGCTCCGATCAGGCGTAGGTGCTAGGTGCTGCATGCACACAAGGAAAGCCAGAGCCTGCCCTTAGCAGTTTTCAGTCTGAGGCACTATGGGTGAGTGTGACTCACTGCCAGAGGACAGAGTAGGTGGGAGGCTGAGAGCTGTGATAGCCACGTGTGGGAAGCACTCAGGTTAGTGATGCACGTGGCGAGATGTTCAGTCCCATCTGCTCTGTTCAGAGGTACCAAAAACAGTGCCAAGGCTGTTGTTAGTTATGCTGGTGGCTTGTGTAAGATGGACTGTATTCCAACTTCCTAGTTGCACTGGTTCCAGTAAAACATGATTAAATACATTGGGAGTGCTCCCCCCCGGTGCAAGGGTTAAACACCTTGTTTAAACACACCGGGCACAACTGGGGTGCAGATGCACCGGGAGAATCTTTCTTGTGCTGCTGAACAGAGGGGACCCCAGGCCATTTCAGTCACCTCCTCTCAGCCAAGCCCTTTTTTCTCTCTCCATGTTAGTACAGCACGAGACTGCAATGAACACATAAATTCTTCATGTTGAGCTTTATATCCGCTGACTAGCATGTAATCCTAGCTGCAGCAGGCAGCGCTCTGTTCAGGGCAGCCACATATTGCCGTGTATAGGGGGACGGATGGAGCTTTCCAGCTACACCCTCTATCCAGAGACAGATTTCCCTCGCTTTACACGGGTTCTGGATGTGCAAACTCGCTCTTACGTGATAACCCTTTTTATACCAAAAGTGCGTTATATGCAAGGGAAATTCACTCTTATGCGATCGGCGTGGTGGACATTTGAGTTATGCACTGTTTTCCAGGAACACGTGTACAGCGTAAAGCGAGGAAAATCTGCACCCAAAGAGCTGCTCCACCTTTCAAGGAATCTCTAATGTCCACCTCTACCTTCCTTACAAAGTTTACCAGATGCGGAAGGAAAGGAATTAAAGACACCAGGAAATAGCCCAGACAGCATTGCATAGCTGCTGGAATTAAAACCTTTTGCCTGACCACAAGAAGTTGACATTGTGCCATTCATCCGCTGCCTCTCTTTCTTAAGGGGTGCACTGAGGAAGGGTTTCAGGAACCACTGTCCTACCTGAGTAAATCTTGGTTTCCACCCAAGGCAAGAATAACAGAAGAGGAATGAGCAGTGGGTGGGGAGGGGGTTAAAGCTGGAAAAGGTGCATTCAATGCCATGCATCCTCACTGTTTAGGCCAGGCCCATTATAGTTCTCCTCTCAGGCTGGGGAGGAGGAGTGAAGAAAGCAGCTAGTTGAAAACGTGACGGGGTCTGTGTCACCACAGAGGGTATGGCGCAAATGTGAAAAGCTCTGAAAGGGCCACGCTCCAGGCACATCAGGTGCCCTTCAGCACTTGCAAGTCCTTCAGGGCCATGTTCTACAGGGCACGAAGGAGAGGCAGGAAATGTGTGGCAAGAGGTAAGAGTGAAAGCCATGGTGGACAAACCTCCGTAGGTTTGGAGACTTGGTTTGGATGAGAAAGCAACCCTCTGCACTCCACAGGAAAGACCTCCTTTTGGGGAGTCTGGTATTTTGGGCTTTCAGCCAGGCTTGAGACGTAAATAAGGGTGCTGACAAAAGTGACATTCGTCACATCATCGGTCCCCTGAAAGTGCTTGACCGCTGTGCCAGGACGCAAGTGCATGGCTGCAGAGTACTTTAAAAATGGCCTGTGACGTGACAAGTTAACCCTCATCACACGCGGGATCAGATGAAGGTGCTCCACTTTGGAGTGCCTTAGGAAACATCTATTCCCTAGGGTTAATTTGTGCTGCGATTGGGGCTGGCATGATGCTGCCCAGCCCTGCCATTAGCGCTGTCTGCAGGAAGGGAGGGGGAATGAGCTCCAGGCTGTGGTTTGCTTGGCCTGAGCTGAAGGTGGGGTGGGTGGATTGGACCCCGCAGGTCCCCGCTCCAGCTCAGCCGGGACAAACCCCAGCCTGCAACTCACTCCCCGTCCCTTCTTCTCCTCCCTTCCAGTAGACAGCACTGGAGTTGGGCAGCGAGGAAGGCTAGGGGAGAGAAGTAGCAGGCAGGCTCTTCCTTGTGACTGGCTCCAAATCGGATCTCGATCCCATCCCCTGCCCAATCCAACAGGTCCACAGCATTGCTTTAACTTGTGGTGCCATACAGCAGGGACCTGCACATCTCCCAGTGCCCCTGTCTGATACTCCGGCTCCCAGTCTCGTCTGTAGAAACCTGCTGTACTTTTATTGCAGTTAAAGTAATAATACCAGGTTATAAAAGCTGCCCCATCATGCAACACAAAAAAGCAGAGACCCAGCAGAATGAGAGGAAATAATTAGTTGACCAAACTTTTCCTTGAATCTCAAAAAAGATTCTGCTTTTGCATCAGAGATCAGGAAAAGCTTTAGGACAGCTGAACTCAGTGCATTTGAATTGGATACTTTGTCTCCCTGGACTCTTTGCAGCTGCCTCTTGGCCTCTTCTAGCAGATTTCACTCTGATTGACAGCCAGGGTGTTGGACCTTTGATAAAAAACCTTGCCAATGGTTTCAGAGGTGAATGGTCTGTAAAGTCCTTCTTCCTGTGTGTATACTTTGCTGGTTCTAACAGTGGCCTGAGCCGCAGACTCTGACTAGGACACTATACTGGCAAAAGTTGGGTCTGCAAGGGGTTTTTCTGCTGCTGACGCTATCTGTTTTGTTGTAGTGGATTCAGATATTCCTTTTTGCACTGCTGCTTGGTGTGAAAAATCAAGGAAAAACTTGTCAGAGTTTCAGGGACCAGCTCACAGCAGGGGGCGTCAGAACTCCACGGCAGACCCGGGATCGGGAAAGGAAGGAAACAAACCTCCTCTGGGCTAGAGATGAAAGATTGACTTTGAGAGTACAGCTTGGCTGGCAAGAAAATACTTTCCTGTCTCAAAAAAAATCACCAGCACCATGAGTTTCTGGTGCTTGTCAGAATCCCCTACTTGCTAGCTCTAATAATACTGGTCTTTTCAATGACGCTTTCTACTCAAGGCAGTGAACAGCTAACAGGGAATAGCAATTCATAGCAACCTTTTGCAACTGGGAAGCATCATTCCCAAGCAAGCAGACTGTGGCACGTTTCACTGAAGTTCAACCCCAAAACCATGACACTTGACTATATATAATATACACCTCATAAACACTCCTGACAGAGGCAGCTTATTATCTCCCCATAGCTCTTGTCATCCCACTTCATGCATGACACCCACCTAACTGTATCTCTCCCCCCATTTTTATCTTATATTTGTACAGGGTCTAACATACCAAAGTCCTGGTCTGCATGGGGATTTTGGTGCTACCCCAGTAAAAATATCATAATCTCATTCTGTAGCACTGCTGAATGCATGTTGCGTGTGTGTGTATATATATGTGTATGTGTACATACACACACACACATATTCGTATATATATATATATGTATGTGTATGTGTATGTATATATGTGTGTGTATGTATATTTATGTATGTATATATATGTGTGTGTATATATCAAAGGATGAAATTATTAGATGGCCAGCCATTTCAACGCTCGTCATTAAAGCATTCCCAGATCAAATACCAAGCAATGATTTGGGAAGAACTTCAGTTTCAGGGTGCTTTAAAGAAGGTATATTTTCATTTGGTTTGCAATATAGGTTTTAGGTGGAGTAGATTACTCTCATGAAAAGAACTGGATTGAATCTTGTGTTATGAAATGCGGAGAACGGGTAATAGGATAAGTTTGTTTTAGGACGTGGAGTGGGTGAGCAGAGCAGAGAACTCAGACCCTGTGGCCCTCAAGGTTTTCCCAGGGTTTAGGGGTTTTTTTCATTCTGAATTAGAGCAAACCAGCAACATTCAGAAGTTCCTGCACTACAGAATAGCATGAAAACAGAGTTTTAAATTCATTAAAACATTTCCCTTTAATAAGGTTGGCATTTTTCATTTTACTTAAGTTGGAAATTAGGCAGCAACACTCTTACCTCAACTTCTGTTTCAAATTATATTACAAATGATCACATAACATAGCAATGTAATATCAAATTAATTTAAAAAGTCACAACAAACAGAAGTGGAGATATCTAGCTAGCTAAACCAAAATGTATTGGAATTAACAAACCTTTCTGAACAAGTTAATTTTAATTAAATACTATTTTCTGACTGAAAATTGTTTCCCCAGAAAATTCTGGATTGGCTTTGCTTACAAATTTGTATTTTTAACTATGATAATGATGGAGTGGGCCAACCGACATATGTAGTTTTAAAGTAGTGCGTCATAGGGCAATGTGGCAAAACATTTAGCACTCCAGTTTTAGGCCAACAAAGTGCTTAGATACACGCTTATCTTCAAGCGTAAGAGTAGTTCCAGACTCGGGAGGAACATGTCTTTCCTTTCAGGACCGAGCCCATAGTTGAGGATAAATCTTTTAAACAGGAAGTTATATAGTCAGGGTCCTCATACCATGAGGAGCACTTTACTCCGTGTATAGCTACCTTAAAAGGAATGAGCTTCTCACAGGGTGCATGCACACATTCATTAATGCACTGTAATAACAGGTACTAACCTAATGTGCCATAAACGATGCTACTGCTCATTAGCTCAGATGAACGCTTTTTGTGTGATGCTTAGTGCTCATTGGACTAATCTGCTCCAGATGAGTGCATTAGCATGTTTTTTGCTGGCTGCACTAATGCACAGTAGAATTAGTCCAAAGGGAATTAAGCATCTTGTGTAGCTATGCCTACAGAAGATATGTTTGGTGTTATTAAGGCTAGAGATTTAGACCATCCAGAATTAATTCTTCTGTCATCTTCCCCTTTTCTTTCCTTCATTGTCTAGTCTCCTTCTTCCTCTCTTTCCCTCTTGACCCCTCTCTTCCTGCATTATCCTTTATTTTCATCTCTCTTCCCCATTTCTCTTCTCTACCACAGGCAACCTTTTCCCTGGAGCGTTGGGTCTCTGTAGTACTCCTGTACTCCCTATGGCTAATTCCCAAATACAATTAGGCCGAACCCTGACTGACGTGTATGTAAAGGTGGCAATAGTGCCATATTAAGATCACAGCTCATGCATTTTCCCTTTCTCCCCAGCTGCAAAAAATACATCTGAGGGAGGAAAATTTGGCTGCTGGCTAGCTGCAGTCTTCCAGCATCCATTGAAGAAACCATCATTGTAGGAGACTGACGCTTGGGATGTTAGCAGGTTGTTGGCAGATTAGCAGGGAGATGAGAATGGGTTCAGTGGAATGGACTGAAAGGCATATTTGGGAGTTATGGAGCCTTAGAGGACTCAAGGCGGTGGAAGCCTGGCCAGGCCTGCTCTGGTATGACTGTCTGCTTTCTGAATGGACTGGCATTGAGCTGTACAGATTTTTGGCTTCTGATTGCTGGCTTCAACCAACATGGACACAAAACAAAAATTGTTATGAACTCTTTGGTGCCTTATGTGAAAAAAAAAACAGGAGCCCAAGGGACGGAGTGATCTTCAAAAAATTGGAAACCAGGAGGATTTTGATCACAAGAAAGTGTTTTAGGCTCCACAGTGACCTGGTAAAAATTCAGGATGCTCAGGGGTGTTTTAGGGACTGTATACAAAAACAAGATAATCTTGCGGTAGCCTTGAGCACAGAACATAGGCTTATTAGAGAGCCTGTTTCTAGGGATCCCGTACTAAGAGCAGAAGACAGAGGTGGGCAAAACCCAACAGAGAGCGATTCCTCGGGTTAGTATTGCATACAGTGGGGCAGGTTTGATTCCATGCTGTTTCATTCTGTGGTCCCATTTGATCCAGTCCCTCTTCCAAAAGCTACTGGGCTTGGATAAATGTTTCTGGTTGTTTCAGGTTCATCCCAAAGGACAGTTATAGGAGGGTCAATGATGAGTTGCTTACCCCTCTTCCCTGCCTATAGCAAAAGGGTGGATGCCGGTGGGGAGTATGAGTGGGTTTAGGATGCTGTGGAAATCCTGCAGTGAGGGATCATCTGTGGTCACTTGCTGCAGGTACACGGTGTGTCTCATGGTAGATACAGAGATGCCGTGAGGCAAATGAGCTGGTCTGAGGGACGCCGATAAGCCTGAGCCTTCTTGAAGAGCAGCTCTTTGAAGGAGTCACATGGCCCTGGAACTGGTGGCAGGAGATATGAAGGACCTTGAAAATTTACCCAAATGAAGGTCTGTTCCCTAATATCCTCAGGCTTAATTTTAACAGGGAGGCTGCATGTGCTAAAGGAGATAATAATCATTTGCTGCAGGATGCTAATGCACCAAGAGAATGCAGCTCCCTAGAAACTGGCTAGTTTTCCTGTATTCCCACAGTGATCACTTTTCTAACCAGGTGGCCACTGTTCCCCCGTCTTCCCCAGCAAGATACCTGCATCCCTGTACCTCTAGTCCCCTGACCCTCCTGTGAAAATTGACAATGACAAAAGTGTGGCTCCCTATAAATGCTCCATCTGGAAGAGTCAGTGTGCCTATGTGCCTGTGGATGCAGTGAATTTAGCAAAGTCTGTTCCTTTCTCTGTTCTGTGCATTAGTGTTACTTTCTGTCTGGCTGCGTCCCTATGTGCCTGTGCTTGGTCCCTTTGAGCCAGGATGCCTAGAGAATTGCAGTGATAGGTATGCTTCTGTAAGACTGTCTGCCTGTATTTATCCCCTTATGTCTGCGTTTGCAACAGTGGGCTCATTTGTCTATGGATGCCTCTGTAAGCATAGGAGTAGTGATTGTTTGGTTTTATTTTTTTTGTGCTAAATGTTTAGGGTTTTTTCCCCTTAAAATGCAATTTATTTATAATGAGGTCACCGCTGCCAGATGGTTCTGGTTCCCAGAATCAGCCTGGAACAGACTATCGACTGCACTGACCCAAATGGCAGCTCTACCAGCCACATGGGGACTTGGTTGGGACTGGAAACTCCATTTCTCCCTCTCTGCCTTCCAGCTCTTTTTCATTCATTCTGCTTGGGAACAGTCCGAGCAGATTGTGCCCAAAATGCAATGACGTAGAGCAAGCCTGGAATTTGGAACTTCATCCCCAGCCCTGAGTTATCTGTGACTGCGGGGTGACAGGGAATGAATCCAGATTGGCTGCAGAGCCAAGTGTACATCTGGTGTTGGAGAAATAATGTGGGGCCTGCTCAGGCACACTGGTTGGGAATATTGGGACTCTGCTAATTCCAGCTCCACCAATTCCATTGTATGAGCCCCGGTACCCCTTGCAGTTTCCACTTGGGACAGAAAATTGGGGAAGGCTGTGCTATATACATCTTCTGGCTGAACATACTTATTTGGTTGGACCAGGAGCGCCGTGCATCTGTGGGCTGTGGGCGGGAGCGGGGCAGGATCATCTGTGCAGGACAGGTGGTGGAGGCCCGCGGAGGAGGGGTGGTGCTGGGAGGGGTGGCAGGCTAAGGTGAATTTTGGGGTGGCTATAGTCCTCTGAGCCCCTCCTAGCTCTGCCCCTGCTTCTTCACTGCTCCAGCCGGTGTCTGTTTTGCACTGAAGGCAGGGCGGAGGGTGAAAATGGCTTTGGTATGCCCTTGACCTCCTTTGTCTGGTGAGTGTGAAGTTTGCCTAATTTATGTTCCAAAAAGCTTTGAATTCCTGAGAAGAAAAGCACTAGAGAAGTGCAAAGTATGATTAATCATTATTATTATTTCTATAAATTCTCACTCTAGCCTCAGTTGGAAAACAGCAGCTATTTAGCCGTGCCCATAAAAGCAGAAAGGACAGAGCACTGGGTCTGACTCACCCCTCCCCTTGCATCAGGAAAGCTCCACTCCTTTTGGTGCATTTATGCTTGATTAACACCAGAAGAATCAGGCCCGGGAATCTTTCCTTTCTGCCCCTGGGGGCATGGATGACTAGCTGCTGTTTTTCACTGCTGGGGTACTCCAGTGATGGGAGACACAGCCCAGTATCCTGTGGATATGTCCATGCTGCCCTCTGCCACTCTGCCCTTCAAGGCAGAGACCTGAGGAGATGCAGGAGCCTGGAAGCATCCTCACTGCCCCGTGTCTGGAGTCTGCAGAGTGTGAGCGAGTAGACAGGGCTTACTTTGTTTTTGCCTTAAGAGCTGTAGAGAGACCATGTGGACATCCGTCCCTATCCCTTCTCTGCCCCACTGGGGAGCGATGGGAACTGAGGCATGGAGTGGTGAAATGGCTTGCCCAAGGTCACACCATGGGCCTAACAGCGGTTCTGGGATTAGTGCCAGTGCATCCGGACTCCCAGGAGACTGCTTTAAGCATGAGACTATCTCCGGTGCCGAGTGATTTTTTTTTTTCCCCTATCACTTCTCTGTGACTGATGCGAGTCTGCTTCAAATCACAGTCACTCTGACTTCTGCTATAAATCAAATACATCTCACCTCCAGAATGTCTTTCTCCCATCCCTGAGTGAATCGGGCTCCCTGGTGCTACTCGGCCGGGATGCTGAGTCAGCAACGTTGCAATGCTCAAATACCTTTTACCTCCGTCCTTTCCCGCATCTGGCTGGTTGCCTTGGATGTTGTGTTTAGCCTCACCCGCCTGTGTGATGGGAGCCCAGGAAATCCCACTCCCTTCTCTCTCCCACTGTGAACATTGGTTTCCAAGGGGGAGAAGAGGAAGATGCTTTACCGGGAGCTTGCCCTGTTCATATATCACTGCCTAAATGCTGCCGACAAACAGCGAGATTCATTTCAGTGCCAGCCGACCATAAATTTATTTGCTTGTTAATGCAGCTTCCCCAGTTCATGTTTTCCCTAACTAGGAGCATCAAAATGTCAATCTGTCCTCAGGGGTGTATCAACCTCCTGAACTGAACTCAGTAACAAGATTAGAATCTGTGCCGCTGCGAAGTGCTGTCTGTCTCTCTCCCTCCCGCTCTTCCCCTCTCCCTTTCACTCACACTCTTCTTCCCTTATCTGGTTTTTATCATGCGTTCTCCTGTTTTTTCTACCCCTTCATTTCTTTCTTCATCAATTCCCAATGACGCGAGGAGAATTGAGGCCCTCTGTGCCAAGCCCCCCTGTCTATCTCAGTTAGCCTTCATCCCTTTCTTTCTTTCTTTCTTTCTTTCTTTCTTTCTTTCTTTCTTTCTTTCTTTCTTTCTTTCTTTCTTTCTTTCTTTCTTTCTTTCTTTCTTTCTTTCTT
>JAGPOW010003310.1:14176379-14208481 GCA_030014935.1 Caiman crocodilus
TTCTTTCTTTCTTTCTTTCTTTCTTTCTTTCTTTCTTTCTTTCTTTCTTTCTTTCTTTCTTTCTTTCTTTCTTTCTTTCTTTCTTTCTTTCTTTCCCTTGCTTCCTTCCACAGGCCAGCCAGTGAGAGAGGGATTCAGAAAAGGTGTTCCTAGATGGCCTACTCCTCTACAAGAAACTATAGGTTACATCCCATTGGCCCTTCCCACATGGAGTTGAAGACATACCTGCCAGAGAGGGTGAGCCTGGAGCAATCTGCAGTAGTTTCAATAGATGGCACATTGTGTAGCACAGAGTGCCAGGGCCACTGGGGAGAGGGCTAGTGCCCTGTCCATGTAGAGGTACGTTGGGATGTCTGGTAAAGCTGGAGAGACAAGGTGAAGGGCAAGATGTCTCCATTCATAATAGGGGAGAGGGCACGCTATGGTGGTTAGAGATCTGGCAGGTCACTCCTCCTACAGGGAGGGAAGGTTATGGAAGCAGGGTAACAAGAGGGGATGGGTATTGGAGCTATGGAAACAGGCTTCTCTCTGAGAAGGAGGGAGAACCCTCTTAGGTATTAGAGATAAGAGGTGTATCTACATGTGCATACTTTAGTTAATGCTTATTAAATCTAGTACCTCCATTATGACGTACCAGGAGAATGTGCGTTAGCTTGTCTTAATGCGCATTAACTAAAGAGCATGGGCATTTTTACACATGCAAGCGCTGGGCACTTCGAAAAGCACCCGGGGCTGAGATGCTTGCAGTTGTATAACTGGTGAAATGCACACCAGCACTGAGAAAATGGCAACAGCATGCTTTTGAACTAAAACTCATATAAGGTGTTTTAGTTCAAAAGCACACTGCTGCCATTTTTTGTGCGCTGACGCACATTTCACCACTAATCCACCGCACGCGACTCAACACAGTGTCCGTCAGCTCATGTGTGTGGAGCACACTCGATTAATTGAGTCTTCTCCAAAGTAGCAGACCTCTGGCATGTCACGGGGCCAGAAAAGGATGAGTATAAATGACCTGCTGTTTTAAAATGATGCTTAATGCGCATTAGCCTATTTTAATGCACAATCACTAAAAAGCATGTTTTTTAGTGATGCTTTAATGCACATTAAAATAGGCTAATGCACGTGAAAGTGCATGTGTAGCTGCATGAGACATGACTACTTGTTTTATGGGCAAAAGGCAACCTAGGAAGGGAAGGGTTAGAGATTTGGAAACTATCTTCTTCTTGGTGTAGAGAAGGATGTAATGAGATATTTCTCTTGTTCGGGCAGTTGAGGAACTTGAGGTATGGAAACCCTGCTAATATGGTGCAGAGGGTGGGGAGTGCATGCATGTGTAGATGTGCATGTGCATGGGTTTGGGGAGGGGGAAGGTCTCTAGCCTGGTCCCAGCACAACAGTCCAGTATCACTCCCTGCTGCCAACAGTGGTGCTTTTTATCTCAGTTTATTTTTAAGTTTGATTTCCAGCCCCCTTTTTATTAACTTGTAGTCACCTGCCGTGGCAGTGAGGCGGTGTGCGTGATTAATGGCCCCTGAAACATTATCGAGTTTGAAAGGCTGCTTGTTTGAAATTTATACTGAATGTAGTTAGGAGGATTTTGTGCAGCTCGGCATTCATATCACAGCATAATTGCGAAGAGCAGATAATAAGGGCTCAGGCAAGAGGTGAGCAGCATGGAAGCAGCACTCCTATGCAACAAGCAATAACTGGATTCAATCAATACCTTGATCAGTGCTTCCTACGCCACTGAAAATCCTGCCTGGAACAAGATCTATGACCCCATTGCTTCATTGTCCCATTTTTCCCCCATTGCTTCCATGCAAACCCTGGCCAAGGCAACACACTTCCCTGCCATTGTGGGGTGACAGGCTCTTTAAAGGGTGATGGCTTGATTATCACCTTTGACAGAGCTTAGGTCACCTCCCCAAGTGGTGAAAATGAGCAAAATCATATGGCTGGCAGGCCATGCAGTCAAAGCAAGCCCTCTTAGGTGGAGACGTAACAGAAGTCTTTGGAGAGCTCTGGGCTTATTTGGGAGCTGGTGTCTGATAAATTGTATGATATGATTTAGAGGAACTCATCAGGCTGAAGTGAAAAGGTGGATCTTAAGGCAGGGGAAAACTGGGCTCAGGTGGGACTGAGAGACTCTTTTTGTATTTGCTGTGGATTTGGATAATTGGGACAAGTTGGGCTTCCTTCACTGGCCTGTTTGGAGGGCAGTGAGTTACTTACTGTAGCAACCAAGCAGGGCTGGAAGTCCTCCAGCCTGAGTGCTGAGAAACTGAGGCAGCAGCAGCTCCCTAGAAGTTGGACAGGTTAGATGGTGCTGCTGTTCCTTCCCAGGGTCCATATCCCCCTTTCTAAGGGGAAGCTCAGGCACGGTTCCTTAATAAATGCAAACTTCTCGAGGCAGGGCAGAGAAGAGGTGGCTGCAGTGGGAGATAGTGAGGCTGATGCAAGCATTGTGATGGATCTTGCATCTTTGTCCATGTTGTCCTACTGTGTCTAATCCTCACGAGCTAGCATCACCTCCATAGAAGAAAGAAAAGACCGGCAGTGAGAACTCTGGGGCAACACCTCACAGGTAGAGTTCAATGTCAGCACAAGAGCAGTTGGTTCTAAATTGTCCATGAATAAAGTTTGGCAGGAGATTAGAAGATGGTTTCTATTCATCAGAGGAGAAGGATTTGGAATTGACTTTCAGTAAAAGTGGGAAAGGGGCAAAAAGGCTTTAGGGTGGAGCTGGCGTATCAGTGGGGTTTATGATGTGAGAGCATAGAACTAGACTCACTGCTCCAGGAAGTCCCTCCACTTGTATTTCTTATGTTTCTTGAAAATGCCATTGCAAACCTGATGTCACTGACAGAGCCCCTTTCACCAACAAGAGCACGTGGTTGCATCGGGGATTTTTTTTGCACCAATATAACTTTACTCAGTATAAGTGCTCTGAGCTGGTATGAAATGGGCATTTCAGAAGCCTGGCTGATGCTGACTGAGTGTATACTGAGCTGGCAGTAACTCTGTAAAGACTGAAAAATATTCATGGCAAAATATGGGATTGTGTCAATCAACTTTTTTTCCGCTAGAAAATTTTAATTTTGAGGAGTGTGGCTTTTTTTTTTTTTCCTGTTCAGTGAGATGCTTCCAAATGCAATGCTCTGTTTTGATTGCAAATGTTGAATGTTGTTTAATTTTGACATGTCCAGATTGCTCTTTCTGGGGGAAGTTTTCCCACCTATGAAAATGCTGGTACTTCAACTTCTCCCTCTGTTTTGGGACAAACAAATACTGATTTTTTTTTTTTTGTTCATGGCAATATTGAGGAATCCCTGGCACAGGTTAGGATCTTCCTGAGCAAACCCAGAACAAAAAGCCCTTCTGCCCTAAGGAATTTCCTCTTGAAGGTTGGGCATTCCAGTTTCTGAATAGCTCCAGTCTTACACCAGCACAACAGAGCTCATTTGGGGGCTGATATTAAGGTACGGTAAAAAAATAATCTCCTAAAATGCACTGAATGGGCAACATCCTACTCCTAGTGCTTCTTGCATTGTTCACTGCAAGCTCTTTGTGGTGGGGATTGCGTCATCTTCTGCTTTTTGTACCTGTTGTTGGTGCTTAATTGATAAACTCTTCATCCTTAATAAGAAGTGCAGTATTTGTCCACTCTGTAGAAGCCGCTGGTATCTTCATTAGCAGAGAACTACAGGGTAAATGTACAGCGGCCTTTGCATGTGGGCCCAATTCCTTTAGCCTGGGACTGATAGGTCCGTGTTGGGTAGCTGGATATATATATCATTCCCCTTCTGGAGCTGATTCGGACTGCAGGCCAAAGGATTGCCAAGTCGGCACTAGGTTAACTCTATATGAGTGGAAACAGGCTGCTGCCAGGGTAGGCACAGTGAGATCACAAGGGCAGGAAGAAGAAAGCTCAGTCTGTTGTCTTCTCTTACGGGTGATGAGGTTTCTCTTCTTGGCAGGAAGCACCATTTATTTTTATCAGGGCTGGCAGCTCACAAGCTGGACTAGGAACTAAAAAAAAAATGAGATCCTCCCACGCCTCGGCTGGCTAGAAGCAGGGAAGATTCTAAGTGCAAATTAGCCCTTCCTGATGGGAATACATTCACCCTTTGCAGCTTCCAGCCAGGCTTGTCTCAGACTCAGGGACACGGGCTCACCTGTTACAGGCAAAGCAACATCTGGAACCTGATGGGGATGGGCTCGTAGAAACCTCCCTTCAACTGCAGGGGTCAACGTGCTGCTGTCAGCACAGTACGTGTAGCAGGGAGACAGCCCCAGTGCACAAACCAATTTGGGTTGAATTGCATTGAAGGATGGCTGGTTGCCAACAGGCATGAACTGCCTAACAGCTTGAGCTGCTTTCATGCAGTCAGGCTGACACATATACCTGTAGGAGACTATTTCTCCCTTTACAGCCACTGGGCATTGAATAACCTCTAGATCTATAAACTATCTCTGAATCAAGTATGGTGAAATATCAGGGCTGTGGTTTTTTTTCCGTGTACTAGGGGGACAGGGCCTGAGAAGCAAGCTGAAAATCTTGCTTTGGTTCTTCCAAAATGGAAGTTTTTTAACTTCCCCTCTTTTTTTTTAGGCAGACAAGGTTGTTTGGGTAAATCTGATATCTTCCATTGGAGCAAGTCGAATAGTTGGAAAAATTCTTCTTTGCAAGCTTTTGGGTATAAATATCCTTCGTCAGGCTGTGGAAGCATCTGCAGCTGATGTGGGCTCTTCCTGGGTGGAATGAATACTTAAAAAGCCAGAAGCTGGTATGCATGCAAGAAAGCTAGTCAGTGAAGATGTAAATTGAGGAGATCCAAATCTCTAGCTACAAAACTCTAGATCCCTAGGCACATGCTCCTCAATTTGTATCTTCACTGACCAGCTTTCTTGCATGCATACGAGCCTCTGGCTTCTTTACTATTCATTCCACCCAGGAAGAGCACACACCAACTGCAGATGCTTCCTCAGCCTGGAGAAGGGTATTTATACCCCAAATCTTGCAAAGAACAATTTTTTCAGCTATTTGAGTTGGGCTAATGAGATTGGATTTACCCAGAAAAACCCTTGTCTTCCTATGTCCTTAGACCAACATGGCTACAACCTATACCTCTTCTTTTCTTCTGACCTTTGAGCAGGAAGGAAAGGCTTTGTTTTTTCCTCCAAAATCAAAATACTTTTTACTTGCATTGTTTTCTGACCAGTTCCTGTTTGGGGTCATCACATATACCTGGCTCGAGACATTAATTCCTCACTTTTCCAAGCATGGGCTTCACCATTAAAAAGAAAGAATTAAGAAATGATTCTATCTTGGGGACTATGCCTTGATTTAGAGAAAAAGATTATGTTGAAGGCACTGGTGTTTCTCTGTAGGGTACAGAAGAGTTTGTCCTTTGAGCTGGCCTTCTCAGTTATTCACTTTCACTGTTCATTGTCTCATTTTGGGCTCCCCTCTGCCAAGAAATTGTTCCGAATCCCCCTCCCTAGATACAGATGTTGTTGTAACATAATTAATTTATGAAATCATCCATTCGTGGTTTTGTCTCCCATTCCTTGTGGGGCATGTGTGGTGAAGTGGCTGGACTGAGATAATAGCTAAAGGTTCTCATAAACCTGAATGTCAGTCAGCTTTACCCTGTGACCTTAGGTGAGTCACTTGGCCATTTTGTACCTTGAGATAATTGGAAAACTAGGTAAAGAAAATAGCAAAGCAATCAGTGTGAGAAACAGATGCTGCATCTCAACTGAGCTTTCCCGGGGTAAATAAATTACAGAATTACTTTAAAGCATGTTTTTTTACTTGCATATAAACACAAGGAAATGAATGTCTCTTACATAATTGCTGCAAAAGGCCCAAAACAGCCATTTTCATTTGCCGTTTCATATTTCAATAAACTTTTATTTATTTTCATTTGTGTGAATTTTCCTGCTCATGAATGTGAAGGACTCAGTTCAGGCTTGTGAATGGCAGATGCAGTGCTGATCTTACTTAGGGTAGAGCAATGTGTGTACCCTTGTTTGGGACCTAACCTCTTAACTCGGTGCTGTTCCAGCTCTTGAACTTGCATGGGAAGACTTCCAGTTAGTTGCCGTATCTCTTCAGACATTATTACCTCACCCAAAACAAACATCGACCTGTTCTTAGTAGGGTTAGATGTTACCTCTGCCCTTCACCCCATTATCTTTTCTTGTCTTGTGCAAACCTGAGAAATTCACAGGAAAAGCATACTTATGCTAAATTAAACCCAGACATTGATATCTTAACCATGAAACACAGGACCATTTGTTTTTCATAGACTTTCTTTTTCTAAGGCAGGAAACAAACAAAAAAAATGGAGGCTTTGACATGTGGTCTCATTTTTGTATTGGAATGAAAACTAGCGTGGTTCAAATAGTTCACAAAAAGTGAAAGCCTTCCCGTGATAGCAAACATCTCACTGCATGAATCTGAGCAGTGACTGTATTTAGATGTTCTCTTTACTCCCAAACTACTGGTGTCTCCTAGTTTTGACCGGAAACCCCGTTCAGAGACAGCTTCCCCCAAAAATGGACCTATTTCTATAAAATGCATTTTGATTTCAACAAAGTTAAAAAAAAATGTTGGGAAAGCATGAAAAGAAATGGCTTGTGAGCTGTGTCTCAGAGGGACTGTTTGCAGAATCCAGCCTGACCACCTGTATGGCAGGCCAAAGAACACCATCCAATTATTTCTGTGTCAAGCCCATCTCTGCTATGAGAGCGCTATTATAGCTCTGAAGGAGGCAGGGGTTGGCACCCTGGGAATGATCATGCTTATATTGCATGTTTCACCATGAAGGCAAACAAGCAGCAGACAGTCCTATCAGACCACAGCCTCTTTCCACCCCTCCAGGTCCCCTGCTTGAGGAGGGAGGTGTGTGATTGAGTACCTCCAGAGATGTTTCACTGGGCAAAATGTTGCACTGGGCTTTCATGCGCTGGATTCTGAATTTCTCTACAGGTATGCAGATACAGTCGTAGAATAAACACCGGCAGTGCAAGCTGTGGCAGGCCAGTAGGGGGAGCTCCTGCATTGAGCCTTCCATCTCACCATGCCCGTCCACCTTCTGGACTGCCCATGTCTCTCCAGGGGTGCCTAAGCCCTGGCTGACCCCCATTCACGCCCAACCGCAGAGTCCAGGAGTAACGTATGCTGCCACCACCCCAAGAAGGGACTGTCTGGGGCCTGTGTCCTTGGGGAAACACAGGCCTAAGAGTCCTACAGGTACACGACCCCATACAAGAACTTGGGGTACTTTCCCAAGTTGGGGGCCAAAGAGGATAGTCTCCCTTAGTCCACTGACCCCAGGGGCCTCCTGGGCATAGTTAAACCCATCCCCTCAATAAGTCTCCCACACTAGGTACAAAGGAGAACTTTACTGGTTATAGAGGCTAGGGTTTGAATAGGGTACAGGTTAGAGCAATATCAGAGAAATCCCATAGAGCAAACTCCTGTGGCTGGGGTAGGCTTTGATCTCACATCTGAGTTACTGCAAACTATATATCTAGTTGGATCTCAGTTAGCTTACTCACAAGTATCATCCAGAGGCAAGTGGAGATTCCCTGTGGAGGCAAGCAGTTCCTGGATCATGAGTTTTGAGAGAGAGAGCAAGTTTCAGATGGTACAGCTCTTCTTTGGTCCTGAGTATCTCTCATGGCTGCTGCCCCCCCCACCCTCCCCCCGGGCAATCCTTAACTTATATAGCCCTTGTGACCTCATTTACCTGGTCCAATGGAGGCCAGTACCTGTTGGCTGTCAGCCAACCAATTTGAAATACATCACTGGTTGCCAGGCAGACTCTAGCCCACCAGGAAGAAAGCCCCTCACCCAGGTATATGATGCCAGGCACGTAGGCAGAGGGAGCAGGTTTCCCCCCTCCCTCAGGAATGTATCCAGCTCAGGTTACCTAAAGAGATAGGGTAAAGATATGTATCCTCGGCTGGCCCATCCTAATCAAAATAGTTGCAGAGCAGAGTTTTTGGGGGAGAAAAACAGGTGGCTTTCTGCCACACAAGCATCCTACAAGCTGTCTTGTCCCACTGAAGCTGATGTCATTATTTGGTCACTGAGGCCTCTCAATCGAGTTGACCAGTTGTAGCTACTGGTTTTCTTGTGGTATGGAAATGTTATTGGCAACCTGACTTAAGACTAACTCATCTCACAAGGTTCTAAACTTTGGGTATTTTCCATCTAGGCTGAATGATGCTTGGACATGAGGGGCTCTGTATCTCATTCCCAGTCCCCAATGTCATGCCATCTACCAAGGAGCTGATATATTGTTTCTTGATGTTTCTTTCATCCATGAAGCCTAAGCTGTGGCTCCTGACTTCTGGGAGGCATTTCCATGAATGCATGCAAAGGCAAGGCCCTGTTGCAGGAGGATGAGGGGGTGGCAGTGGGGGAGTGAAGGCTGCTAGAGCAAAAGCTGTCCATATGGCTGTGGGCGTCCTTGTGACCGGTGCAATATGGAGTAGCTCAGTGTTTGATGAATGTTGTCATTAGTGTTTGTGGCACTTATGGGCCTCCATTTATCCTGAGTGACAGTGATTTATGGATGGGGCATGTATCCAGGTGAATAAAGAAGGAAGCGGGGAAGAAGAGAGTACCCTGTCACCCAAATCTTATTTTTGTTAACGGCAGCCAGGAGACTGACACAGCATGAAGGAGCATTCCCCCATGCTTCTTTCCCTGTCCTTCAACACACAGCCCCCAAGGACACTACTCTTCGGTCACCATTCCTTCTCACCCAGCCCTCCTGCTAGCCCGGTGTCATCAGCCAACCTTTGCAGATCTTTCGGTCATAACAGGCTGTCCTGGCTTTGGGTCAGGGGACTCCCTCAGGAGCACCTGGATATGTGGCTTTTAAAGGCTTCCTCCTTCTCCTTGCCTTCCCCTAGCTTCTTCCTGTTCCTCATGCTGAAGTTTGCTAGCGAAGGTGTGCTTGGAAAAAGAGTAGTAAGAAAGAAGAGGCAGAATAGGAGACCCAGGGAACTGGCTGTAGGACATTGCTCTGCCAGAGCCGTTGCTACTGCCTCTGCTTGCACCTGTGAGGTTTCTGTCCAGATGAGACCGCTCACCATCAAGGCTTCCACTCAGGGCCGGGTTTGGTGCTGTGGAGGCTGTGGCTTGTAGGTTCCTTCCTGTGATGGCCAGATTGGGGGATGCCTGTGGTGTGAGCCAGGGTGTCAGAAGCTAGAAGCTGGGATCCAGACCGGCATCATGGCTTGAGGATTATGAACTAGGACTAGGAGCTAACAATCCAGGAGGAAGGGTCTGGGTAGGAATTGGGAGTAAGGAGCTGACACTCAGAAAACAGGGATCCCAACCAGAACAAGGAACTACCAGATGAGAACCTGAAAGTTAGGAGATAGAAGGCTGTAGGCAGGAACTGGGAGCCAGAAGCCCCCGGCTAGAGGGAACAGGCAAGGGAGCTACAGGAGGAGGTGGTGAGGCTCTAAAGCATCCTCTGCCATGAGGAGTTCATTGATTTGATGCTGGAGGAGACATCTGGGACTGTGGAGGAAGAAACACTAGAGGCAATGCTAGAAAAGAGAGAGGATATGGACTCCCAGGAAGGTAGAAGCTGGAAGCTTGTGACCTCTGTCAGCAAGCAGATATCTTCACCTTTTCCACAGAGTGTTCCCTCAGGAGATCGGCAGATGACATGAAGCTGGGGGGAGTAGTAGGTACACTGGAGAGTAGGGCTAGGATTTAGAGTGACCTAGACAACTTGGAGGATTGGGCCAAAAGAAATCTCATGAGATTCAACAAGGACAAGTGCAAAGTCCTGTGTGTAGGATGGAACAGTCCTATGTGCTGGTTCAGGCTGGGGGCTGACTGGCTAGGCAGCAGCTCTGCAGAAAAGGACCTGGGGGTTACAGTGGACAATAAACTGAATATGAGCCAACAGTGTGCCCTTGTTGCCAAGAAGGCTAATGGCATACTGGGCTGCATTGGGAGGAGTGTTACCAGCAGATCAAGGGAAGTGATTATTTCCCTCTATTCCGCATGGGAGAAGCCACATCCGGAGTACTGTGTCCAGTTTTGGGCCTCCAACTACAGACAGGATGTAGACAAATTGGAGACAGTTCAGCAGAGGGCAAAGCAACTGGTGAGGGGGCTGGGGGGACATGATTTGGGAGGAGAGGCTGAGGGAATGGGGCTTATTTAGTCTGCAGAAGAGAAGACTGAAAAGGGATTTAACAGCAGCCTTCAACTACCTGAAGTGGGGTTCATAGAGGATGGAGCTGGACTGTTCTCAGTGGTGGCAAGTGACAGAACAAGGAGCGGTGGTCCCAAGTTGCAGCAAGGGAAGTTTAGGTTAAATAATAAGAGGAATTTTCTTACTAGGAGGGTAATAAAACACTGGAACAGGTCACCCAAGAGGTGGTGAATCTCCATCTTTGAAAGCTTTTAAGAGCTGGCTAGACAAAACCTTGGCTGGGATGGTCTAGTTGGGGATGCTCCTGCTTTTAGGAAGGGATTGGACTAGATGACCTCCAGAGGTCCCTTCCAACCCTGATTTTCTATGATTCGTAGATTCATAGATGCTAGGGTCAGGAGGGACCTCAACGGATCATCAAGTCCAACCTCCTGCCTGGGCAGGAAAGAGTGCTGGGGTCAGATGACCCTGGCCAGATGCCTATCCAGCTTTCTCTTAAAGACCTGCAAGGTAGGGGAGAGCACCACCTCCCTTGGAAACCCATTCCAAATTTTGGCCACCCTTGCCATGAAGTTTTTCTTGACATCTAGCTTAAATGTGCTCTCTATCAGTTTGTGACCATTGTTCCTTGTTACTCCAAGAGGTGCCCTGGTGAATAGTGCATCTCCAATCCCTGCGTCCCTCTAATGAATTTGTAGGTGACCACAAGATCACCTCTCGGCCTTCTCTTGCGGAGGCTGAAGAGGTCCAGGTCTCTCAGTCTCTCCTCATAGGGTTTGTCCTATAAGCCCCTAACCATACACGTGGTCCTTCTCTGGAACCTCTCAAGGCTATCCACATCCTTCTTGCAGTCCAGTGCCCAAAACTGGACCTGTGCCGCATAGAGGGGAAATATCACTTCTTTGGCTCTATTCTTCATGCATCTGCTAATACATAATAAAGCGCGGTTAGCTTTGCTGATGATTTCATCATGCTGACAACTCATGTTCATCTTGGAGTCCACTATGGACTTGGAGCTTGGAGTCCAAGCTCCCTTTCTGATTCTGTGCTGCTGAGAGGGTCACTTCCCAGCCAGTAGGTGTGTTGGATATTTTGCGCCCTAGTTGCAGCACTCGGCATTTGTCCTTGTTGTACTGCATCCTATTGTGTACTACCCACTTTTCTAACCTTCCCAGGTCTGCCTGCAGTCTTTCCCTACCCTCCGGAGTATGCACTTCACCCCACAATTTAGCATCATCTGCAAACTTGTCACTGATGAAGATATTGAAGAGTACAGGTCCAAGGACTAAGCCCTGCAGGACTTCACTATGCATATCCTTCCAGGCCGATACAGACCCGTCTACTACCACTCTCTAGGTCTGACTGCTAAGCCAATTTGCCACCCACCGGACCATGTGAACATCTACGTCACAGACTCATAAATAAATGTATTTATGAGAATGGGATGAGATACTGTATTGAAGGCCTTGCTAAAATCCAAGAAAACAACATCTACCTCTACTCCTGTGTCTATGCATTTTATGACCCTGTCATAAAACAAAGCCAGATTGGTCAGGCATGATCTACCTGCTACGAATCTACTATGACATCCTCTTCTCACCTTATCCCTTGCCGAGCACTGTGCTCCTCATAGTGGAAGTCACACATCTGTTCCTTTGCAAGTAATTGTAGCGAGGTCAAGGTAGCTATGCTTGACCAGTTTTTCAGAAGAGCTCATCTTCCATTTAAGCATCTAAAATAAAGGCCCCCACTGAAAAGAGCTGAATGGGCTCTTTTCAACCCTTCTGAGAATGGCTATCTTGGGTGAGCTGATGACAGCTGGCTGGAAAACAAAACGGATCTCTTGCAGAAGATTTTGAATTAAAGAACACTTAGTCTTTGCAGTGAGAACAGCTTAACTGATGCTTATAAATCCTGAGTCTCAGCCTCTACTGCTGATGAAGGAGAACCTTGCATCACAAACATACATGTGATGCACCACATAGACTGTGCCATGAAAATTAAACACTTAGCCAAGATAGAAATGCTGCCCATACATCTGCCATGGACTGAACAACTATGGACACTAGGCCTGGGTAGCTGTGAGCTTTATTCCTATTTCTTGCAGCTGGACTATGTACAGAGGGATAAGAGTCTGCTTCTGCCTTTGGGTCAATAGGACTGGATGTTTTGCTTTAGCCTATAGGCCCAAAGATCAGGAGATCAGTCCCTTCAAGCAACCTAACAAGAAATCTTTATCCTAACAAGACCTGCTTCCCAGTCTCCAGCTCTAATGACTGGACTACACACTCCTTTCCAGAAACATGCCATCCGTCTCCTCGGTACTTTCTGTCACTGTTGCTAAAAATCTTTTTGAAGACTGTCTCCATACCATACAGGTATGAAAGCCTGGAGCCCTGAGAAGATTATGTATTGATTTAGCAGCCACTGAAGTGAAATAAATGCTAAATTATGGTGGAAGATGACCTGAGTTTCTGAAGTTAGGCTGCCCCACCTTTCAGCATGTTGCATAGGATGCAGTTCCCATGGCACAAGTGGCCCCCCTTCAACTTAGTATCTTGTACAATTTTCTTTTCTCACCATGTGCCTTAGGTAGGTAATCATGTATATGCCCTGTGTGCAATACTGGATGGTGCAAATATTAACTCATGTGCTGCACCATCCCCTTTTGAATGATAGTGGATTTGTCGCAACTTGCCTAGGGATGTGGTATGTTACTGTAGGTCTCTGGTGAACAAGAACTGCTCAGTGATTCTTGGGCCAATAATACTGCATCCTGATTCAGGATCCTGGGGAAAGGAAGGATAAAGAACAGCAGAGCGAGGACCCTGGACTTCCGAAAAGCAGACTTCAATTTGCTAAGGGAACTCATGTGCTGAGTGGGGGACTCATGGACTCCCTGCATCCCCCACAATCAGGATGCAGTATTATTGCTCCAAGGGCTTTTCCAGGCCTGCTCTCTTGTGGATGTTTTATTGCCACCATTCAGGTGGGGTGCATCAGAGCCCTTCCTTCCTCCTCAGTCACTTTGGGCACAGCTTGATTGGGGACCTCTAGTCTCCCATGCCTTATGAGTTGGCAGGTGGCTTAACATTGGCTCTATGCAGCAGCTGCTTGTTAGCAGGCCTGCTGGCATGGAAGGGCTGGACCTTGGCCTCTGGGGTTGCCTCAAGCGAGCTGTACCTTAATTGCTTCTCTGCTGACGGCGCTGCTATTTTCCCTTTTGCTTTGGCTTATGAATGAACAGGAAACATCTCTCCAATTCAAGCTTTTTTGGTGTGTGTGTGTGCAGGCAGGGTGGGGAGCAGTCTCAGGGAGGGAGGATGAGGTGTGTGTTAAACCATGTGTTCTGATTTTGAATTGCATTGAATATGAAAGGCAAGCAGAAACTCAATTAGTAACCTCTGAACTAGCCCTGTGTTATCTCCTGGAACACACACCATCTGCCAGCCTCTTCTCCCTTCCCCTCCTTTGCTCTTTCCCATTGAATGAAACAGGTGGTGGAGCTGGTTCCTGGGCTGGAGACATCACAGAGGGACTGTGATTGCGTGAACTATCTGCTTCCTATCCCTCCCTGCCGGCCCCTACCTCCACGCCTCCCTCTTATCCTGCTTTCCAGCTCTGTTCAGGAGAACGGTCAGCATCAGCCCCATGTAGCAGAGGAGCTGATCAGCGTCTAGCATGAAGTTGCTTGATGCACACACTGCTAGCCTTAGTGGGATGCATGCTAAGGTTGTGTCGTGGTGCTGGTGCTCCTCTACCTGCTATGATCAGGACACTTTGAAGTAGGCCTCAGCTGGATCTCTAGGTTGAATGGGGAGGGGGCTGTTGGGAAGAAGCTTGTCTCTTGGCATTTGAGTTAGTATATCTGGACCCTGCCACAAGGAAAGAAACTGCTGGCGTCCTAGATGACAGTGCCTGCAAGGATGGCAGGGACAGGAAAATGCTTTCCCTGGTGCCACCACAGCCTGTGCAGTGCTAGAGAGCTCCTAGATAAACACAGAGGCAATTCTTCACTCTGCTGTATTCGAACCATCGTGCATGTGGCAGTGTTATGAGAAGACTTATAGCTGGGCATTGCCGGCCAATTGATTTGGCATGGTCCTGCTGGGAAGAAGTGTCTGACTCTTAGCTGGATGCGTGAGGATGGCAGCAAGTAAGTGGCAAGTGTTTCTGGGAGACTGGACATACGCCATGATGCTCTGGGCTCTGTAACGGCTCGTGTGCTATTCCATTCAGTCACATGCAAGTCCAAGCCTGCAGTGGAGATCCCTACGCTTCGAGACCTGCGCTATGTCAGAAGGCTGTGGGGTTAGTGGCTGTGATTTCCCAACTGGGAGGAAGGATTCAAAGAAACACGATAAAGTAATGCAGTCAGGGACAGGCACAGGCTCCCCCCTGCCAGAGCAATGTGATAACATATACCTAGGGCTGACTATCTCGTATGGTCACCTACTGCTCATTAAACTCCAGGGGTCAGATGAGCTTTTTTCGGCAGCCTTGGTAAATTGTGTGTTTACAGTAAAATTGACAGATGGGAGTTTCAGTGCTTTGCAAAGGCAGATGGTATCAGAGGAGGGTGGGAAAAGCCTGGCAAGCAAATGCCAACCGGATCTCCTTGTGCCAAAGCTGCAGCATATGTCTGCCTTATGCAGAGTAGCTACGCTTTCTCCAGAAAAGTTAGCACAATCAAGCTGTGGATCAACAGCATTTTTGTCTGGATCTTTTCTCTCAAATGGTATATGTGCAAATGCGCAGGAAGCAGCTTAGCTAGTGAAGGATCTATGTTTGTATATGGATTTCTTATCCTAGCAAGGGGTTTTCCTCTTGGCTGGCTTTGGCTTCTGCTACTCACAAAGTTGCTTAGCTCAGGGCTGTCTTTATTCCCACCAGGATCGAAGCTCTGCTCTTGAAAGGTCCACCTAAAAACTCAATTGTTGTGCCAGTTAAAAAGGGAAGAATACTATTACATGTCAAAAGAGCCTGGCTAATCTAGGTAGCCGGGAAAGTTCATTCATCTGGAATGTGTGGGATGTTGAGGTCAGCCTCACAACACTTTTCATATCCTCATAAAAGGAGGCATGGGGACACTTAATGACCATGAATGAAGAGGGCCTGTGTTTTTTTTTTCCTTTTACAGGTTGTTTCCGTGGCAGGGCCGCCAGGCACCCTGCGTTCAGCCAGCTGATAGAAATCCACTTGCTCAAGATCATTCCAGATTTGCCATACGGTCTTCAGAGCCCTTGCTATTAAGTTGTCAATAAGGAACCTGTTAAGCAAGGAGGGCTTCATGTTTACGAGGAAGGATAGTAGATCTGGACATTATCTGGCCATTCAAATAGTAAATAAATCACAGGAACTAGGGGATTTTTTTTTTCTGCTGGGGAAAGACCACACTTGCAATCAGCAGTAGTTCCAGTGATGGGAAATGACAGGTGTAATGCAGTTCAGAGGCTTAAGGCTTAATCCTGCAAGGTGTTGAGAAGATGCTGAGGGCTCCCATGCCCTACTAAATCCAGGGGATAGAGGAAGGAGCTCTGTACCCTGCATGATCAGATTTTTAGTTTTCATCCCTAACATGAATAGTTTTTCCTTGCACTCAGGCCTGAATCCTGCAATGGGAGCTCAAGAAAGCTCCCTGCAGGAGGAAAATTGAGAGACGGCGTGATTGATAGTCACCAAGGAAGAAGATTTCAACTGTGACACTGGAGTCAAGCGCTCGTATTCTGTATGGAAAGAGCGTATGGCCTGTCACTACGGACACCTCACTGTGCCTCCAGCATTGGGTTTATTAACCAGACTTTGGGTAGCAAAGATTATAGCTGTGTCTCTGCATCCTGCCTAGTTTGCTTGCATCTGAAATAGAAAATGCTGAACCTCAAGGTGCCTGAAAATGCCCTCTTTCACTCATGTGGTATAATTACTAGAGGTTAAAATGAAGGGTGCCTGTGCTGATGCATCATCTGCAGTGCAGAGTTGGAGCGTCCATGTGTTACGTATCTGGGACACTGCTAATGAACCGCTTGCAAAGGGCTGGGTTTACTCTAGGGTGCTTGGCACGGACAGACCAGAAAAGGATTTAGGGGCTGCAGATGGAAAGAGGGGGGTGTGTGGAGAATGTGATCCAGCGTCTGTGTTTTATAATGGGGACTAGTTTTGTATTTTGCTTTGTTTTGTTTCAAAGCAGAGGCTGGGGGCCATCAGCAGGATGGCGCATCTGTGAACTGCAGACTGAATAAAGCACTTGAGTTTGGATTCATTTTGGTTTCTGTGCCTGTGGTTGAAATGGCCCAAAGATGAGTCCTGGCCTCAAAGGCAAGGTTTGAGAGAGCCTGGCATCTCTCCTCTAAACTTCGAATGAGAGTTTTGCAGTCGTAATAGAGGAAGGGCTGAGAGCTGTTGCTATGGCCATGTTCCTTCTGTGTTCCAGGTGGGCATTTTGAAGGAAATGAGTTTATCTAGCTCCTAAAGAATCTGTCCCATGCTGGGCTAAGAGATATAGCACTGAGCGAGATGTAAGGCATTCGGCAGCTGTTGCCACTTTACATAGATAGCAAATATTGGCCCAGTCATTTCCATCTCTTTTAGACAGAGCAGTCCCTGGGCACTATCCACTGGCTGTATTCCCACAGGGTTTTCAAGCTGCACTGCTTATTTTTGCAGTTAACTTCTCTGCTACTTGCTCCTGCCTCCCTGCAGTCCTACCAAGTAGTACTCCCAGCAGGAGATCTACTTGGGAGGATCCATGGAGTGGCTTTAATGGCCCATTGTGCTCTGTCCTCAGCGCTTTCAAGAGCAGAGGAGGCTTTCAGTGAGGTCCAAAAGCATCATTTGGATTACACAATTTAGGGACAAATTTATACTGAAACCAGGGGAGCTTAATCAAGAATAGATACCTAGTAGGATAGGGGAATAAGTTTGACTCCAGGTCTTTTCCTTTTCTGTGGGTGCCTCCACACATGCATATTTGCTGCAGAGTAATCAAAAGTACTGCACAGTAAAGGCATGCATCTACACGTGTGTACCCATACTGAACAATAAATATGATGACTTACACTGACTTGAGTGTAAATTTGATATCCATATTATGCAGGTATCAAATTTACACCTCATTATTTACTGTGCAGTAATGTACATGAGGACACCTTAATGTGCAGTAAGACTGTGTGTGCGGACTGACTTGGGACTCACTTTCGTTCCAAGTCAGTCCACACACAGCATCAATGTGCTTTAATGCATGCACAGGTAAATACCAGCCTATTCTCACTTACTGTGCACTAACTTACTGAGAAGTAAATTTAAGTCAGCATAAATGCACGTGTAGACACTTCCTGGGTGGGTACCTCTTGGTCAAACAGCTGCAGCACAAGTTGCTCACTACCTCATGTAACAGTAGGAACCATAGCTTTTAACCCAAAGCCAACAGATACTTGGCCTTATTACCCCGGTGAAGTTGGAGACAAACACCTCATCCTCCAGCTTAGCGAAAACCTTGGTGCTGGGTTCAATCTGCTGGCTGCCCAGGGTGGAGGGTGTGATATGAAGCCTAAGAGTCCAGTAGGAGAAGGCTGTGGCTCTGCTAACCAGATTGACTGACTGCTTTTGCTGATATCTAGGGGTTTTGTCAGCCCTTTCACCTTTTTCTTATCCATGGTTTGTATGAGTTTGTGTTTTCCTCTCCACTCCCCAACTCTCCCCCCTCTCAATTCTCCTCTTATTGTCCTTATCTGGTAAGACCCTATTACCTGCTTTTATCTGCAAAAATGTCTAATCTCTGACAGCACCTGGCGCTCAGCTAGACGTGGACAGAACACATCTCTTCATTTATTTTTTTAATGCGAGGCTTTAAACTGTCTCCCAGCTCATACAATCTTTTTTTAGCTTTTCAATAATGTTTTCTCAGCCCCTTGGCTTGCTGGGAGAGGGCCGTGTGAGAAGGATGAAGGACTGGAATGTAATATGCATTGGTCACACTTCGTTTATTTGTGTGAATAAATGTCGGTCTTCTAAACCTGGATTAGCTGCTCCAGGGATGCTCACTAAACACAGCAGTGTAAATGGGTGCGGCAGTGCGGTGTACTGGCTAAATTCCTCTCCCAAGCCTCAAGAAACTGCATTACCTACATTGGGGGCTTCTGCTCCTTCTGTCTGTTTCGATTGCCAGTGCCTTTGGCCAGAGGCTCTCTCTTAGTGTTTGGATGTCTGGCACCTAACAAAGCAGGGCTCTATTCATCCACGTTCGACAGTACTAAAAACACAGAATAATAATTCTTGAGTTGGTTTACCTCGGGTTTAAATACCTGGGTGGCTTCTGTTGCTGGGGTATTGGTATTGAGAAGCAGTATCTTTCTTTGGAAAGTAGTGTTGGTGAGTAGATACAGTACTGGAGTCAGATGTGGAAGACTTGCCGACTCCATCAGCTCCGCGTGTGACCTTGGATGGATCACTTCACCTCTCCCTTGCCTTAATTTCCCCATCTAGAAGATGGAGACGATGCTTGACAGCAGAAGTCAGCATCATTGTTGTGATCTACTGATGAACCGTGCTATATCAGACCTGTACCAGACCTATTTATTGCTATAGCAGCTAGAGGAACTGAGGGGAGAAGGGTTAGGAGACCCAGTTTCTACACGCAGTTCTGCCATGGACCTTAGGCAAGTCACTTCAAGCCCCTTGTCTTAGCTCCTTCACTTGTCAAGGGAGGGCATTAATATCCCATTTGTAATGCACTTGGAGGTCTACGTAATAAGGTTCATCTATCATACACCAATTGCCATACCTACTTCAGTCATGGATTGCCTTGCTTTTTAATAAGGGGCCAGCATTCATTTTGCATGGGCTCTTGGGCCACCAATGAGCCTGATATGAACTTCATATTAATAAGTTTGCCTATATGAATGAAAATATTAGTGACCTCGGGGGGAAGGGGCAGGGGGGGAAGAGGGTAAAGTTTTTTTTTTTACTCTACTCCATGTATGAACTTCATTGTTGGACAAATGGGAAAGGCATCTGTGCAGAGTGGTCTTGGGCTAGGCATTGCACTTCTCCAAGCCTCAGTTTCCCAAGGTGTTATGAGACTGTATTGCAGTTGCACCCTGAAGGATTCTGGTTTATAACTGTCCCCGCCACCGCAGATCCATGCCCCATGCAAACATAGAACAGAAATGGTCCCCTGCTCCCTGTGAGTGTAGCGTGGCTTTACTCTTGTGATTGTAGCTGCGGAGAACCACACAAATAATAATGAGCACTATAGAGAATCCTATAAAGAAATATTGCTATGTTTGCACATGCCCTAGCCACGTCACTGCATGAGGGGCCAGGGTCAAGACTACAGGGATGTAACGAACCCCCTGACCAATTGCTGTCGCTGTGGCCAGTCTTACTAGTGGGACACGCAGCGAGTGAATGAATCGGGAGGTTCTTGTTCAACATGGCAGCTGCAGCAGCTGCCAGGAAGCCAAAGAAGAGTAAATCTGCCATCCCAGGAAGGAGGGGAGCTTTAGAGAAGAGCGCTATTGTTTGTCTTGACTGGGAGAAGAAGTGAGAGACATTAGAAAATGTGCAGTCCCTCACTTGCATTTGCTAGACATACATCTTTCTTTGGTGGGTTCATGGGCAAAAAACAGAGAATCATTTAGTGGCTCAAAACATCTGGAGACAGAATTCAATGTACAGCATAAGGGCTGGCAAAGAGTTCAGAAGGAAAAGGATGAAAAGGTCTTTGATCTACCGGATGATCAAGTTGGTGAACTGATTGACCAGCTAATGCTTAGGTGGATACATATTTCCTTGATCTTGTAGAAATTTCACTGCTATGGGACTTTCAAGACCCCATAGCTCCAAGTAAAATGAGGACTGAAAAAGTCAGAACAGAGGAAGAGGGTTGAAAGGCAAAGGGAAGAGTGAGGAGCAGAGGTGTGCATAAACCAGTGAGCTGGACAGAAAGACCTTGCCATGGTAGGCGAGGAAGGAGGTTAAAGTCCCATTGATTCCTGTGAAGAAAACACACACTCTGTTTTTATTCCACTTTCAGATGATCCTGCATCAAATAAAGAGGGCAGTTTTCAAGCGAGGCTTTAGAGATCTGTCTGGTGATACAACAGATAAACAGCATTTGCTGACAGTGAAGGTGCCAGAGTGATTTATTTTATGATGTTAAGCTGAGATGGGCAGTGGAAAGAGGTTGCTGAACATGATTAAACGTAGAGAAAGGTGATGGGCAGAGCAGGAGCCAAGGATGCCAGCCTGATGGGAAGCCAGGTAGCTTGACACAGAACAAGACGCCAAAAAGATACAGTGAGAACTGGAGCAGTAAATCCAGCTAACCAGAATAAGAAAGGATAAATAACAGTACATGATTAAGAGTATTTGAATCCAGTTTGGGACCCTTTGTATTGTTTGGGAGGGTTCCTGCTAATTGCTGGACTCTCAGGGAAATGCAAAGTGCTTTGCACAATAAGGCTGTGATCTCAGTTGCATTACAGCAGGCGTTGTCATTCAGCTGTGAATTCACTCCAGCTGTGAATTTGTTACAGGCGTCATTTTGTTCTCTTTTCAGAAGCTCCAGCTACCCACTCTGCAGAATCAATACCAGGTGACACGGCTGGCTAATTATGCCATACTAATAGCAAACGGGGAAGAGCAGAAGAAACGTTTATGAGTGGCCATTTTACCTTATGCTCGCACCTGCGGTGTGGGACTAATGCTGTATGTGACTCTGCAAAGAGAAGGGGCATCTAGGAGCTCGCTCCCTAAGCAGCACTAGAAATGGAAGATCCCAACAAAGCCAAGCCACAGACCAAGGAGTTCAGTTTAGGGGGCGCAGAGCCACCATGCATGTGACTGTAAGCTGCTGTTGCTAAAAGCAATAGGAGTCATCACCATAACTGGCACCATATAGAGCTTACTTCTATAAAACATAGCTGTTGTCTAGGAGCTCCTCTTTTTAGCCCAAACCATGTAGGGCCCCAGACCAATGCAGAAACAAGGTAGCAGTTTTGGTCCTTCTTTGGAGAGTGTCCAGATGCAGGTAGCGTCTCACCCAAAAATATACCTCTGTTGCCATAAAGTCTACAAGATGAAGAGACAAAGAAAAATGTCTCTTAGTAGGCCTAAGTCTATCCAACACTGACCCCTTTGGTCTCTCCCTATAGGAACTAATGGACTTGCTATGTGATGTCCTCATTTTTTAAGTTTATAACCTTTAGTGACCTTGACTTCCATGTAGACAGTGACACAAATGCAGCAGCATCAAACAGGAGGAGGCAGGGGCTTCACTCAGCTCATCCTCAGATGTGCACACACACTAAATCTGATCTTCAGCAAGGAGCAGTCTGTGGAGATATAGCAGGTCTACTACTCTTTTCAGTCTGGAGACAACTGGTTCAGTAAGTAATCGGTACCGTTGACTCCTCACTTCTTGTGCCTCACCAAAAGCAAGGGAGAAAGACAGGAATAAGCAATCTTCTTTGTCCCTTTCCAACCAAAGGACAAAGTCTTGGATTTCCATTGGAAGATCAATCTTGGTATTGGGTAGTAATTAAAAAAGAACGCTGAGTATAAATGCAACTAGATCTGAACCATATCCCTGAATGAGAGATTATTGGACCTGTGTAGTAGAGGTATGCTCGTTGCTGCACAATAATGGTCAAGGACTGGATGTTCAGATTGAATTGATGGAATGCAACTTTTACCGACTCCCATTAGAAAGGTGTGTACATAGGACCACGTCCCTGGGCTCTGTCACAAACACAGCACGAATAATACGTCGAGGCAACTCAGTTCTGCTGTCTCCTTTAACCCATTTGTACAACCGTGGCCATCTTGCCTAACACTCTGAAATAGTCACATGAAAAGCAGCGTAGAACTGTAAAGTATTATTATTGCACACCTTTTGGAAAGTGCCTTGAGATGTCTTGGAAAGATATGGTGCTATAAGCTGGAGAAGTTGTGCAGAGATAAATTCACTGTGAAATGTGTTTTTGCTGGAGACATTTATGCAGCATATCATGCTATCGAGGAACTTTTGCCCAAGAAAGCAATTCCCTTGTCCATGTAAAGAGGCCATTGTGAAAGAGTTGATTCCCAATTTAGGGGAGATTTTAAGGGGCACTGAGATGGAGTATAATCGGTGATGACATAATTGTCAGCCTAAAAATAGGGATTAAAACAGTCCCTCCACCCTGAGCCAGCACTGGAATAGCAGGACTGTGCTTGATTTGTAAAGCAGATGGTTGAGTATTTGTAGGTCAGTAGCTGTTGGATTGGATGGGACAAGATGGGGTCAGGTCACCATATGGATGAAGGATAAAGAAGACAGTTTATCCGGAGCATGTGATGCAATCTGTTTGCCTAGAAAGGCACCTGACATTGAGAAATAAATGCTCTCAGGTACAACTGCACACTAACAAGAGACGAGGCAACTTACTGCAGCCTGGATTCCTAGGTTGAAACAATGCCTACTTCAACGTTAGATTTGTATGGGAGGCCGTTCTTGCCCCCTCTAAGAGGACACCAGGGACTAGTATCCATGTTGCCCACCAGTCATGCTATGGGGGAAATGTGCCCGCCTTGTACATAGGTACGTGGAAACCAGCTTGGGTACCGATAGTCAGAGATGAGACAATAGCTGAGCAGGAGCCATTTGCTAGCTCAAAGGTTGAGCCCACGCTCCCAAGATGCTACAGCTGATCTTTATTTTCCTTAAACTCTACAGACAGCGTCTTCAGAACTTAATTTGATTTTGATTGATTTTTTTGAAACTTGAAACACTTCTAAACTAATTTTCAGTATATTACTCTTGTCAACTTTTAAAGATTTTGTCAGGAAGAATTTGCTGAACAGACACAGTAATTTCGTTTCTCATTTTGTCAGATCACCCCTAAAGAGGAAAGTGGAGAGGTGGGGGTGTTATTATAGCAGCAGTTATTAGAATATACATTGCAATTATTCTGCTGCTATTTATGGGATGTTTAGAGACATTTCTTATAGTAACTGCTAGGCATTTGCTCTGAACTGGCAGACAGAAGAAGAAAGGAAGCAAAACGGTTTAATGCTTTGTGATGTATATTCCCCACTGTCAAAAATCAAACTTTACCTGTGAAACTGGGTCCACATCTGAACCTTGGGATATCTTTTCCTTTTTCATGTCCTTCTGACAAGGTATTTATCAAAATTTGCAGATTCATCGGAATCTGACAAGCTTCACCATAAACACTTCTGCTGTGGCCTTGAACTTGCAACATCTGCACTATCACCTAAGCACCTGCACCATCCCAGCCCCTGACCCTGGGATATGGGACCTTTCAGCCATCAGATTTGGATTGGAAAAGCACTGCTCCGGCCTATTTTGATGATGATTAACTCAGAAGAGCTGGTATTGGCAGGTCTCTGCCCCAAGTCATCCGGGTTAATTTGAATTGTACAGGCTATATAAAATATAGGATGACGAAAGCACACCTGAGCTTGTGGGCTTCTTGGAACAAGTCTGGCAAGCTCCTGACAAGCTATTTAAAAGGCCAGAGTGATAGAATTTAGTCCATAGCTAGTAGCAGGCTGTTTCAGCCCTATTTATTTGATGCATATGCTACCCTCCCTCAAAAAAAGGCTCAGGGCAGCTTATAATAAAAACAAGATAAGTGATAGAAACATTAAATATTAAAATACCCCAGCATGTAACCTCATCTGCTAAGAGCCTGCCCAAATGAAACAAGGTCTTGCAATACTTCCAGACGTCCAGGCTCAGGCTCTGGACAGCTTCAAGCGGGAGGGCGTTCCAAAGTTGAGGAGCAGCTACTGAAAGCAACTCCCCCACATTTTCTCCGAATGAACTTGGTGCACAGATGAAACTCGCAGGAGGTTGCTCTCAGCTGGTCTTAGGGACCACAACAAGGCAGAAGGGAGGAGGTGGTCCCTCAGGTACATAGGAATGAGGTCATATGGGGCAGCAGAACAGAAAACACAGGGCTTGACCTGTATGTTGCCCCTTCTAAGTTTTCAGCAAGAACACAACAGTCTAATTCCAATAGAACAACCTCACCCCAAGAATTTGATTTGAAGTAAAGAGATTAAGGTGGAGGATAGACTTCTCTGCTGGCAGCACCTCCCCTCTAATGACACTGAATCTCAGAGCTAACACCCCAGTGCACCTGCAAATATTAAGCCATATTCACAGGCCAAGGAGAATTATTTTATAAATCTATGTAAAACACTGTCACCTGGGGACTCTTGCCTAATGCACTGCTGCCAGACGCTCTCTGAAGCTGTTCATACCAGTGCAAAATGGATGGGAAATTACTCCAAATTGCAGGTATAAACAACACACAAAGCATAAAGGCATTAAAAATTGGGCCAGCACAATTTAGAGTAAGCCAAAATAATGGAGGGGATGGCTACAAAAGAAGTATAGGTAAGCCGAAAAGAGAGAAAGGTAATGGTATGCGGAGGTAAAGGAACAAGTGTAAGGATCACATCATCTCTAAGGTAGAACAAGACAGGCGTTTAACAGCACGTCCAAACATAAGGTCAGAAAATGAAAAGCATGTCGTGTCTTTATCTGACAAGATGTATGGGTTTTATTTGATTTACTTTTCCCCTCTTTGATTTGTGGCTGTTCTCCATAGTTTGTGCTTCTAATTGCATGACAGAGGCTGATGTAAGAAATCCTATAGATAAAATGACCTCTTCGACCTGGCCTGCATTTGTATTCATGTGTTTCATTTCAGTGCGGCCGCTGGTAGCTCTCAATTCAGTGCCGTGCCTGGCGGTCCGTGGGAGCTGTATCTCTTGAGTTCCTCGGGGATGGCGATATTAAAAGTCCATCATTGAGCAGCAAGAGAGGAATAACATTAGGGTTATAAAATGCGTCTCCCTCACTGGCTCGAGGATAAAAATGAGCAATGGTAAGAAGAGGAGCATGATACTGGAACTCAGCATGGGCGCTGGAGAGACGGTGACAGCACCAGCAAGTAGAAACCCTTTCTGATGGAGTGCTTAATGAAGGCGACCTTTCAGTGATGCGTCTTACCCCTGGACACCTCGGTACATCCATTGCTTCCACTCAAGGCAATTCCTCTGGCCATTTATCTCTCTTCCCCACCTTCTCCTGTTGCATTCCTACCTAGGGGAGTTAGCTTTAAACCTTTTACCTCTCATGGCTACATTTTTCTGGCTACATTTTTACTAGTGTCTGATCTGTCAAGATGTTTGAGGGGGTTCGTTTTTGTTTTGTTTTTTTTAATTCATTCATACAGTTAAGCTCAGTGGCTTAGAAGATTTTTTATATCTTAACAGCACTTTGCAACCCTCCCTTTTGCCTCTTGCTTGCTGCTCAGGGAAATATTTCTAGACACTAAAGAAACATTATATGTTCTGACTCGCTTGGACTGTTTGCTTCAAGAGGTGCTTCTAAATCAATCCCATGCTCTAAATGCACACTCTCCCCCACACCCTTTAAAAAACCACCATCAGGAGGGGGTCATTGGGTCTGCATTCTGCACCCACAGGGGCTTCCCAGTAAATCAGGCAGAGGATCTGCTTGGTATTCATTTCTTGCCTCTTACATCTATCATCAATTGCCATCATCTGGGTGATCGATATTAAAATGAAACGGCTGAGGGATCGATAGAAAGTGGAGTAATTGAGGAACGTTCGGTACATTTTTTTCATTTTGCCTGGAGGGTGATGGAGAGGGAGGGGGATGCATGCATGTATGTGAAGAGATGTATGCCACTAGAAGAACTTTATTCAACCTAATTTATGGACCGTGCAACATTTTGTATACGTTGCAGACAGAGCCCCCTCCCCACTTTTTGGTGTAGAGAGAGGGTAGCGCTGGGTTTTTGGTTGTAGCTGTGTTGGTCTAAGGACAGAGGCAGGCAAGGTTCTTTGAGTGGATGTGATATCTTTTATTAGACCAACTGCGTAGTTGAAAAAAAAAATGTTGGCAAGCTTTTGGGCGCAGTCGCCCTTCTTCAGGCCTGGGGTGTCTCTGCTCTTCTGAGATTCCAAGAAAGAGAGCGGTAGTATCACTTGTAAAAGTCTGCGAGCCCTCTAGTGGTGCTTGAATTTGTTCTGGGAACTACAGAGCACCGTATCGAAGTAGCTAGGTCTCGCACATCGGTGCACAAAGTTAGTAAAAAGTTGTTTGGAGCCTGTCCATGCCATGCAGTTGTTTCTTCTTTTTTTAATCTGTATAAAGAGCAGACAATGATGCACCTGTATTTGCAGATGCACAGGTGTATTTCTTCTAGACAGCACTCTTAACGAAAGGTGTGACTGAGAGAAATGGGAGGTTCAACTTCCCGAGGAGACTGCTGACCCAGCAAAGCCTGGTGACCCCTTCTACTATCCCTTGTGATATTCTGCAGTAATAGCCTATAAATCTACCAGATTACCCTTGTTATGATTTGAGCTATTGCTTTGCAGCATGGCATGGGGGAGGAAGGAAGGCGGGGTGGCAGCACTGCTGGGATCCTCCCAGAAGGATAAAGGTGAGGATTGCAGACATTGTCTCATAGGAATAAATGTGTGCGTGGCTTTTTTATGGGAAGGTGACAGGGTCATGAAAGAGCGTGACTGGACTCAAGAAATCCCAATGTATAAAATAAAAATCCTATAGTTATTGTTTGTGTTTAAACAAAATCACTGCAGTATTTGTGAGCACCCACCAACGTGACTAAGAACTGGAAGTGCTAGGCACTGCACCAAGTTACAAGGCCAGAGGAGTTCAGATCTCAGGATAAGCACATAAATAAAATCTCTAGAATTTCAAAATTGCGTAGTAACCCTCATCAGCTCTCCTTGTTCTCAGTGTGAGCTGTGGCCAAGGTAATATGTTGTCATTTACTAAGGGACAGAGTTTTCAGTCTCTGACCTAAATGTTTTACAGAATTCCTCTTTCTGGTTGTGCAGTAGATAAGGGTTGGCCAACAACAAAGGAGTGGGGAAGATTTTGCACCAAATATAGATCCAAAATAGGCCTTGGCCTCCTTCCATCGACTTGACCGGGTTAAAGGAGGGATGAGCGTAGCCCAGAATGCATCCTTTTTTAATCTGATAGTTTGTTTAGGTCTTCTCTGCCCTTGTGTCCCCAGTGGTGGCGACTCTAGCTGCTTCTCAGCATGACCCTTGTGCAGCATAATTATTTGAAGCTCTCTCTTCTGATGCTGATTTCTCTCCTGTTTTCATTGTTGTTTAAGGCCCACCTCTCATTTTTTGTCCTCAGCTCACTACTGGGTTGCTGTAAAACACTTGCAAGTGCTGCTATGGGGTACTTGCCTCTAGGTTCCTCCTACTGCCTACACCTTTCGGCCTCTTCTTTATCCAGTAGTCTCACCCACCACGCTTTGATGTTGAAGTTAGTAGGGGAGGCTGTATGGAGGGCAAGGCACGCTTTTGGAAGAGTGGGTCCCTGTCTAGCCCAAGGCTCTCTCCTCAGCCCCATCCCAATTTTACTTGTATTGATCCCTCTAGTCCAGGGGCCACTGTTCAGGGATGCAAGCTCGTGGCTCAGCTCCAGGCACTCCCCATGACCTTAGGTTCCAGCGCGTGCAATATCCAGTATGTGGTCAACTGGGGACCCCTTCCACCTCCTATCTCCCAGTTCAATCAAGTTCAGCCCCCTGTGGCCACAGATCACACTCTAGTCATGCTCCATGACCTCAAGTTCCACATAGCACAATTTCAAGTCTGGGGTGTCCAGTCATCCCCTTTCAGTGGCCTCCTCTTCCCTTACAGGCACATCCGGCCCTCCAGGGGATAATGAAAACCCAAAATACAAGCACCCGTCCTAGTTCAAAGGAATGTCCCACATGGGGTTCTTCACACCCCTTGGTGGTGGGCTCCACGTGGGGTACTTAGCTTGCTTTCTATGCAGGTCCCCAGCTTCTCTTCATGTGGGTTTGCCTCCTGAGTCCTCTGTCCACAGTCTGGACTCTGGTCCTCACACGTCTTAGAGAGGGCTCTGTCCTTCCACAACCAGACTGCCTGCCTTGGCCTGAGGCTTGGGTTTATATAGGGCTCCTTGTGTCATAGGACCTCTCTGCTTCTGCCCCCACGGTCAGCTGGCTCTGCCTACACCTAGACCCAGTGGCCACCTTGCTTCAGGTTCCCCTACTTGTGAGTTTGCCCCTGGGCCACCACTGGAGCACAGGCAGAAGAGACACAGACGGAGTGGAAGGAAGCAAGAGGAAAAGGGGGAATCAAAAGTCTGTAAACAGGAAGCCAAGGGGAAGGGACCTCTACCAGGGAAGGGATGTGCCTGCAAACACATGAATGATAAGACAGGAAAAGGTGGGGGTCGGGGGGAGTGAAGGAGGGGGAAAAGGCCAGGTACCCCTCTCAGATCCCTTTCCTATTCTAGGAATGGGGTAGGGGCCCTGTTACAGCTGCACTTTGAAATCTCTCTGTTTTCCAAATGGCTGGCTGCTGTTTTAGTCAATGCTCTTTGCCTCATGGAAGCAAAGGTTGTTTTTGGCTTCCTGCATTGCCATTATCTATGGAATATGATCTGAATAACCATTAGCCTCTTCAAAGTTGGAGTCAGATTATTTTTATAATTTGGGTGGCTATATTGGAATAGCTTTGTGTCCTCCCTCATCCAGAACTATGTCTCTCTGTAGGTGTATTCCCATCCCCATGAACCAAATATTTCATCCCTTTGTTGCATGAGAATAATAAAAGTGCTTCCTTATTTTACTTGCTACCCCACATAAGCAAGTTTTATCATATAACAGTATGATTCTAGTTGATCTTACTTTCTGCTGTGGAGCATTGCTAAAAGCTTGGCATGTTCAAGGGATGGGTCTACCACTAAAAATCAAGACGGTGAACAAAGAACAAAGTAGTCCTGAAACTACTCGGGAAGGTTGGAAGATCCCCCTGGTTGTGGAAATTGGAAACTGCTGTAAGGATCGGCAAATGGAGCCACACTTCTGAGATGTCATGATCTCTGTAAAGCAATGTCAATTTTGATAAACAAGCCATGAATATAGATAGTAATTTAAACAGCGATATTCCCCACCCCTCTTATCAGTCCCGCATGCATTTGGTTTGGAAGATCCTGTTTCAGTATGTTTGGCAGCAATAACACATATTCAAATTTTACCTTAGCACTTTCTTTCTCAACCCCCCCTACCCACTGACACCTCTTTTAAAATGTCTTTTTGCACCCATCTGTAACAGGATCCTTGCCCCATTACTGAGAGGGGGTGGGAGCCCAGGGCTTGCTGGCTGGCTCCTGCCCCTTGAACAAACTTCAAATAGCAAAAGGGATCTTAAATACAATGGCTGCATGCCCCAGGTGCAGACAGTGATTGGCAGATGTGGGGCAGAAGTAGATGGTCAGAGGACCAGGATCTGGCCCAGAAGGGGTAGTTTGTCCGTAGGAGCTGCAGGAGGCAGAGCTCCAAGAACGAGCCAGTCTAGGCTGCTCATGGAGGAAGGATTCTGCTCCACACAAGGGTGGAAGAAACCCGGCATCTTGAGCAATGTGAGATTAATACCTCAAGCCTTTGTGTTACTGTTACCATGGGGTGAGATTCACCCTGGTAGGGGAACTTTGTGTTTTGGGAGTGGACACTCATGTGTTTGATTTACACTTACATCAGAGGACAGGATGTGGCTTGCAGGGTCATGGGGGTACTGCAGGGACTTCCAGTACAGAGCCCTGCCAGGGTCTGGGACCTGGTTGGCTGCATAGAGGGCAGAAACCCCAAGGCCTTTAAAGAAGTATGGCTGATTTGTCATACAACTGTGGTACTACTGCTGCTTTGTCAGAGCACCGTGATACAGGACAGCAAAGACTGAGGGTACATAGGTCCAGTGCCCATGAGGTCCTGACTAGAGCTGGGGCCCAAGACCCCAGGGTCCTAGTACAGTGTGCCTTGGATGGAGGGACCCAACTAGATTAAAGTGAGCCAAGGACAGGAAAAGCCGTAGCTCAGACAGGGACTTATCCCAAAACCCGCATCTGCCTCCCAGGGAAGCCTCCTGGTGAAATTACAAAATCATAGACAAGGCAGGTGAGATAACAGTGTGGGGTGGACCCAGAGGGGCCAGTGGGGCAAAGGGATAGGGGCCAGGGGATGAATCAGGTGGGAGACGTTGTTGCTCCAGTGCCAGATTTGTTACACCATCCCACTAAAAACTTTCCCCTGGCCTTTAGATATAAATGCATGAAGTGCTTAGGCAGGATTGAGGTGTCAAGTCCAAAACTGCAGTTTTCAAAATCTTTACTAAGCAATTTCCTAACCCAAGAGGCACCAAGGTCCACAGGCCCAAGAGTCTTTGGCGTTCAGCATGCTGAGACTCCTGGCATTCACCCAGAAGCACAATGGCCCTGGAAGGTCAGAACAGGTGGGATCCGATCCTACATTTAATCCCCATCAGCTTCTATGAACAAGAGATTCATCTGCCTATTTTCTCTGTGAGGCTTAGTCCTCTAGGCATCCTTAGACCATGACTATTGGATCAGGGTCTGCATGAATGCTGTTAACAGCCCCCACGTTGTACTGAAATGTAGCCTAAGGGGAGTGGAAGAGATGCACCCCTTTTGTGCAATACCTCAGGGGTTACAGCACCTATGTGAGCGTGTATCCTCTGCCTGAGGTTGTTCAAAACCTGTCATCCAGGGAAGCACCTTAACCGTTTTGCACAGGCTGCTTAAGTATTGACGGGGACAGAGGGAACCACTAGAAATCTGGTTTCTAGTGGTTAAGGGACATCCTTTTGAAGACTGTACTGAGCATTCATAGTTCATATTTGTTCATGTTTTATATTTAAGGGCATAGAATAAAAGAGAGAAGCAGGAACTGGAACCCAACAGACATTTCCTGAGGTATTTCATTCATCACCATGAAATCAGGCCTGGAAACAATCTGCACCCAAGACACTTGTGCCTGTGCTATCGCCATGTACAATATCAGCAGGCCCTGAAGTGAATTGTAGCCCTGTATGAATTTGCTCCCTGAATCCAACCACCACTCCAGCAGTGTGTGCGGCTATCACAGCTCTCTGAGCAAATCCCAGCCCCTCTATTAATTCTCTTTCAAATCCTGAGAGGAGTGTGACAGCAGAAAACCCTCCAAGTGAATCCTAGCCCTGTATTAATTCGCTCCCAGGTCCAGCTCCCTGATCCTCTGTCAGCTGAAAGTGATACTAATGCCAGGTTTCCATAGCCAGCCTCCTGCTGTTCCTCCCGCTGCAGTCAGAGTCATGCTGGGAGAGATCAACTGAACTTGAGATGGATAAACCAAGTGTTTTATTTCAGGCTGCACTGAATAAATCATGGGAGAATAATTGGAGGGGGACACTCGCCCTGCAGTGCAAATGCGTGGCTAAGACAACCTAGTGACTCATTTCTATCTCTAATCTCCATGAATCTGGGTTCCCCTCTGGGGCTTTATTTCTCCAGATTGTCCTGATTCCCACTCACTAGTCTGCTTGCCTTGCCCAAATTGAACCTGTCTGGGCTCCTTGCAATCTAAGGACAAACTAATAATGCTAGTGCCTGTGACAGCCACGGGCCTAGGGAATAAGCAGAATGCTGCAAGGCTCAGTGCTTTATTAACTACTAGTTGGACTCCAGACATAGCTTCTTACAACACTGCCTGGCATAAAGGCCCAGTTACACTTGAAGGTACCCCGCAACACACAAGTTGGGTGGGCTGCTCGTCTCCTATGTCAGCATCATGTCTGACTTCTTCCAAGCTGAGTGGTAGAAGGGACTAGGTTTACCCCTTCATAGTATCATAGTATCATAGTAGTTAGAGTCGGAAGGGACCTGGGCAGATCATCTAGTCCGACCCCCTGCCTTGGCAGGAAAGCGCACCGGGGTCAGATGACCCCGGCAAGGTGCTCATCTAACTTCCTCTTAAAAATCCCCAGGCTAGGAGCCTGTAC
>JAGPOW010003310.1:14209721-14223410 GCA_030014935.1 Caiman crocodilus
CTTGGCTGGGGTCCTGTGACCCCAGCACTCGTTCCTGCCATTGGCGGGGGGTCAGACTAGATGGCCTGCTCTAGGCCCCTTCTGACCCTAGGCACTATGGTACTATGATACTATGGTGAAACACTATTCTGTGTGAGTAAAGGGGACAGAACGTTTCCCCAGACAAGTAGTGATAAGTCTGCAGTACTGTTCCTGTCCAGCATCTGGGACCTTGGAATATTTATGCTATATCACATTTTGTCCTTATGATCTTCTTTCCAAATAGTAAGAAAGAAGTAGCAATTAAGTGTTGGTCCTGACTGAATTTATCTTTAAACTCCTCTTTTGCTAGCTTCTATTGCACAGATAAAAGAAGGTAACATAGGTGGCCATTATTCATGTTGTGGAGAACTTTGTTCAATTTAATTTATATCTTTTTGAGCAATCTCTCTTTCTCTCTTTCTTTAACTCAGTCTCATCATTTGTCTAGAATCTCTCTCTTTCTTTAACTCAGTCTCATCATTTGTACTTCCTGCACTCTGCCTTGGGTTAAAAGCTCTGTAATGTCTTTTTGGCCAAATGGAAATCAAGGGAGTTAACAGTGGAGTTGAATATTCTGTTGTGGGTGTGTGGTATTTAACTCATGTCTGGTAAGTACTGAGAGGCCAAGGTGACAGGTGAGAAATAAGAGAACTTGAATAGATTAAGAAACAGAACTTGGAGTTTCATATTCTTTTGTGTGTATGTGTGTGTGTGGTTTGTTGCAATCCTTTTTTTCTGGAAAGCCCTCTGTGTAGAGCGGCAGAGATGCAGTTAACATAGCGTTGGATGATTAAAATGATCAGTTGTTTAAATTTGTGTTTGGGGAGATAATAGTGAGGAAGAAATCTGGTTCCAACCACATCTCCTTTTGGGAAGGCCATTCCCACCCTTCTATAACTCACCTAGAAAGGTGGGTAAATCTCTGGGCAACTTTCTCTCTGGTGTCACTTACATGCTAATACCAGGTGTTATTGCTGTCTAACGCACCCACCAATGCACCTTTCTGAATGGTTGAGCCCTAAGGACATCTTAACACCATTTGTTCTTTTTTGGTCATGCAATGATTACTTACATGTATTCAATAGCTTTAGTTAAGAAGTTCGGCCTCATTTCCCTCCTTCTTTTCAATTTTTTATTTCTGTTTTTTTTTACTCAGTCCTCAGGGGTCTTCCAAGCTGTGGTGTTTTTTAATATAGCACTTTCATTTGGATTATATTTAAATATAACTAATAAAGAAGAACACAAAAGAAATGAGCAGCCAAGGAAAGAATGAAGAGTCTCTTAGAATCTGCATAACATTGGTTTTAAAAAGTACATCAAGAATATAGAGTCCTGGTCACCTGGGTATTTGTAATATTAGTTTTTATTATTTGGTGATAATATTAGCTTTGTTGGATAATGTCTGTTGGTCCCAGTCTGGGAGCCATTGTGTTGGGAACTGTGGAGATAATAAAGAGATGGTCCCTGCCTTATAAACTAAGCATGAGATAAGTTCTAACAAATGGATGCAACAAACAGTTTCTCAAACCACACAGAAACAGAGAGAAGGTTGTGATTAGTGCAGTAATTAGCTGGTAGGGGCTAGGGATGGAGCCAGCTCAGGTCCCTGAAATACAAACCACATTTCAGACTTTGCACTGAGTGACCCCTGTCCACTGCTAATGGCATGCAAGGCCTGAACCAAAACCCTGGAGTAGGAGGCTGTCATCACCTAGAAATATGCAAGTCTGACTCCCAACTTGGTGGCTTAATCTCTGAAGGGGCTCTCGCTGAGTTTGGCATACTGTGGCAGGATTAATTTATTCAGCCCAGTCCCTAACAGAAAAGCATCAGATCACATATGTTACTGCGTGTAGGTTATAGCCCGTATTGTTTTTTTCAGATATAGCCGGGAATAAAACCCATGTGTTATTCTAACTCTCTTGTTCTATGAACCTTTCATGTGCTGCTGTAACTTTCTACAGAAGCCAGCTCAGAGACTCCCACACTCTGATCCTCAAGCGTTTCATCCAATTTCATTGCAGGATTAACTTCTTTGCTGTGAGGCTGGTCTATAACATCAGTTCTTTCTGTGCTTCTGTGACATTTTTCCCTTTCCTAGTTACACCCTCCTCCTCCCCCCCCCCCCAAGAGACATACTATGCTTTCTGTGGGTGTTTTAATGAACCTATCTCCATATCTGTTCCAATTTACAATAATATGGTGCACTGATGGGTATGCGGTTGTCAGCAGTGAAAAACAATTAGGAAGAAGATCAGTGTTGACATAGTGAAGGTACTTTGGGAATAGTAAATAATTGATCCTGATCTGTGCATCCCCTCCATGGCCTTCTACCGCAGGCAGTACTAGTTCATACATGGGAGTTCAAGGATCTCAAGTATCAGGGTGTTAAGAGATCTTCTGGGCAGAGACGATCTTTGTTGTGCACATGTGTCCTCAGGCCCCAGACTTTGTAGTGGGATAGTCTTTCCTCTGGAATCAGCTATTCTTTTCAGAACCATCGTCCCACAAGTCTTCATTTCAGATGCTAGCACTTTTTCAAATCCCCCTTCCAAAAGTGAAGGGGGCTCTAATATACGAACAGAGTGAACCTATCTGGACTAAAACAAGTGGCATCCCCCAAAATAAAAGACACTGTGGTGAAGCTTAATACAAACTTCCTCCTGCTAAGGGACCTGCTGTTCTGGGGGGAGAAAGACATGGATTGTATTCCTGAAAAAAATCCATGACGTTTCAAGCCGTTGTTGAGGGCAAAGTAATAGTGCCTACAGACCTCAGCCATTGTGTTGGACGCTGTCCAAACGCTGGGTAAAAACCAGCCTATGTCCCAAAGAGCTTACAATCTAAAGAGACCAGGAGTAAAACGGGATTGAATACACATGCAGAGTTAAGGAAGTGATGGTTTTTGCAATGTCAGGTAAGTTCCATGTTTTAAACTCAGTTTGTAGCATGGCGACAGTATGTGCTAGGGGATCCCAGATTAATCGCAATAACATAGCTGGATTCAAACCAATTGAAAATTACAATTTTTGACGTATGGTTTACCGACATTTTGTATTTTGATCTGAGAAACTTCTGAATTTTTGGTGGGAATTTGGCCAGACTTACAAAGCTTGCCCTCAAAAGATAACAGTAACAATGGGCTAAGATAGACTAACTAGGATTCAATTACTGGCTTTTTCTGCTCATAGTTTCCTGTCCTCTTCAATTTCAGGACTCTTCAAAACCTTATTGCCTGAAATCTAATGATAAGCAGCTAGCTGGAATTAAAATCCCAGGAATAAAAGGCGAATACACTTCCACGGGAACCACCATTTAGTCATTTCCTGCTGGCCTATTAAAAAAGCACTGAAGACAGCTTTGCTTTGTAGGCTCTGTGATGCTTATCGATTTATCTGGACCACTGCTTTATCATTATTTTAACCGATTGGAAAATGAAGACTCATTTAAGCAATCAGCCAACCAAAATAAGTTATTTAAGTTGAGTTGGATCTTTAATGAGAGGTTAGCTAAAATGTTGATGAGAAACATGGAGAAATTTAAAATGTTCTCTTTGCACAGCGTGCTGTTTCAGGGGGAATACTCTGGGGGAAGTTACACTGCCTGATTCAATGTGGCTGAGTTTTATTTTGGTGTAAACCTTTCGCTCCCAGTCAGCAAGTGGTCACACACTATGCTATCAGCAAGGTTGTACGTTGGATGATATGTCACTGAAAGAGAGTTAAGAGCAAGGGAATTAAACTGTCTGTACCTGGTGGACTAGGAGACGGTGTGTTTCTAAGCTATTCATTTGGGTCTGGGGGGCTGCAGAGAGAGATGGAAAAAGAGACTCTCCAATGCATTTGAACTAGAACTACTAACCTGAATTAAAACCCAAGTGGCCTCAGTCTTCACTGCCATTTAGACCTAAGATAGTTAACTCGGGTTAGCCAAATTGATTGAAGAACCCTTGTTAGCAGTCCAGAGACATCCTTAGGTGCATTATCTTCACAGTGCCACCACTTCTAAAAGCATGATCCAGTCCATAATTAGCATTAAGTAATGCTAATAATGCATAGTGATAAATCCATAGCAATACACAGCACAATCTTTTTCCCCAAAGGCAGAAATTATTTAAAATATTCTAATAGAAAAATAAAAGAATCATCATATTGCACATACATCTTATTTCAAGACAACACTGGAATACGTGTCACAGATTTGGGATCCCAATGGTAATCCTTTAATTAATAAAACTGAAGCTATCTAGAAATGTGATTCAGGATTTGTAATAAATAATTACTCATCATGACAATCTCTTAATGGGCTATTAAACAACTTAGGTTAGAATTCTCAACAGCTGACATGTAAATATCTGAAACAAAAAATCTCTTTCCCCGATATATAATGGTCTAATTACTATTGAGGAGGACAGTTCTGTTTTCTCTGTTTCTTGTGTCTTTAAAAACAGATCAGGCTTAGAAAACAGAAAGCTATCCAGCACACACTGATTGCTGCCAGAAACCAATTTTTCAAGAACTGTCGTTGAGTCATTAATTATCTGCAGGTCCCATTCGTCCTGAATCAATGGCAAACTTTGTGAGATCTTGGATGAATTTAATTAATGCAGGAATATGAGTTGTTATATGCTTCGTGCTTGAGCAATTATTGTCCTAGTGTAACCCTTGAATGAAAGGATTGCAGGAAAAAGATGAAAGTAAATGGGATGCTGCAGACCTCTCCTTAGAACGAACACACAGAGGAACATGTCTATCAATATGGCTTTGAGGCGCAGCCCTGATCCTGTCATCAGACTCTTACATCTGCAGAGAGCCCCAATGAATACATGAATTACATTGCAGTGAGCCATCTTGTGTAGAATAAGCCGATGCCTATGGTGTCATGCAGCTTTTTAATGCACTCATAAGATAAATTGCTTAAGCCTCATGTTTAAGTTGAGTCAAAATGTTTGGCAGCGGGCAGAGGAGGGAGATTTCTTTTTGAATACATTGAAAGCCATGTTCTTTAGTTAAACATTGCCCTGGCATAATGAAAACCTGAACGCGCTGGGCAAGTTCTCAGAAGAATCAGGAAGTGAAATGTACGGTCAAATTTCACTGCCCAAACTTGAGTCGAGTGCCCAGTTGGCTGTTTCACCAGACAGTGCCAGGTTTCAGCAGGGCACTGATGCCCGAGTCCCGCAGGCTCTTCCTTCAGGACACTGGCAGTGCCCAAATTTGCCACGCTGTATATCAAAATACATAAGGTTTCTTATAACTACAAACATTTATTCAAGACCTACTGCTGCACCACGTAGAACTCTGTCCATTTAACCGGCACAGGGAGCTTGCTGCAAGAAATAGTGAACCACAGTGCACTGAACACTGTTTCAGAGGGAAAGTTTGGATATATGTAGTGGCCATCAGAGGTGTTCCTTAGTTCAGAATTAATGTTCATGGCTTTGTTCAGTGTAAATGGAAAAGTCTCCACTGAGACTTAGTCTACATATTGATTTAGCACTGGTCTAACTATAATGCTTGGAGATGTGGTTTTTTTTAACCTTTATAGATCCATCACATTCCCAGTGAAGGTATGGGAGTTTGCCATTGATTTCAAAGTGGCCAAACTTCCATCAGTGATTTCACCCAATGCTCCAATATTATACTGCTCCAGTGGGGTCGTAAGTCCTATTTAATTTTCTGCCCTTATCTTTAACTGTCACATTCTTAAGGAGACTCAGGAACCACCTGTATGCTCACAAGTAAGGGATAACATGACTGTGGAAAGCAGATGAGTCAAAAGCTGGCATTTAGGCTGGTGATTTTCCAAAAAATTGTTCTAGTTATTTTACACTTAGCCAGCAGCTATCCTCAGTGAGTAAAGTGTGCCATTGTCACCTTCTGGTAGAGAGACCTGTAGAAACTGTGTGAGTTGACAGTGGCTATAAACCAAATGTGGATAGCCTCCAACTGTAGCGGGCTGTGGTTTTAGCTGTAGAGAGCAACCCTGGTTCAGTTTCCTAGTGATGTTGTTACAAATAAGTGATAAAGGGAAAAGGGAGGATTGAACCTTTTCTTTTTCCCCTTGAGGAGGTTTCATGTGCCTTGTCACACATGGATTTCCATGGGATCTGTGGCATATCCCTGGGGCACTCTGGCTTTGCACAGATCCACGCGCAAACGTACCACTTTACATCCCAAACCATGGATGGCACACACCATTACACATAATACACAGCCTGTTGCACATTACATTGTGTGGTGTGTAGCTAAATCCTCTCCTTCTTTCATGAAAAGCCATGCACCAGGGAATGGCTGGATACATGTTAAATGTTTTTTTTTTTCTGGTAGGCAGCCTGCAGCATTACACTGACTGCCTGTTTCATGCCAGCAGACAACCTCATTCTCATTCAGAGCTCAAACTGAGGTTATTACCAACTCAATCCAATTGCTAAGGCTTGAATGTAATCTGGATTTTCCCCTGCAGCCCCTTCTCAGATGGGTTAGCCCTCTGCCTGCGCATTCATCACTCCCTTCCCTCTGTCTCTCACTCCTTCATTTGTTGGCTTTGGGATTTCCAGCAGACCCTTTGCCTCCCCTTGCAAGCACCTCTTGGTTATTAAAATGCAGCTCAGGATGGTTCACTTTGCCTGGTACATTATCATTCCTCGTTAGAGACCCCTCCAGGGCCTGCGATATGCCTGCACCGACTTTATAATTACAAAGTCAATTTCTAAACAGACATTTGCAAATAAGTCAATTTAAATACCGAGATTTGCAAACAATAATTAAGCAGTAGCTTCTTTTTTAATATCTATATATATAATTAATGCCTGTGGGCTTTTCATTTTACCTTGTGACTGCATAGTTTGCAATTGTTTGTCAAGCAAAAGCATTCTCAGAAAGCAAATCAAACCACTGATGGGTTTTGGAGCTGTTTAAGGAAGTGCCTTACCTCCCTGCCTACAGGAGGCTTTCTGGGCAAGCCTCTGTCCTCCTAGCAGCTGGCAGGGATGCAGCTAGGTGCCTCACGGCAAAGCAGCTGAGCAGGGGTCTTTCCCCTTCAAGATGAGGAGAGCAGACCTGACCTGGGGGGATTCTGAAAGCAGATGGGAAGCTGGGATTTCGAGGAATGGAAACATTAGTGTCGGGTATCCAACTGGGCGTTCATTCCCCAGAAGAGGGGCAAGGAAGAGCGCCGAGGGAAAAGACTGTGCAAGATCAGCCCCCCCTGGGAGGTGTTGCCCCAGGATGGGTATCCCAGGAGTGAGGGATCGCTTTTCTGTCTGTCTGAAGCAGTGCTCAGCATTTCCCCATGGTGGCCTAAATCCCTGTGGTTCTCCTAAGGCAGCTCCCATTCCTCGTCTGTCTTCATACATGGGTTCTTTCAGGCCTGGCTCTTGTACTTTGTCACATGTAAGTGTCAAAGGGTGCCTGGTCCAGTGCTTTAGGAAAAGCAGTAAAAGTGCTCTTTGGAGGGCCTGTGTTTTGGGGTCCCTTCCTACCCCACAGCAGACTAACAGTGGAAGTGGGGATCACTTTTTGCCTACTCACGATCTATGCCTCTAGAAACCAGTTTCATAGATGCTAGGGTCAGAAAGGACCTCAACAGGTCATCAAGTCCGACCACCTGCCTGGGCAGGAAAGAGTGCGGGGGTCAGATGATCCAAATGACATGTGTACAGACAGGATATGCCTTGCCTTGGGCACAGAGGTGTTGTGGTAAGCCCACCAACCCGTTCCCTTTCCCTGCCTTTGAGGCTGTTAAGAAAACTGCAGAGACTGCTCCTTACAGGGCAGAATATGTACTGTGTAGCCCATTATGATAATATCCCCAAGGCATCAGCCTTGAGACACCACGGGCACTACAGCAAAATATCGGGGAACACCAAATGTAATGAAAAGGCCGACTGGGGCTGGAGGGATGGAGCTCGAAACTCCACTCCTTGGCACTTCTTTTTTAATGGACCCCTACTTTCACCCACTGAATGCATTAGATCCTGTCCCCGCAGCCTGTACTTGTATGTACTCTAGCACTCTTCTTCACGCCATGCAGACTATCATCCCCAAGACCTTTGGATGTTTGATTCCCAGCTGCCGTTTCAGCGGGTCTCCAGTGTTACCTTTCCCTGTAGAGCATCTCCGGCCTTTACTTAGCCCCATGCTCCTAAGATGCCCTATGCTCTCATTTTGCTCTTGGTTTTTATATCCTTCCAGCAGGGCCTTGCTGGCTTTCTATTATTTGAGTGGTGGCTGCTGTTCTTGTTAATGGCACCTTCCTCCGCTTTGGAGGCCACTGGTCCAGCAGTTGCCAGGGTCAGTCCTTATCTGTCTCTCTGTAGCCGTTCCCACTCCCTCGGCAAAGCTATTTGACCCTGCAGCAAGGCCTGATTTGGCTTCAGCTTTCAGCTCCCCTTCAGTTCTCATTCCTGCCTTGAATCTTCCACTCTGCTTCTTGTCTTCCTGTCTTCACAACACAGTATTTCTTGCACAGTTATTTTTCTTTCCATGATGATGATCTAATCGCACCAGGTCAGGTCACAGCTTCCCTGCTGGCTCAGCTGTCACACATCCTACATGCTTCTTCGCAGAAAATGCATCATGTGGCTTTCTTGTGTGAACCCCTTAGACCTCCCTCCCTCATGCAGCCTACTGCCTAGCAACAGTGACTTTCCATGGAATAAGACTCCACCCAGGTTGGCCCTGATTTCCAACACCCTGCTAGTCTTCAAGTAATGCTTAACGCTCTGCCAGTGTTCCCCATACACTTCCCTGAAATAGGATATAGAAAATGAGGGATGGAAGGGACCTCAAGAGGTCACATCTAGTCCAACCCCCTGCTCCAGGCAGGACCATCACCGACTAGATCATCCCACCAAAACTTTGTCTACCTGGGTCTTAAAACCTTGCAAGGATGGACAGTCCATAACCTCCTTGGGTAACCTGTGCCAGTGCTTTACTACCCTCCTACCGAGACTTTTTCCTAGAGCTGTAACCTTGTGGCACCTTGAGACCATTGTTCCTCGCTCTGTCATCTGCCGCCACTAAGAACAGTCCAGCTCCATCCTTTTTGTAACCCTCTTTGGGTAGTTGAAGGCTGTTATTCAACACCCTCCTCCCCCTACCCCACCTCAGGCAGACTAAATTAGCCCAGATCCCTCAGCCTGCCCTCATAAGTCATATGCCCCAGCCCCTGAATCATTGTCATTGCACTCTGCTGGTCTCTCTCCAATTTCTCTACATCCTTTCTGTAGTGGGGGGCCTAAAATTGGACAGTATTCCAGATGTGGCCTCACCAGTGCTGAATAGAAGAATCACTTCCCCTGATCTGGTGGCAACACTGCTCCAAATGCAGCCCAGTATGCCATTAGCTTTCTTGGCAACAAGGGCACACTGTTGGCTCATATTCAGTTCATTGTCCATTGTAACCCCCGCTCCTTTTCTGCAGAGCTGCTGCTTAGCCAGTTGGTCCCCAGCCTGTACTGGTGCATGGGATTGTTTCTAAGTGCAGGACTTTGCACTTGCCCTTGTTGAACCTCATGAGATTCCCTTTGGCCCAATCCTCCAATTTGTCTAGGTCACTCTGAATCCCAGCCCTACCTTTCAGCATACCTACTACTCCCCCCAGCTCTACGCCATGTGCAAATTTGCTGAGGGTGCTGAGGGTGCACTCTGGGCCATCTTCCAGGTCATTGATGAAGATATTGAACAAATCCAGCCCCAGGACCAACCCCTGGGGCACTCCACTTGATACTGTCTGCCAACTGGACATTGAACCATTGATTATTACCCTCTGAGCACAATGCTTCAGCCAGTTTTCTATCCACCTTACAGTCCATTCATCCAGCCCATGCTTCTTTAGCTTGTCTGCAAGAGTGCTGTGGGAAACCATATCAAAAGTCTTGCTAAAGTCAAGGTACATCACATCCACTGGTCTCCCTGCATCCACAGAGCCAGTCTCCTCATCAAAGAAAGCATTCAGGTTGTTCAGACATGACTTGCCCTTGGTGAATCCATCCTGACTGCTCCTAATCACCTCCTTTGCCTCCAAGTGCTTAGAAATGGATTCCCTGAGGATCTGCTCCATGATTTTTTCCAGGGACTGAGGTGAGACTGACTGGTCTATAGCTCTCTGGACCCTCCTTTCCCCACCTCTTAAATACGGGCACTGCATTTGCCCTTTTCCAGTCATCTGTTACCCCTTCTGATTGCCTTGAGTTTTCAAAGGTGATGGCCAGCGGGTCTGCAATCTCATCAGCCAACTGCCTTAGCACCCTCGGGCGCATCGCTTCCAGTCCCATGGACTTGTACATGTCCAGCTTTTTTAAATAGTCCCTAACCTGTTCCTTTGCCCCTGTTGAATGCTAACCTTATCCCCAAACTGCGCTGCCCAGGGTAGTAGTCTGGGAGCTGATTTGCCTGTGAAGACTGAGGCAAAAAAGGCACTGAGTACTTCAGCCTTTTAAGCATCCTCTGGCACAAGATTGCCTCCCCCATTCAGTAATGGATCCACACTTTCCCTGATCCTCCTAGTGCTGCCAACATACTCATAGAAAACCTTTTTGTTACCCTTCATATTACTTGCTGGCTGCAACTCCAATTGCACTTTAGCCTTCCTGACTTCATCCCTGCATGCCTGAGCAATGCTCTTACACTCCTCCCTATTTATTTGTCCAAGTTTTCACTTTTAATAGCTTCATTTTTGTGATTTAATTTACTGAAGAGTTTTCTGCGAAGCCACGCTGGTCTTCTGCCATGCTTGCTAGTCTTCCTATACATCAGGATGGTTTGTCCCTGCACTCCCAGTAATGCTTCCTTAAAGTACAGCCAGCTCTGCTGGACTCCTCTCCCCCTCAGACTGGCCTTACTCTGGCCTCTCCCCCTCAGGGTCCTTACTCTGCTGCTCGCCATCCTTCCTTTCCTCAGGATCCTGAACTCAGTCACCTCATGGTCACCGCTGCCCAATTTGACATCCACTATACTATATTACATCTCCCTCCAATTCTTCCCTGTTTGTGAGCAGCAGGTCAAGAAGAATATGGTTCCTAGTTGGCCTGTCCAACACCTGCACCAGGAAGGTGTCCCCAAAACTCTCCAAAAACTTCCTAGGTTGCCTGTGCACTGCTGTTTCGCCCTCCCAGCAGATGTCAAGATGATTGATGTTCCCCATCAGAACCGGGGCTTGCAACTGGGAAACTTCCAGTAGCTGTTTGAAGAAAGCCTCATCCACCACTTCTTGCTGGTCTGGTGGTCGTTCACCCTTGTTGCTCTGTCCTCTAACTTTAACCCAGTGACTTTCAACTGGCCTGTCTCCAGTTTCAGACTGGTGCTCTGAGCAATCATATGGCTCTTTTACATACAGGGCAACTCCTCCTCTTCTCCCCTGCCTGTCCTTTATGAAGAGTTTGTACCCATCCATGACAGTGCTGCAGTCATGCAAGCTCCCATGAAGCCTCTGTTATTCCCGTCATGTCATAGTGCTGTGACTGTGCAAAGACTTCTGAGTCCTCCTGCTGGTGTCCCAGGCTCTGTGCATATGTCTAATGGCACCTGAGGTAACTGGTTGATTGCCCTGATTCCTCAGGAAGTAGGAGAGCACCCCCATCCCTGCCCCTACCTGCTTCTCTTCCTCCAGGTCTTCTGCTTCCTCATTTATGTCAAGGCTTTGGTACCCAACTCCCACTGAACCTAGTTTAAAGCCTTCCTCACTAGGTTAGCAAGCCTGTCGCAAAGATGCTCTTCCCTCTCTTCATCAGGTGAATCCTATCTGTTCCCAGCAATCCTTCTTCTTGGAACAACATCCTGTGGTCAAAGAAGCCAAAGCCCTGCTGGCAACACTACCTGTGCAGCCAGGTATTGATCTACATGATGCACCTGTTTCTTCCTGGGCCCTTTCCCTTGACCAGAAGGATCGAAGAGAACATGATTTGAGCCCCAGACCCCTTCACCCTTGTACCAAGAGCCCTGTAGTCACTTTTGATCCACTCAGGGTCACCCCTGGCAGTATCATGGGTGCCCACATGGATGAGCAGCATGGAGTACATCTGTCAGAGAGACAGATAAATCTCGGTAATCCCTCTGTGACATTTTGGATCCAGGCTTTGGACAAGCATCAGACTTCCTGAGACAATAGGTCAGGTTGACAGATGGCTCCCTCCATCCCCCGCAGAAGGGAGTCTCCATCTATCACCACCCATCATTTCTTCTTGGTGGTGGTGGTCTTGATCCTGCCCTCCTCCACCAGTACTCCACAGTCACAGGTCTAAGCTTTTCCTAAGTATAGCCTGTAGCTAATCCCACTGAAATTATATGGTATAAATAAGTAATGTGGACAAATATTTCCTGGAAATTAGGGTCAAGTAAACAGGTAGAGAATGGGACTTACTATGAGGAAAGAAATGACTGATAGTGTTGTTTCACCACAGGCTTGCTCTTTCATTTCTGTTCTCTCTGCCTCAGTTTCTCCATCTGCAGTATTTCTGTAACAATAGAGGCCTGCCTTATACAGAGATTGAGTGAATGAATAAAGTATATTTGCAAGGCAGTCTGGACTCCTGCGATAGAAGTTGCCGCAGAGCGCAGATCGTGCAAACAATTGGTGTTGCAACATTATTTCATTTGCGACATGAGAGGTTTGAATCTTTGGTCTTCTCCTGTTCTTGCAGCAACTGCACGTCAGGAGAACCCCAACGATTTCAATGGAGTTACTCCTGGTTTATGTTGGGCCTCAGCCTTTAAACATTTTTTTGCACCTTAACTCATCGTGCTCCTGATAAAAAGTACTCTGGGGCAAAAACTATCCCTGATGTAATTCTAGACATTAATGGGCTATAGAGCAAGGGTGCATTTTACCCAGCACACTTTATCCAAATATTACTACCCAAAATGATATTGGTGATCAGCATATTTGCACGTAGCCTGGGCCCTGATGTTAGCTCAAGCAAGACTGCTGGAAGCAGACCTGCTCACACCCTGGATCCAAGCACTATAAATACTAGCGACAATTATATATCCCTTCTTTTCCCTTTTTATGGGTATGCGAGGACAATAACTTAAAGCACTTGCTGCTATTCAGCACAAAAACAAATAACAGAACAACTCCGGCTGTGATGCATTTCAACAGCATAACTTAGGCTTGCCACCGTTCTATTAAGTTATAAATATCTATCACTTGACGAAGCCAATGCTTTTCAGCAGGGAAGGGAGTATTAAAAAAAAAAAGAAAAAAAACTAAACCCAGAATCGTGGTTGCTATAGCAATTAACAATGGGCATCCTTCTTCAGGAGCCAGAGATGCTGATGCAGCTAAAACAAATGTTTGCGTATGGCCGTGGCGGGGACGGTGACGGATTAGGGAGTGCTGGCCTTGAGCCGCAATGTAATCCAATTCTAAATAAATCATAAATCTAAGTGCAGACTGGCAAGCTGGAGAGAATACCAATGCAGGGAGGGTGCAGGCAGGGCAGCATCGATTTAAGAAGGGGGGCCAGAGGCAGGGGGCACAGGAGGTAGGGGGTAGAGGGTAGGAGTACAAATGGTGGGTATGTCTGCAGTCCAGCTCTCTTGGCATAGGACAGTGCTACTGGCCAGCCATATAATCCCAATGATCCATGCTTAGATTCTCTCTCCCAGCTAGATGGAGGTTAAATCCCACTCAGAACTCCCTCTAGCATGGAAGCCCTAGAGAAAA
>JAGPOW010003310.1:14223810-14255544 GCA_030014935.1 Caiman crocodilus
GTATGTTGGCTCTTACCCTGTATTAAGTGACAGTTAAATCCGCATAATTTGCCCCTCTTTCATTTTGGACTACTTGTACCCTGCCTTCTGCCTAAATTAGCATAGTTTAGGTTTCACTTGCTATTGGGTGGAAGAGTGGACAGATAAACAGTGACCCTGGAGCAGCTGACATGCCACGAGTCCTCCCCTTTTGTAATGCTCTCTGACGCTGAATCATAGAATCATACCAAATTAAGGTGGGAAGGGACCTAAGGAGGTCATTTTGTCCAACCCTCTGCTCAAAGGAGGACCATCCACAACTAGATTATCTCTGCCAAGGCTTTGTCTAGCCAGGTCTTAAAAACCTCCAAGGATGGAGGTTTCTACCACCTCTTTGGGTAACCTGTTGCAGCGCTTCATTACCCTCCTTGTGAGAGAGATTTTCCTAATATCTAAACTATCCTTTCCTTGCTGCAACTTGAGACCACCAGTGACTGGTGCCTCCTGAATCGGGGGGGGGCACCTGCAGAAAATGCCGATAGTAGCAGCCCTGTTGGGGGTCCCACCAGCCCTATTGACAGCATCAGTGTCAGCTATCAGTGGGGGCACCGGCCCCGTTAGGGGGAGCACATGCACCCCTGTGTACTCCGTACAAATTGCTTATGCTTGAGACCATTGGTTCTTGTCATCTGCCACCACCAAGAACAGTCTAGTTCCATCCTCTTTGTAACCACCCTTCACAGATAGTTAAGGCTGTTATTAAATCCCCCTCTTATTTAGTCTGGAGAAGAGAAGACCAAGCCCAATTCCCTCTCTTCATAAGTCATGTGTTGCAGGCCCATTACACCTTTTCGTTGCCCTTCACTGGACTCTTTCCAAGTTGTCCACATCCTTTCTGCAGTGGGGGACCCAAAACTGGACACACTACTCCAAATTTGGCCCCAGCCACTCCCAAATAGAGGGAAATAATCACTTTCCTTGACCCACTGGCAACACTCCTACTAATGCAGCCCAGTATGCTGCTAGCCTTCTTTAACAAGGGCACGCTGTCAGCTCATATTCAGTATTTTTGTCCACTGTAACTCCCAGGTCTTTATTGGTCCGTATCCTCCAGCGTGGGAGTAAAATTTTGAAAACTGCTTCCCTTTTCTTCCTTTAGGGGATGCTATTGACCCAGTGCTCCTGTGAGTTGGACGAATGGCTTCAAACCCTGATAGTGAAGGGGAGCCCCCAGAACAGCTGACACTCTGCTCTCAGTCTTACAGGGCTGGCTCCTCACCCAGCCTATTTGGCAACTAAGGCTACACAGGTCTAGTTTTTGAGGCTGGGTTTCAAATTGGAAACATAGTTCAGTAGGAAGGTATTTTCCCTCTGCTTTTTCTCTCCACGCTGTTTCCTTTTTCTCTCCAGGTTTTCTCTTTACTCACTTATACTCTATGGCTTACCCACCTGATCCCCTTCCTAAAGGGCCTCACCCCACTACAAGAATTAAAGTGGGGTATGCTCTAGAGAGACACGCATACAACAACAGTGGGAAGGGAAAGCAACTCTTGACCTGAATAAGTAGTGATTCCTGCACACAGAACCTGGAAATAAATAGAGCTAGTGGGAGTGGAGGACAGAAGATGGGCCATTCCTGCTTAATCCATCTTATGCATCATGCCTGTTCAGTTAGAGTTGCCTTGGTCCACAAAACAGCACAACAGTGCCAAGACCCATGCCACCACCTCTTGTCCAACTCCCAGTAAGTTGCTTTTCCTTCCATTAATTCAACCAGAGGCCTCTCCCTCTAGGATAGCTCATCTAAGGAACAGGGTTCTGCATTAGGTTATAGATTGGATTTGTTTCCACTCTGGAAAAAGCTAGAGATCTCTTGGTTTCTTCTAGTCTCACTAACACATGGATTCAGCCTTGATGTGGAGTGAAAAATTAAAATGAGGACAGTTCAGTCAACAGTACGTCTGTGAAATTAATGAGCCCCTTCGCCTCCAACACCTGATAATTACATCTTTCAATTAAATGAACTCTCTCCCTGTCCAAGATCTTATAAATTAACTCAGTGATGCATCTTTGTGGGCTGCCAAAGCTTTCGTATGCCAAAACCTGTGAGAGCTGCCAGGTCCTCAGAGTGAGAAGATTAGGGCCTTAGGCCCAGATCCATGGAGAGACTGAGGTTCAATATCTCAGAATTTCTAATGTCAACCTGAGATGCCTACAGAGCTTAGGGGCCTCTGGGGGATAGTTGGCAGTGTTGAGGATTGCAATTTTGGGCCTTAAGCACCTGAAGTGTGCATGAGATGAGGCATAGGCTTCAAAGTCCTTCCATGTGCCTAGCCCTTAGTGACTTAGTGTATTCCATTGTCCCAATCCTTGGCCACAACCCTAGATGAGTAAAATGCATTTGGTGAGAGGCCAACAGTTAGCTGAATATTTGTGTTGCGGGGAGAGGTGAGCTCGTTTAAGTTGGAGTTTGTTACCTGTGTCCCTTGTAAGACTCTGCATTGATCCAAATTAATGAGAGGTCTTTTACATTAGCTACAAGTGATTCCCCATAAAGTAGTGTCACTCTGCAACAGGAAAATGTGCAGGGGAGCCAATGCATTATTTATTCACCAAGCACTGCAAGCAATGGAAATGGCAGCATCGGCTACTGTGACTACCTCCCTGGCAGAGCTCTTTGGGCCCGGAGAGTGCTGTGTAGAGCACGACTTACCCTTGGTTGCTTATAGACACAGGTTCTCAGCCATGGTATTGCTCCGTGATCTTCAACAGTCACATGCCAGGTTATACCACCTGAAAATCTGGTGGATTTTACTCACTCCCTCATTTCTGAGGTTCCTACCACCCTAATGTCTCCTCTTCTCTAACCAGCCAAAGAGGACAGAGTTTTACTATATCACTTTTAGGTGTCTGTCCACTTTGGTCGCCTGTCTTCACACACCCACATATTAAGGACAGAAGAAAGGCTGGGAGAAGTGATACACCTGCAGCTTCATGATGAATGTTATGAAACAAAACAGCCTCTCCATTTTCTTTCTGTTTTTTCCTCCTCCTAAGTAGCCAAACACGTTCAGTGAGATCTACAGTTGGTTTTTATAAGTTCACCATAAATCCAAGCAGCTTCTGTAATGCACAGCAGGCAGCTGCTGTGATCATGTAATTCAGCACAAACCCGTCGGACAATGGCTGAAAACGCTGAGGCTGTATTTTCCTCTTAAACACACACAGGCATGCGCGCTATTTCAATTAAGACAATTAGCGGTGACCAAGGGCAACTGCAAAGCTCCAATTAAACCAGCACAAAGTCTAACATGATCCACAGTGTCACAGAGCAGGTTGGAACATGTAACCCTGACAGCCTTTGTCTGCCAGATAAAAGGGTTTAAACATTCTCTCTTGTCTCCTTCCAGACCTCCTGCAATCTCTTCTCATTTAATAAACTGGAGCACTCATCTCCAGTCTTTATAGCTCCTCATTAATTTGCCCCACACAAGGGACTTAAGAGGAGGTGGAGCCTCCTTTGCCTTTAACACCCATCCCGGTCTTTCAGTTGCATTTAAGCACCAGCCTTGGTGCCCGCCTGTCTCGTCACCTTGGGGATAAGCCGAAATGCTGATTTAGGCTTTGCTGACCTTTTCACTAGCAGTGACTGGATCCAGGCTATGCTTTGTGTCTTCCATTGTCAGCCTGCAATAAAAGCACGAGAATGATTTCAGGAGAGGAGCAAACAAGGCACCAGCATCTTCTCCCTCACACGGTGCTAGTGTAACTGGACTCTTCCCTTATTTTCACTGGTTCATGTGTAGGTATGGAACCATCCCTAGGAGAGGTTGAAGATCCAGTTAATTTAGCCATGATCAGTCCAGGTGAAAAGTTGTGCCTGACAAAGTCTGCTCTGTACTTCTGCATAGGCATGCAATGAATCTTTCTGGGAGGAAAAGGGCCTAACGGGAATGTATGAGCCAACCTAAGACAGCCTAGGAGCGCAGATCACAGGAGAGGGATGGGTTTGAACTGGCTGCCTAAAATGGAGTCGAAGCACAGCTCTTGGGAAAAAGATGCAGAGCCTCAGAGGAAACAAGCCATTAACAGCCTAGCAGTACCCATCACCATGGCTTGACTTGACTTTTGCATGCATACCCAGCCAGGCTAGATGTCAGGAAGCTCTTACCATTGGATATAATCTATGAGGCTGGTCTTTAGGGAGAAAAATGGTGGGTGCTGACATCAGCAAGACTTCGTAGCAGCAAAGGGACTTTTCATCCAAAGGCTGGAGCAAGTTTGAGAAGACAGGACTGCTAATAAAACGAGATTATTAGGATCTTCCCCGGGGGTGAGGACAGGATGGCACAAGGTGCTGGAAATGGTCTAGAAAGACCTTGTTCACCAAGTCAGACTCTATTTACATTGGTAATTTGTGGCTCTTAACCTCTGTTAGCTGCTCAGTGGCCTGGGTGGTTTCAGTTCCATTGCAAGTGGACCGCTACATGCATTGCAAAAGCCACCAGCATAGTTAATGCTAACTGACATCCTTGTTAACAGCCACTGCTGAAAAGCAAGATAATACATGGTCTGAGAGTCTGAACTCTCTTCTTAAAGGTGCTCCCTCCAATTATGGACTGATGGGTGGCTGGCAGATTCTTGCTGAGTCTCGGCTTTGTGGAGAAGCAGAAGGCTCCAGAATACAGCGCTGTCATCCAGGTACCTTTCCACAATAGCTATATTTAGTAGGAAAAAAGATGCTGGACAGAGTCTGAGAGGTGTATTTGTTAGAAGAAACTCTCTAAGTTTCTCTCTTTCTGTGGCTTCTTCCCCTTTCAGTTAGATTTGGTTTGCTTATTGGATTTTTAGAGTGCCAGCATCCGGAATAAATCCCATGAGAAGCCGCCTCTCAATTTTTTGTCGGTCCCAAGCAATGCAGGTGAAGGGGCTGTCACGGGCTGCAGCAGAGGAAATTAATTTTAAAAGCATCACCATTTGTCACTTTCATAATGAGAAAATGAGGTTCCACCTCATACAGAATTATTACAGCAGGCACTTATTGCCCAGAAGTTATTGGAGTGCTTGTCTTGATGTTTGCAATGGAGTGACTGCCTCCATGCAGCTAAACCAATACAAAGAACTGTTGTACACCCACTGCACTGGGGTTGTTCTTGTCCCTATGCCTGGCTAAAATAGGGAGATGCAAGCAGCTCAGTCCCAAGCAAACTAATGACAAGGAATGTCCGGTGGTGGCATGCATTCAGGTGCTCAGATACCCCATCAGTAGCCATGAGGGAGTGAGAACCAATGGACTCTGGGATTTGCTTCCCAATGGGAACATCTCCACAAGAAGTTTACTGTGGAGATCACTAATTAGCTCTGCAATAAAGCCGCTGTCTACACATGTGACCCTATTAGGCCACAGTAAATGAATAAATGCTGCCATAGGTTAGTCCTTGCCAACACAAGTATTATCCCATGGTGACATTATTTAATGTATTGCAGGGGACATGTAGACACTGACAAGACTGGCTGGGGTATGAAGGTGCTTTAGTGTTGAAACCCTATTCTCCCTGCTAGCCAAGGCTGCTTTGACCTGGCTCAATGTGCTGCAGTCCCTGGGTACATGTGTAAATGCTGGGTTTAGGAGCAATAAACTCTGGTGCAAACTGCACCAAAATGTATTGTCTTACATTAATAGCATGTGTAGACATGTCCAGTGTGGTTTGGCAGAGCCCAATGCTTCTGACCTTTTGGGTACAGTGCAAAGCCCACCTGGTTTTCCTTCAGCTTTGCATGACTTTTTGCGGCTAGACTTGGGGTGATGGTGCCATATGTACTTCTGGGTGGGGAGTGCATTTGGTTTTGACTGATGCTGATGACACACAGGCCTGGTTTTAAGAAAAGTTACATGTGGCTTCGGGGTGTTAGGTGTAGGAATCGTATTGTCCCTGAAATGGGGAACCTGTTGTATTGGGTTGAAATACTGAGGTCCAAGCTGGGGCAAGGCACATGGATTTAGCAATAGCAAGTCTGGCGGATGCAGCTGGGATAAACGGCAGTGATCTACCTGTGGCAAACGGTAGAAATCCAGCTGCGGGAAGTCTGACAGAGGCAACCACAGTGAATCTTGCAGCTGAGGCAAACACCAAGATGTGTGCGCAGGGTGCACGGATCAGAAGCAGCTCATGAACCCCCTTGTTCTGAGCTAATCTGTGGAGCCTGTGGTCCTGAAGTGGCCTGTGGAGACAACTCTGCCAGCAGGGGAAAGTGTGCCTCATGCCGAGCTAGGAACTTCAATCCACAAGGTTGTCACTCCAGAAGAGCTAATTAAACTGAACATAATGACCCTCCTTCTGCCTTTTTCGTTTTCCTTTTTTTGGTGGAACCAGTTAAAGACCCCTCATCCCACTGCAGTTCTCTTTATCAACATCTTACCTCTCTCCAGCCCTTCCCTGCACCCTCCATTTCTCCTCCTCTGCTCACACACATACACTTGCTCCCGCCAGGAAACCAGCTAATTATTTCCTGAATGCCCCCAGTGTTATTTTGCCTTGAGAACCACTCCTGCTGGGACTTCTCACGCGCTTATGATTCTCTGTGTGACAAAAGGTTTCTCAGTTTGGGTTTGAATGGGTATTTCTTTAATTTCTACATTTAGTCCTTTTGCTTCATCATCTCCACTTGGGCTGAGACTTATAGAAACTTCCCTTGACATTATCTAAACCGTTATCAATTAAACCCCTGCTCAACTGCCTTTTCCCCCTAAACTGTATAAGTTTGGGCATTTTTTTGCCTTCCCCCCTCTCCATTCTTGCATGCCTTTCAGTTGCAGATAAAGCCTTTTGCTTTTTTGCATTAGCTTTCCAAACCTGAAAACTTTTTTGTTTAATATTGCCAGACTAATGGGATATGAATGCAGGATCCTGACTTGACTTTCCTGATGGACCCCCTAAAGAACTGAAGTCTAACCAGACAAACTTCAAGTGGGGAACTGTAATTATTCCTGTTCACAGGTGGGAATGGAGGCACAGACAGATCAAGGGACTAGCTCAGGGTAATGCACAGAAATATTGTGGTAGAGCAGAGGTTGTATCTCCAGCGCTCTTGACTACCAGACTAGTTTATTAACCTCAAAATCATTTGTTTCCTCACTGGACAATCAACTAGTGATGAACCTGACCCTCCAACCAACACTGAAAGCACTCAACTCTTTTGGGAAAAGACTTTCATTAGCTTTTAGCTACAAGCATAATGAAGATAAAGCATAACTGATATTTAGAATTGGGTGGCACTTTGTCTTCAAATGGACAAATGCTGGCTAATGGATCACTGTTTTACGTCATCCTGCCATTCCTGCCAGCCTGCTTTCTCCTCCTTCAAAAAGTGCTTTGAGACAAGAGACATTGAATGCTATGGAGAGATAGTGATATCATCTGTTATACTAGGTGATGATGACCTTTAAGACATATACCTTTGTGAAGAATGATGCAGTAATCTAGCCTGGAGATAAAGGTAGCTTGCATACTAACAGTAATGTCTACTTAACAACCAGAGGAGTTTTAGTTTCCTGCTAAGTACAGTTGAGAGAGAGCATACAAATCACATACACTACTATTGCTCTTTATCTGTACTGCAGTTATATCTCAAAGCCGCTCTGTGTCAAATTGGAATAAATACAGAATAAAGGGGCAGCCCGTTTCTGCAACAGCTTACAGTCTTAGGACCTTGTTACACATTGCACTTTTTGCTGCTCAAACCTTGATTGGTGTCAGAGCTAGCGCTGAGTTTGGAGCAGCCATACCTTAAGGCTAAAAACCTTCTCACACTGTCCCCCACCTGCACAGCTGTGACTTGCTGCTAGTGGGCTGGCAAGCAGGAGCCGGAGTACAAGCCACAGCTGTGAGTTGCCACCACAGGGCTGCTGAGCCAGGACAGGCTTCTCTCCCTGCTCCAGGTTGGGATGGGGGTGTGAATGGTGGGCCAGGTGGGCTGAGGAGAGCAGGAACATGAAGCTGGGAGGCAAAGAGTTATTGGGATGAGGGTGGGTAATAAATGGGAGGTGGAAAGGAAATGGGGGGTGGGGAAACCCAAGCCATCCTGGAAGGAAGTGCCGGTTCATTGGGACCCAATCCCTACCTTGTTCCCCACGGTCCCTCTAGATCCCACACCTGGATCCCATCTGTGCCCTGTGATTGGATAGCTGGCATGTGCTCTGTGAGCTGTTTGCATAGGGTTGCAGCCCTGGGGATGGGAGGGGGAGAGTTGACTTGGTGCCAGAACTGTCCCCTGGACAGTAGAGTTCATGGGGGTGGGAACTTTGTCCACACAGAGCAGGAGGATTGGGGAGGGGACACTCCATCCTGGGGTGCTGGAGGATTGTAACTTGGGTAGTTCATCTATGGGGAGTGGCCACACATTAAATGGCACATGAGCCGGGTAACGTGGATAAACTTGCCCTGGAGTGGTATAAGTTTCAGCTGTCTAAAGTGTGCTTACAGCCAGGTTTATGTGTTATGTGTGGACAGTCCAGAGGTTAAAAGCTCCAGAAGCCACCTAAAATAATGTGTAACAAGGGCTTTCGTATAAGATAGGACACAACAGGTGGAAACAGGCGGGTTGGGAGCAAAAGGGAACATCAGAACAGCACTGCTGTGCATGATAGGCAATGGTCTCAATCAGCAGATGGCAAATGTTGTCAAGTTTTTGGTAGGCCCCACAGCAAAGGGATTTTAAGTCTGCAGGCTGAAAAGGAGCAGAGGAGGTACAGAAAAAAGCATGTAAAATCCAGGACACAGATCTGACCTGAACCTCCAGACTTTTGGAAGTTCATCTGGGGGTGGATTGAAAGAGCTGAAACCTTAATTGGTTGCTGTTTCACCTTTTTTATTTCTCGGATCAGCTGTTAATTCAAGGCCTGTGGCCATGTCATAACCACTTTTATTGAGCTGTTTCCAAAGTAGGTCCCAGTGAGCCTTTTTGTCATTCAAGCAATGAAGAAGACTGCCTCCCAGCTCTGCGAAGGCTGTTCAACCTTGCCTCAGAACACCCTGAAATCCATCAGCGCTAATTAGGGCCTATTTAAAGGCTCCCAGGCTGCCTTTATTGGGTTGGAATGCAGAGTGGCATGTGAAAGGACTAACGCCTGGCTCCCGACAGAAGCTAAAGCAAACAACAGGCCCTGCTGTGACCTCCATTTACAAGACTCATTTACTGCAGTGAAGGCATCAACTTCTTGGAAATCAAAGGGACAAATTAGTTTTGACCTCCTACTGTTTAAGATGGACTTCTCACAGAGACAATGTCCTGCCTGGCCAGCTAAATGTATCCTTAATCTTTGTGTCCATGGCACTCAGTTCACTGAGAGCCATAGATGAGCTGGGAAAACACCTTTGTGTTTGGGCATAACATGCTACAGTTAGCTGGTTAGGTTAGGCATTTGGATGTCTTGCTGGTTCCCTGGAAGAAATGGGGCCAGGATGGCTTAAACAGCAGGTGTTAGCTCAAATATTAAGCATATCCTTTAGGCAGAACCAGAGTCCTGAGTTGTGTTCCACTCCTGTGTTACACCATAGTATGGCAATGCTTCCCAGCAGTGCATTAAGCCATGTGAACAACATCTGTCCCAATGGCCCTTTCTACACAAATCTAGTTTTTGTTCCTCTCTTCCCAGATACAATAGCTACATTCAAGTCCAGGTTACCTGAGGAGTCCAGAGTGTGCCCCTCTCTTCCCAAGGGCTATATCTAGAATGAATTCCCGATGGGCACCGAAACCCATGTCATGGGTCCCTTCTCCCACTGCTTCTACCCTGAGCAGGTGATGGCTGTCTTCTCCATGGACCCAGGATTGGCTGAGGGGAGAGAATGAGAAGAAAGACACAGAAAATGAGGGTTCAAGCATTTTCTGTACTTATGTATTGATTTATTATGCTGCCCTCCCCAACAGAGGCCCAGGGCTGCCTAAGAATAGCAATGTGTTTGATTTGGCACCTTTGGGCCTGCTGGTCCTTATGGCAATGATACCACTCTTTCTGCCTTCCCCATTGCACCATCTTCTACATTTCTTCCTTAGTCTTTCAGAGACTCGGGTGACTTTGCCTCATTATGGGATTTATTAGTTTTTATCCCCCCATTCTCTTGGTGTATAGGACTGTCATGCCTTTTCAGGTCAATAAAAAGGATACCTGAATTGAATTAAAGTGTTTCTCAACTTCTCTCCCACCTCCTAACTGAGATGAATTTCAGGGTGATGGATTAAGGCTTAATTCTCTCATGGAGAAATTTGGTAGCATTCAGTATGAGTAAGGGGAGGCAGGATGAGGCCCTATCTCTGCCCAAGAGTTGTGAAATGCATTGTTGGAAGTGTGTGGAGAAGCAGAGAATTTCAGTAGAAATGGGGAGTGAAACTTATTGTTTTAGACTATAATCTGTCTATCTGAGGTACACATAAGGCCCCATTACTGGGGGATCTAAATGCCTTAGGATCTCTGAGTTTCTCATTAGAAATCCTTATGAGGCAATGCAGTATCATTATCCTCTTTTAACAGTTGGGGAACTGAGGTATAGCGAAACAAAACGATTTATCCAAGGCCACACTGCCCGTCTCTGTGAAACAGACTTCAATCAGATCTCTCACCCACTGGGTTACTGACCCAACTATTAGATATGCCTTGGTTGCCGAAGTGTGGTGAAAGCAGGGTGATATGCTACTTCCAGTTTCATTCTTCTCTTTCTCTGACTGATGTAAATTGGGAACAACTCCACCAAACTCTATAGAGCCATGGTAGTGTAAAACTGATGTGAGAAGGGAATCAATCCCATGTTATCAATCCTAGAGGCAGGGGGGCAGACTCTGATCTGACTTCTGAGAACTGGACAACAGTAGAGTAACTAGTAATCTGCATCAGCATGAACTAAAGGAAAATGTGTCCAAGGTAGAGCCTTCCCAAAATTGCCTCCAAAGCACCAGTGACATCCTGTGAAAAGAACAGAAGCAAGTGCAAGGTCTGCAAAGACTTCAAACTTTCATTTTAAAACACACACACATTAACTCCTAGCCATCTCTCAAACAGCACTGTGCAGTGTGTGTTTTAACCCACTTCTCTGCCTTGTCATGTCTCCCCCTTCCACTTTGCATGTCACACAGGGCTCTGACAGACTTGCAGGCTCCTGCTCTAACTCGTGGTGCTTTGCATAAAGTGCCATGAGTTAGAGTGAGCCTCCTCCCAACCCAACAGCCCTTCACTTGGTGAGTTGGGAGTGTTTGTATGGGGGGGATGGAAATTAAACCCACTTCCAACAGAGGAGCCACCTCTCTCCCCCAACAGCTCTGGGGCTGTCCTCAGGAAAGGAAGGGGGAGTGGGATTGAGCTGCTGATTGGGGTTTTTCTGACCTGAGCTGGAGGAGAGGCGAGGGGCTGTGGGGAAGCACAAGATGGTGAGGCTCCAATCTACCCCTTCAGCTCAGGCCAGGCAAACTTGAGTCCACAACTCCCTCCCTCTCTCCACCTCCTTCCTATGTGGACAGCACTAGGGCCAGGACCTGGCTGATGCAGCCCAGCCTGGATCATACCACAAATTATGATTACTAATTAAGTTAATATACATTCACTAAGACACTCCAAAGTGGAATGCCTTCATCTGATACCTCATTTAATGAAAGTTAATTTGTCAAATGATTGGGCATTCTTAAAGCCCTCTGCAGTAGGGCTGTGCAAAATTTCGCCGGCTGTTTCAATTCAATACTGTTTCAACTAATTTTGAGCTCGAAACAGTGAGATCGAATCAAAATGAAGGGCTTTGAAACAGCCTCAAAACAAAATGAGCCTAGTGGGAATGTTTTGAAAGTTTCAAAATGTTTTGAGTTTCAAAGCCAGCAGCAAGAGACAGGGGAGAACCAGGGCTGCACTCTCAGCACCAGCCAGGAGCGCAGCCCTGTCTCTCCCCATCTCCTGCTGCCAGAAGCCGATAACAGCACCGGGAAAGGGAACTGAGCCTGGGTTCAGTTCCCTACCCCAGCACGGAGATCCGGCAGGGGGCACTGCAATCCGGCGGGGGGTTTGGAGAGTCAGCTCAACTGGGCTCACTTCCACCCCCATGCCACAATTGGGTGCGAAGGTGGAGAGTCAGCCCAACTGGGCTCACTCCCTGCCCCCACCTCATGCTGTGATTGGGTGTGGGGGTTGAGAGTTAGCCCAACTGGGCTCACTCTCCCCCACTCCCTCCTCCCCCACGCTGCAATCAGGTGCCAGGAGGAAAGTCAGCCCAGCTGGGCTCATTCCCCACCTCTGTGCTGCAATCAGGAGGCCAGTTGGTCTCACTTTCCACCCCACACCTGATCGCAGTGGGGGGTGGGGGGCAGGGAGTGAGCCTACCTGGGCTGTCTCTCTGCCTCCGTACCCCAGCCCCAGGGAAACATCGAAACAGCATCAAAACAGCCTTTCAGTTTCGATGGAACTGAACAGAACAGCTGTTTTGAATCAAAATGAAATTCAAAACAGAACGCTGTTCCTTCAAACCAGTGAAACTGAAGGTAAACCTGAATGGTGCCTTTTTGCACAGCCCTACTCTGCAGCCATGCACTGTGTCATGGCATGGCTATATAGCATTTCCAAGGGTCCAATCACACAACAAATTTAACTTCTGTCTGTGCCCATAGGTGCCAAATGGCACCCCCAGAGCTTTAAATTGAAAGCATCCAGCTGTTCACAAAGCAGGAACAGAAAAAGCGGGATTGAGATCATCTTTTTTATGGTGTTCCTGATTTGAGACAAGCAGTTAGACTTTTTTAATGGACTTAAAAGCTCGGCCTTGATAAAGTAGCACTTAGAGCAAATTAACAGGACCGATGTATGAATGCTAGAAAAACAGACTTTTAGTTGCCTTTTGATAAACTCCAAAAGTTGGGAGCAGGAATGGCAGCCAGCAGCGAAAGCAAGGGATTAATCACAATAGGCAGTGTCCCTGCAATGGCTACTCTGACCTCCCAGCTCCAATCAGGGTAGTTAAGCATCATATCTATATTAAAGAAGGACATTTATACTGGTGATAGTGATAATTTATTATATGATTGTGGAACCACTTAAGAGCCCCAGGCTGGCATGGCGATCCCATTATACTAGACGTTGTGCAAACACCGAAAAAGAGAATTCTAACGTGAAAAAAAGGCACGATGTAAAGGCTAATCATTAGACCAGCCATTTTCTGTTACTCTTTTATTTTGAAGATATTTTAAATCCACAGATTCACTTATGTTGGCAAGAGGGAGTGGGTTAGGTGAGTACAGAAACATTTTATTTATCTGCTAATTTAATTCTGAGGAAATGGGACACATTCATTAGTTGTAATACAGTAAAACAATCTATTCATTAGCACTACAATGTATGAGGTGCTGTGCAAAACCCTAATGAGAGATACCCTCTGTCCTGATATCACCGTTTAAGTTGAAAAGGAAAAACGAAGCATCATTCCCATTTTAAAGGCAGGGTACTGAGGCATAGAGGTATTGAGGCCCAGGTCCTCAAAAGTACTTAGGCACCCATCTACTGCTGGGAGCCAGGTACCTAAACATCTTGGAGAATCTGGGCCTAAGTGGCTTGGTCAGGATATCTCAGGGAATCTGTGGTAGAGTCAGAATTAAAGCTCAATTTCTCAAGATAGTCATCTGTTTTTACTGAAGTCTGACCATTGCTCTCAGGGTAAGGACACTTGAGCAGGTGACTAAAAGGCAAGCTAAGGTGTGAACTGACAGCATGAAGTAGCTACCCGGTGGTGACTGCCTGTGTGCAAGCTGTTACCCCATGATAAATGCAAGGTAGCTTATCTCACTATTACTGTTGAGGGGTAAGCTACTTCATATTTACCTTGGGGCAAGAGTGGATGCAGGTATGTACTGCCAAGTAGCTGAGGGTTATAGCTTGTTCCTTGGTCTATGTATTCAGATCAACAGCCAGGGACACTGAGGTTATCTGGCTATAAAAACACCACCAAAAACAGGCAATGCCAAGATGAGTTTCCCCCACACAATCTGGCCAGTCAGCTTCAGCTTTGACCATACAGGTTTTTGTAGAGTCTGCCTCCGTTGCCTCATTGCTGACACAGCCAGTGAAAGAGCTAATTACTTTTAAGGCTATCCTCATGGCAAGCTATATCCAATCCCATACTGCGATGCAGAGAGGAAAGGTTTTGCTCCAAGAATCATAGCTTCTCTATTTTTGCACCTGAAGAGAGTCCACTGTATCTGGCCAGATAGATAAGGTGCCTAAGATTTGCCCTCTCCTTGCCCACTTACTGACTGTGGGATCTACTGGGAGAGCAATGTTTGAGCTGTATGCCAGAGCCAGACCCACCTCCATGTAGCTCTTTCCTGGCTTGCCAGCTGAGGAAGGCAAGGGCACACTTGAGCTTCTGGGACAAGACACTGGAAGAGTTTTCATGGTACAGGCTTTGTGGAAACTGAAATCTATTTTTCCTAATACAAGACCGGGCACAACAGGGGAAAATAGGGTGGCAGGGAGAAAAAATGCAAGGTTTTGGGGAAAGTGCCGTGTCTCAACGAGCATGGTAAGGAAAGTACAAAGGTACAAGGTACAAAACTGCATGTTTTTGCGTAGTGTATCTGCATGCCATGCCAGGTGCTGCTCATAAATCCATCGCTAGGAGGGCAGGGATTCTAGAATCCAGCTTCAAAGGCCACAGGAAACCTTGGGACCCTGCTCACAATCATTTCCAGTCCTGTTTCCTTGCGAGAGCAGGTTTATTGGGAAGTGCGTGCATGTGGTAGGGATATAGCACCAAACAGCTTGCTCTGTTGTGCTCAGAAGATGAATTATGACACAGGCCCCAATGTGCCTCTCTCAAGCTGTCCCCTCATATACTGAGACCTGGCCTAAGCCATAGGAGAGCAGGAGGGAAGCAGATGGCAGGTTGGCAGAGTGATTAAAGCCCTGGATATCTGTTTTAATGAATTGCCCACCCAGCAGATTAAATATTGCAATAGTCAGTCCCATTCTAGGTCGTCAGTAATCTCAGGCTTATTTACAGTGCTGGTGGAATGCTGTGTATTTTCCTCCATCGCACAGTGTGTCATTGCAGGCAGAATTATAGTGTGGGATGGAAAAGGAATCTGCGGGTTTTTATCTGAAGCCAATTGCACAGAATTTGCAGGCACACTCATCTCAATAAACTACCTGGTAGCCCAATTCAGGCAAGGAAATGGGCTACAATTGATCTTCTGACTTGTGAGGTTTCAATAAATTCCAGAGATGCTACTGCCACATGCAAATTCTGAACATCTATGTGCTACCTCTTTCTTTAACCAGCCCTCTCCACACCTTTCAGGTGTCTGAAAAATCGTAGGATTATTCCCTTGCATGCAAAAAGACAAAGATGATTCTGAAGTGCCCATCAGCCCACTGTGTGAGCCAGTCAAAAGCTTGCCCCATTTCGTGTTCTCTCTCTATTCCCTTGCCGTTCACCTGTGAACTTTGCAGGTGATGCAGTTTGATTCACAGCGTTACCGGGGTTCTCCTTCATATCACAGAGTTTATTTTACATGGTTAGACAAACTTAGAGAGAGAGAATGTGTTATAGTGTCTGTGCCATTTTCTTCTTTCATTCACAACCACATGTGATATAGGTCACTACATGACTATTGTGCCTTTCCTTTTTAAGTGCCACAACTTCATACCTCTGAGGACGTTTCCATCATTTGAGGCTGCCAGATATTTTGGGTTCATTTCATTGCAGACAGAGGAGACGTATACGCTGTGCTCTTCAGTGGAAACTTTAAATTTGCCCTTTTAGTGTTGTGCGTTTCCTCTTAGGCCCAAACTCAACCCCTAGCACCCCCAAAATAAGCAAAAAACCCACCAGTTAAATACATATTTAAAGACCTCTCTATACAGGAGAGTATTTAGGCATGTGATTAATCAGGTACTTTATTACTGCCTCCAAAAAGGGTGGCTTTCTCAATGGGGGCATTAATGCTGAGAGTGTCTGTGTGCTGCCTGTGTTTAGAGGCACATACGTTCCACTGAAGGAGTTGTGTTGCAAATGAGAGCAGGAACTGGGAGTTTGTATTCGAGTTATTACATGCAGTGTCAGGGAATGGTTTAGAATGGGGTACAGCACCTTTCATTTCCCTGTCATCAGATTGAAATGTAGTGGATGCTGGCAGTGATATAACATAATGATGGCTGCTCAGAAGCCTTTACAAAATGCGATAGTAGACTTCACTTCAATCCATCCAGTGCTCACCATCCAGTTGTTAGAGAAAATGTGTCCACTTGGACTGCCAAGGACTAATGGGTATAAAGACTGAACAATGCTCTTGCCTTTATGCCTTGTCTGATGTAGACTCCAGCAAATGCAGCCAGCCAGCCCCTGTAGCAGTGCAGGGGGGCTCTGAATGTCTTTTTGCCTTGATTCCCCTATCTGCAAAATGGGGACAATAGCCCTGTCTTCCTCACAGAGAGGCATACAGGAGGACTGATTCACTAGTTCTCATATACCTGTGTCTGTTCCTGTAAGGGACAGAAAGGATTTCCCCCCTCATGAATGCTACTGATTTTGGGGTTTTATTTTTGGTATCGGCTACAGCCAAGACTTGGGGATCCCAAATGGTGTGCTCTGATATTGTTCTAATGCTTAGCAAATACAGAGGTTCCTTGTTAAGGACTGTCTTGCTTTTGCCCACCAAGTTTGGGGTCAGGCTGGAATCTTTCCCTCTAGGGTTTCCATCCTTTTTCGGCAATGGGGACACTCCTCATCCAAGGACCCCTCAGCATATATTAACAAACTCTTTCCCTGTCATTGCAGTGGTAAGACATTCGCTGTGTCCTCATCTCCCCTGCTTTTATCTATGGCTTGTAGTAGCGTGTTCTTGGTGCTTCTGGTTTTGTGCCTCATCGCTGTGTCTGAAGTGGAGATTTTGGGGAGTCCTTGGGTAAATGAATGCTTGCAAATGTTATGGACTAGATCTGATGGCCCAGAAAAGCACCTTCCAGTGCTAGGTTCAATGCCCTAATGTTTGTGAGGTGCAATAGGAACGTGCAAGAACCTAGCTAGAAGGAGCATAGCCATCCATTCATAACAAGTGGACATTTACATAGAAGACACAATTCAGAAAAGAATGCATCTCGTATCTTCCTAGCTTCCATGCTGCAGAATGCCAGCCTAAGTTTAGTAGTGAGGGCAAGGCTTGCTCTGCCCCAGGTATAATAATCATTTCAAGAAGTGCAAAATAGATGCCGTATCATAATGTAGTATAACACCATGGGCAACTGGTGCCTCCTGAGTCTGGCGGGGCACCTGCAGGTGCTGATGGTGGAAGGGCCAGCAGGGCTGGAGCTGGCGAGTGCTTGCAGGTGTTGTCAGCAGTGTCACTGGCAGAGGTGGAGCTGGTAAGCACTCACAGATGCGGCCAGTGGCATTGGCAGTGGCCCTGTTGGGGAGGGGGGGGCACATGCCCCACCATGCCCCAGGTATACATCACCTATGTATAATATAATGTGACTGGGTGGTTGGAGAGGGACCAAAACCTTCACCTATGCATCTATAGGAGCAAATTTCTATTGGCTGAGCTAAAAGACTGCTTTCTGCTAAATCAGAACCAGTAGCACACTCGGGCTTTAGCACGTGCAGTCCATCAGGGAAGAAACAGAAAGTTAGCCACTTAGTATGTGCATTTGGCTGGGGCTGGTCAGAAAACAGCAACTCTGTTTCATGATCAAAGATTGCGGTTCAAGACTTGCTTCTGATCCACATTAAACATCAAAGGAGAGACCTTTCTAATTCTTTCACAGAAAGAGACCCACCCCCTTCACTGAGTCTGGGGATGGGGTGCTCATCTTGGAAGTAGCTGGCCATCAGATTACCTGGACTAAGTCTCTCTCTTCTGCCCTTTACCAGAGACTTCACTTTGAACCCAAGAAGCCATCCCAACTACAATGTTTTTCAAAACCAACATGTCTTCCTAAGCCATTTCAGTTTGGACAAAATGGCATTTTATGTCAGCGGAAAAGTTGTTGGAAATTTTTTTGAGCAGCTCTGCATTTTATGTCCGCTCTGAACTTGATGTGAATGATGATACTAGCTGCAGAATAATAGGGAATCCAGTACCTGGTTTTATTCCTTACATTCGGAAGTGCATCTCGGGAAGGCTTTGGTACATTTCCATGCAGTGACTATTTATAGCGTGCCACCCCCAGGTTCTGAACTTTTGTACATCTTGGTGATAATATCCCATTACTAAACTGTAATTTATGTGTACATCATTTGCATTATTGAACAGCTGTTATCCTCTTTAAACTGCTTGCCTGCCATATTGCATAGATAATAATATCTAATCCATATTAATTATAAATACACAAATCGCCTCCTAAATAAGGCAAAGTTTTGCAAGAGGCACAAACCAATAGGTGCCAGGAAATGTTAACGTTAAGCCTGACACCTCAGCCTCTTGCTGTCATGTTATGAATAAAGAAGAGCCAACAGCACAAGTTAAAGATGGCATTGGAGCTTTAATAGCCTGCAGCCACTGCTTGAAGCCCTCAGGCTATGATTTCATCATATCTCACAAGCTAAACTGCATTGGGTCAATAAGAAACCTTTATGGAAAGCTGCTGCAGGAAGTGGCACTGAAATTAATATTTTCTACCTTGTACTTTTTTCCTTCTGTATCTGTGCCGGATTATCACCCCCTTGTGGTCCTAAAAGGTTCTAAATTGCCCACGGTAAAGTCTTCCCAATGCAATGCGACTTCCAGTTACTTACCGTGCGTGACTAACAGCAATTTTCTGGTATTTTATGTAAGCATGTACATTAGATCCTGTACCCTGATTATATTCCAGTTTGGATGATTTATATTTTATGTTCCAGTGTGACCCAGCTCCATTCTGTCTCCCTGTTGGATAAACCAGTCTTCTTCCATTGTATGCATTGGACTAAGTAACGTTTTGTCTGTTAAACAGCTACCATACTCTGTTTCAGAGGTGGCTGCATTTCAATGGTGGTCAAAAAAGTTTGCTAACCAGTTTATGATTGTTATAGATAAAAGAAATAACTACATCATAAACACTGAAGCAAGAGGGATAGTAATTTTCCTAATTCGGGTTAGTGGCTCACGCAGAAAGACAAGATTATAAAGACTCAATAAGGACTTAAAAGACTCTCCCACTGTAGAGCTACATGCTAGTTTGTTTGGTTTTTTTCCCCTGGGAGTAGTCCAGCATGTTTATAAAACACCTAGCACAACAGAATTGTGATTGGATCATTTAGGTATCAGAGCATGATAATAACAATAATCTAGCAAGGACTAGCAATTCTTCATTTCTATGATGTTAAATTTACCTTCCCCCTGCAAATAGGATGTCATTTTCTTAAGATTTCCTTGAAAACTGCTATAAGAAAGTGAGAGCAAAAACAAATCCATTAAAGGTCCCAAAGAGGTCTCAGTTCTAATGATCACAAGACCCACAGCACAGCCGGACCTGTTCGTAATTCCAAATTTCAGGTGTTGTGTTTTTAAGCAGTATAAAAATGCTGTGTGGGTTTTTAATATTTTAAAAATATTTTTAAAAATATTAAAAACCTGTATAGTTCAGCCAATATCTGCATCAACGGATCTAAGCACTAGGGCTCATCTGCAGATGCAAATATCAATTATTTAGCACTATTTTGGCAAAGCAAATTTTCATAAGGAATATAACATTTGAAGATGTCCCAAATAGCCCTAAACATGGGCAAAATAGCCAGTGTTTCGATATTTTGACGGGAGAAGGTTTGTACTTGTGTATTGCAAAAGGGGATTTTTTTCTTTAAAGGCAAGTCATTGCTTTTGAACCCAAATGTTACAGCCTTGTGATGTAGGCCCCAATCCTGCAATCATGGCTGTTCAGGAAGACCCGGAAACCACCAACAGCCCCACAGAGGTCTTCAGGCTGGCTTCATCTGAGCAGAAATCCTTCTCTGTGTGGATCTGAATGCCGGGTTGGGCTTTGGGTAGGAAGAGAGGATTAGCCATGCTCCATGCTGAGCTTCCACATTCGTTCTAGCTCAGCTGTGGGGTAGATTGGGGATGAATTAAAATGGATACACTGACTCAAAGGGAATCCTACTGCCTGAGACATTTAAAACCAGAGTAGATGGAGTAATAGGAAATGCAAAATAGAGAACAACCCTGCTTTGCACTTAGAGATGGAGTAGTTGACCTGAGCCTCTTCTGTCTTTTATTTCTGTGGCTATGCACAGCAACCCAACTTTAATAAACAGTGCCCATGTTTTTCATTCATTTTCCAGAAAGCCCACTTCAAATTTATCCTGCTCCTCTTGTTAGGGGGGGAAGGTGTGTCTGTGCCTGTGACTCCAGAGAAAGTGAGAGAAAAACTGTAATAAATGTGGCTGTGTCTTGTCTCGTCTTGTAGAAACAGACTTATTGAGAGCTCTGTGCTTGTTGCAAGCAGAGGCCGGTAGAGGGAGACAAACCTCTGAGCTTAGTGTATGAATGTTTTTTCTCTCCAGCAAGTTCTTAGGATTTTTTTTAGTATTATTTTGTTTGAAATATTGTTTTTATGAAAAATATCTATAAATGACCCTCACCTCACAGTTACAGAGAAGATTAGATTAAAAATGCTGCAGGGAGATTCAGGTGAGTGAACACCGCAACAATCCTCTTGCGATGAGGAATAAAAGCTGGAAATTGGGCCAGGTAGGGGCTCTGTATGTAGCAGTGCATGTGCGTGTGGAAGAGAGTGAGAGTGCGAGTGTAAATTTGTATTGCTGTTTATACCAGTGTACGGTGTAATGAAGGAGCGATGGTATATGTACGGGTAGTGTGGACTGTACGTGACTACAAGCTTTTTACAGACCTAGAGGGTAGTGTGCATATGTGATGTGAAGTCTGTGCGTGTGTGCGCGCAAATGTGTGAATCGTGAATATGCAAAGGGGTATTTTTGAGTGTATGTGCATGCATATATGTGTTTGTGTGAGAGACAGAGAGATACAATTTGCGTGTGAGACCATATGGAGGTCAAGAAGGTGGTTTTAATTGAGGCTTGCGTGCGTAGGAGGGGATATGTGGGTGGATAGTTGCATATGTGAGACTATAAAGAGGCTGGTGGTGTATGTGTGTGTATGAACACAGGAGATGCTTGTGAGTGCCTGGCACAGCTGGAATCATCAAGTGACTGAACCATGGGATTTGGGCATCTAAATCCTATTAATCTGAGGACTGGACATATAATTCCATGGTTTTGTCTGTCTCAGCTTATACACGAGGTTCACTTCTGAGTTCCTATAAGAGGGTATGGGGTGCGTGGTCTGCAGGTGTGCGGAAGTTGTGCATATTCATGCATGTGCCTATAGTGATGGGAAAGGGATAATGTCTGCGTGTATATAGCAGGTGATTTTTAGTATGCATTGTACGTAGGATTTGTTGTTAAGTGTTGGTAGTCATGTGCGTAAGTGCCTGGGTGCATCTTTTGTGAGGATTATGCATTCATGTGTAGCCATGTGTATACACACAGGAGAAGGCAAAGTGTATGTGTGAGTAAATCATTTCCGAGAATTCGAGGAGTGTACATGGGTATAGATCTATGTACAGAGGTATGGATGTACATACATACAACACTCACACGTACAGTTATGTTCATACGTATGTAGTCAGGGAGCACAGGGAGTCTAAGGAAGGGGTGTGCAATACACAGATTATTTCTCTGTGTGTGCATGGTGCTGGTGGTGGTGGTGGGGGGTGTTGTTGAGCTCCTCTAGAGACTTGTGTGTTGGGAAATGGCATCTCTCAAAGTGGGTATCACACATGTATTTTGACTGTGCTGGGTCCAAGTCCTCGGCAGAAATTTAAGCAGATAAGGCCAGTTAGCAGCTGGAGTCCAACACAACCAAGGACAATAAAGGATGAAAGGAACCAAGCGAATGAAACAAGCTTTTTGAAGTCCTTGCAGAAACAGTCCTTCACTATATTTAGTGAACCTCATGATTCCTTCAGAACAAAGCTGTTGCCACTGGAAAGAAAATAGAAGAAATTTCCTTGAATGAGGATGGCTCCAAGAGCAGCGTGCAGGAGGGGTGGATGGGACTGTGCAATGGAAATGAAGCCATTGAAAAAGCTGCTTGCTCCGGGTCTGACACAATGGCTGCTGAAATGGGTGAAAGGCTGCTCGCTGACCTCAGGAAGGGTACGCCCTTGTGATACACTGTCCGAGCCCTTGGCTGTGTCTCTTCTGAAAATGCTAGGGAATACGTCTGCCCCTCTCAGGGCTACAGATGAGACTCCAGTACAGTATGGAAGAGCCTTTAACCACGCTCCTTTGTCAAGCTACAGTCTTGGGGCTTCCCCTTGTTCACATGGTTCTGACCTGGTTCAACCTGGTACCCACTGATGTCACCACTGATTTACAGCAGGGCAAGTGACAGACGAACCAAGCCTTTTGGCTATAGCAATTTCATATCTACATGTTTAAGGGCCAGATCTTCACTCTGTGCATGGCTGTTGTTTCCCACAAAGCAGCTCAGTTTATGTGGGTGTCTGGAGCTTTCGGCATGGACCAATAAAGTGGTTTAATCAGTCTTCTGTCTGATTGTTTTATGGAGTAGGGAAGTAGAACATGTGGTTTGAAGTATTAGAACTATAAAGGGATTTACAAGGGCAGAGCCAGATTATCCTATGTGGCAGTTTCTCCATGTTGCAGGGCCCTGAGTTGTGTGTGTGTAGTGGGAGTGCTGTTTGGCAAGTGTGTGCATGTGTCTCACGTATTAGCACTAGACTGACTGCCATCTCACAGTCCATGATTTAAAAATACTTCAAGAGTTGAAAACATTAAATAATGATATGGACTTACATTGTAAAGTGTGTTGAGCTCTGTGGATGATGTCCTACATAAAAGAGCCTAAGTATTATCAGCTTTCCAATCCTGTCCAGTCCTGCCCAATGCTGAATGCCTTTACACAGTATTAAATCTTTTCCTTCCTCGATTGCACTAGCCTGGCTTCAGGTAACACCCCAAGGAATGGGAGGCCACTATCAGTTTCACTAGTGTTGGTTGCAGAGCCGGAAGGTCATGTTCTGTCATCACATATATACAAATTAACTGCAAGTGTGTGCACAGTACCAATTACAAAGGATGCTGTCAGATCGTCACCAGGCTCATTTATTCACCTCTGATCCAGGACTCTGACATGGATCTTAGTGCTTGATAGGACAAGAGAAATAAGGTTACCTATCTCATCCCATATAGCATATACCACTTCAAGCATGGGCACAAGAATGTAACATGAGTAGCATAGGTCAATAAGAGCCTGCAAGCTTAACATTTCATTCCCGGGAGTCCTTAGATAACAAAACTCAATCGATCCAATGTTTGCAGAAAGCTAAAACAAAAGAGACCTGCCCATGATACTAATTTCCAAATTGATAGCAACTACCATTGACACTTTTAATTTATTTATAAGCCTTTTGGAAGTGCATTTCACTGTAATATCTAACCACCTCCAGACATTAAGGACTGCATCTTCAATTACCATGTAAAACAGGGAAGTGTTGCTATTCTAGTTTGCCAAATGGGGACACTAAGGGGTCAAAAGGGTAAGCAATTTGTCTAAGGTCAAAGAACGCATAATGATGGCACCAGAAATACAGAATGGAGGAGTTCTGGGTCAGTATTTCTCAACCCTTTCAGGTTGGCAGTGATGGGCCCTCATACCAATAATTTATTTGTGTGTGTGTTTCAAGAGGCTGATTGAGGATATTTGACCTTTGATGGGTTGGGTGTCTAGTGAACAGGTCAGCAAGTATGTCTACTTTAGACTGTAATAATATTTCCAATCTCTTGTGACCTGTTGATTGGTTATCATGACCTTACGGAGGACTGTGACCTACTCGTTCAGAAACAAGTAGACCACAAACCCTCCATAGGAGGTGGCGTATTATAAAACTCTTGAACTTATCCCGATGGATTAGAAATGAGGTGCTGCACATCACAGTTAGAGAGTCACTTCAGATATTTGAGGCCACATCAAAGAACCACTCAGTAAATAGCGTGTGGTCCTACGTCCAAACTGTTCATTGGAGAAGAGAGACTAAACTTAGGTTCTAAGATTTGGGGAAGCAGTTTGCATTTGCCATGCTGCTGTTGTCTCAGGCACTTATACTGTGGCCCAGGAAAGACAAATAGACCTCTGAAAATATCTGTTCAGGAAGAGGTTTTACACAGGACCCATAAAACATTCATAACACCTCCATTGTGCTGTAAATCCTTAGCAGGAGTTGATAACAGTGCATGAATTTTTAATGTAACATTTATAAATGGTTATTAAAACTATCCTTAAAGTAAAGTGTCAGTTTATTTTTAATTAACTGTTGGCTATTTAAGCTCCCGGATGGCCCGGGGGCAGACCAACAGTATAACAAGTTAATATTCTAGAGTAACCCTTCATTTTCTGCCTGGTCATAGTGATGGACCAATGGAGGATCTGCATAGGGCCAACTTGGGACTGGACTGGGTTTTACTACTGGGTGGCAATGGAGTCTTTCATGGATTGAAATGTTTTAAAATTTATTCCACATTGTAGCCTAGAGCTTCTTCTGGGCACTAATAGGAGTTATTTCTTAGTATTTAGTAAATCCAATCAGTGTGCAGCAAAGCTGAGCAGTTCCTAGAGGGACACAGATTTGTCATGTATGTTGAGAACAAATTTCCATTGACGTCAATGGGTTTGGATTAGACCTTAACCAATTTAACAGAAACCAAAGACACAAATTTCAAACAACACTTTGGATTGTGACAATAGTAATTGATAATTTTCACTGCTGGATTTCATGAATAATCCAGTAAGAGTAGAGAAATTTGCATGTGACTTATTAAACTGATTAGTATGCGTTCAGTGACAAATATTACAATTCACTATACTGTGTGAAAATTGCTTTTGTTAAATATTTAACTATTTATTCCATAAAATATTCTCTTCAGCAAAATTTAAGCAACCGTGTGGAAACTGAGCCTGAAACATTTGTGAGATTATTCTTCCTGTTAATAATTTACATTACAATATCATAGACCAATGGCACTGTCTATGAGCTGGCAATTTTTCATGTTGAGCTCAGAATCAGGCACATCTTTAAAAGTAAATGTGTTGGTGCATGATGGGAGATGTCATGAAATAACACGTTTTGGGGCACACCGGATCCCGGTGGAAATACTAAAATGGTGAGCTTGATCTTCAGGCTCTTTCATCGAGTCCCCAAGCATCTAGTACCATTGCTACAACTTTAGCCCTTTCTCCTAGTCCGTTCTATACCTAAAGGGTTGATAGCTGGTGATGCTTTCTTCTTTCCTTTCTGCCAGCTGTTTTTTCCATGGACATGCAATGTCTAGGATAGTGTCTTTTTGCATGTCTAACCCTGAGAGCTTCTAAATCGTTAAGATACCTGGGTTTCTTTAGCTTCCTCTTGCCTTCTCCATCACAAGGTGAAATCCCAAAAGATTTCACTTTGTATTTCCTGTTACTGAGTTACATTTGTGACCCCATCACTTCTAGCCCCTGGGGTAATGATATTAGCCATGCATTTCACAGTGAATGGTACTGGCTACTCGGTTATGCCTTCCCTAGTATGCAGTCCTTGTGGCAGCGCTGGACAACTGCTGACAATAGGCATTATATTCTCACCACATGTGTGGCATCTTCTTCCTTTATGTACGGCTTCCCTACATTTCAGAACATGGCATCCTAGCCAGCTTATTTCCAGAGTGCAACTGTAATTAGGCCTGTCTCACTGATAGGTCTAAGTGAGCACTTTCTAGTCCCTTAAAAGGGTGCACCAGAATGAAACGTCCGTAGCCTGACGAAGGGTTTTTTGAACTCGAAAGCTTGCTTATAAGGAACTTCATCCACATTCTCAATCAGCCATGTTTCTGTGCATTTGTTTCCCACCTCTTAAAATGATCTTTGTGTTCTGCTTAAGTTTTTCTTTCCCCCCATATCTTAAATAGGGTCTATGACTTCCTCAGGTCCACTCAAACCACTGCCCTTACAAGTTGTCTTTTGCTGATGGTGACAATGACACCTTTGTCTTGTCCAGAATGTACACAGAAATCATCTGAAAAAGGTCTTCGCTGGGCTTGGATATCTTAATCTCAGTTTGCATGCAGTTTAAGGTCATATAGTAAAAAGGATGGGGTGACAAAGAGTTCCTTTGGAAGAATCATTTGCGTTTCATTACCAGTGGTTAGTTTGCAGCTATGGATGGTGAGATCTGTCTTCCACATGCCATAGCTAAATTTTTAATTTTATATATTATAAATTTATGCAGTGGCATACATTCTTGGCATTTTCCATGTTTGTGAATGTGGGACTGAATCAAATACCTCTTCGTTGTCTAGCCATACTTTCCTGTGTCTTCTCTTTTGTGGATCTGACAGTCTTCATAATCTGTTGGCCAATAAGTAGTTGATCCTTGATACTTCCTTATTTCATTGGCACCCATTTGACTACCATGTGAAATAAGTTTCCTAGTTAGGAGTCATAGGTCTGAACTGATATGGGTGATGTGAACAGTCTGTAACAAGGCAGGGGGAAATGTGAGAGCTGCTTGGTTCATGGTTTTATTTTTCCTGATTAGCACAATTCTCCGATGCATCCTCCATTCAACATCTTCTCTTTCTAGACCTGCCTGGGGATGTTGTGCTAATCTAGGTGCAATGGTGTAAACTAGTTAAACCAAAAGCCACAGATGCAATCTGGTCCAGGTGCTTTTCAGTGCCTGGCTGTCAGTACCATTTCTGTTCTTACTTTTAGATTTTCTTGCCGTTGAACCACTTCAGAGTCTTTAATAACACGGACACCGTTGTTGTTATCAACTGGACTGCTCCAGATTCCTCTTCAAAACTGGAGACACTGTTTTGGCATCTAGAAGTGGTGTGTTGACTCCAAGAGGTTTCTTGCAATAATCTCCTTTAGCTGGGGTTGAAGAACTGTTTGCTAAACTAAAATTTTGGAACACTTGGGAGTTGCAGATATTTTCACAAGTATCAAGTGTTCATGCAACCCCTGGTTAATACATAATGACAGCCACAAGTTTTAAAAATTATGAGTCTCCTCTTCCCCTCGCTCCCCCCATAAAAAACCTTGAGATTTTAAAGGAACTAATAAAAGTGAGATTCTGTTTACCAGCTTGTGGTCTCTTTGCTTTTACAGGGCAGTTACTTCATACTTCCAAGCTTTTTCAAGACTTGCAATTATATTGCTAGGTTTGCAACATGGTTAATAGAGCCTCAACAATGAAAGGGAAATGAACTTGATGTGTTTTGGCTGAATGCAACCTCCTGTTGCCAAACTGCACGCAAATGATGTCTCTGAAATGGCTGTTCCAGTGACTGTGGCAAAGGACTAATTCACATTTCCTGATCTCTGAAGCCACTGTTCCAGGGACAGAATAAATCTGCTGGTTAAAACTGCTGAAATCCACCTTTTTTGCTCCGCACTGGATTGTTTTTGACTACTAAAACATCTTTGTAAAGCACTGGCTATTTATTGGATAAATGGTTTAATTCTGAAAGCGCTGATGTGACCAGAACTAGAGTTGCTTGAGACTCCAAATTTTGATTCAGCCAGAGCTTTATCCCAAATCGAAACAAAAACAAGTGATTCTCCCCCTTGAATTATTATTTCATGGGAAATTCTCACAGATAGAAATGACCCTATCAAACTATTTGCTTCACCTTTAGTATTTCCACTTTTATATTAATATAACATAGTGTATTGGATAGTACAGCACAATATATTCTGGGAAAAAAATCATTTGGGACTGTTGCAATGATATGATGGAAACAAAAGTGCTTCAGTTTTATTGAAACTAAATAGAATGTTTTCATTTTTTTCTTTGCAGATTTAGATGAAATTGCTGCATTCCTGTGAAGCATTTCCATCTCCATTTCACTGGATCAGTATTTTGCTACAGAAAACTGTTCCGTTGGAAAAAAAAAAATGGATTAGCCCTGCTTGGGGCTTTGCAGGTTAGAATGCTGTAAAAATAATAATAATAATAAAATAACACAATAGTGGAAGCAGAAGTATGGTTTTATGATTTATAAAACTGAAGCACTAGAACGGGGCTTAGAACAATTCCCAGCTCTACCTGCATAGATAGTCTGCTGTCCCAAACACAGGTTTCTTCCATGACTTTCAGACACATCAAGGAGTAGGCTGTCCAGGGCTCAGCACTCAGTCAGGCCCTGATCAACCCTCATCTTGGACACATGCTGAATTCCTTCAAAACTCTGGGCCTGTTTACAGCTGCTTAGTTCTGTTATATATATGGGTTTTTTTCTACATTCCCCACTTCTACAGCAAAACTAATGTCTGCATCTTCACATGTGGTGAACTGTGGAGTAGACTAATTAGCTGCAGAGTAAAGCACCCACCATTTACACATGATGCCATTAGACCACAGTAAACTAATTAATGCTGCTGTAAGATAGTACTATCAGAGACAATATTAACCTTTGGTGTGGGATTGAACATACATGTAGAAAACACTGTAGGCATAAATTGTGCCCAGTTAGCCCAGCTAGCAGGAGGCCAGACTCGTGCCTGCTACTTAGATACATGGCTCCACACTTTTACCGTCCTTGTGCCCCATGTCACACCTCTGAAGCCTGGGGCTGACTCCCTATGCCTCCAGCCCTGGCATAAGCTGATCTGCCCCTGCTCAAATTGCTGCTGTCCTAGATGCACATGTAGACGTCATGCCCAGGAGTAATTTATTCTTGCTCAAACTGCGTGGGAGTTTATTGCTATGAATTAATTGCAGGTGTAGATACACCCAATGATTCCATCTTCTTCAAGCAATTTTTTTGTGTGTGTCTTGTCTGTCTAGATTGTAAGCTCTTTCAGTCAGAGACTCACTCATTGCATTTTTGTACAATGCCAAGCACAATGGGGCCCAATCCTCCCTTGGGTCTCTAGGCTTTACCATAATACAGATTCTAATTATTATATTACTGTCTCGGTATGGGGGATCTGTGGCTGCAGACTAATCTCTGTTGCACCCTGCTGACTTGCCTGGTGATTGAAGGCTAAATCTCCACGGACAAGTAGTTTATTTAAACTTTATTTTTTTTCTTCCAGAGGCTTTTGAAAAGATCAGCTGGAGCATTGGGAAAGCATGAACTTCAATCTTCAGAGCATGCAAGCAACAAGGCATCAGCCGTCAGAGTGACACAAGCAGCAATTTCCTTCGGTAAACACTGTTCAATGCAGCACAGTTTCCTAGTGATTAAAGGAGTCTTGGAAATGTCACTGCCCCAACCAAATGAGATAGTTTGTGTCCATTGTCACTAGGAATCAAGCCTTTTTTTTTTTTTTTAATTAAATTGTGAATATGAGTTGGGGCGGGGAAGGGGAGTTTCCTGGGTGCGCTGGCTGCAATATGGAAATGATGCCTGCGTAATTGTGCTCTCTAAATGAACTTGACTCCATGGTTGGTGTCAGGTTTTGCTAAGTGCCCTGGGCCAATGGAGACTAATTAGGAATGCATTAAATATTAAAGCTCTCTGACACTGGGGCATTGATGGTGACAGAAGAAAAGAAATCCCGTAACCTAATCTGCACCCAACAGGAGTAATTTATGTTCCCTTCTTTTAACAAAGGAAGATCCAATTATTTGGCCCATAGAAAATGTATTTCAAGAAAAAAAATACATACATGAAATAACATGCATGCTGTCAATACAATCCGTTAGCATCTGTTTCCTTATAGTTTGGGCTTTGTCGTTTGCCTCCATTTACAAACATGGGATGGAAAGGCAATTCTAGTAGTGTTGGCTGGATTAATCGCTCAGCTGGAACCTGTGCAAGAAGAGAGGGGAGGCAGCTTATGCCTTTAGTCTTCAAGATCTCACAGTTAGGAAAACCAGTCCCAAAGCCTGAAATAGCCATTATGGACTTCTGCGGGAATAAAGGTTTGCCAGGGTGTCTACTCTGGTCCTGCCACCTCCCACAAATGCACCCCTAGCTGACTGCCACCCACACCAACTCCATCCTCATCCTCATCCATTCTGGTACATATCTCTGCTTCATCCTTACCTCGGTACCCACCCACTGGGTAGAAGCATTGCTTGGAGAGAACAGATATATATATATGCAGCCTCTCCGTGCTGGCCTAGGCATTAAGTAGGGCACTGTATATTTGTGGTGGATATGTATGTGATGGGGTGGTTGGATGAGACTGAAGTGGCGTTTTACTCTGTAGAGGCTCTGTGTGTGTATGTGTGTGCATGTCTGGGCATGGGGGTGAGGTGCTCGTTCTATCTGTGGTGCATTGCTGGCTATGGTATGGATACAGCTGTGTCTATGGGATAGGGCTTTGGGCTGTGGGGAAGGTCTTTGTTGAGACTTTTGCAACTTATATCAATTAAAACTCACTCCTGTATGTCCAGAGTGAAGCTACCTCTAACAACTCTACCTCCATGTTGCCACCCCTCTACAGCTACCAGTTTCCAGTGCAATTTTGCATGACCTTTAGTTAACTTCCCTGCTTTATCAGGTATCTCGCTTTTTTTCTGTCCGGCTATTTAGCCCATTAAATCAAATTGGAAAGGGAATATATTGACCTCACCTTGCAGTAGTAACTCGTGCACCTGTCTGACTGTCTGTCTGTCTTTCTATCTAAATACTGGAGTCATCTCTTGGACTGAATCTGTAGCTCATAGCTGTGAACAGGTGTCTGTCTCTTCCCAAACACATTTGCAAAGAGGACCATCCCTATTAAAAAATACATGTGAATGGCAGTCACTGTACATATGCATGTGCAAACTTGCGAGCACACAAAGGCACGTGCACAAACACCCATTCAGCCTCCAATACCTTTTTGATTTGCTCTCCCTTTTTGTCCTCTTCAGAAAAAAAACTACATTTATGAAATTACAGGAAGGCCATTTTCTAAAGGAAGTTGGTTGCCATGGGTTACCAGATGCTTATCTGTCACCAGCGCTATTTTGCTAACTGCAGCCATTACAGGGAGAGGCTAAAGAGGCAAGGCTGGAGTCTGCCGTGGACATCAAAGTGATACCTCTCCAGCTAACCTTTGCCAACAGAGAGAAAGAGACTGAAAACCAGTGAGAGACAAGGATTGCTTTCCCAAGGGGGGCTAGGAAGCAACTTTCTCAGAGTTGCTGAGTTCACACAGCTTGGGTGAATACATGAAATGTGTGCTTGGAGTCTATTAGCACCGCCATTCCTTTGCAGCAGCTCATTGCAGGCCTGGCACTGCATATAAAATTGACTTGCAGCTTGTTAACTAAAAAAAAAAAGAGGGGGGAGGTGGGAGGCAGAGAATTTCTTGGGTACCCAGAGAAAGAATTTCAGAATTGTATTTTGACAGCAAGATTGCTCTGAAAAGGTCAGGGCATGCGAGGGGGGTGAAAATTGCCAAATGAAGCTATTTTGTGAGTGTGCTGCAGAAGCTGATCACAAATTCCCTTCCTCTGATGCTTTTGAGTGGTGCAGGAGGATGTGGGAAAGTATTACGGAAGGGGTTCCTCCAGCAAGGAATCGACTGGCCAAAGCAGAAAGACTTTGCTTTGGCAGAAATGATAAATCCATCAATGGGAGATTAAGAAACTCATCCATGTAAACCCTTGGGGGCCAGATGGGATGGGCAAATACTCACTGCTCATGTGGGGTCTTGTTTTATGTCTGAATGCTTGCAGTGATTGGGCAGACCTAAGCATGGTTTGGCTGAAAGGTGGGTTTGCTGACA
>JAGPOW010003310.1:14256167-14266999 GCA_030014935.1 Caiman crocodilus
TGTGGGTCACTACTGCAGGTCTTATGACTGCAATTCATATTTCCCATGCTAATCCTTGGTTTCCACATCCTTCGTGCTTCATGTGCCGATGTTTTTTGTTGTTGTTGCTCTTGTTACATCCTGGTCCCTGTATCTTGATGATGCTATAACCTGCTGCCCCCAAAAGTCTCTTCTCCACAGGCCTCTCCCTACCTGGTGCAATTTTCATCTCTCAACCCACAGAGAGACTATACTGCTACTACAATAATGGAAGAAAAAGAAGCTAAAAACAATACTTTACATTTCAAATAACTCTTGACACTTCCCTTGTCTTTTTCTAACCGAATGACAAGTGACTTTATCTCGAAAGAGAAGCCAGCCTCCTCAAGCTGTCTACATTGTCAAAAAAAATAATTTGTAAATTCTCTGATTACCTCTGTCGCTGCTAGACTCTTCCATCCTTTTCATATCCCCCTTTTAAACTCTCTTTATGTGCTATTTCCCAAAGTGCTTTTCTTACCATGAATGTTTTCTGCCAAAAGAAAACTCTTCTTTTGAAAGGAAAAAAAAAAAACCCCCTCAGATTCCACCCCAGACTGAATTAAAGTGCTGGGGTTTTTTTTCCCTCTTTCTTCAGACCTTTAGATCACACAAAATGCGAATTTTAAAAATAACTGGATTTTTACGACTCGTTAAAAATAAAAAAAGAACGTTAATCAGAGAGACAGAAAGAGAGAGACCCTGAAAGCAGGGTTTGTTCAACGCAAGACTAACTAAAATATTTACTAATGAGAGGGAGAAGGCAAAGTAATTTAAAAGATTTAAACTAGGGGCTGTTTTTTTTAGTCATGCCACCTTTCTTTTTCATTACATATTTCAATATTTGCCTACCTTTCCAGAGATTTACTTGAAGTGCGTACAAATTATCTGGCATTTGGCTAAAGACAATATGTCTAATTATGGCTCTAAAGACCTGAAATATTTTTGAGCTAAGCTAAAAGTCAAACTCACAAAAAAAAAAGGAGAGAAATTAATAATCCTCTTTAAATTCATTCTAAACTCAGAGGTGAGAATGTCCGTTCGTGTATGAGAGTACATCTTGAAGAGGAAGAGCGACAGGAAGGGGAGGGAGGGGAAGATTCATCACTGTAAGGCCTGATGAAAGTCCCATTGAAGAGAGTGGAAAAACTCCTGCTTGCTTCCAAGAGGCCTTATCTTATAACCCTGATATACCTGAAGCACATTGTCCTTGTGATACGTGGCAAGACAAAAGCTGGACCAAAGGCCCTGGGAGGTCATTGCAGAGGTGAGAGGGTGCTTGTGGCAGGAGACAGCGTGAGGGATTCGTGTGATGCTGAGGCTCTAGGCACCTGCACAGTTCATTGTTGAGTGCTAGGGTCAACAGGTTCCCCTTCTCACCCATATGAAGCTATAGGGCCACGTCCCTCTCGCAAGGTGATGTTGCCAATGCTCTGGACAGATAGCTCACTTAATGATAGGATTCCCCCTTTTCAGTTCTAATCACTTAGTCTCCTAACTTGGAGTTTTCTGCCTTAACCGTCCTAGTCTAGCTCATGGAAAATCTTTGAGATTCAGTCCTTCATGCTGTTACCTGGAGTATGTCCTCGCCTGCACATTTATTCCAGCATTAATCCATCTGAATTGTATTTCCGTGGCCATCACCCTGCTACTTCTTCAGCAGCTTGTAGCCTGTCCAGTTCTCTCCCTGCAGGAAGGTGTAGGGGTAAGTGCTGCAACATGACTGCTCCCCAGTGCAGACGGGCTCCTTGGGCGCTAGTTGGGAGTCCAAGAGCAGGCAGCACAGAGTGGTTCTCTGTCCATGTTGCAGATGCCAGCCCATCTCTGTTCCCAGCTGATCTGAGCCAAATATACTGCCTTTAGGAGGCCATCCATTAAAACCTGGCTTTTCCCCTACATTTCTTTGGCAGGGATCATTTTCAACTGATCTGAAGACCACTCTGGAAGCACGAGAAAATTTACCTCTCACAGTTTTCATTTGGGCTTTCTGCATACACTGATCCATCACTAGATCCCAAACTTGTCACAATCCCTATGCACACCTAACTCATCATTTCTTACAAGGCTTCAGACAAGAGGCGCATTGGGAACATTAGTCATTCTCTATTGCAGAAAAGTGTTTCAGTCTTGAGGATGGAGTGGAGGGCTTGTCAATCATTCACAATCTAGTCCTACTCCTGGTTCATTCCTCTGAATCCTGTGGGTTTTTTCAGGCAGTCCTGTTACCAAGAACATCAAAGATGCAAAACAGGACACAATTTTTTTCTGGGCTACCACTGCCATCATGGCACTCTGGCCCACTGAAAAAGGCATGGTCTTGCCACTTAGGGAAGCTGGACATTATTCCTAGCTCTGTCAGTGACTTTACGCCTGAGTTTGAAAAGTCAATTTATTCCCCTCTCTCAGCCCCAGTTTACCTGCTTGTATCATTTACTCATGTTATGAGCTCTTCCAGATACTCACTCTGTACTTGAAAAGCAACAAACACAATGAAACCCTATGGAGGTAATGGAGGCCAGGAAACCAAGATATTCAGGGGTATGGAATAGCTGCCACAGCATGAGAGGCTAAAAAGGCAAGGACTCTTCAGTTTGGAAAGAAGGGGCAAGGGTGGGGAGAGGAGAGGAGGGATATGATATGATAGAGGTCTATAAAGTAATGAAAAGTAGGTACAAAGTGAATAGGGAGCTGTTATTCAGCAAGTCCCAGAATGCTAGAACTAGGTGGCACTCACTCTAATCAGCAGGAAACAGGTTTAAAACAAACAATGGGAAATACTTGTTTATGCAGCACATTATTAACTTTTGGGACTTATTGCCATAGGAGGTTGTAGAGGCAGAGAGTATAGCCAGGTTGAAAAAAAAAAAAAGATTAGAAAAATTCATAGATGCTACATCCATTAATAGATATTAATTAGCACAGCAAAACATGTATCCTCTGATATCACTAAAGCAATGATACTGGGTGCTAGGGAAGGTATAACAAAGAGTAGATCACTTTAGATACACCCTATTGTTATGCTCTCCCCCTAAAGCATCCGCTCCTGCTACTGCCACAGACAGGATATTAGGGTAAAAGGCCTATTGGTCTGACTCAGTCTGGCACTGCTTATGTTCCAAAATAAATAATACTGCAATCTATCTATTGAGGAACCAGGGGGGTTAAAGTCTTCATTCAGTGAATTGATACTGAGGCACAAAAGTGTGACAGATAACTGTTTCCAAATATAACCCCTATTGGTAGCATTTTCCTTGATGTGAATAACTAATGAAACTAAATTGAGTGTATTAATTCTCCTCCCCCTCCCCGCCTGCTCTTTCCTTAAGGAGGTAGTAATAGAAACTGCTTTAGGGGCTGCCTGTGCAGAAAGCCCTCATGAAATTCATCTGTGGAATTAGAGGGCAGAGTGACTGAGCCTCAGAGGGGCTTATGGGTTGCAGGTGGCACTAATTTCATGAAGAAGAAATGCACTGCCAAATAAAGAACAGATGGCTCAAGTCACCAGTTATTTATTTCTATAATTAGTAGCAAGCTGTGATCTCAAGTCTTAAAGAAATTGTCAGTTTCAATGAAATCCCCCTCCTCATCCTCTTCCTGAGAGGAGGAAGTGTGAAAGGCTGGCTGCTGTTGAGCAGAAATGTGCTGGTTAGGGCAACAGGTTGGTGCTCACACAGGTCTTGGGTCCTTGAGGAACAAGCCTGCAAATGTTAGAAAAATGCTGTAGGCACTTAGCCATCTTCAGTGCTCTGTGCTTTCATACCAGCTCCTTGAGCTGGAGTTTGTTGCTGCTATTTAGGAAAATGTTCCCAGTTCAAATCTGGGTCAGCTTTCAATCTATCTCTAATGGTGTCATTGCTACCCTGCTCTCCCCCCTGCCTACTTCTATTTGTTTTTCCCTTGTCATCTCCAGCTTTCTATTTTCTCTTCTGTGCTGCATTTCTTTTGGCCCTCATCTTGCTTTTGAACTGTTTTCACACAGGTTAAGGATTTAATCAGAGTGAAATTTGGTTCACTCTGGTGTAGGGCTAATCACCAGTCATCAGGTGGGTGAGGCATTTGCCAACCTATCATCAGGTGCTCTACCTTGTTATATTAGACAATGGTATGAGATTATAAATAGGTGCTTGGAAGCCAATGGGATGGGTACGTGAAGTTGGTAGAGCTAGAGAGAGGGATCAAGAGAAAGCGTAGTGCTAGTGTATGGAATAAGATTTTATTTAATGGAGAGACTAATCAGTTACAGAACTGTTGTAGCCCTGGAGAGTTCATCCTCATAACAGGCTTTTTAAAGTACAATTTCTTTTTATCTGAATTTTCAAATAGAGTGGAAGAAATTGCTCTACATTGGCTCTCCTCCCCCAACTCCCCACGATCCAGCAACAAACTCAGGAAGGGACAAGACTATCTGCCCCTGTTGCAAAGGATCTAATGGAATTCAATCAAATCTCAGGAGAAGAACATCCTATAGTGGCTCTGGGCATAAATGAGAAATGGAATTAGTTTTGTTCTTTGTTAAGTCTGTTGGGACAAAACAAATAAAGAGAGGGCACCCTGTGCCCAGGAGTACTGAATGGATTGAAATGATGTCAAAGGACTGCCAGCACTGACGCCTAGACAAAGACACCTAGAAGCAAAACTAATATGCATCGTCTTAGCTGTAAAATGCCTTCAGATCGTATTACATCCTATTGTGTGTAGCTATTTAGAATGGAGATTGTGGAGCAGGGTAGCCAAATAAGATGGGGTTGGGGCTACATCAGCATGCTGAATATATTACCTATATACTTTTTCTAACTTCATACACAATGCAGTCAGGACTAGGGGATGGAAGTCTTAAGGTCAATTGGAGATTGGTTGCTAAGGAACATCAGGAAACACCACTTCAGATCAGATATTGGGTCGTCCCCCCCAGTTTGGTTATCACTAATTCTTTTAGATGGGAGGCACAAGAAACCCTGCTGTAGGCCCCTCTAGGATAACTTATCCACAAATAAAGTTTCTCCCTACCTCCCATTAATGAAAGGCTAGTTGATGCCTTTTTTGTTCTAAATCTAGAAGGAGAAGGATTTTAGTTGGCAGCCCACCAGCCTGATACTGTTTTAAATTACACTAGTGTGAACCCACTGAGGTCAATAGCTGAGAGCAGAATTTTACTTCATACTTCTAGTCTCACTGGCTCTTTTTTATTGCCATCATAAAGGACAGAGCTAAGTAAAATTCAGAATTCCCATCCCTCAGGAATCTCTGACATTTCAGCCTTCATCTTTACCCCAAATTGAGGGGGAAAGTTGAGCTTGCTGCTGCTTTTTTTTTTTTTTTTTTTTGAGGAACAGAATTTCTGAGAAGTTTCTGAAATGTGGAAGGAAAGGAAAAGCTTATTTTTTTTTTTAAATTTAAAATCGAATACTGACAAAAAATGAAATATTTGATGCTTTTTTGTTGAACTGTCCTGCAAGGTTTCATTCATAGTCAGTTCCATATTGAACAGCATTTTCCAGTAGCAACACACTTCCTTGTGTCTGCACATTCAGGAGCCTGATGACCTTATAGGAAAGGAAGAGGAGAGTGCAAGGCTGAAGCCAGTCGGCGTGATTGTGCCTGGGTCCTTAGGACAAGGACTGGGACTGGAGGTGCACGCTGTCATTCTGGATAGTGCCTGATGTCCTCCAAAAGATCAGCAATATGGGCTGCAGCAGATAGAGTCCTAAGGGCTGATCTTTTTGAAGGATGATTCCCATCGACTACAGTGGGCTCTGGCTCGCTAAATATCTGGATCCTAACTGAATGAGATTAGGTGATCAGTGGCCCAGTGAAAGTCCTACTGAGGGGAGATAGGAGCCAGCCTGGAAGGGAGAAGGAATTGGGGCAGGATGAAATGAGATTCTGGGCAGACTGTATCGCAGAGACAGTCAAGTAGGACAAGCCAAGGCTAAATCCTCTCGAGAAGGAAGGACAGTTCTGTTCCTGGGGTCCGTCTGGGTGACTTTCAAGTCTGGGACAGAAGAGTTTGAAGCCTATTGTGCTGCTTTAAGCCCCAGGAGCCTGGCTCAAAATTAGACTTAGGTGAAAACAATGGAGAATTATCCTTAATTAGCTTCAGGTATTCACAATGAAAAAAATGTTGCTGCAGTAAGGCCAGCGCTAAGCACAGACCCTTTGAGCCTCTTTGCTCTGATGCTTGCACTGGGGACTTGCGCTGTGTTCCTGAAAGAGCGTGCAGTGCTGCAGCCCACTTCCAATCTGCTGGGACGCAGGGAGGTTATTAAAAGGTCTCTCTCTTTCTCTCCTACCACAAAGTTCTTCTTCTTTTTTTTTTATTTTAAATTAATTTTGTAGACGGGTAGAAGATGCTGCCTTAGCTTTGTCCTTGGGAACAGCAGAGCTTCCCTTGATTGAAGAAATATTTTTATAGCCTAAATGTGCAGGTTAAAGTAATTTTTTGACAGGTAAAATATTTGGTCATGGCCCGCAGCAAATCTCTATCTGGTCCCCCTCCTTCCAATTCTGCCTGCTAATACCTGGGTCTTTTCATTTTGCTGAAGGGTCATATCTGCCTATTACTGCCTTCTACATGATAACAGGCACCTGTCCCTTTCTCAACCCCTCTCTCACCTACCTTTACAATTATTCCTTAATGATGAAGCCGAGAGTTGGCGGTTCAGTGCTAATATGAACTTCCACAAGACAGTGCTGTCTGAATGCCAGTGGGGACAGAGCAAAATCATAGAAAATTAGGGTTGGAAAGGACCTCAGGAAGTCTGGTCCAGTCAAAGCAGGACCATCCCCAGCTAGATCATCCCAGCCAAGGCTTTGTCTGGGCAGGTCTTAAAAACCTTCAGCGATGGAGATTCTGCTACCTCTCTGGGTAACCTGTTCCAGTGCTTTATTGCCCACTTAATGAGATTTTTTTTTCCTAATATCTAATCCAAACTTCGCTTTGTGAAATTTAAGACCATTGCTCCCGGCTTTGTCATCTGCCACCCCTAAGGAGAGTCTGGCTCCATCCTCTTTGGAACCACCCTGTTGGGGTGCCATGGAGGGGGTCCAACATAACCCTCAGCAGTCTGAATACCACACGGGTTTCCAGCAGCATGCCCCCCACCCACGTTATCAGTCCCACCTGAGACCTGGCAATAGCCTGAGCTATCTCAAACCAAAGCACTGCGAATATTACTCTCATGATTACTGGTACTTTGACAGCAGATAAAGGCTCCACTTGAGATCAGGGCCCTGTGAAGCAGGTAACTCAGAGATCCCACCAGACCTCGTGAGCCTCCCATCTAAATAGATAAGACAGAAAAAGAAACTTTTATTAGTCCCCTTTTTGCAGCTAGGGAACTGAGGCACAGGGAGGTTAGGGGCTGATTCTTCTAACTTTTCTTAAGGAGACTCATAAATAACCCAGCTGATGTGGATAGTACTAATCAGGGAGAATTCAGACACTGGGGTGATGAGGACAGAACCTGGCTCTCAGTTAGTTGCCCAAAGTCTGTTGCAGACTCAAGACTTCAGCTTAAAATGTCTGTGTCCCAGGAAGTGGGCTATGCCTCCCAAAGCAAGTCTTGTTCTTTATCCTGCCTGGATTGTGTCCTCCCACTTCCTAAGTCAGAGTGAATGGGAGGAGGTGGTGGCCACCACATCTTCTAGCCCAATAATTATTTGTCCAGGTCACAAAACACTTAAGTTTCTCTCCTTTCCAAATCACTCAGAAAGGGCTTAAACCTGCATCTCCCACTTCCTACCACAGCACCGACTACTGCGCGATGGGCTAGGCATGCAGAACGTTCTCCAGCGACCTTAGTGAAGATGGCCCATGGGGCAAACAAGAGGGAAAGGTCTGTGGGGCTAGGAACCAGCAAGCTAGAAGCGGTGAAGTTTAGTAAAACAGGCAACGCCCCAGAAAGACAAGGATCCTGAGGCCTACATTCAAGGAGGCAGAAGCTGTTCTGCTGCTGTCTGTCTGTCCTTTTTCTCCAGTAAATGCAAGGTGTACAAAACCTTCTGATGTGCATAGATGGGAGTAGGAGAGGGCCCCTTCCTTTTCCAGGAAAGTCCTCAACTCACTGAGCCTCAGTAGTGCTTGATCATGCTCTTCCTCATCTCACTCATATCCCACTCCTGTTTGCTTTAAGAGACTAGCTGTGTACTGTTTACCTCTTGCTTGATGGCCAGAACATTTTTGAGGAGAGGCAGGCTCAAACACCATCTGGGCGAAGTATGCCCAGAATCTGGGTCCCTTGCTTTGAGGACATGTGCCCTAACCCCTAGAGTATTGGTAGGATTGGCTACTCTTGCCTCCCCTGTCACACAGTCATGAGTCTTAGTTTTTTCTCTGAGCTAAGTTTTGGGGGGTTTCACACACCGTTATCCAAGGTGATCCTGTTCTACTTTAGAGCCTATGCAGCCCCCAGTGAAGCCTTCAAGCATGCCCAGTAGGCTCATGCACAGGAAGCAGGGCAACACTGGTGGAACTGGGCAGCAGCTGGGCAAGTATCATTTGGCACTTTCATAGACTTTGCACGCTAAGTAAAACAGCACTTGGCTCTGCGTCTTCCACCTGGCACAATGGCAGGCCCAACCAGCTCCCTCCTTTTTTCCTAGAAAGGTGGGCAATACAGAAAGATGAAAAAAAGAAATAGGCAAAACCACTTGTTTGACTTGAGAGGATACAGCAACAGGGCCTCCTTTGTTGCTAGTTTGTTGTCAGCTGTCATTTCAGGGAACTTTTGCATGAGCTGCTGCAACAGAGCCTGGAGGGGGATGCACCGGGTGCGAAAAGTAAGCCTCCTGTGAGACAGAACAGATGGCTTCTCCACACGGGTCTAAATAAAGCTGTAATGGTACTTGGCACCACAAGAGCTGTCACGTGGCAGCTCTCAAATCAGAGTAAGTGGAGCACTCAGGCAGGAAGTGGAGAAATGGTCAGCAGAGAAAGGGGTCATGTGGGACTGTCAGGGGGGGAGGCTACGGTCATGATAAACGAGAAGCTGTATAGAAGCAACAGCCGAGGTTGTCTTGAGGCAATTAACTTTGGGCTCAACCTACCTAGCCCCTTTTCGTCCTTGATGGAAACTAGATATTTTCCCCTATCCCAAGGGCTGCCCATACAGAATACATTGCAAAATTAACCTGACACTGGCTCTGTTTTTCTACTTAGAGGCCCCAACCGTTGGTTCATTGTGTAGGGAGCACTAAAACCTACTAAGAGACAGTTCCTGTAAGCAGAGTTGAAATGACATAGGAAGAACTGCAGCCTGTGTAAGTATTAGACATGTTACAGGCACACAGCTAGCTCAAGACTGTAAAGCAAGCCAGTGACATAGTTTACATGAGTTTCATCCATTCACTTCTACCAGGCAAATGCCTGCACAGCACAGCACAGGCAGAATAAGGGATGTTGAAGGAAAAGGGCCTGAGCCCATATAGAATATGGATCTCAAACAGGCTCTGGTCTTGCAAGTCTCATGATCACTGGGAATGATAGATGGGATGAAAAACACAAGGCCATGGAAAGGCACCTAAAATCAGGCACTGGCCACCCATTGTGATATAAGCTCCATCACCGCAAATGCCAGCAAGCCACGGCAGCAAAATACAACTGTCTTGTATTCTTGCCAGTGAATACAAGGGAAATAATCATAGTAAACCCCTAACCACTACTCACAGGCTGATCTTTTTTAGACATGTGATGTCATGTTATTATTGTTACTGCTACAAGATCCTGATGACTGTAACTCCCATCTACAGGGTGCCAAAGGTGTCAAAACCCCCCCACTTGCATCAAAACTGTGGGGCTTGTCCAAAATATCTCAGATCCCAAACGTTTTGCTGGACTTCCATCCTAGATCTCAGTCAGGGACTGGTCATCAGGCACATTGCAAACAGCCATGTGATATATATGCAATGATTAGGACCTTCCTTTCATTTTACTTGGGGAAAGAGGGATAAAGTCAGCTTGGCTGTGAAATATTTCAACTCTCCAAGTTTTCTGCATCCTGGAGGTAAGAACATTTTCTGACTACAGTGCCAAGGTGTTAAAAGATTTAGAAGAACAAAGCTCTTAGCTCTACAAGCATCGGTGTCTTATCCATTGTGACATTTTTCTTTACACCAAATATAATAGTTACTTTGTCCAAGTTAGTTCATTGGTGATCAAAAGCGAAGCTGCAGATCATTTGAATGTTGCTGGGGAAAAACCCGTGCTACATATACTAGACTGGATTTAAAGGTAGGGGAAGTAGGCAGCGAACTACCCTAGCTAGGAGTTAAGAGCAGCAAAAAAAGCTTGTTTGCAAATATGAAGCATCTATTATTCCCCAGCAGTGTTTGTTTTCTGTTCCGATTATCAAATTGGCAGCGTTATGGAATTTGCTGTCCAACAACAGCAGACAATAGGGAACTCGTTGTATTGAATGAGTCAGCTGATACTTGGCTGTTTAGAGGTTCCTGGATTAACTTGTATTTATGCACACGTGTAGTCAACTAGTGATCTTCAGTGACAGCACAAATCTTCATGGTCAAAAGAGCAAGGAGAAGTGGCAATTGTTTATGAACATGCAAATATCTTTCTGATGCTGAAGATTGCAGCTGAAAAGTGGAAAGAGAAGCCAACAGCATGATACAGAGTCCAGCACTACTTGTGAATATTTTCAAGGACATGATTAAGGAGGAAATCCTTTGTACTTTGAAAGCTGTTGGTCCCAAGTCATTAGTAAGCAAGAAGGGATGACAGTGGTTTTTCAAGTCATTTCTTGAGAAGGAACAGCTGAGGTGAGAGAAGGCAGTGTTATGACCTCATACCTTTTTTTTTTTTT
>JAGPOW010003310.1:14267385-14344371 GCA_030014935.1 Caiman crocodilus
TTTTTTTTTTTTTGAATTTTTGGATATGACATAGTGGCACCATCATGAGAGAGGTGCGCCTAGAACAGTTAATAGAAATGGGAATCTCACCTAGTGATCTGAGTGGTCAGGGCTACAAAAATATGGCAAACATGAAAGAGAAACATAGTGGAGTTCAGAAGAGCATCTCAGACCTTAGCAAAAGGGTGCTCCTGGTCCTGCACATTCTTTGAATCATATACAGAAGCTGTGCGTTTTTTTAATATGCTTCAAAGCATTTATACTTTTATTGCAGTCTTGCTGCAATACTGGGATATAAGGGACCAACATGTGACCATCTGGTTTCCAGAACTGTTGCATGAAACAAGATGGGAAAGTTGAACTGATGTTATTTCGGTATTTTAGTACCAAGACTCAAAAGCCTATGATATTTTGGTTTCAGTTTCCAAGGATTCAAACCTTAAAGCGACCCAAAGGGACCAAAACTTAGAAAAGAAATGCAAGCGGTTGGTTCAGGTAATGTTCAATTTTAAATTGGGTACAATGTAGTACTTTGGCATGTTATTCTTCGTGAAGTCAGCATCCTCAGTAACATACTTTAAAAACTTGAAGTGGCTATACAGCAATCTATGCATCAGCGAAATGACTCAAATAATGTCTCTGTAAACTGCCATTCTGATAAGGGATTCACAAGTGTCCTGACTGCTGTTAAAGAACAGTTTGAGCTGAAAATCAAAGCTAGTTTGTCACAAGAAAAAACACTAAGAGTACAAATGAAAAAGAGAATGTTTGATTTATATAAGATCAGAGGTGAACCATTAACTAACTATAAAACCAACTTTTTCTCCTATGCTCTAAGACAGCACTTGAAGAAAGACTTTCACAATTTGAGGAGCACCATAAGCTGCACACTTTCTTTTTCTATATCTCCAGCAACATTGAAGATGCCAGGTGAGGGTTTACTACAGCAGTGCACTGTGTTAAGCAAAGCAGTAGAAGACAGACCGCCTGGAGAAGAGACAGCCTGTGACGTAAGTGCCCTGGACCTTTCCATTGAACTTCTAGTTCTTGGCAGCAGCTGAAACTTGGAACGTACCCAAAAGCTGCTTTGGAGTTTCCATGCAAGAATGCGGTTTTTTGTCCCTGTTTCCAAATCAGTCGGGGGTCCATCAACACTGTCTGGACCTGTTGCAAGCAGAAAAATGCAGTTTTTCAAAGTTCATACTTAAAGACACGTTTACTTTCTACTATGGCTCTTTTTTGGCCGGTACACCTTGATTTACGTTCAGTGGAATGGTAAATTACAGAGAGTATTGATCTGAACCATGCCCTCTGCTAGCACACATGTAGCAGACAAAAGTGAATCTTGCTAAGATGCTAACTGTCACTCCCAAATTATGGGGACCAGAGACTTTAAAGGAATGGCCCTGTGTTTGGTTTTCAAGTTCCTTACTTTCTTTGCGCTAATAAAAGTATGAAACAAAAGGAATGGATCCAATTCTTTCAGTAATGTATTGGGCAATTAGGACATTAATTGGGGAGTGTGGCAAAAAAAAAATAGTACCCTAAAATCAAGCTCCAGGTGGTACAGAACATCCATTCACAAAAGAAATAGAGATTTCTTATCTGACTAGTGAACTGCACCAGCAAGAGCAGAATGATTCACCTCTACCATCACAGCCGATAGAAAGCTTAGATAGCTAGATAGAGCGAGACAGAAACCCGGAGTGGGACACAGAAGTTGAGACTCCTGGTTCAAGCACGAGGCAATGCACTTCCTTTGGGACAACATCATCACTGGCATCAGCTGTTAATTCCTTGCTATAGGAATAATATATGTGGTAGAGACTTTGGCTTCCTGTATGTTTTGCGGCCCCAAGTGAACTTTGGGCGCTTCCGGAGAAATTATTAACAAACAGTGATAGTCATTCGTGACATTGCCCATCTTTTCTTGGAAAAGACACTCGGATGATGTATTGAACCAAACATTTAGTATCCTTGTTCTTGCCTCCGAAGTACATCTAAAAGAACAATTTTCCTCTGACAAGTAAGGCATGAAGTGTGAGTTTGTGTCTGACAAGTTCAGGGAGAAGCTTGCAAGGAGGCAATTAGACAGGGAAAGTGCTGATTAGAAACAACCACCCACGGCATAGGAACGATACACATCTGGGAGAGACATACGATCAAACGTTTGATAAAGCAGCAGCTTGTAGCTTGAGGTGTCTTGAGGTTGGTAGGGTCTCAGTTAGACCTATGAGTTGTCAACCTATGGGGTTTCTTAGCCATTCCTGGGAAGTATCTGGAATCATGCATGCAGTTGGGATACATTCGGAGTACGACTATGGTAATCCAGTCTAGCAATTGCTTTATTTTCAGATTGAAACAGTGGACCTCGAGGAGCTGAGTAATACCATGGATAGCTCCTCTCTGCAACCCAACCTACCGGCTTCTGGAACAGCGAGAGAGAGCAAGAGAGACGGAGCCAACTCAGAGTCCTTCCCCGATTAGGAAGGAAACTTTGGGAGGAAGTTTTCTACAACTATCCAGACAAGATCAATACCTCCCATAAAGTTGTTTGTCAGGCTGAGTTTTCCAGCACTGTATATCCGGTTTTATTTTTGTTTTAAATATAGATATTAGAACTAGGCAGAAGGTGTTGATTCTTTTAATATATAAAAATATTGTTCTTATCAAAATCGGAACTCATAAAATGTGTCAATTCGGGTGAAATTTTATTCTGGGGGAAAAAGGCAAAGCATTTTAGTGATATTGGAATGCCCCTCGATAACGTTTTGAGAATGATACCCTTTGATTCTTTTTTATCTGAAATTATGTTGAAAAGAAGAATTTTTAGCATACTAAACGTAAAAAGATGGAAATGAAACATTTATTTCCCCCCCTTGCATGAACTATGTCTAGCATTTCAGAGGAAGTTCTCTCTCTCTCTTGTCTCCATTTCAAACCATAATGGGAGCCAAGCCCTCCTCCACCCCCCGCCCCCCATGAATTTACAGCATTTCTGAAGAAATGGAAAGTCTGGTTCCCACCTGGCTCCAAGCTACCTGGACTAGAAGCCATGTCTTCCATACCTCTCAGCGCCCTGACTGCTCTGCTTGCTTTCTGCCCACGAGCAGCTCTGTTAATGAGAATCCAGGGATAAGGGCGCTGCCTTCCTGCTGCAACCCCGCGCCTCTGTCTCCTACGCAGCAGCAGTTTGACTTCCTTGCGTAGTTAATCCCCAAATCTCTCTTACTTGCTGGCCAGGGACCAGTTAACACTGATCAGTCTCTCTTTCTCAGTGGAGCCACTCACTGGAGGGTAATTCAGCAGCTAATAAAGAAAGGTAAATCACTTTATGCAAATGATGTTTTAATTATTCATTGCAATTTGACTGTCGTCGGGCAGGTGCCCTGATAGGATGAGCATGAGGCGATAAATGGGTTTCTTCTGTCAGATGCACTCGCCGTGTCCCTCCACAGCGCTGTGAGGTGCCTTCAGCGAGTTGAAATTACCCAGAGAGACGTGCAGGCAGCCGGAGAGCGCACACAGCGCCGCTCCAGACATGGTATGTTCAAGGAGGATTTTAGAGGAGTTCTCGCACACCTTGTAATTCACCCTGAGATCAAGAGTGGAAAACGGGGAGGGGGGTTAACACTGACAAAACTCAGATGAATCAGTCTCTATGGTCTCACCTGCTTCTTTAGGGTAACTTTGTGCTGCTCCGAATGGCTGTAAAGGGAGCTCAGTGTCATCATTACACATATACATAACACATATACATGCACATCATTACACATATACATTACACATCCTCAGTGCTGAAGCAAGGCGAGCGACTGCCCCAGGTGCCAAAGAGAAGGGGCACCAGCAGGTGCTGCCCAGCCACGGCCGGGTGTGGGATGGAGCCACGAGTGGCTCATTTGGGGAGGCGCGGGGACAGAGGGGAGGGTGTCTTCTACTTCTGCGTGCACTCCTGGGCAAGAATGGGGGGTACCCCCCAGATCTGTGCACAGGATAAGGGTGGGCTGCCGCCCCAGATGCCAAACTCCGATGCTGCAGCACTGCCCATTCTGATTTTGGTGGTGGGTAAGGGACAGCAGGAGCAGTATTCATCGCAGGCCAGTTAAGAAGCACAACATAGGTTGGTTGCAAGCTGTAAAACATTAGTGCTAAGACAGAAATGACAACATCACAATATAAAAGCTATGCAGGCTGGCATGGTTGTCCCTATGCTTCATACTTTGGCTACCTTTATGGCAGGGAAAGAATCCAGAATACTCCTGCTGCAGATTCAGAAGCCCCAAGTGCCTGCCTGGGACTTCAGATGGCAACAATATAGGGCTTAGGTATACAGTTGAGTACTGATTCCCCTCGCTAGAGGGGAGGGATACATGCATTCACTCTGTCCAGGTAGAAGAGTAGCTTGCTTTTGTTCCTTATGTTATTAGGCCCTTTTTGTACTTACTTTTGACCCCCCTGATTGCCCAAAAGCTTTTTAGCAGTAATCTTTTCCCCTGCTCCTTAAAGTGCTGCAGGTGGGGTGCAAGAAACAACCGCTTAAGGACAGGAAGTGAAGAAGAGCCCTGCCTCCCATGGAATATAGGCCAGCAGACTGTAATTACCCAAATGTTTATGGGCTCTCTTTATTGTATGAGTCACAGAGGGCTTGCAAGGGGGCAGCAATTTCCATTTTGTTCAGGGCAGTAATATCCCTAGAGACCAGGCTGATCTATGGAGCTGCCATATCAAACTCTCCTAAGAAAGAAAGATAGTAAATTTATTAGTCAGCTCACATTGGACTTTGCCATGTAGGAAGGGAAAGAATTCAACTGAAAAAAAAATGCCTTTAAAACCTCAATTCTGTAAGCATCTGTCTCATTTTGAGTATGACTGTGCCTTTCGGTCCCTAAGAAAAGGAGAAGGTACATTCAAATGATCCACTGGAGATGATTTTCAGCTTCCCAGAGCTGAGAAGGAACCAGGGAGGGGTTAATTACCTCAAGGGTAATTAATTGAGGTTAATTACCTCAAGGGTTAATTACCTCAAGGGATCCATATTCCCCTCCTCCCTTATCCCCCTTCCTGAGTGATCTTCACCCACCTTTGACCTCCCTCTTCTGTCAGGCCTGGGGCTGAGATAAAACACTGTGAATTAACCAGAGGACAAACAGAATAATTGCAATTCTCTGGACAGATGGCAGGCACCAGGGAGGAGGGTCAAGGAAATGATATCTGTGTCAAAGAAGGCAACAGACTGAATTAGGAGCCCTGCAAAGGAATTAAAGTGAAATTACCCCAGGTAAGACCAAGGGAAAGCAGTGATGGAACTGGAAATAAGGGCAAATGAAAAGAAAGGGGACAATGAGAAAAAGGGGACACAGGGAAGGAGAGAGCGGGAGCAAAGCAAAAGCCTAGTATATAAGAATTGGATATTATCCCTTTAACTATCTTGCAAATTCTCTTGAGATAGTCACTGTGTTCAGTTTTAGAAACCAGCCAGAGCTGCGTTGTTGACATGTAACTCGGTTATTCGGGCCCCTGTATGCCTATGCGATTCCTTCATATCGTGAAGAGCAAAAGAAGGTGATGGGGAAAAACACAAGCAAAATCAGTTTAAGAGTGTGCTGAACTAGGCAGGTGAAAATACAGCGCTACAAATTCTTCATTATCAGTTGTATTTCCATCGCAGCTAGAGATGCCGACTGAGCTCAGGGCTTCATCCTACTGCATGCAGCACCGGAGAATTAAAATGAGACACAGCCCTTTCTCTGAACTTCTCATCAGCTGAGCAGGCAAGGTAGAAATTCACACTGTTCGTCTACAGGTGAGGAAACAGAGGCATAAGAAGACATGATTTGCTCAGGGTCACACACACACATAGAGTCCATGGAAAACATTTATAAGGGGATGTCGACACTGCAAATAGACGAGACATGTCGGAGCTGGCTTTGAACTAGCTAACTCAGGTACTGGTAGCAATCTGGTCAAAGCAGCATAGAGCTCAGCGTGAACTAATTTCCCCTGCCAAGGGTCTCACACCAGTGCCTGGACTGTCCATCACCATCTCCCCTCACCTTGCCTGGTGTTTTGGGGCATGAAGAAAGGGTGCAGTATGCAGGGTGGGTGAGAGCCCCAGGAGCACTTGGCGTAGCAGTGGTAATGCCAAGCCCAAGGATCCATGTAGGAGGAAAGGAGAGCAAAGGCCAGAAAATGAACTGGATTAGAGGAGCTGTTCTACACAGCCCTCCATTTAATCCTTTGCTTTCCTTTCATTGTTTAATTGGTTTAGCCCTTGTACATTTTAATGCTGCCATCACAGAGATCCTGTCTCTTTCTTTCCTTCCGTTTCCCTCCATCTAGCTCCCTCTAGTCTCATTCCCCCCCCTTTTTTTTTTCTTTTCATTTCTGGCCCTGTCCCTTGTTCTCCTCATTCTCTCTAGTTTCCTCCTTCCTCTCTCTTTCTTTATGCCCCTTATTACTCAAGAAGCTTTTGTTAGCACTGTCAACTGCATCAGTGTGTAAGTGAGATTGTACTGTAAGTGAAGTTAAAAGTATTTCTATGGAGGGATATTTAATCATTTGAATCCTTGATAGGAGCAGCTCTTTTTATTTTCACTAGCTATAAATCCAGGCTCTATCTAATCTCTGATCTCGACGAGGAGAGAATTAACCAACTGTGTGTGTGACTGGAAAGGAGGAGGCTGGAGAGAAAGGACCACTTTTTCTGCGTGCGGAGTGGAGTCGCATAGGAATAAGGGCAGGAAGTGCTTTTAGGTCCATGATGTGCCCCACATTTTGTTCTGCTTGGAGTTTAGCCACTTTGTCCAGACTATCCAGAACATCTTGGGATTACAAGTGCCAAGCTTCATTATTACTCATTTCCTTCCTCAGCTATAAGCTCGGCAGCAAGGGGCGGTTGATGTTCAGCAAGCGAGTGTGGGCTGGGAGCTGGGATCCCCAGGTTCTTTTCATGCTTTTGCTGAACTGATTTGTTGTACCAGGAGGTTGCTCTAATTACAAGGACAAAGGTTGGCAGTAGGGACCTCATTCAACAACAATACCTAACAGCACCGTTTTCCACATCCTCAGCTGACGTATGAGCCCGTTTTTCATGAGTCTTCATAAGGGTCCACTTAAAACTCCCTTGGTTTGAAACGTTACCATCTCCACGATAGTCCTGGCTTGTGTGTGAATGACGGAGGAAAGCACGTCAGGTTCTTTTGACTCTGTTATGAAGGTTTTTCACAGCTCTAGTCACCTGAGGATAACTCTTTGCTAGGTGGAGTTGGGGTAGCTGGAGTTGGATATGCTCTTTGCTACCTGGTGTTGGATACGTCAGAGTTCCCTAAAGCAAGGGTCTGAAATGCTCCATCAAGTTCCTTGTCAGGGGTATAGACCTACACTCCTACCCCTGTCTTCCTCAACCACATTGCCTAGGTGGGAGTGAGATAGGGACTCGCGTTTCAAGGGGAGAAGGCATTTGGTATTGTATTTCCCTTGACTGCTGGAACAGAGATGCTAGTTTGAGCTGCATGGATCTTGCTTGTACTTCAAGAGCACTCACTAAACTCCTGAAGTGTAGTCACAGTAGTCTCTGGTTCAGTCCAAGGGGCACAGAGAAAACCTGGACTAGGCTGGATATGCTGTTTTAGTAGGAACGTGTGACCCAGTCTGGAGGGTCTTGTAGCAAGGGTGAGTCTACCAAGAGCTTCTAAAACTGAAGGTCCAGGGCTCAAATCCTGCTGTTCACCTAGGTTGGATTATTTTGGGGCCCTACTGTCCCCTTCCACCTTGAATTTCCTTCCTCAGCTAAAGAAGGCAGGCATCCCCGATCATAACGTCTCCTCCCCATCTTTTGGGTGCTTCCATTCTCTCCTCATCTATCCTTTCTTCCCTCCTCTCTCACTGAGACACTGATATCCTGTTTACCTCCAAAGCTGAAGTAAAGAAATTTATTTTCTGATGTGCATTTTCTTTTGTTGTCAACACATTTAAAAGAAAAGGCTCGAGACATCGGAGGTGCCAGCTAACTTAAAAATAACAGCTCCCCTCACTGAACCAGATGTCAGTGCTATACAAACTGACCTTACCCGGGCACTGCCTATCTATTTTTTATACTCCCTGAATGTTTAGCTGGGGGAACAGAGTCCCTGGAGAATGGGTGAGAGATGAGCCTCGTGCAAAGGTATGTTATCAAAAGGGCCTCGTTTAAAAGAAATCTCCTTCCATTTGCCAGCACTTCAGTGGGAAATCTGGGTTATTCTGCATCCAGATCTGTCCTAAATGCTGCTCTGAGAATATGTCAGAGGGGCTGTTTTCCATGGTAGTATAAAAGTTTTTAAAAGAAGGAGGACAACATCTTGAGATGATCAATGCAATTGCTACACTTAGAAAAAAGCTGTAGCCCTCATGATAACCAAAGCAATGGCGATGGGGCCATGAATTACCCGTGACTGACCCACTCTGGGTTGGAGAGTACTTCATATTTTGGGGTGCCAAAACATGGGTGCCCCTCATTTAGGTCATTGGTAGAGCACCTTTCTCTAGATAAGAGGGCATCCATCTATCCATCTAGGAGGGATTTGAAGGTTTTGACTACCTGAAGGGTGATTACGAAGAGGATGGAGCTGGACTGTTCTCAGTGGTGGCAGATAACAGAATAAGGTCTCAAGTAGGGTCTCAGGTTGCAGCAAGGGAAGTTTAGGTTGGCTATTAGGAAAAACCTTTTCACTAGGCAGGAGGTGAAGCACTGGAACAGGTTACCCAGGAAGGTGGTGGACTCTCCATTCTTGGGGGCTTTTAAGGGCTGGCTCGACAAAGCCTTGCCTGGGATGATCTAGTTGGGGATAGTCCTGCGTTGAGCAGGGGACTGGACTGCATGTAACCTCCTGAGGTCCCTGCCAACCCACATTTTCTATGATTCTACCTTGCCAGGACTGTCATTTAGCTCTTTGTTTGAGAAGTGCTTTGAGGCGCTGGGCTAAAGGAACCTGCGCTAAGCAGACCCCTCTCCTGCATTGACTCTTCATTCTGTACCCAGGTCTATCCTCATGCAGTCCTTTAGCCTATTCTCCTTGTCTGTGCACTTCTGTTTAACTGTCACAATATCCCCATCAGATAAAGAGTCTTTGCTCACGGGATCCCTGGGCTGGTGTAACAGGGGCACAAGACCAGCTAAACCTGCAGCTGCTTCAGGACTGGAACACCAGGAGGACACTTCCATGCTGGGAACATGACCTGGTCAGCGTGTGCATGGGGGGAGGCTACCAGGATGGCCTGTGTGAAAGCCTAGTACACAAATGACAGGGATGTATGAGTCTAAGTTTGATGTATATTAGCAGAACTGTATGTGGAAGGTCATATTTGCACTAACAGCCAATACTGTATGTCACAATTAAGTTGTCCCAGCAGAACTGTATGTGGGAAGCCTGCTAGATACTGCACGGCTCTAACCTTTGTCATCCGTCCATCTTATCCACGGGGTCTAAATTTCTCTCTGCCAGGGGTTTGACTTGTCCTAAGGCAAATGGCTTCTTTGCATGGGGCACGTGGAGATCAGCATTTGCCGTGAGCGTGTGGCTAAGGGATGAGAAATGACTGCATCTCTTGGACACCGTCCTTTGCACAATGCAGGGATTCCTGCCCTCACTCCCATGTGTCTCCAGATAAACCTTCCCACCCCCTGTATTTTTATGGCCTCAGGGTTTGCAAGGTCACCACAGAAAATGAGATTCGCTACAGGAGCACAAAGCCGTGATGGCTTCGGGGGGAGGATTTTTCCCCGCTTTCTGGAGTTGCCGGAGTCATGTGCGCTGCTGGGCAGTTCTCGGCAAAAGTGGATGATCAGTCACTGTCACCAAGTGGTGGGGGAGGTACGGAAGGGGGATGCCGAGTTTGCACAGAATACTCATTGCATAGTGAGATTCACACAGCTGTTCTGCTCCCAATGTAAATATGGACAGCCCCATTCATCACTAGCCTTACTTCCTCAGCACACGTCCAGGAGAGTGGGATGATTTAGTGCCTGCAGCTGGAACAGGCACTGTGTTTCTCTAAAACAGCAGCATTTAAAAACTGGGAACGTTGTGTGCGTGCGCGTGTAGGAATCTGAAGTGGAGAGAGGGTATGGAGCTTGGAGGAGAAAGCGCAGTATTAGGTAAGCTGGTAAAGGGACTTTCTACCTTTCCCTGCCCCTATTTTCATTCCCTGCACTAAGTAATCGTATTTGCCTTTGGATAGTGCTCAGGGACTTCCATCAAAGAGGAGAGCTCTGTTGTACTAGGAGCTATATGTAGGAGGTCATTTCTACCCCTGACAGCTGACAGGCTACATCGAAGCCATGTCCCAATGACAGAAGAAAAGAAGGAAGTGAGGGAAGAGGAGGAGGCATCAGACCAAACCAAATGGAGCAGCAAGGAAGAAGTCATCCAGGCATCTTCTGTTAGTGGCAGAAGAACGAGGCCCACAGGGTCGCCAGAAATGGTGGCATTAATGGGTGCTAACCAGGAGTAGACGGAGCCTGGTAGGTGCTGGGGAAGTTTACCTGAGGAAGAAAGGCCCTTTTTCAACCTCTTTCTGATACCACAGTATCTCAGCTCTTCACAGGTTTTACTGGATTCTGTCCCTGCAACAGAGACAGAGAGGTGGGAAGTACCATTGTCCCCATTTTAGAGATGAGGACAAAAGCGAGGGCTTGCTTAAGTGACTTCTTCAACACATCACAAAGCAAGAAAGAACCAGGAAATGAACAGTGGTTTGTCTGCCTTAGCTTCCACTAAACCATCATTTCATGCCACGCACTGTCATTTTGGGTTCAGTTTTGGGCCCCCCGCTACAGAAAGTAAATGGACAAATTGGAGAGTGTCTGGCAGAGGGCAACAAAACTGGTGAGGGGGCTGGGAGACACAGCTGATGAGGTGAGGCTGAGGGAACTGGGCTTATTTAGTTTGGAAAAGAGAAGATTGAGAGGGGATTTAACAGCAGCCTTCAACTCCCTGAAGTGTGTCCAAAGAGGATGGAGCTGGACCGTTCTCAGTGGTGGCAGATGACAGAACAAGGAGCAATGGGCTCAAGTTGCATCACAGGAAGTTTAGGTTATATATCAGGAAAAAAACTGTCACTAGGAGGGTAGTAAAACATGGAAACAGGTTACCCAGAGAGGTGGTGGACTCTCCATCTTTGCTGGTATTTAAGTCCTAGCTACACAAAGCCTTGGCTGGGATGATTTAGCTGGGGATGATCCTGCTCTGAGCAGGGGATTGGACTAGATGTCCCTTCCAACCCTCATTTTCTATGATTCTATATTGACTTCCTGATCTCAATGAAACTTGAGTCAGGAAGCAATTGCTAGGGAGGTGAAACAGCATCAGGTCAGACAGGACTCGAAGGATTCTGCTGGGTTAACGTACCCAGGCCCCTGCTATCACAGGGGGCCATGCCATCTAGTCCCTTTCCTAAACAGATCAAGCTCCACCTTAGGAGTAATTAGGTAGCTTTTGCCTCTACTACCCCTATTTGAAGGCTGCTTTACAATGTCACTGCTGTGCTACTTAGGAACGTTGTTCTAATTCCCAGCATACGTGTATTCACGGACCTTTTATAATAATTTGCTCTTATGCCAACATTGTCCTTTAGCTGAAATAGGCAGGTGGTTGAGGGAGCGTGGCTAACTCAGGGCAAGGCAGGAGGCCCAGGAGTGCTGGCTGCAGCAAGAAGGGCAGGGCTGAGGGTGGTGGAGGAGAAGCTGAAGAGACAGGTGGGGACTACATTTCTTTTATGTAGGATGAGCTGTGTACAAGAAGCTGAAATGGCTCAGACTGGCTGGGGGGTGTGGGGTGGGGGTGGTTGGCAGCCTGGGTTTGGAGGAGATGTGCTGCTGGAAGTGCTGAAGCTCCAGGACAACCTCTGAAAGTAAATTAGAGCTGGAGGTAATCCCTTGGAGGCTGCATCTATACAGTTCCCAGTAGGACCCGCTAGGGAAACTGCAGTAGTGATGTCCATGTGGTGCACTTGGTTAGCACACTCCGCAGGAGCATGTCCACAGATCGGTAAGGAGTAGAAAGTTTTGCCCTAGGATTAATCAGCCGGGCTCTTGGGGCCCTGTCTCCTTTAGATGCACTGATTTGTACCTTCTAGCTCCGGAGTGGGGATGGCATGAGCTGCAAACAGCCCCGGTGCTGTTGTATCCTCCCCTCCAGCGTTTCTGTGCAAAGCTTTCTCTGCCCCTGGCACATTGTAGCAGGTCTCTTTTGTCCCACTGGGCACCTGCCTCTCGCTCTTGTCCATCTCAAAGGCATGCATGCGTGTGGCGCGTGTGGTTTGTTCAGCCAGTGCTAATTACGCGCTTGACGCAGAAATAAGAACTGCTTGTGTCTATAACGGCGCAGAGGTGAGGGAGGTTAATTAACTCAGAGGAAGGATGCTGAGTGTCCCTACATAACACCCCCTTCCATATGCATTAGCTCCGGGGACTGAAGATCCTTTTGTTTAACTAAACACAGCTTGCAGCACTTTTGCTTCCTCCCTCCTCCCTTCCCAGATGTCTGTAGCTGATGAAACTCTGGCCTAGGATGGTTTTGGCAAAAAGGCCTCTGAAGGAAAGGCTGGCTGTTTGTAAGATGTGCACACCCACCATCACCCGGCAGTTTGGCCACGGCCTGCCCCACTGACAGTCCAGGAGAAGAGAGTACATCATTTTGTGCAAGGCCAGCTGCCAAAGGCTGCAGGATTTGGGGCTATCATAGCCAGATTTCTTAAGTAAAGGCAGAGAGAGAGAGTTTGGGCATGCTCCTCACTCCCCCTCCACATATCTGTCCTACTGCCCTCATCTTTTCAGCCTCCCACAACTTGTTCCAGCAATGTGAGCCATTGTCCTTTCTTTGCAGGCAGTGTGGTCTGGAAGCTGGGTGCTGGGTTGGCAGCCGAGAGCACCATGTTACGCGCCCAGCTGCCATGTGACTTTGAGCAAATTCCCCTTCCTACCCATATGTTTGTCTATCGGGAGCCTAAGCTCTTTGGCATAAACACTGTGCCTCACTGTGTTGAACAGTGCTGAGCACTACAGGGCCCCCAGGGGCTACTGCAGTATAAAAAGTCATACTGCTTTAATTTAGAGACACCAGGGGGAGATGGACAATGCCAACACGCAGGAACACACGTCTCAATCAATTGACTCTTGTGGAGGCCGGTGACAGTATTTGGCTTGCCCCTGTCTCTCCAGCCCTATCTTGTTCCCATCTCATTCTAAGCAATTATAGGTCTCTCAGGAAAGTTGGTTTTGGTCTTACAGTGGACATTTTATACAGGTTTCACAAGAATTTATTAGAAAGGATTTGCTTTCTGTGCAGTTATTAGTTTAACAAGGCACTTTGCCCATCTCTGTCTTTGGAACTGCTATTGATCATTTTGCAAAAGGAAGATTAATACATACACACACGCGCGCACACGCACGCACACAATTGCATTTTCATCCTAGATGTTAACATTTCAGCTGGAGCACTCCTTAATCACCTTAACTGCATTGGCCCAGACTAATTATAACAGGGCAAACCAGGCTGTCTACAAGAGAGATATACCTTGTAATTCTAGTGAGGAATGGAGGTAGAGAGATACAGCTGATCAACGCAACGTGTTTGATTCAGAATGAGCATTGGAGAGTCGCATCCTCAGCTAGTAGAAATGGCCAGAGGGCTGTCGACTTCAAATTGGAGGCACTGATTCACATCGCTAGAAGATCCTGCCCTGAGTATTTTCATTTTGCTTACTTATTTGGATTTGGGTGACATGGAATATCTTGTGAGATGATCCCAAAGTGCGTAAGCAACTGTGCTAATTGACAGCACAAATACTATGGCTAAACTAAACAGTGCAGGCTGCCAACTGTTGCACAGTACCAGCTCTGCTTGGGCTGCTCGTACAGGGGAAAGAGTTTGGGGTTTGGAGCAGCTCCAAGACAGCTCTCACACTATTGGAATTACCAACATTATTGCGTGTGCCTTAGGCTGTTATATCCAGAGAGACTCAAACTCTGAAATCGAGATCTGGCTCCAAGTGTCTAATGAAGAGGAAGGTTCATGTTTGAAGCCAGTGGTTGGATCAGTAGTCCAGGTGTTTAGAGGCCTGGGTTCAGTTCCCTACTTTGGCACGCTCATTCTGTATAATTGTTGGCACGCCACTTGGATTCTGAGTTCTGCATGTGTTAGAGCAATGCTGTGATCTCTATTTTATCTCTAAGGGGTGACTATGAAGTACTTTGAGATCCACTGCAGAAAAGTTAGAATGAATATGGCTGTTATTTCACCCATTTGCAAAACATGGCTGTAGATCTTGCTTCAGCGTTTGAGTCTCTCCAAAGATCAAGAGTGTTTGGATCCAGGGTTTTGGTTCAGAAGTCAAGGCCTTCCTTAATGTATTTGTTTTGAACAGGGCTCAAGTGACAAAAACCATTCTATTCCTGTCAAAATCCTGTTCCTGCCCTGGCCGTAAAAACTGGCTGCTCTGATCTCGTGGCCTCTGGTATCTCTTCTCTTGGATGTATGTGCCTGGTACATAAGCGTTGCCTGAGTCACAGCGTAACCAGCTCTTTGCCTGGCAAACACTGGAGGGAAGGCAAGTTTGGAAGGAAGTAAATACGTTCTCTAACTGCTTAACAATTCTAAACTAGCTCTGTTTGCAGAGCGGCAGGATTGGGTCTGCCTGGAATATATTAGCAGCCTTTGGGGAGCCTGCCTCTTCTGGCATACAATCTGGAGAGAGGGGAAGAGATGAGAGAGTTGATATTACACACATGCATGCACACAGAAAATGCCCTGCATGGTGTTCTTACTACATTTCCCCACCTCTCTTGTCCCTGGGCTCTTAAAAGACGATGCTAGATCTTTAACACACGTGCTGTTATCAACAATAACTAAGTGAGGGGGGGAAATGAATAAAAATCAGTCCTGTTTTAGGAAAAGCGCTTAAGCCTCTGCTTAACTTTAAGCAGGAATATAGGTCCCATTGACTCAGAATTAAGTGCATGCTTAAGTGAGTTCCAGAAAAGGTTGGTTTCTTGAATTGGGGTCTAAACCGGGTCCAAAATACCTTCTTCTACCTCGCCTAAAATGCACTGATTATCCCATTCATCTAGAGTACAGGAGTCTAATCCCATCCCACCGACTCACACTCCTTGTAGCAGGTAGGCTTCCTGCTGTACACATTAGGTCAATAGCTCATGGGGACCAGCTTTCTCACAAGTGATCATGTGCCCAAATTTGAACGTGATGTGGGCCAGCTTTATTTTGAACTGACTTGGAATGGCAAGTGGAAAATAATACCTTTTCCTCCATATGTTCCCAACCGCATGGCATTTTCCCCCATTCAGCCTCAGGCCTGCGGTATGATACAGGCTGCATCAGGCAGACAGGCGTGGACACCATTCACATCTTTTACAGCATATTGAAAGACTTTGAAACTCATGATGCTGCCAGGAGTGAGCCTGTTTTCAGAGCTAGCTCTATGTGCATTTTCATCAGGACAGAGCAGGCAGAAGCTTCTTTTTGTTTCCAATTACCCTGGTAATTTCTGTCCCTTCCCTTTCCCAAACAACAGTGATTTTCTTCTTGCCTCCTTCTATTTCCCTTCCCCTCTTTCCCACGTCTCCTGCTGCAAATGACTCAGTCTGTTTACAGAGGAGGAAAGCTAATAGAAGGCAGAATTTAAGCCACGCCAGGACTGCTTTACATGCTGACAAAATCATTCTTTTCTCCCCCCCCGTTAAATATTCATGGCACTCAGATTTTCAGATACAAAGGTACATTTTGTTTCCAAATGTGCCGATCCAGAACGCGCTTCTCTGAATTGATTTTCTTTCCCTCCCACCTGCACAGACATGAGCATCCATACTTTTCGTGTGATACAGTCTGAATACCTCCTTGGTTATGGCAGTTTGGGGGGGGGGGGGTTGCTTTGGGAGGTTTTCTTTGTTTGTTTTTACAATTGTTGTTTGATATTTATGGCCTGGGCTGATTTGTGCAATGTTGTTATTTAATTATTTTTTTTGCATTGTACAAATAGTGTGTCAACATCTTCCTGTGGCCTAGCCTCTTGCTAATCCCATAAAACAAGGTGCTTTAACAGAGGCCCCATACATTACTGACATTTGGAATATTTGTAATTTTGAGACAATATTTGCATAGGTTGCTAAAGCAAAGCCCTTGTGCCGAGTGACAGATCACAGGCAGCTGAAAGCACAATGCAGGCAGCACTATTTAGTATTTAGCAGGGGAAGGAGTGAGGAGGGGGGGGCAGTATCTATTAATCCAGGACTGTGTATTAACAGACGCATAAAGCAAACAAAAGAAAACAAGGCAAGTGGAAAATAATATTGTACACTGCACTTTTAGATCTGAACTGGACTTGGATTGGAGTTTGCGTAGAGTTTGAATCCAGAGGCTTGGGTTGTACCCAGCTCTGACTGCTTATTCTACATTAGGAGCCTGATTTTCCAAGGAATTACATTCTAGAGCTGATTGGGATTTAGGAACACAAAATGGATAAGGAGTTCCACAGCCATTGAATCTAATCCCTTGTGTTAGTTCCTCCCTGTGAAAAATGTTAATGCATAAAAAAAATCAGGTTTCCATCAACATTTTCCATTTAACATTTCTGTTGATCACCCCAAACTCAACAACATCTCTCTCTCTCTCTCTCTCAAAGAAAACCTGGAATATATTAATTAAAAAACACTTTTTGCAAAAACTTCATTTTTTAGAAAACCTCATTTTACCAGAAAACCATGTTGCCAAAAAAATGTCAGTCAGCTCTCCACATGCATTAAAGAGAAGTCATATTGATGGATGGATGTAGTGATTCTGTGGGGAGCAAGTATTGACTGGGTGGGTTGAAACCTTTCAGCCAGAGGCATAACTTATGCTATTGGTGCCCTGGACAGTGTGGAGAAACAAGTGCTTGCTTCCCTGTGCAAAATGGGTATTTCTGTTTGACACCTGCCCTTCTCATGGGCCTGACAACCTCAGAAAGTTTGATTAAACTATTTAATACTGTCTTATCATAAGGTTCTGATTTGAAAGCACTCTGAAAAGATAGTCCTCAGAGCCTTGTCTTGTTCAGAGGACCTGAAGTGGTGACTCTAAATCTAAATCCTAGAGGGCAAGTGATGCAGAAAACACTGAAGTACTCAAAGCTTGTACCTCAGTCTTCACAGGCAAGGTCAGCTCCCAGACTACACCACAGTTTGGGCAGGAGGTGAGCAGGTGAAGGAACAGGTTAGGGACTATTTAAAAAAGTTGGCCATGTACAAGTCCATGGGGCCAGACAGGATGCACTCAAGGGTGCTGAGGGAGCCTCAAGGAATCCATTCCTAAGCACTTGGAGAAGAAGGTGATGAGGAACAGTCAGCATGGATTCACCAAGGGCAAATCATGCCTGCTCACCTTGCTTGTTTTCTATGATGAGATGACTGGCTCTGTGGATGCAGGGAGACCAGTGGATGTGGTATACCTTGACTTTAGCAAGGGTTTTGATATGGTCTCCCACAGCATTCTCACAAACAAGCTAAGGAAGTCTGGGTTAGATAAATGGTCTGTAAGGTGGACAGAAAACTGACTGGGTCATAGGACTCAGAGGGTAATAGTTAATGGTTCATTGTCTAGTTGGCAGCCAATCTCAAGTGGAGTGACCCAGGGGTTTGTCCTAGGGCTGGTTTTATTCAATAACTTAATCGGTGACCCAGAAGATGGGATGGAGTGCACCCTCAGCAAGTTTGCAGATGACACGAAGCTGGGGAGAATAGTAAATACATGGAGGGTATAAATTGGAGGATTGGACCAAAAGAAATCTCATGAGGTTCAACAAGGATAAGTGCATAGTCCTGTACTTAGGATGGAAGAATCCCATGCACTGGTACAGGCTGGGGACCAACTGGCTAAGCAGCGGCTCTGCAGAAATGGACCTGGCGGGGGGTTACAGTGAACAGTAAGCTAATTATGAGCCAACAGTGTACCCTGGGTGCCAAGAAGGCTAACAGCATACTGAGCTGCATTAGTAAGAGCATTGCCAGCAGATTGAGGGAAGTGATTATTTTCCTCTATGCAGTACTGGTGAGGCCACATCTGGAGTACTGGGTCCAGTTTTGGGCCCCCCACTACAGAAAGGATGTGGAAAAATTGAAGAGAGTCCACCTTGTGCTAGTTGTCCCCAGGGAATGCCTGTGCCACATGTCCTCTGGTGTGCATCAGGTTACCCCTGGTGTGGTAGGGAGGCTGGCCCCAGCAGCCTTTCCTGGGGTCTTGGGAGCCTCCTGGGGCTGCAGCAGGGGTAGTCTTGCCACTCAGAGCCTGGCTGGCAGCCACAGCATGGCTCCAGCTGACCCGGCTTCGGATTTGAACAGTGTGCGCTGCTCTGCTTTTTTTGTTGTGTGTTTTTTTGACCCCTGTATATACAGGGGTCAAAACCTTGCCCCCGCAGTGCTGCTCCCTTGCAGCGCAAGGAACAGCTGAACATGTGGTATGTGGCACCACAGATGTGTCTGCGGTGCCATATACTGTGTGACAGCACTCATCTGGACACATCCTGTGTGTGGCTGTGGCAGCAGCAGCAGCTTGTGCAGCAGCAACAGCAGACTTTTGGGTGTGCAGGGGTTAAACTCCCTCAGCTCCCCCTCCCTCCTATCCAGGTTGCCAAAATTCCTGATTATGCTTCTGCTGCAGAGAGAGTGAGGGAAATAGAGAAACCTAGTACCATACCTGATACTACTAAGGGATATAGCATGTTAACAATTCAATTAGGTCGGTGTCTCTCTTTGGTACATGCTTGTTTGGATAGTGGTTTCTCTTGTGGGTGGTTGTCATGCCTTGGAAGACTATCTTCCTTTTTTACTTCTGTAGCTTGCCAAATATCACTGTCAGACTTTGTTTTTATTCTCATCTTCATTGTTGTTTCTGTTATCTGTGTCTCCACTGCCCTATGCAGATAGTTGTATTATAGACTGGCAGTTGCCTCACTATAGTTCCTCCCTAAATCTTCTGACCTAAACTGCCTAAACTTAATCTCTTTGAATGGCATGTGCCACATCTCATGCAAAGGTATTTTTTTTCTAGGAAGTTTGGAAAGGTGAGGAAAGCAGTTTAAACAAGTATTTCCCTATTGCCAACTTCATGATGCAGTGGACATGGGTTTCCTGCAGCTGAGCATGGCAAAAGGCAAAATAATTCTAAAAAAGCTTTCTGCTTCCCCCTAGCCCTGCATTTGATCAGCATTCAAGCTATCCTACAGTATAAATTAATATAATCCCTAGGAAATCAATCATTCAGCTGGTTCCAGATTGCTGGGACACACCACACTCATGCCTCCAACATAACCCATATGCTAGACAAGGGAAGTGGGTGATATAAAGAGTGTTGGCAAGAGAGTTGGCTGTATATACTAGCTAAGGAATCCACCCTGACAGGAGTATCTTTAGGTTGGAGGCACAATTTATCTTCTTGTGCATTGAAAAGATCCAGCAAATTCCATATCATACAATCATTGAATCATGGAAAATTAGGTTTGGAAAGGACCTCAGGAGGTCATCTAGTCCAACACCCTGTTCAAAGCAGGACCATCCCAACTAGATCATTCCAGTCAAGGCTTTATCTAGCCATGTCTTAAAAACCTCCAAAGATGGAGATCCCACAACCTCTCTGGGTAACCTGTTCCAGTGTTTTACTATTCTCCTAGTTAGAAAATTCTTCCTAATATTTAACCTAAACTTCCCCTGCTGCTACTTGAGATCATTACTCCTTGTTCTGTCCTCTGGAGATTAGTGGTTGTCATGATCCACACCACAGAAACCACCATGAAATTTGCACTAATTGGAAGCTTCAGCAGAGAGACCAAAGACTGAACAGGCCACAGAGATTGACTTTCCTTCTTCTGCACAGCTTGTCATGTCAATTCAGTACTGAAGTTCTGAAAAAAAAAAAAGGATAGCCACTGTGCACGGGTTGTTGTATTCGGGGCTAGTAACTTGGTACCATCAGTGGGTACCTGCCCGCAATTTCCCAGGCTATGTGTATATCTGTTGGCTTTGTTGCTTGCCCAACAGATAGGCCCAAAAGGACTACTGGATCATCCAGCTTGCCCTTCTGCATAACAGGATGTGTCTTCATGAAATGCTTACGGTGCAGTAACATGCTGGTCAAAAACCATACTAATACGCTACAGCACAGTGTTATTAGGTTACTGAGCAGCAAGCATCACAAAAAACCCCATGTGCCAGTGCTACTGTGCAGTAACTGTAGTTACTGTACATTTAGTTAATACTTCATTAAGCAAATACTAAACTAAATGCACAGTAACTCCTGAGAATTAATGAATGTACAGGCGAGCCCACAGGCCATAGAATTTTATGCTGCAATCCCTTCGTGGAGCCTAGACACCAGCACTTGATTCGAGAATATCTTTTGGGAGGCAGTGAGTCCCATCTTGAAGACACAAATACATATCCCCAGTGATGAGGATCCACCCCTTCCCTTCTCGGCTTGCTTCAGTGGCTAATCTCCCTCGTGGTTAAATATGTGGACCTTCATTCTAATTTGAATTTGCCTGGCTTTAACTTCCAGCAATGAATTATTATACTTTATGCTGCTAGATTAGGGTACATTCGTCGTGTGAGGATGTGTGTACAGAAAAATCTAGTCACTTCTGAGTCCTCTTTACATTTCCTTTACAGCTGCATCATTGCTCCAAAAAGCCTTCCACCACAATAATATTATATATCTTCCGTGCAGTCTGGCCTCACTTTTCATGCCCTTCCTTTATGGCACAATGTAATGCTTTAGGAAAAGTTTCTGTACTCTCTTCTCCCTCTCTCTCTCCTCTTTTGAGGTAAGATCCCTGTTCTGGCTGGGTAACAGTGGATGGCTTAAGGCATGCATGTGAACGTTGAATGCTATGTGGAGATGCTCAAGACCTGAGACCTAGTTTTGAACACTACACTGGGATCCCTAAAAGCTCACATCCCCTTGCATGAACTTTATCAATTGATTTGTTTTCTAGTGGAGAAAGAGGTGAATATATACCAACCGGTATGTAGTAATGAAACTGGCTTCTGATGAGAGAGAATCCATCCCGAGAGGAAGCACAGACAAAAAACACATTCATTACCCCTTTCACCCTATGCCAAGCATTAAAAGAACTTAACTGTTTTAGTGCAATTGGCATTTACAGTGTATCACAGGTTCCATGATGGACGAGTCGTTAAAAAATAAATACAGAGGTAATGATGGTAGCAATCACAGAAAGCAATTTTCAGATATAATAAAGAGTCTCCTGGATGTGTACAGCTTGCGATACACTATTGATTTCTTTCCTTCTTTATTGCGCTTCACTCCTCCTAGCTCATCGGAGCCCCATCCCCGACGCTGCCTAGTTTGCCAGCCAACAGTGCTGACAAGCAACCATGAATTATTAACATGCAGGAGCCCTTTAATTGGATGAGCCATGATTAATAATTTATCAGAGGTGCTGCAGAGAGAGGAAGGCAGGGAAGTTGATTCAGTTTCTGAGGACAGCAAGGGTTGGCCCCTGGGTGGCAGCATGGAGAGGGGGACCCAGGGGGAATTTGGAGGGATGCTCTCTGACCCCTCAAGTAGGCTATGGTACTTTTAGTGGCACTTCTCTGAGGGAGGGGATGACACCAAGGCCTGGAGAGGCCGTGAAGTAAAAAATAGATAGGCTGTTGTAAGTATGACCTTCCTTTTGCAGGTTTCTGGACCGTGTCCCTGCCTGTGAAGTACAAGGCACCGTGCCTTGTGTTTGCAATAAAGAGAAACCACCTCAGGAAGATAAATATCTTAGAAACAAGGTTGTGTCCCAGCTGTGGCAACAACTCTCACTGATACCCCAACAAGCAGAGCTGGTATCAGGTTCCAGTCATGATTTCCCTCGTTGTGAATGTACTGGAATAAATGTTAGCGGAGCCAGGCTGGGGTCTGGGAGTGAAGTTGCTGAGCTCATAACAATAACAGACTCGCTGCTTCCAGGATTTAACAACAAATTACCAACACTGTGTTGTGCGCATTCCTTCTGGCTTCAAGAAAGACAGGCAAGGCCGTGACCCATTAATATTAATTAATATTTACGATTCAGCGATGTCTCAGGGGCTCAATCAGAATCAGGCCTTTATTGCAGTGGAGACTGCGTGGACACACAAGAAGACATGCCCCAAAAAGCTGTTTGGGGGGGAGATATTGATAACATCATTAAAGACATCTGTATGGCTTTGTAAAAAAATACAATAAAAAAAAAAGATTTAGTGCTGATGGAGTGCTCGTTCCACCAGGCTCCACTTGCTGTGTCCACAGGGCAGGCTCAGTAGGAGGGACACTAGGGCTGTGTGAAATTTCACCGGCTGTTTTGTTTTGACACTGTTTCAACTCATTTTGAGCTTGAAACAGCAAAGTCAAAATGAAACAAAGGGCCTCGAAACAACCTCAAAACAAAACAAGGGGCAGTCAAAATGTTTGGAAGTTTTGAAATGTTTTGAGTTTCAAAGCTTAAGCTGGGCTTGCCTGCAGGGAAACAGAAAGAAAGGAGAGGGAGCGGGGAGAGCGAGGAAGGACTGCTTTCATATTGACTGTGTGGCTGGCCAGTGAGTGTGATCCTTCCCTGAGGTCCCTTCCAATCCCAGTGCCCTAGGGGAGGGATAGGGGAAAAAAAAAAGCATGAAAAGCAGGATTGTTTGAACTGGGCTGCTTTCTGCCTTGGGGACAGTTACTGAGCTGTTTTCCAGCAGCAAAGCAGCAGCAGGCAACAAAGGCTGCCATTTATTTCCTACATGCTTGCCTAGCAAGTGGGATTCAGCAATACCTTTTGCTTTCTTTCTATATACTTTTATTTTATCATTATATTCATTCTTTCCTTTCAATTTATTCCTCCCTCAAAATCCTCTTTTTGTTTTCGTTAGTCTATTTTGATTCTTTTCAAATCTGTGCTTTCTCTCGCAGTGCACATTTCATTCACTGTGCAGGGAAGCACAACATAATTATATTGCATATTATACTATAGAATTTATATAGGAAAACACATATGTGCATTTCTATGTTTTATTTATTACATAAATACATGCATACAAACATATACATTACATACATACACAGACATACAATTATCTACCTATATATCTACATATATTACATAAATCAGATAACATTACAGAAGAAAAGATAGATTTTCCAGGAGATCAAGGCAAAGACAAGACACTATGAAACACACCATGAAGCATGCTGGAAAGGCAGCTGGCAAGCCTTCAAGGAGGGGCAGAAGAGGTAGAGGGAGAGCTGTATGTCCCCCATCCACCCCCCAAACTGAGACAGCCTGTTTGCTACAACAAGCAGGCATGAAGCTTCCACCAGTTCTGCAAGCAGCAAGGCGAGAGGAGCAATGCCAGTGCCACTGCCTGTGCCCAAGTCTGCATCCCCTCCAAGAGGACCAGCCATAACACCCAACCCCGCCACCATGACAATAAGCAGCAGTACCAGCATGACAGTCTCCTCCACCCCCATTCCACTTCCCATGCTGAGTCTTCCAGTGCCAGAGGAAGAGCTGGATCTGGAGCTGGATGTGAGTACCCTAGCTAGGGAAATTCTGGGACAGAAGGGGGAATCATCTGAGCTTGTGCACCACACCCCTCAAGTTTCCCCTAGAGCCAGGTCTCCTCCCCCAAAAAGCACTTCAGAGGAGGCTGAGGTAAAGGGTGTGGAGGCAAGCAGCTCAGCTGAGTCCACTCTTCCTGTTGCTGTGCCTCTTGCCTGCTGAGGAGGAGGAAAATGCAGCAGAATCCACACATGCACCTGCACCCCCGAAATGAGCAGGTAATGTGTTCTGGGATCATTTTGAACATTTTGATCCCACATACACTATCTGCACTGCTGAGCCAAAACCAGTCAGGGCAAGGGAGCAAAACACATAAGCACCATGGGGATAATGATGCATCTCCACAAGCACTACCCCCTTGCCCTTGCTCCTCCTCAGCCTGGCACCAGTAGGAGCATGCCCAAAGGGAAGTTTCCTTCTTGTTCCAAAGCCCCCATCCCCCCAAAGTGGAGGCAGGCCACCCTGGAACAGTGGGGGAAAGATGGACAGAAAGGGGGGTGCGTGTTGCAAAGGCAAGCGAGATCACCCAGAGCACTGGGGAGATGCTTGCTGTGGATGGCCAGCCCTTCTCCTTAGTTGAGCAGTCAGCGTTCAGGGGCTTATGGCGCTTGTGGCCCCATCCTACCAAATGCCCACACACATCACCTTCAGTAGGACAGTAGTGCCCTCCCTGTATAAGGCATGCAGGGAGTACTTGAGAGAGTGGCTGCATAAGGAAGGTTCGCAGGTGACCTTATATTTTACTTAGATATCTGGAGCAGCCAGGGTGATCATGCATACGTGTCCCTCACAGGGCATTGGTGCAACCAGTCAGGCCATTGGTGGGCTACCCTTCAAGTTGAGGTGATGGATGAGCCCCACACAGTAACAGAGATCATGGGGGCCATGAACTGCTTGGTGCAGGGGTGGCTCATTGGGCAGGGCGAGCTCACCCGTGGGTTCATGGTCACCAACAATGGGGCCACTATGGTCAAGGTGGTCCATGATGCCAACTAAGTTGGCATTTGCTGTGTGGCACACGAGTTCCATCTCGTCATCAGGGATGCCTTGGAGGGGGACAGGGCTGCCTCATGCACACACACTGTCCTGGCTGGGGAAAGCCCAGACCCATCATATCTTTGACAGGCTTGAGGCTTGCTGGTTGCAGTGGAGTTGTGAGGCTCCAAATGAACTCAGCTTTGCTTCCTGGGATGCCAGCTTTCAGGTTGAAAAACCCTTTGTCAGGCAGAGAAACTGGCTTTCTTGCTTGCATTTTATGCCAGTCTCTAGCTTCTTTACTATCCCTTCTATCCAGGAGGATCATACACACACCAACTGCAGGTGCTTCCTTAGCCTGACAAAGGATTTTTCAACCTGAAACCTTGCTAAGATATATTTCTGTAACTATTCAGCTGGTCTACTAAAAGATATCAGATTATATTCACCCAAATAACTTTGTCTGCTAGTTCCATGTCCTTAGACCAACACCCCTACCACATGCCCCTGGTCAGCTAAGTGAAAGGAGGCAGGGCCGCGGGCACACCTAAGCCCCAAGGCTGGGGCTGGGGCTGGCAGGGAGAGTTCTCTGGCAGCTGCTGGAGGAGAAGCTTCTGCAGGAGAGGAAAGAAGGGCTCTGTAACAGTTTGGCCGCCTAAGATGCTGCTAGTGCTAATGTGCTGCTTACTAAGTTATTAACTGGTTGTTATTCAAAGTGGTGGACTGAGCTAAGGCTGTAAGTGAGGAGGAGACCTCACTGGAGCACACTACCATGTCATATAGAGGCCCCAGCACCAGTGAGAGCGTACCTTAACACACACATGGTCACGCATGTCACGAGTTTTGCTTGTCAGCAGCTTGAAGTACAGTTTCCCAGAAACCCCATGCACTTATCTCCTTGAAACGTGGCAGAATTTGTGGCCTTAGATGGGGATACCATCTGTATAGTTTTCACCCCCACTGTGTCTTCACATTTACAAGCTTTTCTTTCAAGAATTTGAGGTACAGTTTCCCAGAACCCCCTATACCTATCTCCTTGAAACTGGTAGGCTTCATGCCCTCAGAAGGGGCTACCATCCCTGCTGTTTGCATCTACATCTGCCAAAAAATGACAAAGTTTTATAGGCAGTTTCATGCTTCTCTATTGTAGCCTATGGGTGAAATGTCAAAACAGCATAGAACCAGCAAAACAGAACAAACAGTGCTTTTGAAATGAAACAAAACTCGAAACAAAACACTGTCCCAGCAAAACGGTGGAATGGAAGTTGAAATGAAATGGTCCTGTTTCACACAGCCCTAAGGGACACCAGTATTGGATTCTTCCAGTGACCCACTAAACCTGGGCCATGTTATATAGTGTGTATACCCCCCAAATGCCTGGATTTTCAGGTCAGACAGGATGATTAGGTCTTATATGCTCCAAAACACAGGCTATATAATTTCACCCCTTTATTCCTCTTTGGAAGAAAGTGTGATGGATCCCAAGGCAAGAGGTCAAGCTTTGTTCTAGACTTGTGTTAAAGACTGTCTCCAGTCGAAACAGCTGTAAATGGGTATTTAGACATTCAGGCTGGAGGGGTCAAAAGTGGGTCAATGCAATATCTTTCACAGCTTCCCATTTGCTACATGAGAGGCAGAGGGAGGTAGCAGCTTGCCACTGGCTTACACACCTATGGCCAGCTCAGCTGCTTGCAGTGAGTATGGTGAGTGGGGAAGAGTTCCTAATTTTTGCCCACATACTTGCTAAAGGGGGCAGAGTTAGGCTTTGAGTCAACACAGCACCTAAGTGCTTAAATATTGAAGTCAACAGGACCACTCAAATCTTTTAAGAATAGTATGAGCTGAACGGCTTTTCTGAATGGGGGTTTAAAAAAGCTCATAGTTCTCCTGGGTGCCAGAAGGATGTTGGGCCCAAGGATTGGAAGGATAGGCAGTGAAAGGGGGGTGGTTCCTACACTGCCATATGGGTACACGGACCACGTTACAAGGTCATTCTTACAGGCTTTGTGGATAAGCTTCCTCCAGACATGAGCTGTCTTACGTTGCATTTCTGTGTGGTCTTCCATAATTCCTCAACACTAGAGGTGTGAGTAGCCATGATGGATGCCACAGGAAAACCATGGGATTCACTGCAGCCAATCCTTGTTCTCCATCAGCTACCTCCTTCTCTGAATGGGTTGAATTAATTTTGGATTTACAGTGTGTGTTTGCTCCTCAGTTATCTGTGGCAGCATCGGTCTGGCACATTAGAGTCCCTGAATCCATGTTAAGACTGTTCAGCCACATAACACGAGGCAGGAGACAGTCAGGTCTGTTTTCTTCTCAAAGGTCAGCAAATTCAGTGAGACAGCGTCTTTAACATGTCCCATTTCCCCCCTGCTTTTGAAGTATTATGTGAGAAAAAGGAGTGTGCATAGGAATTGGAATGAATGAACAGGAACCAGGACTCCTTTTCTCTTCTTGACATTGCCACAGCTCGCTGTCTGACCATCTGCAAGCCATTTAACTCCATCGTTCCTCAGTGTCCCCAGCTGTAAAATGCCTATAACAACACTTCAACATTGCAGTGAGATCTGAGAATTAACAAAAGGTCTTTAAGCTCCTACAAGATAAAACACCCTACAGATCTGTGATGTATTATAGTTATTATATGCAGCCCACAGAGACGCATTCAAAATTGAGTTTCACCTTTAGCTTGAAACTTCCTGGCTGCTACAGGTTAACTGCTGACCTTTTAATGCTATCTGTGTACAGTTTTCTGTGGTTGAACGTATTGATTGTGCTGCAGAGATGCAGTAGGAAGAACTTGGGAGGTGAAGATGTTCTCAGAATGGCAAATAGGGGGTCTCCCCACCTCCATTTTACTATCTTTTGGGCCTATTGCTATGAACAGGCTCAAGCTCTGTAGAGTACGGTTTAGGCTTCCTTTTATCCTGCACAAGGACATACAAGAACTCAAGCTATTGAGGATTGTACTTAAATTTCTGGTGCTCGGCAAATGACAGAGCAAGATTCATAACTGGAAGCTCACATGATGCTCTTACTGTGGGAGTCTTGCATGCCATTTATCATTGCCATTTGCATAGCACCTTTCATCTTCCAAGGACCCAAGGTGTCTTACAAACTATACCTCTGTCCTTACAGTCCTTACTTGTGTCAATGGGCAAGAATCCTGTTGTCTTTTTTGCCTTTGTAGTAAAGCTAAGGCCCTAACCAGAATTTTGTATTCAGCCTCTCTTCCTCAAATGCGAGAATAATTCACTCCTATCCAAACACTTTGATAGACCCCTATCCCTAAATTCCCCCAAACTTTGGTATAGTTTGGACCCACGACAAAACTTTACAACTAGCTCCCATTCCTATTTTAGGCATTCAGGAACAATACTCCTTACTCCCTACCCCTGCCTATCCATGACATCGATCTTCTTTAGCTGGCAAGGAGACAGGGATGTTTGTGAGCTAACCCGAAATCAAGGACTAACTAAATGAAGCGAGTTAGCAGATCCCAAGGGCAACCTGGGATAAAGCTGCTTGGTGATAGAAGGATGAATAAGGGCCTGGACCACAAAACTCAGGAAGTTGGTAGTCCTTTTTTTGATCTCTTAACAGCTATTCAGTGATGGGCCACTAAACCTGACTGGAATGACTTGGAGTAATTTAAAAGGTGAAAGGACTTTTTTTAAAAAAAAAGAACACTTTCCACCCCACCCCTCCAAAAAATGAGGCGAGACTAGAATTTAAAAATTGGAGTTATTTTCTCTGTACTAGGCCTGACCAAACATTGTTTGGAAAATTATTAATGGCCATAAGGAATCAAAAATCCTACAAAAAAAATCCTACAAAACAAAGTAACATTCATTTCTTTTAATATTTGCTTTAAAAAATCCAAACCCTCTCCTTTTGGATTAACTTAGCTAAATTCCTTCTATGCATCATTACAGGCAGCAGCTGCTGAGCCCATGTCAGAGTCATCACCACCATTTGTGAAGGACAGCTGCTCCTAGCCCTCGCTCTGCAGCTGGAGGTGATATTTGATAAGTGAAAGCAGATTTTTCTGATAAGTTTGAGTGCAGAGAGCAAATTTCACCGGAAGTAAATTACAGGCAGCTCACGGAGAAAGATGATCCTGCAGGCGGGCTCTGAACTAACAGCAGGAGGAGATGAATGCCCCAGGAGTGCCTCCACTCTATGAGGTGATGTGTAATCTGTTACCGAGGCTCTTTTCATGGACATTTATCCCGTCTATACGAAGCACTGATGTTACTCAATAGCTTATGGCGATGAGGGATGAACTGGGAGATAAAAGACAGAGTTTTCCTCTCCTTGACAGCACAGAGGATCTATTTTCACCATCAGCAGATCTGAGCTGTAATGAATGAGCTTCATAATGTTGATCCATCAGTAGGCAGCACAAGGCACTTGAGCAGCAGTCAGTCTAGCACAGGTGAGCTTAAGCTGCCATAAACCACGCCGCTACCTGCCCTGATTCATTTGTCAATCAAGGGGGTGCTAGGTGTGGTCAGGTATTATATGGGCAACCCTAGTGATGATAATCCAAGGTATTGTGGCATATAGTACCAGTGATCTGCAGGATGGTGCTTCCTTTGGCTCTGGTATCAAGAGGCAGGCAGGGGAGAGGTGGTGTGCACGGTGAGATAATTAGCTGACCGCGTTACTGTCAGCAGCACCTCTAGTGGGTATTTCACAAAAGTCTGGGTTTCTTGACCAAGTATCCAGATAAGCAATTAGATTCTGCCTCCCTCCTACTCCCCCTAGGTCCAAAGGGATGTTGTATCCCTGACTTTGAGCTTTGCTGTGCCTTAGCGTGGCATGACTGCTGCTAAACAGCTGATACCCAGCACAGAGTGGAAAGGAAAAGTCATTCCTATTGGGCTTACTTCTCATTTCCTACATGAGCCTAATTCTCATTTACACAATGGCCATTTTATGGCACTATGGCATTGCAAAGAGACTATAATATTGGAGTGAATTACATGCACGCTGCCAGACACGTAAATGAATGTGAATTTTACTTCCTAATGAATGACCCTCGCAGGGCTTGACGTTCACTTAGAAAGTAATTATTAATTCCTTCTATTTGTATCAGAGTCATTTTAAAAGCTTCAGTTATGGATCACAACCCCATTATTTTAGGTGCAATGAACACACACAGTTGTCAGAGCCAGTTGTTAGAGCCCTGAGCATCTAAACGTGCAGAGCGCTGCCCGGGAATGATCTGAACACCGCTCGGAAAGATCGCAAGCGCAAATGTTTTACTAGCTGTTTGATTTCATTTGCTTCTCGTCTTGCTCAAATTCCAGGAAGCAGAAAAATGGAAAATAAAAGGTCTGGTGCTGTTTGAAGTGCATGCTTTTCTCTTTTCCTTATTTTATCTGGGGGGTTTTTTAAGCTTGTGTGTCCCTGAAGACCCTCTTTCTGTGGGGCAGGCTTCATTCTCTTCCTATTTTGAGATGTTTTCTTTGGCTACTGCCTTCCCTCGTGTTAGAAGAACTTTCTAAAACACAAGGCAAGGCCAGGATAATGAACTGAATGTGGGGGGTCAGGGGGAGATCATTCCTTACTATTGCAAAGCTTTCCATTTGCAGCCTCCTGGATGCTCCTCTCCTCATGTGCAATTAAAACGTCCTAACCCGAAGGAGGTGAAGAGGCTGCAGCAATCACAGTTAAACTCTCCTCAAGCCCTCTGAGGCAATTATCAGGCTCAGAGAGAAAGGCAAAGGGCAAATCACTCCAAATCAGGCCCCAGCATCTTGGAAGCTCATTGACATCAGGGCCAAGTGCAGGAGGGGGAGTAGAGAGAGACCTCCCACTCCACAGACACGTTTTACTGGAGATCAGGAAGCAGAGGCCCGTGGATTACATGGTGCTCTCCAAAGCAGCTGTTAACTGGACTAAGTCAAGTGGAACAAATCCTTTAAGCAAAACTCTTTGCTTTAGTCCTGATCTAGATGGCTCCCCCTCTAAGGTCCAGCTAGCAGCGCATTGTTTGGGTCTCATCCCTGGATACCCTTTCAACCGGGAGCAAAACCGTACCAATAAACTCACTGGAAACAAGGTGCGTGCGGGGAGGGAGGGCCATAGGCTTTTATCGTAATGCTCCATAGAAGGGAAGGGGAATCTTTCGAAAGCAAAATGAAAACACGCTCTATTTATTCAAGCCTGCTTCTCCTTCTGCAGCAGGAAACAAGCTCATTTCTCTCCAGGTCTGGGGAGTGAAATTTATTCCCCTCACACAGGCCACTTCAGCATCTTTTTTGTTTTTTATCTTTCCAACGTAGGAGAACAAATTTAACAATGAGATTCCGTTTCTGTTTCCTACATGTGGAATAATTAAATTTGCATCTCGCTCTGTAGTTGGATCTGCTGTTTGAGGAGAAATGTATCAATTGGACACGAGCCCAATGCGTTCTGCTCTGCAAATAAGGCAGCTTGCAAAAAAACAAGGCATAATCTCTCACCCAAGCAATAATCACAGTAAAATCATCCCTCACTGACAGCTCTTTTCAGGGCTTGATTCATATTCCTACTGGAGAGGAAGAAGGGCAGGGCAAAAGGGGAGCAGAATTTGGGGATCTCGCAAGCGGATGGGTGGTTCCAAACCTGGGCCAAATCCTGGCGCCTCCAGCAGCCAAAGCAGAAGTCCGCTGCTTGCAAAGCTGCAGGATTGTGTCTAGAGGGATACAAAGCAATGCTCAAGCGGTGCTCAAAAAAAGAGATGCTAGGCAGTGAAAACCCAGGAGACTCATCCGTCCTTCCTTCCGGTTTTATTGCGCCAGAACTAACCAAATTTCACGGGAGGAACTGAAAGTCCCATTAGTTTTTTTGAAGTCAGTGAACAGACTCCCAGAAATGTGAATGGGCTTGTGGAACAGATCTCGGAAAGAAATCTGGGCTACATTTTCAGGTGCTTATTGCAGCAATGCACAATCATTTGGAGGCTGCAGGAAGAAAGAGCTTGAAGCAGGTATGTGTGTCTGTGTGTCTACGACCAGCATATTAGCAGAAGTTGTAGCACCTCTATAAATGGTTGTCTTCATAAAAAGCCACCTTACTATTAGAAGTGTGGAACCCTCTCGTGTTATAATCTAGTACCCATACAAATGCACGCACATACAAAACAGTAGCAATTAGTTTAGTGAGAGCCAGTGTAATTTGCAGGTAAAGAAAGCAGCACCTAAAGCAGGGCAGAAGAATTACAACTCGGAGAAATGCTGGATTTCTTGATGAAGAAGAAAAAACACCCTCACCTGATCATGAAAGCAATAGGAGCAATAATTGAGTTTGTATAAAGAGCTGACTATTGAAGGTAAAGATTTATCTTTACCTTCATTTTTTCATTACTATCTCACTGGGGGGAAACAGGTTAGAAGTGGATGAGACACTTGTTACTAGAGTTAATGCAACAAGGCAACTAGTGAAGGCATTTGACACCAGTCAAAATAGGATTGATGGGGAGAGGCTCCAATTCCTGTGATTTCACCTGAAACCAAGAAGCAGGTGAGTGACTCGATGCTTCTATTACAAAGCTGAGTACTCTGGCATCCCTGTTTAACTTGAGGTTAAAGATTTCTGAGTCAAAGATAGGACCATCCAGGGGACATGTGATTCCATCTTAGGCGAGAGATTGCTGAGAGAAACAGATCTAACCCTAGAGAAATGCCTCCAAAACCCAAATCCAACTGAATTATCCAGGGAAAGAACCAATACTATAATAGTCGCACAGAACAAATCTCCAGGTTAAAGTGAAAGAAACCCGCGACGTTGAACTGAAATAAACCAAGAATGCAAGCAACACGGACCAAAGCATGTAATGAGGAAGCAACAAAAAGAAAGCAGAAGGAAAGTGAAGAGCTTATGGCCAAAATGCAATAGTAATGGGCAACAGAACCATATTCTGTCCTAACGCTGTAACATTGTACATAAGCACAGACACGTCTGGTGAAGACAAGTGTGTTTAAAGGCAATTAATAATTAATAAAGTTTAAAGACAATTAATACAGACATCGCAAAAGGTGGCTTCCATGTATTCTGCCATGGTGTTGGTAATTGTGATCAAACAGCCAGCACAAAAATGATGCTCCTTGCCTTGGATTGCCCGTGGGTCAGACCTGTAGAGAGAAATTTTCCAAGCAGCTCTGGACCCAGCGCACTGAGTATGCTCAGCCCTTCTGAAAACCTAGAATGAGCTCCTGCCTTTACACATTCACTGTCCACCCCTAACTCGCAAGCCTTTACACCATAGCTGAGAGACAGGTCTTAGAGGGCACAGCTCAGAAGGTTTGTGAAGCTTGGTTTCTTCCTATCAGAGGCCTTTTGTGATTAGTGTGTAGGTTTACAGAACAGAGCATTTAATGTCTCTCCCAAGCCCCTTTTCCCATGCCCATTTCCATGGTGGAGACAAGAAAAAAGGTGTTTAGCAATCGGAGCAATGCAAGGATATAGAGGCTGCTGAAGAATATCTGGATCTATCGTGGCTGGAAGTGCCAAACTAGGAGACTAATTCAATCAATGTGAGAGACAAACTGCACCTGCCCCAGTTCATCTGAAACTCTTCAGATAAAAAACCTTATTCTAAGTGGAAATTAATTGAGTTTGTTGAATGGTTCCTACTGCATTAAACACACTCCAGGTCAAGAAAAAAAGCAGAAATAAAGACAATAATAACTTTTAATAATTGAAAAGCTTTTAGTGGAGCTGAATAGAGCTTTTCATTTTTTTCTCTCAGGCTTTTTTTTTTTTCACACTTCACCTTTTTTTAAAGGCACAGCACCATAAAAGGCCTGGATTTGCTTTCTAGGGCTGGGCAGGGTGGTCCTCGAAGTCATCACTGAAGCCTCAGGATGGCAGAGATCATCCAGAGATAGGTGTCACCTAAAGTGGGATTGGTTCTTAGGTTCAAGTAAGGTTCATGTACTGGGTTTTAGCAATTGGGATCACAAAGACCGTATTTTGGGAAATGGAAAAGGAATCCTATCCAGGGAGGGGAAGTGGCGTATCCTGATGTGCAAACGGGAGCCCCGGTGTGGAAAAGGTTGAGAAGCACCGTCCTAGGAATCCGGTAATGCAAGACACTTTAGCACATTCCCAATGCACCTTGATTAACTTGCCTGAGACAGAGCCTAAGAGCAGTGCTGGGGCATTTGCTCCAGGCCTTCCAGATGCAAAATCGGGTGTGAATGGATGATCGCGGCACAGTGTCAAGGGAGTGTAGCCAATTCCAGCTCCAAGTATTACAGCACTGCCATACAAAGTTAGCAGAGGGCCATTTCCCCCCATTATTCTGCAGAATAGTGCTTTCTCTCACTCTCATACACGCACACATTTTCTTTTGCGCACATTCCTTCTTCTCCCCTCCCTTCCCCCTACCCCTAATTTTCTCTTTTCTTTGCCTACCTGAACTGCATCTAATGGAGATGCATAAAAAATGTTTCCATTCCATGAAATGCAATCCATCAATGCACAGTTCTTATGTATTGTGCAAAAATGAATTCAGTTCAGCTGGGGAGGCAGATAAATCAATTTAAGTGGAAGATTTTTGACAGTTTAATTCAAATTAAGTCCACTTTGTTCAATTAGGGGGTTGCTGGAGTGGGTGGGTAGGGGAAGGAACAGGACTGCTGGAACTAAATTACAAAATTTCCTCAGACTAAATCCAACTGTAGTGGAGGTTTTATTTCTTTTTAAAACAGGGGCGTAAAGTCACTAATTAATGTGCTATTTGTGATTAGCAAGTATTTGCTTTAAAAGGCTAATCTTCACTTTACATAGTATGCTTGCATAGTGTTGGAGCTCCACAAGTCTTTGAAGGGGCAGACATGAGTCGTGGGAAGGAGAGGATAGAACGAAAATAGGATTACAACCTCTTTCTCCATCACCCCACAGTGATTGCTGTGAGAGCTGAAAAAAACAGTCATATCCTGGATAGGCTGGCATCCTGGAACCATTAAAGTAAAAAGAAGTCTAAAAAACCCCACCCAGATTTTAGATGAGCTCAACAGTACTGAGAAGCATGATATTGTATGCTAAAGTTTCATCTGGCCCACGTTCTGTATGTTAGCAAAATTGGCCACTGTTAGGAGCAAGCCCCTCAATGACTTGGTTGAGTAGTTAGGTGTGAAGTCACTCTATTTGCATGCAGAAATTAAGTTCCGAAAAGTGGATTTGCAGAGCTGCACGTAGCGACTCTCTTTGTACAGCACTCCTATAATAAATCCACTTTTGTGAATGTACTGTATAGAAGCTGGTTGAAGAATAGACTTTTTGAGTTTAAGTTAGTATCATGATATCCAGCTGACAGAGATGAGCTCAGTAAAATTGCCAGTTCTTTTATATGCACCTTAGCGTATGTGTTCAGAGTGCCTGGTGACCTGGGTTAAACCTGAAGCTGAGTCCCAGATGTTTCAACACCTGGAAATGCTGCATTAAAGTGACTGCAGTGCAGTGCATGTAAACAATGAGGGACTGCTAGAAGGCAGAGGCTGCTTTTCATGTTGTAACATATTTCCCCAGCCAAGCAGAGGGTTCCAGGTTCACAGTGCAAAATGTAACTGAATTTCATCCAAGTCTGCAAATTCACCAACGCTTTCCATCTTCAATTTGGCAAAAATCTTCCCAATCATTTTTGTCAACCGTTTTGCAAAATGGGTCCTATTTACTGACAGATGGAAAACCACAGGCCATTCGATCATCAGGGTGTAACACTAGGAGAATTATACTTTCTTGCAGAAAGATGGTGAACAGCAAAGAAAATCTGCTTTTTTCCTCCTTGAGATGCATGTCCTTCTGTAAGTGTATTTTACAGTACTGTAGTGAAAACTGCAAGCTTGGCAGCCTTGAACGCTGAAGATTGCAGTACCACGCTCCAACATGATTCACAGGAACCACCACATGTGGCTCATCAGGGCCTTGTTATATGTTGCACTTTGAGCTGCTCAAATATTAATAGACATTAGTGCTAGCTCAGGTTTGGAGCACTGGCAGCTTAAGGCTGACTGTTCCCCACCTGCATATCTGTGACCTATTACTAGCGGGCTGGCGAGCAGGGCCCTGGCTAAGAGCTACAGCTGTGAGTCGTCACCACAGAGCTGGTGAGCCAGGAGAGGCTACTGTCCCTGCTCCAGGTGTGGGAGAGGAGAGGAGGCGGGGAATAGGACCATGAAGGTGGGAGATGGAGATGTGGGTGAGTAGTGAAATGGGAGGTGGAAAGGAAATGGGGTGAAGGGGAAGGGTGGTGAAATGAAGGAAGTCAGCCACTGAAGGGTACAATAAAAAAAAGAAGTTAAAACAATTACAAAGAAATAAAGAATAAATAAAGAAGTCTTATGTTTTAATAAACTGTGGTTTGGGATGGGGCATGGGTGGTGCTGGTCATGTTTCCCAGGGTGACTGGGAGCAGGGAGGGAAGGTGCTTCTGCGGGATCTACCACCCCTGCCCTAGGAAGGAAGCCCCAGCTCATGGGGACCTGATCTGGCCCCCTACCTTGTTCCTTCCACCCCCCTAGACCCTACTCCTGGATCCATCCATGCCCTGTGATCTGGCTAGCTGGCATGTACTCTGCGGGCTGTCTGCATAGGGTTGCGCCCTGGGGGCAGGTGGTAGAGCTGACTTGCTGCCAGAAGCTCCCTCCTGGGCCGTAGAGTTCAGCGGGTGGAAAGTTTGTCCACACAGAACAGAGGGGTGGAGGAGGAGACACTGCAACCTGGGATGCTGGAGGACTGCAACTTGCAGGGGTGTTGCGTAGGGTGTGCACGCGGGTGCATGTACACCCCTTACAAAAAGGCACCACTGACACTCTCGCCCCTGCTGGCCGCCGCCAATGCTGCCAGCGACATCTGTGGCAGCGACCCTACCCCCTCCCCACTGCCGCCAGCGCCGGCGGCATCAGCTTATCACCACCATGCCTCCCGGAGCTGCTGGGGGCACACGTCATTCATGGCAACTTGGGTGGCTTGTCTGTGGAATGAATGGATCATGAGCTGGGTAACACGAATCGGAGATAAACCTTCCCTGGAGTGGCGTAACTTTAAACGGCCTAAAGCGTGCTTAAAACTAGTTTCAGGTGTTAGCATGGGCAATGGAGGGGTTAAGAGCTTCAGGAGCCACCAGAAATGACTGTGTCAAAAGGCCCTTAGTCTCTCCAGTCCACTCAGCTCTTGTCCGCACAGGGATCGTCCGCCAGGATTATCCACTGTAAATTGGCACCAGAGGCGATTCCTGCAACCGGACTAAAACCACTACCCCATGGCACAGTGCTCACCAAGAAGTCATCAGATGGCATCAGGCTTTGACTAGAGTGACCTGATGAGTCTTTACTTCTGATTACCAGTTACTTAGCATGGCCTGTTCTGAAGAAACAGGGTTTTCCTTAATTACCTTAGCATGCAAGCCAGGAAAATCTTTTGTCACAGCTTGCTGTCGACTGGAACAGGCCTCTTGTGCTAGCAAATAAGTGGGTCCCTGAGACCTACTTCTGCCTCCTGATACTTGTGTGGAGTAGGCAGCTTCTTCTGAGCAGTGAACGAAGCCGCCGCGTGACGGTTCTGTCAGGCGCTGAAGTACCAGAAACAATGGGAATGTAGAGGTGATCAAAAAGTTTATATCGAAACATTTTCACAAAGGGAAATTCTTTTCTGACAGACACAAAGAAAGCGTAGAAAGATTGCCCTTTTGTCAGATTTCTCCCTCAAAAAAGCTGAACGTATTCAGCAAAAACTAAAACATTTCTCAGAGGGAAAATTAATCATTTCCCACCTAGTTCTAGTGTAGATGTATATTTATATAGATATATAGTTCTAGAAATAGATGGTATAAAAGAACAGCAGTCAGTCAGGCAGACAGATCGGTAAACATCTACACAAGGAGAGACCAAAGCACGCGCTAGCGTGTGAGAGACGCTCGTATTTTCCTAACCCATGCAAATCTTTTTCTCCCTAGTCTTTTAACCCCTTTCTGCCATTACAATATAAAAGCCAATGCTCTGATTACTTGCCAGCAAGCCTGCTATACCAGGCTGCAAATCACTGGCTGCTATCAACAGTTCAGAGGTCAGTACTTTTTCCAGTGCCCTGGAGGTCTGCCAGCCTCAAGCGCTTGAGTTTCATTTCCAAACAACCACTGCATGTCCCCAGCATGGAGTCCTTGCACATCTTTCCAATGAATTTATGGTCCTATAAATGGTGAATCATTGTGTGTAATAAAGAGCAGAAGAGATTTGAGTGGTATCCAATTTAATAATTACTGGAGTAACTCAATCATTTTCAGATATGTGGTTTCTGAATCTGCAGACCTTGAAGACCAGCTTGGAGCATTTGGCCGATGCCTAATAAAAATATCAGGTGCTCCATCACCCTCCCCGCCATGCACAAACCCCACATCAGTTCCAGTTCCACCTCAAAGCCTTAGAAACAGTGTGTTCATGTTTTTCTTGGCATCTGCGTGTTTGGATTTGTAAAAGCATAAGCAGATCTACTGATACACGGAGCCCCTCCTGAGGCCTCTCACAAGAGAGCTCCATCTCTGTATTTATGTAAATAGTTAGCAGACAAAATGCTGGTTGGCGATGCTCAAGAATACACAGCCTTGTTTTTGTGCATTGCAAATAGCTTCCTCCCTGCAACAGTTTTCCATCAGCTCTGAACAGGGACATATTTAGCCCTCTAGCCATGGACTAAATCCCAAAGTCCTGACAAAAGCAAAAATCCAAGGCTTCAATGTTCTGGATTTTGTTTTTGCCATGTTGAAGATGGATTGCAAATTGAGGATTGCTCCACATGCATAAAACCCATTGACATCAGTGGATAATTCATGCATGGATGGAGGGCAGGAAGCAAAGTTTAGCCTTTACTGCAGGCTGACTTCAAATCAAGCACGAAAAGCAGCTGCTTGAAGCCGTATGTTTCATGTAGTCTCGGTAGCTCATGGTGTAATTCCTCCTTTCGTCAGAAGGATCAGCTCTCAACTTCCAAGTTCTCTTTTTAGGACACAGTTGTGTTGCAGAGAGAAGTAGCTCCTAGTCCCATTCCCCAGTGCTTTCCAGCTGGGAGATGGGAGCAAAGCTCAGCCTAATTTTCCCTCTGGAAATTGCACTAGAGATCAAGAAAACTCACAGCTGGATGTTTATGTCAAGGGCTGAGACCAGAAGGAAAAGGCCGTGTTTCTGGATTACAATCTAGGGTATTGGGTATAGTTCAGGGTGTTGGCAAGAGGATCTGATGTGCAACGGTGGTTTTAGGGCACCTTTCTGTTTTCCTCAGTCCTGAATGCACCCACACCTCAGTGTGCTCCCATCACAAATTCAAGTGGCTTGAGCAGTGCTGCTCATTAGATAAACTAGTTGCTAATAGTCCTGAGGGGCCTTTTTGGTTGTTGAAATCCAGCTGAAAGTAAAGGAGACTCCAGATATGCTGCTCAGACGAAGGACTGCGGAGGGTGGGTGGTACAAAAGTTCCTGTGCCAGCTCTTTATGTACAAGCAGTCCTCGGACTTACGACACAATTGGTTCCTGAAAACTGCGTCTTAAGTGGAAACATTGTAACTCGGAACCGATCTTCCCATAGGAACAATGTTATCAATGGGGGATTGGTTCCTGAACCAAGGCCCAATATCCTATTTTCACCAAAAATAACCCAGAATGTTGTCCTCAGTCATTTATAGATGAGTAACATAGCGGCATTGATGTATTTATATTGTAAATAGCAATCATATTGATTTGAAGGACTTCTTTGAGGCGATTTGGCTGGACTTTTTGAAGGGCTCTTGGCTGGAGTCTTGTCTGCAGGTTTTTCTGGAGTTTTGTCTGCTTTCTTAAAGAAAGTGTGCCAGGAAATTTGGACAGATGTTCTCCAGGGAGATGGGCGACGCAGTGAACTTGTTCACTGGCGTGGTCTGGCGTTGGATCAAGCGTCCTGAAGTTGAAACTGATGTCAGAAAGTCGCAACGGGGTGTCAATTTGTAAACGTCATCAGTGTCAGTCGCTGTAACTCACGCCATCTTAAGTTGAGGACTGCCTGTATCTGCAGAGGGAGAAGAGATATATATCTAGATATATATATAGAGAGAGATATCTTAAAGGCTGGATGCACCCATTTAAGGTTGTTGTGCAGCAGAAGTTGGATACCTGGTTTTATTTCCCAATCATCTGAGCCTCTCAAGGCTGGCTCTGCCCAAACACCTTGGTGGCTGTCCAGTCCTTGGCAGGCTAACCAGTTCATCATTCCCACTGTCACAGAGTTACACCATTGGAATCGCATCGATGTCATTGGCATGAGTCCTCATTGGTGCACATGGAAATGACATCAGTCAGACTGATTCATACTCATGGTTCACTTTGACAGTGCATTAAAAAGGGGGAAAAGAAGAGAGGAGCCAAGCATCAGCCCTCCTGGAATTTACCCTTTTAGCCCTTCCCCTAAAATCATTTTTCTTCTGTGATAGCAGGGCACTTATACTCCTATAAAAGAAAACCTTCCTTTTTTAAAATGGAAATGTTATTGCTCCTTAGCCTACTGAGGGGGGACTGTAATATTTTAAGTTGCGGGGGATTCATTTCAAAAGAGAGCTTTTTCCTTTAGAAAATGTTTTTTTTTGTATTTTTCTGTCTGGTCTTCCAAGGGCCAGAGTGTTATGAATAACCAAGTTGTTCCTATCTGAGCCTGCATCTTTGTGCAGGAAAAATGAATGGTGCAATAGGAATATCTGGTATCTGTTGTGAATGCAATCAGAGAATGCTGTTTTATTTCCATGTATTAAATCTTTGATCTGTAGTATCCATAAATCTTAATAAAAAGAAAATTAGAAGGAAAAGAAAGATGGGCTGCTACTTGGGTGTGATTTGTCTAACTAAGCTTCAGGAAGATTTTTAACATGCAGACTTAAATGCTTTGCTGGATTTGGGCCAAACGCATGCATTACTTAAGCACATGAGTAAACTTATTGAAGCCAAGCCTGGCAGTTGCTGAGAATACCGTGAAGTACTTATTCCAGCAAATTCTCACTGAACTCAATGTAAATGTGCCTGAGTAAAGATGGAGTAAAGGAACTTGGAATCTGTTCCCATACGCATGCAAAGTTCTGCTAGTCAAACACTGTCAAGGATCAGGTTAGCAAATAGCAGCAGCATTAGCATGAAGGTCAGAACCTCAGCTAACCTGGATGTGCATGGGCCACGTTGCTTTGCACCAGATAAGGATGTGGTGTAAGGGATCCGAAGAATCCCTTACGATTATATGGTGGTGAAAGACCCACATAGCTTGCTTTATACCAGGTCAAAAATCTATTGATTTCCAAAGTCACCAGCAGCCCCTCAATACACGGATGATGGGTTTTCCAAAGCGCCATAATGTGAACATACAGCTTAAACTTACCTGGCTGAAAAACTAATCAGTTCAGTGATATGCCTCTCAAACGTAAAAAAAAACCCAACCATGCACCAAACTATGTCACCTTATTAAAGATGTGTCAGACACCTGTAGGGCACTGCTAAGTGAAAGGCGGGCATGGGGTGAGTTAGGCCTTCCCATAGGGAATGTCTTTCATGCGTGTAAGGATATTGGAGAAAATTAATGTGGAACATTAAAAATGCTAGTTTTTAAAAAAGAATCCATTTTTTAGTCACAATGAGACCCTTCAGGTGGTGTGGCAGTGTTGAGTAATGCACACTGGAGATATTTAACTTCATCTCATGCCTCACTATTCCCCAGGGGCACACATTAATCAGCACTGCGAGGCAGTTTGTCATGTCCTTTTGCTTAAATAATATCCATACCAAAATACAAGTAATGCATGCACCTGGAAGTCAGTGGGAAATTTGCCTGTCGGGACAGCAGAACTGGTGCTGGAGGGCACAGGATGGCTAAAGGACTACCATAGTCTTCAATGAACTTTGAATGAAGGTCACAGTGGGTTACATGAGCTAGCATGCATAGTAACATGACTATAGTTACTAAGCTCTAGTACTGAGATGGGATAGTGCTGTAGACAGCAATGGGTGGGGAACAACAGCACAAGCAAGATGAGCCCACAGAAGATGCTACAGTACCACTGAGCACAAGGTAGTGGTAAAATTATCCTGGTTTTTTTTCTGTCAAAGTGGGTTTTCAACGTGTGGGGATGTAAAGATGCAATTCAGAAAGACCCGCTTAGTGTCACTGGTGCAAGTTTCAACTCTTCCTGGGCTGCCAAAGCATCTCTGTACTGGAAGGACACCTCTGGAGCATCACAGAAAGCTTGTTTTCAGTGCTCAGCCATTCCTCTTCCTGCTGAGCCCTGGTGACAAGGGCAGTGGCTAGTATTACAGCGTGTTGACGAGTTTGCGAAGTGGACGCTTCCAAGCTAGGAGTTTGACTAGCTGTCTGGTTCAGTATTCATTAGAAAGCCTCCCTTGACTTATCTAGGTATTGGATGGAGAACAAACAGGGTTAGTGCACTTCTTACAAGCCGCTACATGGATTCCTGACAAGAGTGATGTTCAGTTGCCATTTGGATTAGCATCTCACTTTGAACCTGGAGGGGAAAACTCCTGTAGCCCATCATCAGTCCTATAAGCCATCTGGTCACCTACCTCCCCCCCGTCAAAAAGTTTTCTTTAACTTATGGAGTAAAATATAAACACTGCGGTCTGCCCTTCCGACTCAACTTGCTGGCCTTCTGGTAACTGGCAGACCTGTCAAAAATGACCTTCTTTCAACAACATCTCATTTTTTTTCAGGTGGGGGTAGAGAGGTTGGAAAATGTAAAGATCAAGTCACAGCTGCACGTAGTACCTAATTAAACAAGTGTAAGAAAGCAGAGAAAGGTCAGATTGTCAAAAATCATTGCTGTGTCTTTACTGGATTGTATTTAGAAACTGATTGCAGCAAAGAAAATAACTCAATAAAGCGAATGAGACTGGAATAACAAACCAGCTCTAGGGGCAGGCTGGATTTTTAAACACAAAAGACAAAAGCTTGATGAAAAAAAGGAAAACAACTGCCTCCCCTCTGCCCCCCACCCAAAAAAACCCCCAAACCAAAATAACTCCCTCCCCCAAAAATGCCAGGCAAACAAACCTTGGAAATGAAGGGAAATGAGTGCAAAGGGCAAAGAAGAATGAGCAGAAGAAGTTCAAACAGGAAACTCTGCTGAAATTAGAGGATGAATATACATAAGCACAAGATACATGGCTCACGTGACGGGGGTTTAGTCCTCAGGGTTTTATTCTATGCCCCCGAAATTGAAACGGTGGGTTTTTAATTGAAACTCACCATTTCAGCTTTTCCAGCACTTTACAGCGAGGGTCCTGATCTTTTCTTTTTTTGTTGAAGTTGGAGCCCGCCTGTGGCCGAGGGCCGAGATGCTGATGGGTCGTGTGGCCCCTGAGCTGCTGGGGGCTCTGACCCTTCCCTCCACAGCACTGGCACTCCCTGGGGCCACCTGGGCAGACTGCTAGCGGGCCAGGGGCTGCCCCAGCTTGGAGGCAGCTCCTGGCCTGATCTAACTCTTCCCCTCGCCCGCCCAGGGAGCAGCACCGGGTGGGCTTCCAGTGAGCGGACTCAGGGAACAGTTGGATTGGGCTGGGTGCTACCTCCGAGCTGGGGCAGCCCCCAGCCTTCTAGCAGCCTGCCTGGGTGGCCCCAGGGAGCACCGCCACTGTGGAGGGAAAGACCAGGACCCCCCATTTCTCAGGGGCTGCTCAGTCTAAGAGGTGGGCAGGCTCCGCCAAAAATAATTAAAAAAAAAGTTTGGGCCCCTCACCACTTCTGCCATCAGCAGGCGCCTGCTGAAGACAGAAGGGGCAAGGGGTCCAACTCTTGTTTTCTGCAGAGCCTGCCCGCCTCTCCCACTGCTGGCGGGGGAGCTGACAGCTGCAATGCATCATTGTAAACTAAACTAAGATGTAGCTTAGTTTGCAATGTTGCAAACTCATCTAAATCCCCCCCAAACTGGTGCACGTGTAATGTGCAATGCCATTAAGACACACCAATAACATTTTCGACGTGTACATTGTGACAACTGTCACGTGTACAGGCGCCCATGAAGATAAAAGGAGAAGGAACGGAGAGAGCAAATTAAGGGGTGGAAAGAAAGGGGGTAAAAGGTACGGGCACAACAAATACAATAATGACTAGGAAAGAGAAGGATACAGAGCATGAGTCAGGGAACCGAGTTCAGTTAGAAACTGAGATGGTTTTAATGACCTGATCTGAAGTAATCAAACAGTTGTGCCCAGGCTCTTCCCAAAGCCTATTGGTCCTTTGGAGCATTTTCCTCTTTGACTGGCACATAATCAGTGCTGGGAACCTCTAGATATACCTACCACTGAAACGAGGAACTCGCCCACATCTAGTCACCTTACCTATCTCTTTAGCCTCCAATGTGAACTTTTCCCGGTGGTGCGCCCATTTACCTAGCACACTGAGAGGATGGGAAGGACTTTGGAAAATAGTGAAGTCAGTGATCAAGACTACTTTCCAGTGAGGATCTTTCCAGAATCCAGATTACATTTGCTTTCAGAGAAATACTGTTGATGTTGTGCATGGAGACATGCATGGAAGCTGTTTGTCTATGGAGGAGGTCAGTGCTATTCTATGTGCACTACTGCGTGAGGATGGAGAATTGGATAAAAATCCTACCAACTCAAGGAAGAAGGAGAAAAATTTACATACAACTGTATTACTCACTGCTATGCTCTGATAGCAGCCTAAACAGGAAAACAAAGTCAGAGAGGTTTGGGATGCTCTCTGTTATTAAACATGTCTCTTCATTTGTTCTGCCAGGGACCCATTCCAACCATTTGTTCCTGGTAGTTATGCCTGCCTTCCTATGATGCCATTTAAATTTTTTATAAAACCTGCTATGAGAGCATCTGTAGTCTGAAGGAAGCATCAAGGAGATCGCTGGGGGAGGGAAGGAAGTGCTTTTCTCGCACTGACAGATGAGAATTTTTTCCCCTTCATTCCCCCCCAAGAAGCTTGGAAAATGACACATGCAATGTTTTGCAGTTAACAAATTGACAATGCATTTAAATAGTGTAGCATTGCAAGTATAATTGCAATTTGTTGTAATTTCTCCTCCAAATTCCACCCTGACACAGTTGATTTATTTTGCAAATCAGTGCATCTGGAGTGTGTACCGTGTCACATTATGGGCCTTTGATACAGAACCTTTGTTTTATAACAGGGAAAATAATTAGCTTTCGGACAAGCTTGAGCTGTGATGTCAGACGCTTTCCATGGCTGCTGAAAGAAGTTATTAGTGCTGATCTAATGAAGCCTCTCTGGCAAAGCTATGCCTCTTTCCTAATTTGTCTCTTTGGGATTTTAACAAAATTAAAAAATGAGGTAAGTGCAAAAAAAATAAATAAAAGGAAAATTAAAAGGAAGATCTGAATTTGTATCGTATAAACATCGGCAGCATTGCTGATGGGAGCTACAGACAGCTGCAGAATAAACAAAACAAAATACATTACTTTGTTCCAGTATAAACAGTACTTGCCTCCATTAGTTTTGCAAAGAGAATTCTTTGGGCATATTTTTTTAATTAACTTTTTTTTTTCTTCTCCTCCCCTATTCTTGTATTTCAAAGTACTCATTGGAAAGTCTGGAAAGGTTCAGTTATTAGCAGTGTCAGCTTTCCTCCAAGTGTCGTCAGCAGAGTCCTTATCCGATAGAGTTACATAGACTGTGGGGACAGATTCTCTTCTTGCTTCCCCTGGTAGAAATCACGAGCAACTTCCCTGAATTCACTGGTACTGTTCCAATGTAACATCAGTAGAAGCCAGAGAAGAATCAGACTCATTTGTCTCCGCTGGAACGCCGAGTCCCTAAAGCAATTGTGCTGCATGATGGTAAATATTATAGGAAGATATAGAGTGGGCTGGATTAAAAGCGCCTGGCTGGATCTACGGAGGGTTTGATTTCACCCAGGAGGAATGAGCGAACGCAGATCACTCTGAGTTTTGAATGTCCGAGGCATAATCTAATTTCTCAATGTAGTCAACCAGTTGAAATTTGCAAAATATGGACCCTGTTGGGAACGTGGCTGAGCTGTGTCTGATTAGCATGTGTAACTGTTCAGTGGCAGGTTTTTGCGAGCATTTAGTCCCTGCTTTAAACAGAATCATCACCAGCTGGTTATTTTTTACTGTTATTAGGTTAGAAAATAGCACTGAGGTATACAACAGTAATCACGACGCTGTGATGCCAGGGAAAAAATAATCACATTAAATTGACCTTCATGAATAAAGAGTGAGGTTCCATTTCGCCTCATTTCTGTTCATTTTAAAACCAGCATTAGCTTTTCTGGCACATAATTTTTCATTGTTTGCTGAGCATGGCTCGATTAGAATGATTCATCGTCTTTAATATTAGTGATTATGGTCCAATTCAATTACACAATGTGTTATACAGTTTGTTGTATTACTTTCCCGCTGTCCCCCATTGTGCCTTCCACTGGGGGAAGTGGAAGAGGAGAGGGAATTGAACGCATGAGGGTCAAAAAAAATACCCCCACAATACAAAATCTCAGTGGACAACTTGCAACTTCTATTCTACTTCTATAATAAAAAACACCTAAAGAGTTTTGAGTTTGGATTAAGTCGCGGTCTCCATTGAGTCACTTGAGACCTTGCCGTTTTGGAGTCTGAGTTGTCTTTTCTATGCACTTAAAGAGTGAAAGCAAGCTAGTCAGTGGATCCAGGACACTTTAAGCTTACAGTTTGGATTACGGTAGGATTTGGGAGATTTGTGCAAGTGCCAGATTGAGATTTATTCCGTTGCTATTCAGTTGTCTGTTGAGCCATGGAATTCAGAGCAGAGGAGCAAACATTAAAATAACTCAGCTGTCTTGTGTGTGTGCTCAGAAATTAGTATCTACAGCATCTGTAGCCAGTCTGCTGCCCAATTAAGTTTAAAAGACTTATTTTTACTAGAGTGGAGGAGCCTAGAGGCTGCTGGCTGTAACTCTTGAGCCGCGAGTCCATGTTGCATACGTAATGGACAAAATCAGACTTGCAAGCGATGAGGCTACATGGGTAAGGATCCTATTATCCAGTCTACCTCGTCCTTCCCCCTCACTCCCTCCACCTCACATTAAATATTGCCCTATTTTCTAATAATTAGAGCATGCCTAAGACTTGAAGCATGAAGAGCTGATGCCTCCACTGTGTTTCAAACAAAAGACGTTCTCCGTGTAGGACAGGGGTAATACCCATTCCCCTATAGAAACTACATTGGGGTTTTGCAGTAACCAAAGTGCATGAATAAATAATGCACCCAAATCGTGACAGGGGAACAATGGGTAAGGACCCCAGAACAATGGTGAATCTACTTTGACTTGTACCACCACAGGAAACGAGCATATTTCCCGTTGTTTGATGTTTGCTTTCAGTTGACTAATTTAACTATTTATATATTTGTAATGAAACTTTGAGTTCGGCAGTCCCTTAGCCCATAGAGATATTTGCAATCCAGTACCTAGGAACTATTCATTGGCTAGTGCCAGATCCTCCACAGGTGTGCATCAACAATTCCCCACAGAAGTGAATGCAATTATGCCAGTTTACACTAATTTATGGCCTGTTTAATCTCAGTACAAAGAGCCATAAAACAGATAGAACACTAGCTTTTTTCTTTATGATGGAGTCTCTTGGTTTTTAAACATCATCCTAGGACATTATCCAACCTCTGTGTTACTCATTAGGGCATATGATATTCCAGAAGCAGGCACAAGTCTGTCCCTGTCATAAAATTCCTCTATTCATCTTTTGGCTTAGTTCAATTTCCCCATGTGCTTGAGGAAGCTGTTGTAGCAGGGTGGATTTTGTCACATTTACTAGGCATTTATAAGGGCTGCAAAGCATTTATTTTATTAGTAAATGAATTATTAAGTAATTATAGGTGGCTGTTAAAGCGTGGCTGTAGTCAGAAAGAGACTGTAAAAATAGTACTTTCTGATTCCACTAATCTGCTCTCATGGACAAATTGTACTTCCCTGCACTCTGATGCAAATCTAGAATAAGTGTATTGACTTAATGGAATTACTCTTGATTTTTGTTGGGGTAACCGAGGACCTAATTTAGCCCCTTGTGTGTCTTTGTATCGCAGTCACTTACTTCACTGACAAAAACAAATGGTTACGGCTCTGAGAACCCCATAGCCAATAAAGATGTAGGGAAGTGAGAGGGACAGAGAGAGGCTGCCTTGTGCATCATCAATAAAATCACCAGTTAGTTCTAATTGCAAAAGCTTTAGTAGCAAGGATGATGTAAGAGGCAGAAGGAGGCCGGTTCAATGAGTACATTCCAGATGGATTTTGCTTCATGGGCCCCTAGGGGAAACATGGCAATGCTTTCGATTTATAAGTGGTAGCCAAAAGTCAGGAACACATATGAAAGCGCACGATGCCAACTTGACAGCCCCATTTTTCTGATTGTTATAGGTCTTTAACATCATGGTTTGGTTCTTTTAGTCTATCTAGATATAGGTGCCTTAGGAATACCAGAGATAAATGGAGATATGCAATTGATCCCTCTTGGTTAAACAGCGAGCTTTGAATCTGGAATCCCCAGGACTAAAAATGTGAGTGTCTGCTGCTCAAACCGAAGGCATAATTCCATCTGCTGGCAGCTGTGATAGCCTCTCTTCCTCTTCCTCTTCTGTGGACCAACCCTAGAGAGAAATACAGGCCAATGTGACACAGCTGTGGGTTGCAGGTAAGATAAAAAGCTATTAATGAGCATGAAGTGTATAGTCACAGTGACTTAAAGGAGAGAAGACACTGAGTTTAGGGACTAATGTTGAAGGAGAAAATCCTCATACATAACCACAAATCTGTAAATTCTCTGAGACAGGGACCTTATTTTTGGCTATATTTTAGCATAGCAGAGTCAGGTCCCCGTCATTCATTGTAGCCTCAAGGCTCTACCACAACGTACATAATAATCGTAATAAATCCAGGAGTGCTCCTACCGTGGCTCCAAGAGTAAAAGCCAAAGCAAAAACACGCACAAACGAAAAAGCAACACGCCCTGGGTGATATTAATAAAACAGCATGGCCAAAACTCAAACACAGAAGCCTACTTTCATGTGAAGCATTAAGAGAGAGAGCAGGAGAGATGGAAGGAGACAAAAATATTATGAATGGGAACTAATAAATGTTGGTTTTGAATGAGTTCTTCGGTTAAATTCAATAGCAGAAAAGACAAACCTGCAGTTATGACTAGGAGCGTCTTGCTACTTTCCTACCTAGGACCCAAATTCCAATAAAACACATTAAGCCACTTCAGTGGCAATGAAGGCAATGATGCTGGCAAATAGCACAATGTACAATTCGTGAAACAGCCTCTGATGTCAGCGGAGCTCATGCCTGCGAGAGGGATGTCTGTTTCCCTAATATCATGGGACAATTTCCTTGAAGTGGAATTGTCTGTCCAGAAAAAAAAAGAAAAAGAAGTCAGCTGGGGGATGGAAAAAACCCCCACCATCTCTGATTGAAATCTATTTTCATCTTGTGAAAAATATCTTAATTTTCACTTATATTCCATGCCTGTAGCTAAGGGCCATTAAAACTAATAAAAGTAAATCATTTGTGACAGATCTTAGAAAACAGTTTCTGCAATGCACCGCACTCTCAAATGCTCATTAGAAATAGTGGCTTTCTTTTCGGAAGAATGCTTGCTGAATGCTTAAAACGTGTTCCCTCCAACTTTTGACAACTAGCACAGGCTATGAGGAGCTTTGAAGCAAATGTTTGACATAAAAAAGATGGTCTGATGCTATAGCAAATAAGATTGGAGGGAAGCATCAAAGCAGAAAGCATTCGGATGAAATGCAGTTGGTGGAAGGAAAATCAACACATTCATTTCTGATTTTACATTTCCTGGTATCAGTATAAACAAGTGATTTGCATTTTCTGAGACAGCTGAATTCAAGTTGTAACAAATTAACTGCATGCGGAGCCTCCCCAACATGTCTTCTGGCGATTGGGGTGGCAGGACCCCATGGAATATACTACACGTGCCAGATTGGGGTATTCGAGAAAGGAAGTGGGCACCTCTGTCTATGGGATGATGTCTACTCATTCATTTGAGCCTCCATTTGAATCGGCATCCCTTGAGACTTGTAGTTTGTGTCCTGTTCTGATCTAGAGCTGTGGCAGGCAATAGACTGTGTTAAGACACTGTAAAAGGCATGTAGAGTATTTACAGCATTTGGCAGTACCTCTTAGTGGCTTAGTCAAATAAATGCTTCATTTACCTAGCATGGTGTTTCACTTAAAACACTGAACTCTATGTTGAATTCATCTGTATTGATCTAACAAGACAGACACGGTCTTCCTGTCTAATGCTGATGCCAAGAATGGTCACTAAAAACCTGAACTATACTACATCAAAGTCAGGTTTCATTAGAGTTGGTCAACCTGTTTGGTTCAATTTTATAAACACAAACAAAACTAGGTTTGAACCTCTGTCTAAAATCTTCTCGCACTTATTTCTTTGTTGGGCCTGGACTGGAAATCTGAAATTGTAAAATGCATCAGAGAGGCCAACCCTTGAGGTTGCTGCGATATGACTAATAGCAGGAAAAACCATAAATCTTCTGAAGTCGTTTATTCAAGTGAGCCTTCCAGCTCAGTACGTTAAGTCTCAGTGTCTCTGTTCAGGTATACCCCTGATTAGTATTGAACATTTTGGGCATTCCTCTGTAAGGATCTTGGAGTTTGATGTGCTGCCCCCTGCTCTCCTCCCCAACACACACATACCCACCCACCCACCCACCCACGTTTCCACGAAGACTGCAATGGCTGTTTGCAACTTAACATTTTTCTCTATTTTATTTTAGCACTTCTGTTCTCAGTGGAGGTACAGCAGGGTCAATGGAGGTACATCAGCATACGACCTGACTCCTCAGACTAGAAGGGAAAACAGCAAAAGCTAACTACAGATTAATGTGTAATTTTCAATAGACTATTCAGAAATATTCACTGGGAACCCATCTCTGGAAGTAATTTACTCAGACAATGGAATGCCTTTATATGGAGAGGAGAAACCTCTTGGGATTTCACCCACTTAGTTTTCAAGCTTTTTTTAAAAAGGAAGTAAGTTTAAGGATATCTATTGGGAACATCATTCTACACATTTACCTAGCAAGCCCCTGGATGTTGATATACTTGGTATAAATACTACTAAAATCTAATTTATCTCCTGTCTTGAGTACTAACTGTTCCGCTTTGTTTGTTCTTTTGCTTCCCCTACATCAAACAAACTGTAACATAGCAGAACATCCCAGAAGTCCTGCCTATCACCGCTCCCATCCATATTTTATCCTTTCTGTCTCCACCTTCGCCTGCAGTTTCTTTCCACTGCTTGATCAGTTTTCATGGTCATTCAAGTCATAGGGGTGATTTGTTCAGGTAAAATGGAAAATTGAAACGGAACGGGTGCTGGATACAACATCATCCGCTTTTTCTGTTTTGTCAAAGTGCCTCGGCTGTTCATTTTTTCATGGTCATGAGTTGAAATAAATTAAACTTCCCAGAGGCAAAACTTCTCTAAGATCAAATTGGAATATATTGATTAGGCTCTTTGAGGGCTGATGGATTGGACTCTCATGCTTTATAAACACATTTACCAACACGCTCTCAGAAACAGTTGCTTAGCACTGGGCAAACTGATTGTGTTTATTTAAAACTGTGACACCGGCATACACCTGTAGCTCTCATTCTGGCCAATAAAGTCTCACTTCCTGATTGATGGAGACAAGTTGAGCTGTCTGGCTGCATGACTCCTAAGACTGGTCCCAAAGGTTGCAGGGCTGATGGAGTCCAGCGCAATGCATCAATGTCAGAGAAACAACTTAGCATGTCATTGAGAAGATCTGATCAGTGGGCACCTGGGAGAGCGGATGAAAGCAGGAAGCTGGAAGATTTTTTTGAGTGCTTATGATGGCAAGGGGAATGGGGAGTCCCAACACAAGATGGTTTCAGAGACCGTGTATACTAATAGTATTAGCAGCATGACATTGGAGATGAATGGATGTATTTATTGGCCAGGGGTGTCCAGGCACAAAACTTCCAGCAATCAGAGATGGGATGAAGCAGACTTGCCCATATAAATAGAGCCCAGGAAGGAATTGTGGATGCCACATGGTTAGAGCAGGGGAGTCCGAATTGTCTTTTGGCAGCTAAGACCCATTGGGAGTACCTTTAATGTAAAGGAAGCATACTACCAAAAGAGACCAGCCTGCCTTTCACAGTCCAGACTGAGTTTTCAAAGGATGGTTCTTAAACTGTCCAAGCATAAGAAGTCCACAAGCAGAGGCTGGGATTGGAGTACAAAGATATATATAGGTAAGAACTGGGGACTGGAAAGCCAGTGGGCAAAGCTGGGGAATTAGATACCAGATCCAGGGAGAGAAATTCAGAATGTCTTGCAATCTAAGAGCAGATAACTTCCTTATTTAAAACTCTAGACATTATCTGGCTGCTCTTGACATCCTCTGGAGGGGTCTTTAGTTGCCTCCCTGATCTCACTTGCCAATCAGAAAGAGAATGGGGTAGCAGTTGAGTCACCAGGGCACTTTTTCATCCAGTCTCTCATTGCTTCTGCATATCTTAGATCATGCTGAGTGGCAACATGCTGTTAGATGCCATAGCCCAGGTATGAGAGCACATTAAGGGCACGTAAGTCAGTGAGCAGAATGTTTTAGCCTTAGGATGCTCTGTCCTGACTATTTATTCAGAGAAATACAAATTTGGGTATAGGACCACATACCATGTAGAGAAGTGTGTACGGTGCTTCCCCAGTGAGCTTCCCTTGTAAAATAATCTCCCTTGTATAACAGTCTAGAATCATGGGCTACTTTGGTGCAATTTAGCTATAAGACAGTGTATTTGGTATAATAATTCTCTCAGTATTAAAGCATAGGGATTTCTTGTGAGCACCTCAGAGTGTATAGTCTCTGCAGGAAGATGGTGGAAACTCCCTCCCTCATCTAATAGCGCTTTCCCTATGGAGACTGCACCGTTTTCCTTTGGAGTCTCTTCCTCAGTCTAACTGACCTCGCTCGTTTATTCCTGCTAATCAGACTACATTTTCTTTTTCTCTTAAATTAATCCAATTATTCCCAGTGATACCCACTGGAGCATCCTTAAAATATTCCTTTTTCTACCATGGTATTTTTGCTCTCCAAAGGCTCCTAGACATCTGTCCTAATGGAGAGTAGATAAAGAGTTATCTGACATGTCGGGGAGGAGAGGTTGCTTTCTTCCAATTCCATTACAGCAGGAAACATGCCGGATATCAAAGGGAAATTTATGTAATGTATTCCTGCATTGTTCACAACACAGCATCATGTTTTATGCAAGTGAAAGGAGCGGAAGGAGTGAGAAGAAGAAACCCCCATTTAAGAGGCAGGGAAATGACAATAAAACAACAAATGGGGAAGCTGCCAGCAGATAAACCTGAGCTTTTAGGGACAGATTCCTCAGTCACCATCATGCGCAAAAAGCCACTGAGCGCACTGAAGAGGGGACGGAGGCGGCTAGGATGTTCTCCTGGAGCATGCTCAGTTTTGCTCATTAGATAAAAGGCAGGCAGAAGCAAGGATGCATTTGGGAAAGAGCAGGAGCTTGGAAAGGGGCCATGTGAAGATAAACACCCATTAGCTCTCCAGAGTTGTCAGTCAGGCACTAGGCACTGTGGCACAACTTGTGTGTACATAGCTCTCAGTAACAACTTGTTTAGGTTGCAACATGGGCCATGAGAGGTAAAGGGGAGACATGGCTTGTAGAAGGCTTCCTATTTCCACCAGGACTAAAAGCCTCCTCCCTCAACGAATGCAGCTTTTGCTCGTGGTACTTTGTGACCCGGTTGCAGATGAAAGCAAAGAGGTACCTCGAAACCTGGAAGGGAATTTCCTTCTTCCCCTCACCTTTCCCCTTTATTGCTCCCCACCCCAGCTCTCTACCACTTTGTTCTTTGAATATCAGAAGGAAAGATTAGTTTGAGTCTGGGCTGAATCCTTGGGTCAATTCTCAGTCCATCCGACTTGCCCAAACCTGATGGAAGGCAGAGACACAGATGCTAGGGCAAGGAGGTCTCATTTTTGTGGCATCTGGGTCTGGAGTTGCTTGAAAAGGTATGACCGTACCCATAAACAAGGGTGCTGGCAAGTCAAGGAAGCGGGGAGCAACACATACCATGCCAGTGAGGGCAGAATCCAGCAAAATGTGATCGAGCGTAATAATTAGGAGATTTTTGTTTGTATCCTCAGGTCACTTGCTGCTCACCCTACGCGCCTGAGCTAATGTCACCAAGGGGTGTCAAGCTCCCTCCGAAAAAAGACTCAGAGCTATCCTAAATCCTAATGCCCGCTTCAATCAAGCTCTTACTGAGCTGTAGCCTTTGATGCACAAGTTAAAAGGCCAGGGAAAAAAATCATGGGGCGAGGAAGTGACTGAGTTTAGGAAACCCACCAAGAGACTTAATTCCTTTTCTGATGTTGTTGTTGTGGTTGAAATATATATCCACATATATCTAAAATAAATGAACAGGCATCCAGAGACAAAGGAAAATTTCCATTTTGCAGCAACAATCACAATGTAAAAAGCCTCCATTACCATGGAAACGGCCCTAAGCTTCATGATATCTAATGGTGATTTTCCAAAGAAGTCCTTGAAACATCTTTTGTTTCTTGCTTTGAAGTCAAAAAGAAATGGTCGAGTGCCAAGAAGAGGGCTATCAGCCCCAGCATCTCCAATCACAGGACTGGTCTCAGCTGTTCTCGCTCTCCCTTGTTGTACTGGAGGTTCACTTAAGATAATTGCAACACACAAGTTAGAAGGGGGAGGAAAGCAAGAAGAAAAAAAAAAAAGAAGCATAATGCAGGTGGCTCATGGAGCAAAATATTCTCAACAAGTGGCCAGCTCTGGATTTCCATTACCAGAGCAACAGTGACAGTGGAGGCCTGTTATGTTAACACACAAGTGGCTAATAAATGAATGGGCTCCAGCCCCTCATGCTGAACCCACTCCTCTCACTCTCTGCAGGAGCATTAGCATTGCTGTGGTAGCAACTTTGTTGTGCCTGATTTAAGAATTAATGATCTAATTAGCAGTGCTGGAGAGGGAGAAGGAAAAGGAGACACACCACCGAATATGTCAAGGGGCTTCTCCGTCACTAATGGAATTTCCTACTGCTTGCAAGGGATTCAATTGCATTGTTTGTGGTACAGCACAATCAGTATAAAAATAGATGGAGGCTGCTAATGCACACTCAGAAATAATATGCAATGCACACAGAAACGAGGCTCTAGCAGCCTTCAGGTGTAGGTACTGCTACTCCTCATCTTGTGTGATCCGTTCTCAGTGTACTGGGACGTTTCTCTAAGACCAGGACTACCAGCAACAGTAAAAAAGAAAAAACATCGGGATGCCCAAACACAGAGAGAAAAACTGGCAAACACTAGTGGCTTCCACCAAAATAACACCATAAAGTTCACAGCCACTGGGGGAATCTGTGCTGAAGTAGTTCCAGGACCCATCTGATTTGAGAGTGGTTGTGGCAGAGTGTATTTTAATAACTCATCGCACAAGGCTCAGGATGTCCTGTCCATTCTCCAGGCTCCCACTTCTTGGATTCTTTTGACTGAGGTGATACTTCATAGTCTTCGCAGCTTTCCTTCTTTTCTTAGTCTCTCTGCTCTCCAACAAGAGATACTGTGACGTGATCAAAATGGCCCCATTGACCGCTGTCAAAGGTAAATGGTTTGAGATCTACCACCTCCCATTATTTTACCCTTATCTAGTGAGTTGAGTATTAACTTCAGTTTCATAAGGGTCCTGACCCTATAAATTATAGTCAGGGGCTAGCATTTTGCATGGAATTGAGTTTGGGATCACAGTTTCTTAAGAACCTTCTTCTGATTTTCTTTAATCTCCTTTGGAAGCACTGCAGGAAAATTAGTAGCTTCTGCAAAGTATACAGTCTGCTCCAAGGATGCCATTACGTGCGGCAGTATATCGTGACTGGCGAACATGTTTTCCTACAACATATGGCAGCTTGTGTACTGCACTGCACAAAGATGCAGGAAAACAATACCACCTGTATTGCAATACACTGGTTCCCCACAATATATTGCAGCAGGCTGCATAGCAATGTATCCAGGTTGTCTCACTGTCCACCTTCTCCCTTCAAGAGACTATAGCATGCTGCATCTAATCCCCCTATGAACAACATGTGGGTGTTAGATAGCGGTTTTCACCTAGAGACGTCTCATGTTACAAAAGTGAGAATCATTGGCTCCATTTCACAGATGGCGAAACAAGTACAGAGAAGCCAGTGGCCAGATTATGAACTGTTTACTGCCACACTGGAGAGCGGTAACTCATACAAATAGCCCCACTGACTTTACGTGCGAGTAGCTACTTTGCAGCAGAAACAAGTCTGGCCCTGCATCACTTGCCCTGGTGTACAAAGCAAATCAGTATCTTAATATCACAGGAAAGTCAGGGTACATGCCAATTATTCTAGTAACAGCTACAATCTTCTAGGCTATTACCACAGAATGCCCTGGTGTGTTCTTATAAGAAATGGCAGAGCCAGAAATAAAACCTAAAGTTCACGGTCCTCAGGCAGTACCCATATCATGGGATTATTCATGTATACTCTTCCTGTCCTTTAAAGCAGTACGTCATTACAACGTGCTTAGGCTTCACATCTTCCTGCCCCTTGTGGAGACAACAGGATGCTGTCTTCCATTGTACGTTCATCCACCTAGCTATTTTCCTTGATTACTGGGTCTCTAGCACAGCAGGTTTCTCCCTAGGTTAGGTTTAGTCCCCGAGTGTCTTAGCTGGCAACCATTTCACTGCCAGATGAGGACTGAATAAAGCTGGATCCATTTGTTAAATGTGAAAAGTCATTTCAGTCACCCCGCTCTGGGGAACGGTCCAGGTCTCTTAGCTCTGCTAGGCTTTAGTCTTTGCTCAGCTAGTCTTCCTAGCAGGCGATCCCATCCACAGGGGCCCTGCATGTTTCTTAGCGCAGCAAGGGTCCTTCTGGTTCCACCAAATTTCCTTCTGTATCAACAGAAACTTCACACACAAACTAGCTTCATCAGATCCCTTTAGAGAAGGAAGCTCGCTTCTGTTATCCCTGTAAGAAACTACTTACATGATCCAACAAGGCTTTTCTAGTTGTTGTCAGAGTACCAGGCCCTTCCTTTCGGCTATGTGCAATCCACCAGCGTGGTGCCTTTTGGATTCAGCAAGAGAGCTTTCTACATATTATGCGGCTCTACAAGGAACACTTTGTGGACTATACACCTACCAGTGCACAACAGTCACCTTGTTATCAGGATATAGAGGCCAGCACTAATAACCTACATTTGTATCATGTATTCAGGAAGCATTCGGTAGAACCAAAGGCCCCTGTTCTCTATTGCATCTGAGCTAGGCTCTGGCATACTGAGCAATGGTGGATATAAGAACCTGGATTCAGCTCCCTAATCCCCAGCTTCTTAGCCTCAGTGCAGGTTAGTGTAAGCCCCCTCCAGCTCTGACTTCTTGCATAGTTTCTGGAAGTTGTATACATGAATTCAGGAAGCTTAGTCTGGAAAATCTGGTACCCATTGGTTTCAATGGGTACTGGAATGAATCAGGCCTAAAGTGGGACTCAAAAGATGGGAAAGATGATCTGCTCAGTGGAAGATATCTAAGAGCAATATGCGTAGTGTGCAGTGGACTATCTTTTGATCTTGGTGCTGCAAAGCAAGGTTAGATTGGGCAGGAGAAGTGATTGCAATAAGTGTAAATGTGAACTGAAATGGTTACAGTTGGTCCCATGTGTTTTATCTGATGTTTCCACTGCAGAGCAAATACTCATGGAGTGAATGCATACATGAATGATGCAGCCACCTCTAATTTGTACCCATTCAATGCTTAGATCATATCACGCATGCACTCTCAATCCTTCTGTTTCTCAAATATACGATGGTGGGCCTGGGATGATGGCAGCATGACCTTGAGCATATGGTATCAAATGGAGTGCCCCACGGTTTGGTTTTTTTTCAGCATCTTCATTACAGACCTGGAAGATATGTTGGAGTGCACCCTCGGCAAGTATGCAGGAGATATCAAGCTGTGGGGTGTAGTAGATATGCTGGAGGGTAGGGCTAGGATTCAATGACCTAGAAAAATTGGAGGATTGGGCCAAAAGAAATCTCATGAGATTTATCAAGGACAAGTGCAAAGCCCTACACTTAGGATGGAACAATCGCATGCACTGGTACAGGCTGGGGACCAGCTGGCAGCAGCTCTGCAGAAAAGCACATTGGGGTTACAGTGGACAAATAAGCTGGTTATGAGTCAACAGCATGCCCTTGTTGCCAAGAAGGCTAAGAGCATACTGGGCTTCAATATTAGGAGTGTTGCCAGCAGATTGAGGGAAGTGATTCTTCCCCTTTACTCAGCACTGGTGAGAGCACATCTGGAGTCCTGTGTTCAGTTTTGGACCCCCCACTGCAGAAAGGATGTACTGGAGACAGTCTAGAAGGGGGCACCAAAACTAGCTAGGGGGGCTGTGGCACACAACTAATGAGGAGAGGCTGAGGGAACTCCACTTATTTAGGCTGCAAAAGAGAAGAGTGAGTGGGGATTTCATAGCAGCTTTTAACTATTTGAAGTGTGGTTTCAAAGAGGATGGAGCTAGCCTGTTCTCAGTGGTGACAGATGACAGAACAAGGAGCAAGGGGCTCAAGTTGCAGCAAGGGAAGTTTAGGTTACATCTTGGGTAAAACTTTCTCATAGGAGTGTAGTAAAACACCGGAATGGGTTACTCAGAGAGGTGGTGGAGTCTCCATCCTTGGAGGTTTTTTAGACCTGGCTAGGCAAAGCCTTGGCTGGTATGATTTAGTTGGGGATGGTCCTGCTTTGAGCAGGGGGTTGGATGAGCTGACCCCCTGAGGTCTCTTCCAACCCTAATTTTCTATGGTTCGATTAAATGGCCACTTTATTCCTAGGAACCTGGCTGCCCTACTTAGCACAGGCTAGATTTTCAGCTGTGCCGAGCTCTCGCAATAATCACTGAAATCAGCGGGAGATGAAAGTGCTTAGCATCTTGGAAAATCAAGCCCCATCAACCTTACAGGGTCCCAAGGACATTGACAATGTCTCTGGAAGTGACCCTTTCCTTTTGTTGTGGATTTGACTTCTCAGCCACCGTGTTGAATTGACAGCTCTGCGGCGGACACCCTCTCCTTGAATGACTGACTAGTGGATACCCTTCTACATGAAATTGGACTGATACTGTCAACTCATTTCATAAAGACCATCAAACAGCTCTTAAACCTAGGCTGGCTTTGAACCACTGACCCAAAGGTGAAAGGCTCTTTGTCTCATTATCAGTCCCCCGAGTCTTTTGGCTCTTTCCCCAGCCCCCCAGGCCACATGATCTGCCCTTTTTGATTGCTAACATAGCAATCTGTCCCCTTTCTCACCTGCTCTCACATCCTGGTTTATTTCCTTGTGGAAATTAATTTTACTTTACCCATTCAACTGCAAGGGATCTTGACCTGAGGATGATTATCAGTGAGAACTTCTCTTAACCCCAGCTCTCTAGTGAAGTGTACCATTATATTTTTTTTTTTCTTCCTTGTCTGGCTACAAGTTACTTAAAGAAGAATGTTTCCTGTGAGCATTTCCTTTAAATATTGATTCATTTTTACAGGAAGATAATGTCCCAAATCTGAATGTTCACAGGTCCCCACCCTTGCTTGAATAAGTACAGAGAGCTCCATTTAGCAGGACCAAACTAGAGCTGGATAGTCCAGGTCCACAGAGGTTTCATCATTCAAGAGGCCAAATGTTACAGTCAGTGCTGCAGTCACTCTTCTAGACGGCAGAAAGAACCATGAGATCCAAAGCAGTAAGGGAAAAATCCCAGACTGCCCTTTTCAACAGATGGATTTACACATCTGAAAGGAAATGCAGATACCAACATTTTTCATTAGCTGAACAAGAATATCCTTCACCTGTGACTTAAAAAGCTGGAGGAGGACATTTGCACTGCTTCTTTCCTTAAGATACAATCTCCCATGTAATGCTCTGAAGTCTTCAAACACCTGGCATGCAGTCCTAGCCTTTTTATTTCATGGTGAGAACAGACCCTTTGCCAAGAAAAGGAATCGGAACTGGATAAACATTAAACAAATACTTCAGGGAGCTTTATTTTATTTGTGATACATCTTTAGATTTCGTATTTGAGCTGCTTTGCGTGGGATTAAACTTTTGATGTGTTCAACGTTTTTTCCCCCTCTTCTCTCCATATCTTAGGTAACATAGTAGTCAGCCGGGAAGAGGGGGCTGGCCTGATAGTATAAGATAGAAGTCAAAGAAGATTTTTAACCCTCTGTAGCAAGGGCTGCAGCACAAACTCCATCCTCATGGATCACTCTGTGACCCTGACTCCCACTAAAAGCAGCTCGGATCTTCTGTTATTTCACTCTATCAAAAGACAGGGCCAGAAAATCCTTTAGCAGCACTTGCTTTTCTCTGGCTCGGCCCAGCTCTGCACAGATTTAGAGGAGAAATGCTCCAGATTGGGCTCTGCTTTACACAGTGGGTTAAGAGGCCAGATAGAGCTTCTTCCAAGTGCTTCACCTCCTATAGCAAGGCATCAAAGCAATGAAGTACCCCTAAATAACAGGGATGGAGTAGGGGTATAAAGCAATGCTGCAGGACTTCATTAGATACCTTTTCCCCCTGTAGCTATGGCCTTCTGTTTATGGTTGAATGTGCCGGGTGGTCTTGGGGCTCTCCAGGTTGCTGAGTTCACCAGGGCAGTGCTGCATGCAGAGATGTTTGCTGTTCCCATCACATTTGAAAGAAATCCAGATGTCAGTGGAAAAAAAGTGCTAATGCATTTTCATCTGGTGGGATTTTTGTTGTTGTTCTAGTCTCTCTCACCTTGATGCCTCATTTCACCTGCTTGCTGCCAGAGGCTATTGGACAGCATGCCTGTTCTCTACAGGAAACAATGGACAAGAAATTACAACAACCAAAAAATGTCAGCGGTTTCCAGTGCAGCCCAGGCTCCAATCAGCTGCACGGTTTCTTTGACGGTGGCTAAAACTCCCATCTGCTTAGAGTGAAGGACATGCTACTCATTCCAGCACCGCTGCTATTCCTCTTTAGTGAAAGAGTTAGGCTCAGTTGATGGCAATGTGTATCTATAGGGAGATGTAGCTATTGGGCTACATTCTTACTGCCTCGCATGCTCTTTGTCTGGGCAGAAAACAGGAGTGGCATGTGCACTTCTGACTGATGGAGCTCCTCTGCAGAGATTCACATGTGCACATTTTCACACCATAAGCATGTCTGAATCTGCAATTGGTCCTGTACTCGGGGCTGAAGGACAACGGCAAAAGCAGTCATGCTGAGGAGGGTAGGGTGCTAACTTTCTTTACACAAAGGCAAACAGCCAAATCTTAAAGCCCTTACTGGGGCAAAACAGCACAGGCATCTGGCTTGTGCCAAGAAGTCACTCAAATACCTGTGGGCCAAATCCTTGGCGGGTGTAATTAAGCATCGCTTCTGTGGCTGCCGAGGAGCTGGATCCTTCATCCTTAGTACTTTCCTCATCTGATAAACTGAATGTGCTAAACTTCATCTCGGCATCCCCCGCTCACCTTCCTTTCACCACCTCACTCTTTCCCCATACACACAAGACCACAGTGCCTTGGACCTGCATAGATTCATAGATTATAGAGTTGGAAGGGACCCAATGGATCATCGTGTCTGACAGGAAAGAGGACCCAGGTCAGATGACCCCTCCCAGGTGATTGTCAAGCCTCCTCTTGAAAACCTCCAAGTTAGGCTTCCACCTCTCTTGGAAGCCCAGTCCAGACTCTGGCCACCCTTATTGTAAAAAATGTCTTCCTAATGTCTAACCTTAAATCTACTCTCCACTAGTTTGCACCCATTGTTCCTAGTTACTCCCTGGGGCGCTCTGGTAAACTATGCATCCTCAATTCCCTGATGCCCTCCCCTGATAAAGGTATAGGTGGCTACAAGGTCACCCCTCTTGAGGACTAAAACAAGTCCTCAAGAGGGATGACTCCTCTACCCTGCTCAATGGGTCAGTCGCCTCTCCTTCCCCGCTTCCCCTTTGCTCTTATAATTGTCTCTATTTACAACTGAGGAGAGGCAGCTCAGATGAGAGCCCACAGATTTCTGCCGTGCAGGAAGCTGATCAGGTCAAGCCTCTCCCAAGATTTCCAGTGGGGTTTGCCTTTCATTGCCTTTTCATCTGCCCTTCCGAGTAAAGTGATCCTAGATATCCCACAAGATGGAAATAATGTAGCCAATCCCTAAGTGTGACATACCCCTCAAGGGTTAACCTGATTGGCTTGATCCCTGGGACCATCCTTCAACCAGCATCTGCAGACCTCTGGATGCTGGGATCGCATGAAAATGTGCCTTGTGCTGGGTGGGGTAGAAACATTCTGGCCTCTGAGATTTGCTACTGGCATATAGCACTGATTTGTATTTTACCTGCAGCACCTCGAGAGGCAAATGAAAATATAATGAAAGAGAGATCAAGAAGAATTTAGGCATTAATGTTGCCATAAATATGTGTCACCTCCCGGAAGGGATGTGGAACGCGCAGGGTACAGCAGAACCATGGGGCTGCTTTAGATGAACGAAACCTTGAACTAAGTTTTTATTTTTAGAAGTGTGTTAAAATGACAGCGGGAATACCTCTAATCACTCAGTTTAGCTCTTTAAGACATCTCTATCATGATGGATTAGAAGAAGGACCCTCACAAGGATCAGGAGGCTGTAGCCCACTAAAGCAAACTGATACAGTTAGTGCCTTGCAGAGGAACACATTTCAGATAAGCTATTTTTGATCCCTGCATGAATAGTAGAAAAATCTGCAAAGTTAAAATGAACATCTTCTCTGACTAACACAATATCCTCATTTTCTGAGCTAGCTCCCATTGAAGGCAAAGGCAGACTTTCCGTTGACATCAATGAGCTTTGGATCAGGTCGCCAGTGAAAACTGAGAGGACCTAAAAGTGTCTCAGTTAGTCCCTTTTGGGGCATTTATGTCCTAAGTCTGCCCTTCTTATTCAGTCAAATCTCACACTGGATTCAATGGGCCCTAGTATTCACTAACTTGAAGTTTATGTATTGCTTGCATGGGGCAAAGCGAACACAAAGTTGGTGACAGACCTTGTCATTCTGATTGGAATAAAGACTTTTATATCTGCACAGGTAGAAGGACCTGATGCAGAAGTCATTGAAGGCAATAGAAAGACTTCCACTGGCTCCAGTAGGCCTTGAACCCAACCTTACATGACTGTAAAAGGCAGAAGGTTGGAAGCAGGTCTGTTTATTCACTGGCAAATTTTCATTGGAGAAGACCTAAGGATTGCAGAGTTTGACCCTATCTGTGGTTTTGCTGAGACTGATGCTAATATGCTATCAGTTCTGGGAGCTTTATTTTGAACCCATGCAGATAAACTGACATAGCCTCAGAACTGATAACTCAGGGGGGGAGAAAAGAGATGAAAATCTTTTTTCAGCCCTTACAAATAAAAAGAAGATGCGATTGAAAATGTCATGTTTTGGATGCATGAGCGGACTCCTATAATCAATCATCCCAAATAAACCACTATATTTAGCAGCTATTTAAAGGCAAGGAAGCAAGCTATCTATGTGCTTATACTACACAAAAATGCTATCATGTCTCATATCTAAATCTATCCTGGGCTGTATACCACCTGCACTATCATAATATTGAAGTATCTTATACTCTTCAGTGCATCTATCCTCACTACCTTAGGGATAAGGAGGTGCGACTACCCAGGCTTTGCAAATCAAATAGACTTTCCTAAGGCATGCAGGAAGTCTGTGGCAGACCAAGGAATTGAACCCTGCTGTCCTGAGTCACAGATCACCATCCGAAAACCACTCGAATACAGCCTTCTTCTTATGGATTCCTGCATGGCTTTTCATATACATATGTCTTGAGTTTTCTCTTCTTTCCGGGTAATTGCCATAGAAAGTGACTCAGTACAATGAGCAAATCATATAACACTCTGCAGGATAGCTATTTAGTGTTTTGCTTTGCACTTATGGCTTCCATTAAATAATCTGTTCAGTTAAAAAATGCTCTATAATGTAGTGACTACATCATAATTACTAGGTGCGTCTGCTGAAAATCCAAGAAAAACTGATTGCGTAATAGGGGTTAGATGTTTACAGAGCGCAGCTGAACATGCAGAAAGGGGAAAACAGCGTGCAAAATAGACCCGGCAACTCTGGCCCTTCCGTTTCCAAAGGGGATGCAGGGGGTTCAAACAAGCCCACCCTCGAACTTGGTACCCCACTCCCACAAGGAACTGAGGATGTCATCTGCAGCAGTCTATGAATCTGTCTATACACCGAGCTTTCATCATTGTAGTACAGCTATATTTGGTAGCATTATATTCTCACTTTGCACTGCTATAAGTGACTTGTGCGCTAGGCAGGGCAGCAGAGAATCGGGCCCATGGAAACTATTTCCAAGAATAGCTGCTGCAAGTTTCCTGATATTTTATGAAGGAAGAGAGAGAAGTAGAAGAGCCGGTTATAACAGCTCACCCTTCCTTCATTGCTCTGAGCAAGCAATTTCCCTCCTTTTCCTTCTTGTTCATTAATGATGCAAGCAGACGCTTTCTTTAAAAAATAGATATATATTCCTTATACTTCCTGCTATGCACGGTAATGTGATAAAGACTCACCAGAGTCATCTTTATTCTGTCCTGAGCCGTCTTTGTTCATCTACAGGTATTTGCCTGGAAAGCTCTCTCAGTCATTTTGTAGAGTGTCTGTGTTTTTCCTCGGCACTCTCTTTCCCTGAGGTATCATCAGTTTCTGGCAAGCTTCGGTCTTTTTTGTTTGCCTTTCAGGCCTGGGCAGAATCTATGAGAGCTTTGAAAATGCAGTCACACGGAGGGCTTTGCAAGGGTCAGTATGAATGGTTTATATTGTTCTACAGATCCTCCCCGTAATTCCACAGGCAGGTGTGAATAGAAATGTGCAGCTGTATTTTGATCTCAGTTACAGGGATGCTAATCTGGCATAACTCCAGTGAATTCAAGGAAGTTAGGCCAAATTTACATCATCTTAAAACTAGGGGCAAAATGAAGCCTTACCTCTGCATGTGCCATTTTCCCATTCCATTCTGGATTATTGCTCTTCATTCTGGAGCGAGCATTTCCAGTAGTACTGACTCCCCAGGACCTTAGGGCAAGCAATCTCAGCATTGATGTATTATATTTCTCTCCCTCCTTTCATTCATATTTAACACAGTGCATTCACTGGGCTTTATAACAAGAGCTTGAGGAAACCATAGCAGCTCTTATTCTTGTCAAGGACCTGATCCTCTATTTCCATGCATCATGTGCAGTCTTTTACAGCACTGAGAAGCGAGAGTAAAATGGTACCGATCAGATGATCAGATAGTATTGACAAATGGAAGTCCCTCTCTCCCCCCGCATGAACATACACGAAACAAATGCCTGAATTCTTACTTTGTAAATAATTACACATTTATGTGTGAACTACCTATTGTCTAGCTGCAGAATGCACGCAACTCTAACCTAGCCGATCACAACACACAATCCAGAATTTGATCACGTACTCTGATTGAAAGGCCTGTGCAAGAGAAGAGTGCATATTGTATGCAAACAGGAAAATCAGTTTCTACTATTTAACTCTCAATACAGAGAAGATGTTAGTGCTCGACAACTCTGCAGTTTCCTTTCATTTTTTGCAACAAAAAGGCACTATGGACAGATATCAGAAGTATTTATTAGCCTTCAGGAGATCAAAGCTTCCCGGGGCTTCTGGTCCAGCTGCATTTGTCTTCAAATTCTTTGGCCAGAGCCACGGGAGAGTTGGTGAAATGGAAGCATGGCAAATTTAAAAAATGATAATATTTGCATACATAAGAAGCTTGTGGACCCCACTGCCAAAAATACAATTGAGAATAAGAACTTAGCAGGATTCAAATACAAAAAAAAAAAAGATTGAATATTTATATGGATAAAAAGCTCTGTGATAGTAAGAACAAAATATCCCTAGCATTTGGGATGGGTTACAAACACTCCTGCTTAAAGGTGCAAACCAAGTTCTGACTAATGGGGATTAGAAACAATCTCTTTCTACTGCCAGGATATTCTATAATTGCCTTTGGCATGTTTTCGTATTCTTTCCAGTCCAACATCTGGCCCTGACCAGCACTGGTCATACGATACTGCGATTAAACAGAGCTGATCTGATTCCAAGTGTTGACTCTTGTGGTAGTGTGAGAGCCGGCATATTGAATGACAGGCTATGGACCAGATAGGGCACCTCCTGTGCTAAAAGTGTGAGATACTACAGCTTGCGCTAATGCTGGCCTGTAACATATTCCCATCTTCTGTGGACTGCAGGCCTGAATACCTAGGATCCCAAACCTGCCAAGATCTTGGACTATGTTTTTCAGCTCCTAGATATGGGCATTTCTCAGAAAGGCACTTTGAACATCGAGATGCCCTGGCAGAATATTGAAGCTCAGAGCTACACATCTGGCCTCTCTCGCAGAATCATCGAGGCGTAGAGAAGTAGGGCTGGAAGGAACCTCCTAAAGGCATCCTCCCAATCCAAACCTTTCTATACAAATCTGCTGTCTAACTTTGTAGCAGATCTACCCAGTCAACCCTCATGCCACACAAGACTTAACACTCCAACCTGCCACAGGTAAAGCATGGGGACCACGGCCGCTGATGTCCTGCTGTTGTAAGTGTTGTTCATATGCTCTCAAGAGATCCAGGGAAAAGAGCCACACACCCCATTACAGAGGAATGCAACCCCTCCCCCCCCCACCAAAAAACCCCCTGAACCCACAGTTCATATCAAGCTGACCACAAGGCAAAATCCTTCCTGACCCCAGATGTGGTGATTGGTCTGACAGTGCAGAGGGGCAAGACTCTAGAGGCAAGAGCCTTCTGGTTTAAGTCTCAACAGGAGCACGGACACACCTCTGTCAAAATCTCCAGCCTTGGCTGAAGCCAAACAGCCAGTGCCTCTGAGGAAGGCTTAAAAATCCCTAACACACACAGGTAGCATCCAGGGGGGAGCAAGGGATTCCCTTTGAGCCCCATATGGCAACCAACCATCTTTCCTTCCTAATTAGGAATAGTAGGGACACTCAATAGACATTTTTTCCTGTGATCCACCCTTTTCCTAAATGGGCAATTATTCCATCACAGCAACAAAAGCCACATAGAGTACAGATTGAAGGGTGGTAGAAACATCTGGTTTTCAGGATTTGACAGACCCCAGTATCTTTCCCTAAGTCCCCGGCCTTTATAGGGTGCTATAGGAGCGCTGAAGCCAATTCTTTTCTCTGAACAGAATAGGAAATCCACCCTTTATCCAAATCTGTGCTGCCTTGGAGAGTGGGTGGTACTGCTCATGTCTTAGCTACTATCAGTCTAGCTAGAGTTTCATATAATGATAGCTCAGAAGAGCTGCAGGGGGCCCACCCACATGCTGCAAAGGTCTCAGCGGTATTTTCTATACATTAAAACCACAGAGTTGCAGAAGTCACAGCTATACACTGCAAAGACTTCAAAAAGATTTGCTACAGTGCTTCCGGCATGCTGGTTACATGCCTGGAAGGTATGACCCAGCTGTACATGCTGCTCTATATTCTGAATCTGTGGGCTGCCGGGATCTCACTTTGCTGGCTGCCCCAGCTTTAAGGCTCCATTAGCACCAGTGATGAAACACATAGTTTCTATTATTGCATGATGCCCGCAGGATGAATGGTGGACGCAGAGTTCGCATCTTTTATTACACACCACTCCCAGCCTAGGGGTGGTAGCTAGAAGAGAAGGGGGGTTCAATACCGACTGTGATGAGCAAGTACCAGAGAGCCAAAGTATCTGTTCAACCCCCACAGAAAGGATGAAATCAGGCTAGGTGATGAACCTGAATGACGTATCCCATAGTCAGTGCTGGCCAGATAAGTGGGTCTGCTCAGTGAATCTCCTTCAGACCTGCGTGGTCCTGCTATGGCTAAGACTTGCTCCTAAATCCTGCCTTGGCTCTTGCTTGCTTAGACGCCTGTTGTAGCATTGCCCCTGGCTGGGTATCACCCTTCTACTTCTCAGTTCCCTGGTTCCAGTGTAGATTAGGTTCTTCTTCAGACTTCAAGTCTGGCTCAGACTTGCTGCTTCTCTTCCTGAGACTGACCCTGCCTCAGCTCTGGACAAGTCTCTTGGGGCCTTATGTCAACTGATATGATAGCAGGAAAACTTCAGGTGGCCATAATTTACAGGGGACCAGGTTGATGTACAACTGGTTCAGCATCCACACAGAGTGCAAAGGTGTTTGAAAGCTACTTCGACACCCACTGCCCTCCTGAGTTACCCTCTGCTGTGAATCGTGTGGACGCTGCTGCAGATCTGAGCAATGCTTTTTTTTCAGTAGCATTGCGGTGCTATCACCAAGGTGTCTGAGGCACAGAGCAAAATACTCAGCCGTAGAGCCTTTCCTGCATGTGAATCTCATTCACCGTTAAGCTAATAACTTAATCTGTCTGTTGTGTTTACAAGGCGCCTATCACCTTGGTATCGAAGTAGTATCACAAAATTACCCGCTGCATAAGCGAAACGCAGGCAAAAATTGTGTCTTGGATCCCCAGTGACCATTCTGCTTCACATACCGAGCTGTTTCAGATTTTATTTCCCAATGAATGTCACTTGAAAATGTTAAAAGCTTTAATATAAACCAAGTGTTGAGAGACTTAGGGACCATCTCCTTGCCCAATTCTTAGTGGGACGGAGATGCATCCCTCTCCCCACTAGATGGCACCAGAACTCCTCTCTCCCTCCCCCTCTGCCCCCCCACCCCAAACTCAAACCTACTTTCCCCTCTCGCTTCTAAATATTCCAGCGCTGTTGTGATTGATTTCCACACATTTGATAAATTGCTGCTCTCTGGGGATTTGAGGGATAGAAACTGTCCCACGGTTTAAAGTTCCTTTTTCATTCCTCCGGAAATAATGCCAATCTGAAAGTTTATGAATCGTATTTATTTAGCAGACTTGCTCTCCAAGTTAAATCACACTAGAAAATACTTATTTATATACGAGTGCATGTGCATATACGTGGGGAATGTCAAGCTGGTTTCAATAAAGACATCACCTACTTGCATGATTTGCTTTCTCCGGATATTATAGGAGCAGAAATACTCCTGTCAAGTGCAACCCTGACCTGAGCACCAAAGGTCATGCCATGTGATGGTAGGCGTTTCAGCATGTTTCCAGCAGTTGTGTCCAGAGATGCTGGGGGGAACTGGCTCAGCTGAAGCCATGGACCTAGAGGCAGGATTTCATTCCCAATCTGGTCCAAATTTTAATCTCTTCCTAGAATCCGTTCCACGAGAACACAGAAATCCAGTCTAGATGCCTTTCCTTAGAGATGTTGCATTAAGGCCACCCCAGATGGGTACTGAAATTCAGCACAAGTCCCACCATTAGGATGAACTCGATTCTGTTTACTCCCCTTGGTGTTATCTTCAGCCTGCTGAAGGGGAGACAGAAACAGACATAGTGAGAAGGGACCCCGTTCACCACTGATGTATGGCAAGTCAGTAGGATGCTACTGATTTCATTACATTTGCTTCCACCAGCAGAGAAGTTGGTCTTTTATTCATGACCTGTTCCCAGAAAGTTAGCTCATTTTCATGCAGCTGAAACTCGGGAGGGAAAAGCGGGGTGGGGGGAAACAATACGGTTGCATGGAAAATCCCTTGAATGAATGAGTAAGAGCTGATGCTGCCTAATATTTCCGAGTTGTTAGCCAGTTTGGGAGAAGAGCATCTGGCAAAGCAATACTAAGGCCCTACCAGTTCAGAAATGCATATAAATATCCCTTCCTTAACCTTAATCATGGCTTCAACAGTACATCAGCATGTGTTAAGTGCTATCTTACCGAAAAGATTCTTTCCAAACTGGATTCTAAAGCCAGATTTGTGACCAGTTAATACATCTCCATGGATCTGATCCAAAGCCAACTAAAGGGAACAAAGCAAAACAATCTTTTTCAAGTGAGTGACATGCCCAGGTAAATAAAACCAATGGCTGGGTAGCGATAGGTTGACTTTTATATTTTAAATCAGTGTAAGCTTTTGTAATCTGTTAGGCAGAATCTGTCGTTCCATAATGCATTCCTGCAAACTGTGGCCTTACTATAAATGTGTCATATTAAATCATACATTGCAACCCAGTGTAGCTGCTCTTCCACTGACACTTATGGACAATTCCCCAGCATCTTGATGAACTGCAAGGCGGCTGAATGGCATAACACAGCCATGTCTCGTTTGCATAGTCCCAGAGCATTCTGGGAGAGCCGTTCAGAGAAAGAACACGAGATGAAATATTTAGTTTTTGTTTTAACTCGCCAGTGGTAAAAAGATGTAGATGTCGTGTAGATGGGACATTAAAATGAGCATTATGCTAGGAATAAAAAACAGGACATAAATTAACAATGTTTGCTTTTTTTGTGGCTTAAGGGAGTTACTATTACCCCCCAGGACCATACAACATGTCAGGGACGTGTTTGGGAAACTGTACGCTATATATCACTGTGAGTATTTAAACTAAGATGGCATTGCAAAAGGCCACATCAGGATTAATGACTGATCCTTAACAAGATTTAGTCAAAGGGTAATGGTAAAGGAGTCCTATGCGAAAGTGAAGCGGGGCAAAAAGTCCACCTCACTTCCAAAGTGTGAAGGAAAAGGACAGGATTAAAGGAAACCAGTCATGCTTCTCCATTAGGGCCATATTCAAGCATCTCGTTTTATCTGCAGAGCTCTGGTACTCAGCAGGTGTTTGGCAGGAAGCGGCCTAGAGAGAGAGAGAGGGACAGAGCTTGGGGCCTCTATGATTCAGGGAGAACCATTCAGAAACTGAATCCAGGGTCATCTGATATCTGCATCATCGGATAGCAACTAGCGCTGTCCAAGGCATAAAGAAATGTAATCGGGCATGCTTTCAACACGTCAGAAGAGAGCAGTCCACGGGAACATCAATGCATCTGATTCTTCTCCTAATCACACCCGTCTCACCCAAGTGCAACTCCATTTACTTCAACAGAGTTATCCCAGTTTACATTTGTGTGGCTCTAGGAATAGAGGAAACCTCTTGGGTCGTTGAATACAGATGATTTCATGGTTTCATATCATTTTGGCCATAATCACACCATATCATTCTGTCTGCCTACCAAACTTACTCTTAAAGCTAGTTAGTTGGTTGCTTCTACCATTACTGGCAGGATTGTTCTTCCAGAACTTCAGCCCCGGAAGAGCTAAAAATATTTGTTTCCAGCCTAAATTTATTTGTGGCTAGCTTATACCCACTGTTCTTCTGCAACCATGTCCTTTAGTTGAACCAGTTTTTTTCCTCTCTTTCCCTGGATTTTACTAACCCTTCTCCCTGATATATTCACAGAGAACAAATCAAATCCTCCAGGCCTCCAAGGGCAACATGAAAGGAAACAACTGAAAAAATTAGACATGCATCTTCACCCAGGGAAAGAACGGCAAGTTCCCACCTCAGGGTTTCCCAGTGCAGGGACAGGAAAGGCTATATTTTAAGAGATGGGGTATAGTAAGTCCCAGAGGTCTCTGTCAAAGCTCTCATCTCTACTCTATTAGGGACTATGCTTATGTATTATTATAATAATAATAATAACCCCCCCTCAAACAGTCCCAGTTCCATGGAGCTTACAGTCTAGGCGTAGGATGATGAAAGCTCACATAGAAATGAACAAAAATAAAATAGGCCAAGGAGCACAAGGTGACATGGACACACGTGCATTTGATGTAGTGGGTATGGTGGAACAAGACCTGGCCTGATATTCCCTAACTCACATGAGTAGCCTCTTTGAAGATAAGAGAAAAGCCGCTGAAGTTAATGGGCTAACTCACTTGAGTAGGGACTGCAGCACAAGGCCATTAATTTTCTGTGGGTCACCAGGACTAGACAGAAGTTCAGAAGGACTGAGAGAGTGGAGAAGCTGAGCTATTAACAAAAGGATGTAATTTTTTTCCATTAAAAGCAGCTCTTATGCCAGACGGCTGGAAGGTGGCCAACACTGTATCCATCTTTAAATAAAGGTGCTGAGGGGGATCAAGGAATTATAGTCTGGCAAGCTTTACTTCAATTGCAAGAAAGATAAGAGGGAAATCGTTGAAGCTCAAGCTACAATGCCTGTAGACACTTGGACCAGACCAGCATGGCTGCTATCGTGCCACACCATTGTGTCTCTGGATCCATTTCAGCATGTTTGAAAACGTTAGCAACATAATGGATAAATGGAAACCTGTGGAGGTGGTTTATTTAGATATTTCAAAAGGGTTTTTGATAAAGCCCTCACAAGGAGCTATTAAGGAAAACTTAGTAGGCTACTTTAGGGTGAGAGGTAGAAAGTTCTTTCATGGATTAAAAACTAGTTATGTCATGGGAATCAAAGAGCAGTAATGTGTGTCCAATTCTCAGCATGGAAAGAGGTTAATAGTGGGAGGTACCCCCGTAATCAGTACTAGGACAAGCATTACTTGATACATTTATTAAGGACTTGGGGATAGGGGGGTGGAGAACTGAAATGGCAATGCTTGTTCATAATGCAGCCCCTTTTTTAAGGTTAATCAAGCTAGAGAGGATGGTGAGAATTTAATTCTAGGCGGACCTGGGAGAAATAAGTAAGTGGGCCACATGATGGCTAATGAAATCCAACTGAGGCAGGTGCAAGTCTCATGCGCTTTGGGAGGAACAATTTAAACTACTCATACACAAATTAGTTGTATCCTCTCAGGAACAAAAAGATGTAGGCTGCTGCGGAGAGCTTAGTGAAGATGTACGTTCGCTGCACAGCAGTGGTCAAAAGATTGAATGGGATGTTAAAAGGGAGATGGAAAATAAAAGAGGAAATGTTATAACAACATTTATATAAGCAAGTGGAACAATCTCCGGCTGGATACTGCGTTCCTTCAGGGTCACTGTCTCAAAGACAGCATTCTGGAAATGGAAAGCATCCAGAGAAGGATATCAGGAATAGCCTGCACTGTGAAATGGGGACAGGGACCAAGTGTTTTGGGGGAGGGAGAGTAATCATTTTTTGTACAGGGCCTAACACAATAGACCCCTTGATCCTGGTCGGTCATCAAGAGACTGCCAGCACACCGAACAATGAACCATAATAATAGGCAGTATATGAGGAGATTAAAATGCCTGAGGCTATTTAGTTTGGAACAAGAGTCAATGGTGATTTCTCTTACATATGCTGGTATAAATCAGTAGTAATTCCAGGGGAGTTCATGGGAACAACATCAGTGTAAAGCTGATGAACTGGTCCATCAGTTCCTCTATTTAAACTTTTTTAATAATGCAAGGATTGAAGTCATGTGAGAAAATTAGGAAATAGAAGTGACTGATTCCTCTTGCGATTTCTCTCTTTCACATAACTTGTGGAGCTAACTGCGGTGAGACGTTTTCATTCAAATAACATCGGTGAGCTCTAGAAAAGTGTCCTGGATTTCTGTGAGGAAGAGGGGCATTTGTAGCAATTGCAACAATACAAAATGATACCTGAGCTTCAGGCGTATCTTTTGAAAAGTCCCATTTCTAATTGTGTCCATTATATGCTTATATGCAATAGAAGAAGGGCAAAACTTTCTTTAACAGGTACTGTGGGGAATGACAGGTGGTCTGGATAATCGACATCCTGGGATAACCCCCTGTATATCATGTAATTTATAGACAAGGACTCTGGGTAACACAGTTCAATTTGATTGGCTATTTTATGAATCTGAACAGGACTGTACTTCACTTTAATCAGTCATCTGCTGCGTAAATGGTAGAAAGGCAAGGTGGTAGCTCATGCACTTGGCTGCCATCCTTCTCCTCACCCGTGCCTTCCTTCTTCCACCTGGTCTATAGTCAGTTCTTCACTCCAATACTGGCTTATATATAAATCCTTGAGTAAGCCATTTCAGCCGTGCCAATTTTCTCAAATTGTCCAAATATCCCAGCAGTAGTTTTGCAACTATAACACCATTGGCATTTAGGAGGTCTTCAGATACTGCACTGAGATATGCTAGAAATCCTACAAATAAATGAATATCTGATGGTAGCGGGGGGGACGTGTCCTTAGGCCTCATATATCAATAAAGTGCTCTGATATTGTATTCCAAGGCCTACAGACTCGACAGGATGCTAAAGTCTACAGACATCCCATAAATTTCCCCCCCTTACGTCTGATAAAAGCTAATTTTGGAAAGACATGCATCAGTGGCCTGCGTGTTGTTTTCATATGGGTGCAAAATCAGGATTAGAGTCATTCCACTGGTATGAATTCAACATCAGGTCTCATCTATGAAATATGTATTGGTTCCCATGATAAATTCATGTCTGGTTTATCGGGCATGGGCAGAACTATTGTAGATACTTGTATTTGCCTAACTTATAAATGCTTGATGCAAAATAGTTTGAATTTGGAGGAAGGATGTGAGTCTATTTAAACATTCACATTGTGGGATTGATAGTGTGTGACTCTATGGTATGAGTGAATTGGTTCCTCTTTAGCACTCAGGACCCTGGACCACCTCCCCGTTATTCAACATCTTGTGGAACAGGGATCCTACATCACATGCATAGGCATTTGATGGTATTTCATCTTTTTTTTCTGTGTGGGATCTAACTCCATACTCATCACAGTGGTATTTAAGAACCCTAATCAACATCCTGCTTATCCACACAGCAATCAGCACAAAAAGACGCTGTGCCTTTGGTGAGCTCGTATCAGTGCTAGGAATGTCTCAGATGTATTGTGCCTGCAACTGAATTTGAGTGATGCATGCTACTGAAGACTATTTCTTCTGCTTAGTTTGCCATGTTTTCACAATACTCCATTTGTACCCCCAGATTAAGGTGCTATGCCATGCCCTCTGGCAATGGCAGTTTCTCCCTGGGCAAAATTAGAAAGGTGTATGGGGTAGGGAGAGCTATAGGAAAAAAGTTGAGCCCCAGAATATCAAGCCTGCCCCTCTGCTTGGGATTTCATCCATCGGTGGAACCGCTCTTACGTTGTGCACATTTCCACATCTCTGCCCACCCCCACTCCCCGAGGCCAAGTCTGCAATGGGGAAATTTTAAGAGTTCAACTCGGTGAGATGAACCATGAGTGACGGCTGCTTTCCAAGCCAGTCGTTTCTGGTAATCTCTCCTAAGTGGGGGATGGGGAGAGAATCAGCAGGGATGTGACAGCAGCAATTTCTAGCTCTGCTTATGCCATCTATTATCTTGCTGTGATAGGCAGCTGGACTGGAGAAAGAGCTCTGGTTCTCCAGGTCAGTGTCTGTTTTTCTCCCCACAACACCCTTCCCTGTGACAGTCCCTTCCTTGAGTGTCTATCAAGGCTGACCCATCTTAAGGGTATCGCCCTTCTCAAGGGTACACAGCGCACCACGTGCTGGGAATACACTAGGTCTCCTGAATGCTGAGAAGGGCGTACAGCATTGCTGAAGTCACATACATTGCAGGCAAGGGTGTATGGACCGTAGCCAAAGCCCACATGTGGACCGATAGACTTTTGTCTATTTTATCAGGCCCTCACCATGTATATTCCTTTTTTTGCCCCTGAAAATCAAACTCTGGACTCTTTGGGATGATGTTCACCCCCCTCTTAAACTTACTGTCTCTTTTTTTCCCTTCTCCCTCTGTTCCCTCCTCTTCTCTACCCTATCACTAACTCTTTCCCATGACTCTATTCACTGCCCTGTCATATACCAGGCATCAACCTGGCAGCACTGAACAAATCCAAGTCCTAGTCAACGGGATCTGTCATGCAGTCACTCACTGCATGACGGATGTGGCTCAACGCATTTGGAGTTTTGGATCGCATAGCAACGTTCTCCCTGTGCCCGATTCCTTTCTTGGAGAGTTGTCAAATGATTTTAAAATATTCAGGGCCATTTTCCAGTGGCCTTTCCATAATATTGACCTCAGCAGGATTATTTCTGGAGTACAGCTACTGGTTTTGACTAAGAGTAGAAGAAGCAACCGTATTTAAATTTAGCCTTACAATATTTATAGTGGGTTAAAATTTTTCACTCCACTTAGCTGGGCAAACTGACCTGCAAGAAGGTTGCCTGGCTTGTTTGAGGGCCTCCGGTGGCAGAGCAGGTTAATAGAACCAAAGTCCTCATTTCCAGTGCCCTGTTCTAATCATGGTAAAAAAAAATGAGAAATCATGAACCAAGACTACTTATTTCTTGACTTGGCAAAATTGGGAAGGAAATGTGTAAGAGCAGCCTCTTTTCTGGTAATACTGTATTGTCTGTCTTTGAGCATGGCAAAAGGAAAAGGAAATGAAAAAGCATGGAAAAAGAAAGAATATTATCCGTTCCCAGATCTCAGGAAATGTCTATGCTTATGTTTTGCATGGAGGTCTGTGTATTATTTTGTTTTAGCCCTAGCCAAAGTGCCTTTATTACTATATATCTAGATAGATAGATAGATATTGTAAAAACACTGGCAAGCACCAGAAAAAAAAAATTTTTGGTTATGGACAAAAAGCAAGCATGAGATCGGAAGATGGAATAAGAAAGATCCCAGTCCTACCATGGAATCTGTGTAGACAGGCTATTACTCTTCTGCAAGTCCACACTGATTTCAGCAAAGATCTGGATTGGTACGGCTGACCGTTCACAGAAGTTGCAAAACACCTCCACGGCTTTACAGAATGTTTCTTGGTTTAATACAAAGAATCACTTCCCCTGCTTGTCCCTTCACTGCCTGTGAGAACTTAGTTACTCATTGTTTCCAAAAGGATCAAAATCTGGGGGCATGTCTGTATATGGCACATTGCATAGTGTATATTGCATAACTATATCCTTGGATGGTGGTGTTGCTCTGGACATAGTCTTTCTCGACCTTAAGAAGGCCTTTGACACTGTCTCTCACCCCATGCTCATCAATAAATTAAGTGACTGTGGCACTGATGCCTGCATAGTTGGATGGGTAAAAAATTGGCTGATGGGGCACACCCAGAGAGTGGATGGGTTGTAGTCAACCCGGTGAGCTGTGAGCAGTGGGGTACCCCAGGGCTCGGTCCTCAGGCCTGCACTGTTTAACATCTTCATCAGCGCCTTGGACAAGGGGGTGGAAAGCACGCTGTCTAAGTTTGCTGATGACACTAAGATGTGGGGCAAGGTGGACACACATGAAGGGAGAGAGAGGCTGCAACTAGATTTAGACAGACAACAAAAGTGGGCAGATAAGAATAGGATAAGGTTCAAC